>CM053560.1:13251074-13313670 GCA_028646485.1 Cryptoprocta ferox
GCCATTGGGAGAGGATGTTCCTGGTGCTATATCCTTAATAACGGTTAAGTTGTGGCAGGAAAAGAAAACATTAACACAGATCTAATAATTATTACGAGTAAAATTATCTCCCAACTACATGTGTGGGAAATTGTTGAGAATAAGACCTTTAAAAACACTTTAAGAAGTGCACTAAGTCAGATAAGGATAAATACTATATGATATCGCTTATATGTGGACATTTTAAAATACTATATGATATCGCTTATATGTGGACATTTTAAAAGCCAGACTGATTAAAACAGAGTAGCATGGTGATTCCCAGGGACTGAGAGGTGGGGGGGTTGAGGAGATGTTGCTGAAGTAGTAAGTAACTTGTAAGTAGTAGAGAAATAAATCCTAGCGATCTACCGCACAGCAGAGTGATTATAGTCAACAAGACTATATTACAGGCTTCAAAGTCGTTAAGGGACTAGATCTTAATTGTTCTCACCACAAAAAAGAAATGATAATTATGTGACATGACAGAAGGGTTAGCTGATGCCACAGTGGTAATCATACTGCAACATATAAATGTATCAAATCAACACATTGTACACCATAAACATACACAATGTTATATGTCAATTATATCTCAAAAGAAAAACACAAACCTTTTAAGAAGCAATTAATTAAGTGATTACATCGTGGACTTCACAAACGGTAAATGGCTACTTTTAGCTTAGGATACAATTTCCAAGGTCATTATTATATAGAGGTTCCAAAACTGCTATACCTTAAACAATTTAGATGGAAACAAAGGTGATGTGCTCTGGGAAACTCTAGAAAACTCAAAAAGTGACTCCAGTGATGACAGAAATGGTAAAATATATAAAGACTTTAGATAAAATTGTTGCATGAGAGTTTATAACGTGAGATTTTAAAATATACATAATTAAAGTAAATATTATAAGTAGACAGCTATTTCATTTACATTCCTAAAAGTGTATATTATATTCAAATTGCCAAAAGCCTTTTGTTTTATATTTTCTCATGGAGTATTGCCTTTTATACACACTTGCCTTATGTTTGGCGATATAAATTACTCCAGAAGCCATGAACTCAACTAGGTTAAGTATTTGGGGCTTGATATTCAAAGATCACCACCTACAAGTATGATAGGAAAAGATAGGATAAAATAGGCAGAGAGGGAAAGGTTAGGACCTGAGGTCCTGGGTGAGGAAAAACTCGAATTTTGTAACAATGGTGGGAGCATCTGACGGCAGCAAACCCCCTCAGGCTTAAGGTTCCTCTTAAGAATGCAACAGACCCCACCTACTCCCCCTCAGGTTTCCCCTCAGGAATTTGACCAAAGAGCCGACTAAAAAAAAGTAGTAGACTATAAAATGTATGAACCACAAGGTCATGTATGGCCACAGACCATCCCTCATACAATGGAAATGAGCCAATCGGGAATAGACCACCCAGCACCTAGAGCTCTCCAGGCAATAAGGGTAGAATCTGAGAAGGAATAAGGGAGAAGGGAAGGGAGAGGGATGACCAGCACCTTATAAAACAAAGACCCTTGGCTCTAGTCCGTGGGCATTCACTTTCGGATGTCCCCTCTCTGAGAGCTTTCCTACTATTCTTCCTTTCTGATCTTATATTCTAATAAACGTTTGTCTGCTGTTCATTTTGTGTCCACGTCTTCATTCTCCCAAGTGGTGAGAAAACCAATCCCGGGTATTGGGATAAAAAAAAATCCTGCAACACAAGCACAACACAAGAAAGAGCTGGGCTACTCGAATAAAAGATGCTGCTTCGAAAGGCTGCGGTGTGTGTCCATGGAGCATAATGGATGGTCAATAACATGTCCCCTGAATTGATTCAGTGTTAGCACTGGCTGCAGTGTCCCATTGCCCTGATCGAATAGCAGAGGCTGAGAACCATCTCACCTGAGGTCATGCTCCTTTAGCAGGGCAATCCACAACCAACAGCTGGTCATGATGGTGCAGAGGCCCGACTCCAATGCCCCAACTCAGAACAGCTCTGGGGAGCCCTTCCAGCTCAGAGCTCCCGGCAGGGTTGACTGAGACACAGCAGTGGTTACACGGTAGCTGAGCTTCTCTTTGGCCCAAACTTCCAGCCTTCCTTTCTCCCACAGGTGTTAATCTCAAGAGCAGTCCCCAAATCAGTCTTGCACATGCCAACTTCTGCCCCAAAGGAAGAAGGGACCCAACTCTAAAAGTGTGGAAGAAAATAGTGAAAATGATGAATACGATTCACTTGAGCCCACTGAGTATAGACTTTTTTTTTTTGTAAGGCTACAAGAAAAACGGACGGTGAGTAAAAATTCTGCTTTTCCACACTAAAGTATGTTGGCCATTGAGGGAGAGGGGTGTGGGGGAAGTGCCCATAACATTTTAAAATGAGGGATGAGATGAAATTATTTCTTTATGACTCTAACAGTGCCAATGAAGACATTTTTATGTTACCAAGTGACTTGCTTAACTGGTGTTTCTCACTAAGCATTTCAGGACCCAACACCACAGTTGTTTGTTTCTTTTTTTTAAGAGACGTATAGTTGACATATTATTTTCAGGTGTATGACATAGTGATTCAATGATTACATGCATTATGAAATAATGTAGTTTTTGAGTCTCAGCTTTTGTGTATGTTTAAATTTAGCAAATAATGCCAAACTGTTTTCCTAGGTAGTTATATACCAGTTCACACCCTCTACCTGTATTTTTCTCAGAGGATCCATTGGTCTACCAACACTTGGTAGGTGTTTTTTTTTTTTTTAATTTACAGCATTTTGAGGACAACCCTACTTATAAACATAGACACAAAAATACTAGTAATCTGACTCCAGTGATGTGCAAGAATGTGATGCATGTAATGAATAAGTTGAATTTATTTAGGAGCGTAAGACTGGCTCAGCATTTGAAAACCATCCACATAATTCTCTACATTAACAGAATAAGGATTAAAGTCACAGAATAGTTTCAACTGATAGAGCAAAAGCATTTCACAAAATTCAGTACCCATTTATTCTGATATAGTAGTACCTTACTGTGATTTTAATTTTTTTTAATAATTATTAAACTATAATTAACATACAGCATTATATTAGCTTCAGGTATACAATACAATGATTCAACAATTCTATACATTTCTCAGTACTCATCAGGATAAGTGTACTCTTAATCCCCTTTATCTATCTGTGGTTTTAATTTTTTAATTTCTTAATGGCCTCTGTGGTTGAGCTCATTTTTACATGCTTATTGACAATTTGAATGTCTTTGTATGCTCTGCTAATTCAAGTCTATATTCATTTTTTAATTGAGTTGCCTGACTTTTGCCTATTGATTTGAAAGGATACAAGTGCAATATCTGTTATATATATTGGAAATATCTCCTTGTTCTATTTCGTGCTCATTTAGTCTTTTCCTGGTATCTCTTGATAAATAGAAGATCATAATTTTTATGTGATGAAATTTATCAGTCTTCAATTTTTTATTATTTTTTAAATGTTTATTTATTTTTGAAAGAGACAGAGACAGACAGAGCCAAGTTGGGAGAGAGAGAGGGAGATAGAATCCGAAGGAGGCTCCAGGCTCTGAGCTGTCAGCATAGAGCCCGACACAGGGCTCAAATTCATGAACTGTGAGATCATGACCTGAGTTGAAGTCAGGTGCTTAACCAACTGAGTTATCCAGGTGCCCCTCTTCTGCCCATTTCTTAACTGGATTATTTATCTTTTGGGTGATGAGTTTGGTAAGTTCTTTATAGACTTTGGATACTAACCCTTTATCCAATATGTCATTTGCAAATATCTTCTTCCATTCTGTAAGCTACCTTGTAGTTTTGTTGATTGTTTCCTTTGCTGTGCAGAAGCTTTTTATCTTGATGAAGTTTGAATAGTTCATTTTTGTTTTTGTTTCCTTTGCCTCTGGAGGTGTGTCCAGTAAGAAGTTGCTCTGGCTGAGGTCAAAGAGGTTTTGCCTGTTTTCTCCTCTAGGATTTTGATGGATTCCTGTCTCGCATTGAGGTCTTTCATCCATTTTGAATTTATTTTTGTGTATGGTGTAAGTAAGTGGTCCAGTTTCATTCTCCTGCATGTTGCTGTCCAGTTTTCCCAACATCATTTGTTGAAGAGACTTTTTTTTTCTTTGAGAGAGAGAGAGAGAGAGCGCTTGGGCAAGGGGCAGAGGGAGAGAGCATCTTAAGCAGGATCTAGTGTCAGCCCAGAGCTCCACATGGGGCTTGATTCCACAGCCCTGGGATCATGATCTGAGCCAAAATCAAGAGTCAGACACTCAACATACTGAGCCACCTAGGCACCCCAAGACTGTCTTTTTTTCATTAGATATTCTTTTCCTGCTCTGTTGAAGATTAGTTGACCATATAGTTGTGGGTCTGTTTTCTGGGTTTTCTATTCTCTTCTATTGATCTATGTGTCTGTTTTTTTGTGCCAGTCCCATACAGCTTTGTAATATAGCTTGAAATCCAGAATTGTGATGCCTCCAGTTTTGTCTTTGTCAGGATTGCTTTGGCTATTCAAGGTCTTTTGTGTTTCCACACAAATTTTAGGGTTGTTTGTTCTAGCTCTGAGAAAAATGCTGGTATTTTGTTAGGGATTGCATTAAATGTGTAGAATGCTAAGGGGTACTGTAGACATTTTAACAATGTTTCTTCTTCCAGTCATTGAGCATGGTATCCTTTTCCATTTCCTTGCCTCTCTTTAATTTCTTTCATAAGCATTCTATAGTTTCCAGAGTATAGATGTTTTACCTCTTTAGTTAGGTTTATTCCTAGGTATCTAATTGTGTTTGGTGCAATTGCAAGTGGGATCAATTCCTTGATTTCTTTTTCTGCTGCTTCATTATTGATATATAGAAATGAAAGGTTTCTGTACATTGATTTTCTATCCTGTAGCTTTGCTGAATTCATTGTTTTCATTATTATTTATTTCAAAATATTTTCTCTTTTTCATTGTGCTTTCTTTTTAATCTGTACTAATTAGAAGCTATACTGTTTAACTTCTAAATATTTTAAGGGTTTCTAGTTTTTAAAATTATTATTAACTTCTATTTAATACAGTGGCAGCCTAAGAATGCAAGGTATAATTTTAATTATTTTAATTTTATTATCCAATATATAAGCAATTTTGGTAAATTCTCCATATGTGTTTGATAAGAATGTGTATTCTGCAATTGTTGAGTAAAGTATTCTATATATGTTCATTAGGTTTCTTAATCACACTATTCAATTATTTTGTAGTTTTACCAATTTTTTGGTCTATTGCTCTCTCAGTTACTGGGTAGAATATATTAAAAGTTTCCATTATCTTTACGGATTTGTCTGTTTCTCATTTTAATTCTGTCATATAGAGATATATAACTACATAATGCTCCTCTCCAGTAATGCTTTTTGCTTTAAAGTCTACTTTGGTGGGGGCATCTGGGTGGCTCAGTCAGTTGAGCATCTGACTCTTGATTTCAGCTTAAGTCATGATCTCAAGGTTTTGGGATTAAGCCCCATCCAGGCTTCATGCTGAGCCTGGAGTCTTCTTAAGATTCTCTCTCTCTGTATCCCTCTCCCCTGCTCATGCACTCCCTCTCTCTAAAAAAGTTTTTTTTTTAATTTACTTTGACTGATATTAATATAGCTACAGCAGCTTTCCCTCTCATTGTGTTTGCAGGGTATGTATTTTTCCATCTTTTTACTTTCAAACTTTTTGTATCCTTATACTTAAGATGTGACTGCTTATGACCAGTGTAAGCAATGTATTGTTCTTACTTAGTATGAATTTTTTTTGTCTCTTAATTAGAAATTTAGTCAATTTACTTTTAATCTAATAACCGATCGATGTGGATTTAAATCTACCATCTTGCCATCTGCTTTCTATTTATCCTACATGTACTTTGTTCCATTTTCTCTCCTATTTTGTCTTCTTTTTAATTAATTCCATTTTATGATTACATTTTATGGCTCTCTTAGCTTGTTATTTATACATTTTAAACTACTCCTTTAGTGCTTGTCTTATAGATTGCAATGTAATTTATTCAAAGTATGATATAAACGACTTTTACTTCTTTCTTAAATTATAAAAAATGTTTAGTTTATTTATTTATTTTGAGTGAGAGAGACAGTGCAAGTGGGGGATGGACAGACAGAGAAGGAGATAGAGAATCCCAAGCAGGCTCCATGCTGTCAGAGCAGAACTCAATGTGGGCTTGATCTCACAAAGCTGCGAGATCACAACCTGAGCCAAAACCCGATCGGATGCTTAACCAACTGAGCCACCCAGGTGCCTCTACTTCCCCTTTGACAATGCTTGAAACTTAAAACACATTAACTCCATTTATTCCT
This sequence comes from Cryptoprocta ferox, assembly GCA_028646485.1. Classification (NCBI taxonomy): domain Eukaryota; kingdom Metazoa; phylum Chordata; class Mammalia; order Carnivora; family Eupleridae; genus Cryptoprocta; species Cryptoprocta ferox. Next base: position 13,257,411 of record CM053560.1, read on the forward strand.
CCAATTTTGGGTTGGTTTTGTCATGTACATTAATTTTATAGATAGATAGATATCTCAAGCCCCAAGGACATTGTTATTATTGTTCCATACAGTAAATATTTATTCATGTGTTTATCTCTCATTCTTTCTTGCAGATATCATTTATGATCTTATTCCTTCTTCCTAAAAATCTCCCTTTCATATTTGCATTAGAGCAAATACACTGCTAAAAAAAATGGTATCAGTTTTTGTTTTTGTCTGAAATGTGTTTATTTTATCCTCATTTTTGAAGAATATTTTTGCTGGGCATAGAATTCTAGGTTGGCAGTTATTTTACTTCAGTACTTGGAAGATACGATTCCACCGTCTTCTGGATTTCATTGTTTTGTTGAGAAGTCAGCTGTAAGTCTTATAGCATTGCCTCTTTGAAGTTAATATATTACTTTTCTTCTGGATGTTTTTAAGAATGTCTCTTTGTCTTTAGTTTTTAGTGTTTTTACTATATATACATATTTGTGGGTATTTCTTGGGTGTTCATAACGCTCCTTGAATCTATGAGACTACTAATATCTCTCCTTATCTTATCATTCTCTCAGCTGTACTCCAAATACCAGGCTTACCTCTCTTAGGTTTCCTCTTATTCAAATCTGGATCCTACAAATTATCTCTGCTTTAATATTTCTGATATCTTCAAAGTTTCAGGGATGTGTGTGTGTGTGTGTGTGTTCATATTCTATCTAACTCTCCTGTTTTTTCTCAGAAGCAGCATTGGTATACAACACCTCCTTAGTCACTGTTAGAAGTTTTGATTCATTTTTTAAAAAACAATTTACCTGTAATGGAATGTCTATATTGTCCTATATGGCCGTAAAGTTATTTGCAGATATCAAAACTGAGAGAAACACTGAGGTAAATGGTTTGATGGGGAGCAAAGTAAAGACAGGGACTGATTGGGAATGAACTTGTAGACTTTTCAATTCTTTAAGTTGATACAGTGTTCTAGATGATAATAAACATCACACACTCATGAATGTGGAAATAAAAGCCATCGGAGTTGAGGCATGAAGAAGAGTGAGGTAAGGATTCAGACAGATTACCTACTTGGAAATTGTGGATCCCAGAAATGACTCTGAGACCCATGACAGACAGGGAGACTGAACTGTCTTTGATGAAATGGAGATCTAAGAGGAATTATATTAATTATGACATGAATTCTTTCTCTATTTATGAAATGCCTCTGAACATGGTTTCCTCTGTACTAGTAGATGACATGAGGAGTGGTAAGAAGCTATATACTTAGATGGCATAAGGTTCAAAGAGGAAGAGAAGTCCACTTAAAGATATAGGAATGATGATTTGGCTGCTACAATAAGAAGCTAAGAAAATACAGGTATGCCTTATTTTATCATAGTTCACTTTATTGTATTTCACAGATACTGCATTTTTTTTACAAACTGAAGATTTGTAGCGATCCTGCATCAATCAATCAATTCAGCACCTTTTTTCCAACAGCATTTCCTTACTTCTCTTCTCTGTGTCACATTTTGGTAATTCTTGGAATATTTCACACTTTTCAATTATTATATTTATTATGGTGATTTGTGATTAGCAACTGTAACTCATTGAAAGCTCAGGTGATGGTTAGCACTTTTTAGCAAAAAAGTGCTTTTAATTAAGGCATGTAATTGCTTTTTTAGACACAATACTATTGCACATTTAATATAGTGTAAACATAACTTTTATATGCACCAGGAAGCTAAAAATTTCATTTGACTTGCTTTATTGCAATATTCACTTTTTATTGCGGTGGTCTGGAACCAAACCTGCAATGCCTCCAAAGTGTGCCTGCACCAAGCCCTCCTTGCCTGCATCCACCTCCAGCTCCCTGCCCTGTCACATGTCAGTCCTGTGAGAGTGAACGAGTTCTCTTGAGGGTCCTGTGAAGAGCATCTGTGTCCTTAAGAAAGAGCAGGTTTCAGTTATAATTAGGAAGCGGAGGGAATATTTTGTGAAATAATGGAACATGTTAGGAAATCTGCTGAGCACTTAACAGGGATTCCAGAGATGAAATGGAGGGGTTGGGAGAGAGAAGAGTGCCCATAAAAACACTTCCGTGCCATTTGAAGAGTGTGATGATGAAGTTAGGGCTGAGATAGGCTAGCAATCGACATTGAGACCACTAATGTTTATTCATGACAGTGTGAGAGTAAATTGAAAAATGGTTGCTGACCACAAAGCATCCTTCAGATAACTTAGAGCCAAAGAGATCTACAGATGGCTTTAACCCAATTAGGAAACTAGTAACACAATAACAGGCATAGTTTTTATAAATTATGTACATGGATAGGAATAACTTGGAGTAGAATGATTTACTTATTCAACTTAAATTGCTCTAAGAAAAACTCCTTTAAAAAAAAGATGACATTATAGCATTTGGCACGGTGCAACGGTACGGTGTTATGTGACACACATACTGAAGGCAAGTAACCGATCAAATCAAAAGAAAGGATATGGTATGGTAATCACTCTGAATTCCATTAGACAAATAGATAGCATTTCCATCTCTAGAAAGTAGCAAATAGGAGAAACGAGAAGACAAAACAACAAAGAGACCATGGTGACATTAATAGAAGAAAGTTCTTGAAAAACTACTGTTGTAAGAAAACGTAGCCTAGAAGCAGAGGCGTGTTTGGAAAGAGTAATAGTTTCTGAGGAAGTTGCTAGTGGATGGGATCCTATTTAAGCAGGCATTCTCAGGCTTGAGACCATCACGTAGCCTTTGAGATGCCAAGGGCTAAAATGGCATTTCTAGAACAAATGTGATACATGAATGCAGAAAAACATGAAGTGTAAGGTATTGTTACATCCCTCCCCCACCCTTGTACACTGTCAAATTGGTCATGTTCACTGTAATAAGTTCATAGTTGAGAGTGGGCCAGGGAGGGCATAGAAAGGCTTTTGCAATAACATTTTACAACCAGCATAGTCTTTGATTTTTTTCCTTTTAGACCATGCTTTAATTTTCCTTCCCAGGATTTTTCCCCCTGTGTAAGTTATCTTTAAATAATAAAATCCTTTTTCTTACTCGTGTGCACTGCTTGTAATGACTTCCATGAAACATTTAGGTCATTTGGAGCACAGCACTGTTTTGTGATTCACATCATTACAAAATACGTCCCATTAAGATGATGCAGAAGCTGAACTGGAGTTAATGAACCTGCATTCTTGCAAGATAATTCAAACTTTAAGAGTGATATTAACTTAAATAAAATAAGAAAGGGAAGAAAAATCAGGTTCATTGTACACCAGAGATCATGATCTTTTTCCTCTCAGTTCATAAAAGCATATGTGTTGCCTCAGTTACTCTCAGACCATTATTAGAATGGTTGTAAAGCACATATACATATAATTAAGTACCCCTCTGTGGCCGTAAAAAGACTGCATGTGTTTCTATGGGGAGTGTGTGAGGAACTTGATTCATAAGCCTTTAAGAGAGTGTGGGTAACTTTAACCTTTCTGGAACGCTGCATGGAAATGTGTGGCACATCTCCACTTCCTATTCAAAGCAAGGGTAGGAACACTGCAGCCCATGGCCACATTTGGCCCACTGCTTGTTTTGTAAATAAAGTTTTATTAGAACACAGCCACACCTCTTCATTTACATACCGTATATGGCTGCTTTCTGTCAGTAACAGCAGAATTCAATAGTTACAACAGAGACTGTATGGCCCAGGAAGCCTGAAATATTTACTAGCCCGCCCTTTAAAGAAAAAGTTTGCCAATTCTTGACCTAAGGAAAAACCTTTGTTCCATAATTGTTGACCACATACACAAAATTGTAAAATGAGTAAAACCTATATTAAATTAATGACATATTATTTCAGAACACAATATTTGACATAATATATAGTGTCAAAGCTCCAGGATCCACCTGACCTATTTAGGAATAGAAGTCTTTTTAAAAAGCCTAGGCTCGGTATTTTAAAACTCTTCTTCCATTGTCAAAATGTTAAATAAATAAATAAATAAATAAATAAATAAAAACAATAGCCACTGGTTTTGTAAACCCTCCTGCAACACAATGTCTCGTGTTCCCCTTCTGGCTCTGTGGCAGCTGTTAACCATCAAATACTATTTCTAGAACTGTGCTGACATCAGTCGACGATCGTACACAAAGCTGTTTGGCAGGACATGCACTGTGCAAGTTGAGTCTGTTAAAATGAAACGGCTCCGTTAAAATTAACTCTATTCACATCGCAGGGAAAATATCTACATTTGCCAAATCAAACCCTTCCTATATCAGTGGGAAGAACCATTTTCCAACCTCTAAAAAGGTAATTCCGACACAGGAGAGAAAAAAAAAAAAAACCCTCCGAAATTAAAATGATAAAACAAAAATTTGCTTGACAGCAAAAGTACTTCCAAATGTATGAAATTGAATCCAAAACTGAGCTGCAACAAATTTAACTGACAAGAAAGTCTGCATAATGGACTTGGTTTTATTATTAATGCTAATATGGGTACATTTTCGTTCTATTGTGCTGATGGCTGGAAGATAAATGCCCACCGTAGGCACTAAAATATCTCCACTCCGTTGAAACACTGATTGCAGATAGAATGCAAACACGTATTCTTCACTTGGAAGGAAAAAAAAAATTTTTAAAGGAAGTGCTACTATACAAGAGGCCGTTTCAGAATCAGGTATAGCTTGGAAATAGAATTTCTTAAAATAACGAAATGCCACACGGAAAAACCAGTTCCTTGTGAAATTTAAAATTATATAGATATAACTTTGTGAAGACTATAAATACTTTCCTCACAATTTTTAATTAGTACATAAACATGAAGCATTAGCCTTACAGAGTCCTTATAAGTGGACTCCCCCCAAACCCAAGTCACTCCTCAGGGGCCAGGGGGCAGCCAGACAGGGACTGTGAGAGGTGGGGGCTGTGCCCAAGAACATGTGGCCGTTTTCAGGTTGGTGAGCCAAGGATGGAAGTCCCCCAGTTGTTGGTAGTCGGCAGGGCCAAGCGTCTGGCAGCCAGGGAGGCAGGGCCAAACCGGGCTGTGTCAAGCCAGTAAATGAGTTAATCTGAGAAGGAGTCATCGGGTTTTGCAGACCAAGACTAGCAGAAGGTCAGAAACGCTGGGAGGTTAGCAACAGCAGGAAAACAGAGGAAAGGACAGTCGGCGGTTAATGTTTGCTTTTAGGGGTCCTGCATGCAGGTTACAGCCACTCTGAGTGAGTCTGCTGTGGATCAACCCTGATCCCAGCTGCTGCCAGCCGCTAATTACAGACTTTGATGATGTCAAGATTATTTAAATAACAATTACACCTGCGCTCTAAGCCCGCGCTAATCAGTCCAAATGCTCCTACCACTTGTCTTTTCCATTAATTCATTTAACCTTTTTCTACTTTCTAGATTGCTTCTACCTGTGGTAGACAGAAATTTAAGATGGCCTCCACGGTTCTCCCCCCCGACCCCTGTGTATACACCCCGCATAATCTCCTCTTCTTGAGTGTGGGTGGACTCAATTAGTCACTCATCAATTGAGTTACTCAAAAGGGAAAATATCCTGGGTGGGCCTGACCCAATCAGGCAACACTTTAGAAGGCAAAGGGCCAATGAGATGGTATCTTGCTGACCTCAAGGAAAATAATAAAGTGCCGTGTTGTGAGAAGAGGGAAACACATGGAAAGGACCACAGGTGGCTTCTAGAACCTGCAAGTTGTCCCTCCGTCGTACAGATACAAAAAAATGAACTCTGTTGACAAGCAGTGAGCTTGAAAGAAGACCCCAAGCCTCAGGGGAGACCTCCAGCCCACACCTTGATTTCAGCCTGATGAGAACCTGAGCAGAGGACCCAGGTAGGTGTACACAGACTTCTGCTCTATAGAAGCTGCGAGATAATAAATTTGTCCTGTTTTAAGCCACTAAGTTTGTGGTAATTTGTTATGCGGTAATAAGAAACGAATACACTATCCAATAGAACTTCCCCCCTCATGGGAATGTCCTATGTTTGTGCTGTTAATATGGGGCTATTGAGCTTTGAAATGAGGCTAGTGCAACCAAGGAACTGAATTTTTTATTCTATATTATTTCAATTCATTTAAGCTTGAGTAGCCTTACGTGCCTAGTGGCTACCCTGTTGGGCCGTGCAGCTCTAGATGAATAATAATGAAGACAACAATCTTTTGACTTTAATGCTCTTGATTACAAATAGCTCTCCTCTGAATTCAATTTTCAAAATTCAATGTTCAGCAAATTCTCTAGGAAGCCCATCTCATATGGTTTCTCATAAGCCATGCATGACCTGGCCACTGGTTAGACAGACATGCTCTCTGTCTTCAGTCCATTCCCTTCTCCAAACCACAAGGCTTCTTCAACTCATGCGAGGGTATCCAATTTGTTCTCACCTGAAGTCTTCAGGACCCCCTTCCCTTCATTCTGCGTTTGTCCAATACCTACTTAATCCCTCAGTTCAAATGTCACTTTCTTGGAGAAGAATTCCCTGATGCCCTGCATTAGTTAGCTCTTGCTGCATAACAAACTATGCCAAAACTCAGTGGCTGAAAAAAATAATCATTTTTTATTGTAGTTCATGCACCTGTAGGTCAGCTGAGTCGTCTGATATAAGCTGGGCCCACACATGTGCCTGTGGGATGGCTGAAGGTTCTGTTTGAAACTGGAATTGACTGGAATACATCAGCAGGGGCAGGTCACTCTGGGCAGCTCTCCTTCTGAGACCAGCAGGCTAGACTGGGCATGTTCTTCTCATGGCAATGGGCAAGTGCAAACACACATGGAGTCTTCAGGCTTAGGCTCAAGACTGATGCAACATATGCCTCCTATTGGTCAAACCAAGTCACAGGGTCAAAGCCAGAGGTGCAGAGCAAAAAGCGGAGTAATCCCTTTTGTGAGAGAGACTGCAACAATCATATGACAAAGGGCTTGGATACAGGGATGTGTGAAGAACTGGGGTCGTGATGGAATCTTCCGTATTTCCTTCATCTAAATTAGATCCCGGGGTGCCTGGGTGGCTCAGTTGGTTAAGCGTCCAACTTCGGCTCAGGTCATGATCTCGCAGTCTGTGAGTTCGAGCCCCACGTTGGGCTCTGTGCTGTCAGCTTGGTGCCTGGAACCTGCTTCAGATTTTGTGTCTCTCTCTCTGCCCCTTCCCTGCTCGTTCACTGTCTGTCTCTCACTCTCAAAAATAAACATTTTTTAAAAATTTAAACTAGATCCCTTATAGGGGAGACTTTTTTCTCAAGGCACTAGTACTTGGTAATTGTGTATTTATTTGCAAGATTATCTGTTCACTGACAGTCTCTCCCACAACGCTGTGAGCTCAGTGGGGTCAGGAATCACATTTATTGGATCTACTGCTGGGTCACCAGAACCTATGACACTCAATTATTTCTTGAATAAATAAATGAATGAAATGTCTGAAGAACATTTTAAAAGCTGCATATGTTCTGGTGAGCAGGATCTGATAACAAATAGTTAAAGTTTGAGCAAAATTTGGTAGCTGTTATCAGAGCACGAAGAGGTATTTAACAAATTAATTTACGAAAGTCAAAAGGAAGTAATTGAGGGGCATCTGAGTGGCTCAGTGGATTAAGCATCTGACTCTTGATCTTGGCTCTGGGCATGATCTCAGGGTCTGTGAGATGGAGCCCAGCATCGGGCTCTGTGCTGGTGGCTCTGAGAGACTGCTTGGGATTCTCCTTTCTCTCTCTCTCCCTTTCCCTCTCTCTCTGCCCCACCCCCACTTGCATGCGCGCACATGCATGAGCTCTCACTCTCAGAATAAATAAACATTTTTAAAAAGAAAAGTACTTGAAGAATGAGAATGTGTATGTGTTTAAATTTGTATGTGTATGTATGAATATATGCAGGCAAGAGAGTTGGAAGGAGGGAAGGAAAGGAAGAAGGAAGGGAGGAAGGAAGGAAGGGAGGAAGGAAGAAGGAATTGACAAGTTACAACAATCACAGACCAGGTATATCTCTCTGTGGAGCTATACTACTAGAATCCTCTAATAACCAGGGAGTAAGCATCCAGAATATACTCCATGGAGGAGCCAGTCATAGGATGAGAGACTCTGTGTGTATGATACAGTTTACATTTGAAGATACTCCTTTTCAGTTGTGCAGATGTCTCTAGTAATATAACAGTCCTAAGACCCAGCACACACAAAGGCTACTTTTTTTTATTCGCAGCCATATCAGATGGTTTTATAGACTCTCTTTTGATTTCTCATCACCTCATGGCTCGTCAGAATCTCAAAACTGTTTTAAGTCCCTCCATGTCATTTTGCTCTACTCCAATCATTCTGTCATTTGAGAATGCTCTACAATGTTTCTGAGCTTTGTTATTTGGGAATTCATAAAAGGCATATGGAAAGGATCACTGAAATATTGTTGCCCTCGTGTAGCTGCTGTGTTGCTGGGAGGAATGTGGAGCCGTCTTTGATTTTCACTGAACTATACAGAATTTCAGAGACACACACAGGCTTTTGGTTCGGTGTCAGTCTAGTTAATCTTAGATTCCAATAAAGATCTCATGTGTTCCTTCATTTTATTTGCATGGGTGACGTACTTATGTGTATATGTCCTTTTTAATCAGGATCACAAATAACTGCAGGGTGTTAATGACATATTACTTTCTTTCCCACAAGCGGCATCTTGAACTCTGAGTCACTGACAACAATCTAATCATAGCAGTGCGAGCCAGCAGGGTGCAGGGTTTCTAACTGCCTTAGACACAATGTCTTTTAAAAGTTGTGTGTTTGCTGTTAATACTGATGTAAAAGCATGCAGAAACCTATTAAGCACCTACTATCTTCCAGTGCTGGAAATACGAGGATGGTTGGACCAGTTTCCTGTGTTCGTGGGACACACGATCTCGTGGGTGAGGCAGACATGGGTAAGCAAGTGATTCCAAAGAGGTATGACGTGTGACGTGAGAGAGAGATGTGTGCAAAGTCAGGGAAAACTTGAAAATTGAATTAATTTTGCCTGGGAGGTGCTCTGAGAGGAAGGAGACGCTTAAGCTTAGGATGAGTAGGAATTTGAGTGGATAAGGGTGAAGGGCAGACCAGGCAGGAGATGACATTTGAGAGATGTCAGGGTCCAGATCATGAAGGACCTACTTTGTCGTACTAAGAAGTCTGGGTCTTACACTCTGGGGCTGTGTTTCTCGAAGTGTTGTGCTCACGTGGCCACCATCACCAACCCTTGGAAACTTGTTAGAAATGCAAATCGTTTGTCCCCACCTCAGACTGAGTCAGAAACTCTGGGAAGGGAGGCCCAGAGGCCCAGGATCTGTGTCTTCACAAAGTCATCCAAACGAGTCTGGTGGGTACTTGAGTTTGAGAACCACAGCTCTCGGTCATGAGGCGCCATGAATAGTTTGAGTGGGGGCGTGGCTGGACCAGATCTAGATTTTTAGAAAGGTATCTCTGGCCACCATGTGGAGTGTGGATTTGAACTGGGAGGGAAGTGGAGGTGAGTTGAAGCTCCCAAAAACCCGGAAGAATCTTCTGAGACCGCCAGTGGGAGCCGTGATGAGTAACCAGGATTCACAGACAGGATCTTGCCTTTGCTCTAAGAGGCAGAGACCTTAAAGGCACATGGGTTACCAAGAAGCTTCACACACCATTATCTGAATCAGCAGTGGAGGAGCCCTGAGGCTATTTGAAGAATTACTACCCAGAGTTTATGAATCCAGGTACTCCCTAGACTCCATAAATCATGGCACTCGCATATGGAAACTATTGTTCCCACTGAACACAGTTGCTTATCAATAATAAGATACACAATCATTTAAAATAACTTCCAAATTCTTAGCAACTTTTTATCATTCTATGTTTGCATCAGATACTAATATATGGCCACTATCCTATAGGGGATCCTGGAAATTCTGGAACTATCACAGGGAGTCCTCATACTTGAAAAAGCTCACAGTCCTAGATAGGGTGTCTTGAGTACTACTTGGTTACAATTGTTGGTAATGGAGACCTGGTACAGCATTCGAAGTTCACGGACGTGGGAATTTTAATACTCTTTCGGTTCTCTGATACTTCTTTCTCTTGATAGGGTTGAGATTTGGAAGTTCAGCCCTCAAGGTTGTTTAGTTCCTGTTAGTACTTTGCATATGGTTAGAGTACTGGCCGCCCAGTAAGTGACGATTCCCACATTAGCGCTTTACAGTCTAAAAACCCCAGATCTCCCGAAGGTCTGATTAGCTGAAAGATTAATTTATTTTACAACCTAATTATAATTTCTTTTTACAAAGAAGGGATCTCTTTATTAAAACCGATAGAAACATTAAAAAGCAAAGACGATAGCCCCACAGAGCAAACTACTCAAGAAAATATATACCTAAGTACATTTGCTACAACTTGTCACCCATCTTTGAATCTTATCAGTCATTGTCCATCTTTGTTTTAGTCTGAAAGCTTTGTAGAACATTTCTTTTTCAGTCGTTGGGATCATTACACCTCCAATCCAAGCTTCTGGCTGCCCTGAGGAGCCCCAGAGCTTTCTCCAAGCTCCTGGCTCTCAGAGTCACCAGCGTGGGCTCTGTGCACATGTCTGGTCGGATGCAAAAGAGGGGGACTTTTCCAGGACACATGGCTCCTCTGCTCTCACCTACCCGCTGCCAGGACCATTGGGTTTGTCCTTTGTTTTATGAAAAATCTAAGACCCATCCTGAACCCCATTCAGTGGGAGCTGGGATGCCTCTTAGCAGGAAAGCCTTGCCTCTGACTGCTCACTCCTACATCCACTAAGGCCTTGCTTCTCCGCAAGCTTTGAGTTGTACCGTTTTTCTCTCGGTGTACCAACCACAAAAGCACTTACAGGCATGCAGAATGTATTTATATCAGCACAGTATGACTTTGTATGATGTTTATATCAGTCAGCGTTCTTCAGAGAAACAGAACCAGTAAGATATACGTATGTGTGTGCTCAGCTACATGCTCATACGTGTGCACATACATACACACACTCATGTGTACAGAGAGATTTCAAGGGAAAAAATTTTGGACTTTATTTTTAGTTTTTATTATTATTAAAAAAGTGTTAATGTTTATTTTTGAGAGAGAGAGACAGAGAGAGAGAAAGCAGGAGCAGGCCAGGGGCAGAGAGGCAGACACAGAATCCGAAGCAGGCTCCAGGCTTTAGCTGTCAGCACAGAGCCCGATGCAGGGCTCGAACTCCCGAACTGTAAGAAAGATCATGACCTGAGCCGAAATCAGAGGCTTAACTGACTGAGCCACCCAGATGCCCCTATAGACTATTTTTAGAGCAGTTTAAAGTTCACAGCAAAATTGAGGGGAAGGTACAGAAATGTCCCCCTGCCCCGACACGTGCATGGTCTCCTCCCTCCCCAGAGTGGGACATTTGTTATACTTGATGAATGCCCACTGACACACCATCATCACCCATAAGTCCACACTGCACCTTAGGTTTTACGCTTGGTGTTGCACATTCTATGGGTTTTGGACAAATGTATAATGACATGTGTCCATCATTACGATATCATGTGGAACAACTTCCCTGCCCTAAAAATCCTCCATCTAATCCTCCCTCCCCTGACCCCCAACCCCTGGTAACCACCCATTTTTTGACTTTCCTAGTTTTGCTTTTTCCAGACTGTCATATAGTTGGAATCCTGCCATATGTAACCTTTTCAGACTGGCTTCTTCCACTCAGTATTATGCATTTAAGCCTCCTCCGTGCCTCTCCATGGCTTCGTAGTACATTTCTTTTCAGCTTTGAATAATACGTATTTGTCTGGACGGACCAGGACCTCAGTCTCTTTTATTTTAAGGCATTCACCTGATTGGATGAGTCCAGTCAATCTGCTTTCCTCCAGGTCAGCTGATTTACCTGTTCCTCTCACCTATAAAGCATCTTCACAGCAGGGTCCACACTGATGTTTGACTAACTCTCTGGGTGCTGTGGCCTAGCCAAGTTCACACATAAAATTAGCCATCCCTTGTCCACCCCCTTGTCTACCTGACACCCATACATATTTCTTAAACCATACAGTCTCCAAATAAAGACAAGAACAAGATCATAGTTCCACCTAACACAATACAACTATCCTGCATACAACTGAAAACACACTAACCCTTTCTCCAGAAGAGGATGCAAAGTCCTTAGGTGACATTTACCCTTCTCCTTCTGTAATATTCTGTAATTTAAATACTATGGTGTAAAATTAACAATATTTAAATACTATGATATAAAGTCAATACGTTTTATGTTAACCGATAAGGTGATAAGGAAAAAGAACACAAAGATATTTGATAGCTAGATCTCTCTCTCTCTCTCTGTCTCTCTCTCTCTCTCTATATATATATATATATATATTTATAACATAACAATTAACATAACAAATGTGTCTGTGGCAGATCATGTGCTCATAGTTGGGATTTATAAATCTCATTTTCCATGACTCACTCTGCATTCCTTTCGCCTTCAGCAAGTACCTCTACTGGTCATGGTTCTTTACCTGGTCGGTGACCCAAACCTTCATTCCTCAAGGGTCTGGGCCATTAGAAGTGCTTCCAGGGTTGGATGCTGTAGTTTTCTATCCACCTTAATCACAATGCAAGGTGATTCTAAGAGACACTCCATGGGATCCTCTATACTCCACACATACATTCCCTACCTTCACTGGGGGACAAAAGTCCAATTTCCGTTTGGTAACCAGGAGTAACGACCCCATTCAGTACAGAACCCCCTTCTTTCCCTGTTGATTCAGAGGCATGAGGAGCCCAGGTGCTGGGTGGTCGTTGTTGCAATCAAAACATTGCCCCTTCCATGATGGAAGCTGGCCAATGTAATCAACCAGGTAGTTGGTTGATCACCCTGGGGAATGATACCCTATCAGGGACTTGGTCTCTGCTGCTGGAAGATTGGACTCTCAGCAGTGGCTTTAGCCAGTGAATGAAAGTCTTTGTTGCTGAACCCATGCATATCATCTATCCCTGCCACCCAGGCCACTTTGTTCATGAACCCATTGGGCAATGACAGGACTGGCTCAGGGGAAAGAGACTGACCAGTATCCACAGAGTCATCCTATCCACTTGACGATTAAAATGAAAATCCTCCTTTGCTGGGGTCACCCTTTGGTAAGCATTCACATAGGACATAGATATTCTAACATTTTTTACCCATTCAGGATGGTCTGTCCACATACGTCTTCTCCAGACCAATTTTCACCAATTTTCCAATCATAACTTTCCAAGTCAAACCACAGACATCACATGGCCGCAGACCATAAATCAGTATCTAATTGTATGTCTGGATGTTTCTCCTTCCAAGCAAAATGAACAGCCAGGTGCACAGCTCCAAGTTCTGCCCCCTGAGAGTGTTTCACTTCACCACTGCCCATCACAGATGTCGCAGAAAGGGGCTGTAGTATGGCAGCTGTCCGCTTTTGGGGAGGAGTGGCTACATATTACACAGAACTATTGTAAACAAGGCCCAAGTTTTCTGTGCCTCCAAGTGATCACATGAAACTCTCCATGAAGCCATTGGTGCAAGCTGGGGTAGAGAAGGCAGTACAGCAGGAGTGGAAATCCAGGGAAGCTGATGCTGCAGTTTGACTCCATAGGCAGTCTTCTGGCAGAATTCTCTCTTCCTGGATGGTGGTTGGTCTTTTTCAATTAAGACCTTCAACTGATTTGATGAGGCCCACCCACATTGTGGCCGGTAATCTGCGTTACTCAAAGTCTACTGGTTGAAATGTTAATCTTATCTTTTAAAATGCTGGGAGGGAGGGAGGGACAGAAAAAATATATATGAAGTGCCTTCATAGAAACATCTAGAATGATGTTTAGCCAAATATCTGGGTACCAAAGCCTAGCCAAGTTGACCTGAAATTAACCATCATAACGTTCTTTTCTAATAGAAAAAAAAGCCTCTTCTCCCACCCTTCACTCTCCCTCCTTCCCCCCTCTTCATTCTTTCTCTCCTTATTTTTCTTTCTATAAGCATTTCCTCAGAGCCCACTAGATTCCTGATCCTATAGGCCTACTGATGATGTTGAGCTGTCTCCTTGGTAACCATCTCTAACCCAGAATAGACTACAAACTGCCTTCTGAAGCAGACTATCTTCTTTAAAGGGATCATATATCCCTTTCCAAATTTAAACCCTAACTTACAAGAACACAATTTTACTATCTCTTTTAAACAGAAAAATAGCCGTTTTACAAAGAGATTAATGATGGATGCCGGTGTGGGTACTAATTTAGATGCTGCTGATTTAAAATTTGTCATCATTTGGTCAGAGATCAGCTCAGAGATTACTTTTGTATTACAGGGTTTGTCATGGAAATGAATGGTTTAAAAATATTTCAGAGGAAAATACTACACCCGCTTTAGAAAATAAACTACTTCCAAGCCATTTAGGTGGTGGAAGATGTAATTAATGCAACATATAAGTTACACTCCATTTTAAAAATACACTTATTAAAGGAGGTCCAAAGATGTCCTATATGTCAAAACAGACTGGAAAAACTTTGTAAGTCTACTTTAAATCCTATTACTCACAAATTGATTTATCGTGGGGGTTGCTTTTCTAGAAACGGTGTTGCTACTCAAACCAGTACGGAAGGAGACTGAAGCCCAGTCCCTATGGAGCTGTGTGTCCAGCATCACACATCGCCATGCTGCAAACCTCACGTTCATTCTTTCCAAACCCCGAGAATGGGCACAAACCTCCCACCACAGTTTGTCTCCATCCCAGGCTGCAACAGCATTGATGATGCCATTCACAGCATCAGATGCTTCCCGCCAATCCCAATTGTCTGCTGATTGTCACTCTAGTTTCCTCAACTATTCCCATGATGGTGCCTCAAGGTGTGTAAAACTGACATTTAAAATCCCTGGTGATACTCTTCCCTTGAAACTGGGTTCAGTCTTACCACACATACTCTCTTCCCTTGAAACTGGGTTCAGTCTTACCACACATACACTTTTCCTAGTCATTAATGGTTCAAAACTTTTAAAAAATTTATTTAATTTTTTTAATTAAATTTTTTTAAAGTAGGCTCCATGCCCCGTGCAGAGCCCAATGCGGGGCTTGAACTCACGACCCTGAGATCAAGACCTGAGCTGAGATCAAGAGTCAGATGTTTAACCAACTGAGCCACCCAGACGCTACAATGGTTCAAAGCTTTTAACCAGAATTAAAAATAAATGTTGAGAAGAGAGTCCATCACAAATGAAACGACACATTACAAAACTAATTTAAGTAACACAGCAGTGGGGCACCTGGGTGGCTCAGTTGGTTAAGCGTCCGACTTCGGCTGAGGTCATGATCTCATGGTTCGTGGGTTCGAGCCCCGCATCAGGCTCTGTGCTGACAGCTTGGAGCCTGGAGCCTGGAGCCTGGAGCCTGCTTCGGATTCTGTGCCTCCCTCTCTCTCTGCCCCTCCCCCCCTCAAAAATGAATAAACATTAAAAAAAAGTAACAGCAGAGAGGGAGAGTTTAATTTGTTTAAATGCTTATGGTTAGGTAGTTCTTTTGTACTTTTCTGAGTATCAAAAGGTGCAGTTATGTTGGTCATTAGCAAAAGTCTGCTAGACTTCTGGAAGAACTTCCTCTTACCAGAGCATGACAAGATTGTGAACAGGACTTTCAAAGAAGATAGGAGGAGATTTAAATCTTAAAACACCTGTATTCATTTGCCTTTTTTTTTTTTTTAACCTCCATTCATGGCCCGGGTGCACATATGCACCAATCTGGACTAGAGGTCCAGGAATCCAACATTCCTTAAAATACTGAATATCTGAACGTAACATTTCTTCTTTCTTCTTTCTTTCCTCCTTTGATTTCTCCTGAAGAGTTGTCTCCCTTCCATTTAGTTTATAGTCCAATGTACCTTCGAGTCTGCAGAATTATATGGAAAACTTGTTACTGTGCAAGGAATCATAGTACTTCCTATTGATCAATGTGGCTAGTCTTTCTCCTTCTTTATAATCTAGTTGAAAACTTGCTTTCTTTGATTTAATTAAAACTATTCAGAGGAGGAAGATTCTGACTATATCAGGAGCCAGGCTAAGAAATGGAGAAAACCTCCACTGGGACATAGACTGTCTTTGTGTGTGTGTATATGTGTGCGTGCGTGCGCACGTGTGCTCTGGTCATATAAAAAGCATATTTGTGTTAAATATTCTTCAGTTACCTAGAATTATTTCCATATTTTGTATAACCCACCCACCACATGACCAAGAAACACTTCATCCTCTTCAAATGCAGAAACAAAGTGCTTGCATATTTCATAAGCAAGTATTGGATAGAGGTAGCTGATCTGTCTAATTAACAGAGGGTCCAGTGTCAAAGAGAGAAGTTTAGCATAAACCAGGCTTCACTTGGTTCACTGTAGGCAGGATTTAGGAGTGGGGTGGTGACTTTTTTGGCATGCATATTTCCATCAACTCTATCTTGCCTATGGCAGACATCATTAATCAACCATAGCTTTCCTTCCTGCTGAGCACAATGTGAGCTCAGAAACTTTCTAAATGTAACACTCTTAGGAAGGTACTATCAAATGACAGGAATTGGCACATAAGATAAGACCTACCTTGTGACAAAATGCAGCATCCATTCTTGATAAAAACCCTCAATGAAATAGGGACAGATAGACCATACCTCAACATCATAAAGGCCATATATGAAAGACCCACAGCTAATATCATCCTCATTGGGGAAAAACTGAGAGCCTTTCCCCTATGTTCAGGGACAAGACAAGGATGTCCACTCTCACCATTCTATTTAAGATAGCATTGGAAGTCTTAGCCTCACCATCAGACAACAAAAGGAAATAAAAGGCATCCAAATTGACAAGGAAGAAGTCAAATTTTCACTATTTGAGATGACATGATACTCTATGTAGAAAACCTGAAAGACTCCACCAAAAACTTGCTAGAACTAATACACGAATTTAGCAAAGTCACAGGATATAATATCAATGTGAGGAAATCTGTTGCATTTCTATACAGCAAAAATGAAGCAGCAGAAAAAGAAATCAAGAATCAATCCCACTTGTAATCACACCAAAACCAAGAAGATAGCTAGGAATAAACCTAACTAAAGAGGTAAAGTATTTATACTCTGGAAACTATAGAATACTTACAACTATAGAACTATAGAAAGAAATTGAAGAGGACACAAAGAAATGGAAAAGCATTCCATGCTCATGGATTGGAAGAACAAACATTGTTTTTTTGGTTTTGTTTTGCTTTTAATTTTAATGTGTTTTTTTTTTTTTGAGAGAGAGAGAGAGAGACAGCATGAGCAGGGGAGGGTCAGAGAGAGAGGGAGACACAGAATCTGAAGACAGGCTCCAGGCTCTGAGCTAGCTGTCAGCACAGAGCCCTACGCGGGGCTCGAACCCACAAACCGTGAGATCATGACCTGAGCTGAAGTGGGACGCTTAACCAACTGAGCCACCCAGGGGCCCCAGAATAAACATTGTTAAAATGTCTATACTACCCAAAACAATCCACATATTTAATGCAATCTCCATCAAAATACCACCAGCATTTTTTACAGAGGTAGAACAATCCTAAAATTTGTATCGAACGACAAAAGATCCTGAATAACCAAAGCAATCCTGAAAAAGGAGTGCTGATGCATAGGGACACATGTACCCCAATGTTTATAGCAATGCTTTCAAAATAGCCAAATTATGGAAAGAGCCTAAATGTCCATCAATGGATGAATAGATAAAGAAGATGTGGTTTATATATACAATGGAATACTACTTGCCAATGAGAAAGAATGAAATCTGGCCATTTGCAGCAACATGGATGGAACCGGAGGGTATTATGCTAAGTGAAATAGTTCAGTCAGAGAAAGACAGATACCATATGTTTTCACTCACATGTGGATCTTGGGAAACTTAACAGAAGACCATGGGTGAAGGGAAGGGGGAAAAAAGTTACAAACAGAGAGGGAGGGAGGCAAACCATAAGAGACTCTCAAATACAGAGAACAAATTGAAGGTTGATGGGGGAGAAGGGAAAGTGGGTGATGGGCATTGAGGAGGGCACTTGTTGGGATAAGCACTGGATGTTGTATGTAGGCCAATTTGACAATATATTAAAAAATAATAAATTTTAAAAATAGAATTAAAAAAAGAAAAACAAAACTGGAGGCATCACGATTCCAGATTTCAAACTGTATTACAAAGCAGTAGTCATCAAACCAGTATAGTCTTGGCACAAAAACAGACACACAAATCAATGGAACAAAATAGAAAACCCAGAAATGAACCCACAACTACATGGCCAGCTAATCTTCAACAAAGCAGGAAAGAATATCCAATGGAAAAAAGGCAGTCTCTTTAACAAATGGAGTTGGGAAAACTGTATGGCAACATGGAGAAAAATGAATCTGGATGCACTTTCATACACCATACACAAAAATAAATTCAAAATGGATGAAAGATCTAAATGTGAGACATGAAACCATGAAAATCTTAGAGGCACGAAACTTCTTTGACCTCAGCCAGAGCAACGTCTTACTAGACATGTTGCCAAAGGCAATAGAAATAAAAGTAAACATGAACTATTGGGACTTCATCAAGATAAAAAGCTTCTGGACAGCGAAGGAACCAATCAACAAAACTACAAAGCAGCCTACAGAACGGGAGAAGATATTTGCAAACAGCTTATTTGATAAAGGGTTAGTATCCAAAATTTATAAAGAACTTATCAAACTCAACACCCAAAAAACAAATAACCCAGTTAAGAAGTGGGCAGAAGACATGAATAGACACTTTTCCAAAGAAGACATCTACATGGCTAATAGATACATGGAAGGATGCTCAACATCACAACATCACTCATCATCAGGGAAATAGAAATCAAAACCATGATTAGATATCACCTCACACCTGTCAGAATGGCTAAAATTAACACCACAAGAAACAACAGGTGTTGACAAGGATGCGGAGAAAGGGGAACCATCCTGCACTGTTGGTGGGAATGCGAACTGGTGCAGCCACTCTGAAGAACAGTATGGAGATTCCTCAAAAAGTTAAAAATACAACTACCCTACAACCCAGCAATTGCACTAGTAGACATTTACCCAAAGGATACAAAAATATGGAGTTGAAGGGGTACATGCAACTCAATATTTATAGCAGCACTATCAGCAATAACCAAACTATGGAGAGAGCCCAGATCTCCATCAACTGATGAATGGATAAAGAAGATGTGGTGTATATATAAAATGGAATATTACTCAGCCATCAAAAAGAAGGAAATCTTGCCATTTGCAATGATGTGGATAGAGCTAGAATGTATTATGCTAAGAGAAATAAGCCAGAGACAAAAAAATACCATATGATATCACTCATATGTGGAATTTAAGAAATAAAACAGATGAACTGAGAGGAAAACAAACCACGAGAGACTCTTAATGATAGAGAACAAGTGATGGGTTGACACAAGGAGGTGGGTGGAAGATGGACTAGATGGGTAATGGGTACTAAGGAGGGCACTTGTTGTGATGAGCACTGGGTGTTGTATGTAAGTGATGAATCCCTGAATTCTACTTCTGAAACCAATATTGCCCTGTATGTTAGCCAACTAAAATTTAAGTTTAAAAAAAAGATAAAAAAGACCTACTTAACATCTCTGTTATGCAAAGTAGAGTTTAGACTCCAAGCCGGTGGTTAAAAGATAAGAAGCCCCTATAGTCTACAATAAAATCTCCTTATGGCCACCTGAAGATAGTTGTAAGAAGTCCTGAACGGTAGGGGTAAAGGAGATATATTTGTCATGAGGAGGCGAAGAATGAGTGGCAGTAAAACCACATAAAAGCCGTTAAGTCTCTGTTGAACAATTACAAAGAATATAAATATCTGAGCTTTTAGGAATTTTCTTACCATTTTGGTGTTCTAAATATTTTACCATTAGTTTCTATTTTCTGAATGCCTTGCTATACTTCAAATTACAGAATTTTAAAATAATGGAATCTCCTCTGAATAAAGGAAATTCTTCTCCATCTTCTCCATTACTGAGCTATTGATGTCTTTGAGTAAGTTTTACAAATCTGTTTATACACCAATTTGTTCCCTGCCTATGTAACCAACCCTTCTAGGCGTAGCGCTTACCACTATTGCTTGGTTTTGTTTGGATGTTGTTTTTTAATTACAAAGGACATCTAAATGAATATTGGCCCTGCTACTCTGAAGTTCATTTACTGCTTATTGACTTTTCAGTGTTATGAGCAAAACAACATTTATTTTCCTATCAACTTAGCTATTCATATACTCTGACTCACTGTAGGTCTCCTTTCCTAGAGTATATTGCTTCCACCTTTGTTTTGTTTGTCAGGTTTTTTGTTCACTTATTTTTAAACAAAGAATCCATTCTACAAAGAACATAGAATATAGTATTAGCTGCCATTCTTATCCATTTTAAAGGAAACAATGCCTTTTTTGCAGCAATAACTCAGCTGCCCAGGGGTCATTTTTTCAATAGTGTCAGCCATCGAGAACGCAGCTCCAAGGAAAAGGCCCCTGAGAAGTTAAAATAAACACCGTAGATCTCACTCACTAAGCTCGTACATTTTATTTCCCATCCTCTTACTCTGTCATTCAGCCACTGTCTTTTCCCATGTTAGACCTGATCTTTATAAACCTGGTTACCTAGTTGCTTAGCCCACAGAAGATTAGAAACAACTAATTCGAAGGAGATCGAGAGGCCTCTAGAAAGCGACGTGACGGCTGGTAACAAAGAAGACAGAAAAAGAACCGGGCTCAAGGATGCAAAAATTGTTGCAAATGGAGACCATTTGGTGTTTGGTTAGGTGATCCTACATATAGCAGTGATCTCCATTGCCCTGGAAATCATGTCCCTCACTATGTCTTTGAGTCGTCAAGTTTATTTCATGTTCAATATTTTCCATTTTAGAAGAGGTAGATATATAATACACTTTGGGAGACTCCTGGATAATGGAAGTAATACGGTAAAACGAGAATAGGACAGGCTTTGGAGTAAAACAGATTTTTTGCTTCCTGCAGTTTAATTGAGGTCTATACCCAGTGTGCGGAAACTGGGTGCCTGCACTGGGCTCTGTGTTTAAATTGGGGGAAAAAAGAGTATAGGAAGCATTTCACCTCATTCGTCTTTTCTGAATTTTGTTAAAAAATTTTTTTGTAATTTTGAGATAGACTTTTTTAGAACAGTGTAAGGTTTACAGCAACAATGAGGGGAAGTACAGAGATCGCTCATGTACTCCCTGCCCCCACACATGCGTAGCGTCTTCCATTATCGACATCCCCCAGCAGAGTGGTCCATTTGTTAGAGATGATAAACCTACATTGACACATTATCACCACCCAAGGTCCATACTTTACATTAGCGTTGGTTCTATGGGTTTGGACAAATGTATAAAGACATGTGTCCATCACTGTGGTATCACACAGAGAAGTTTCACTGTCCTAAAATTCTTCTGTGCTCTGCCTATTCATCCTTTGTCTGACCCCCCCACCCTTGGAAACCATTGATCTTTTGATTGTCCCCATTGTTTTGCCTTTTCCAGAATGTCACATAGTACGTAGTGTTTTCAGACTGGCTTCTTTCATGTAGTCACGTGCATGTAAGCTTCTTCTATGTCTTTTCATGCCTCGACAGTGCATTTCTTTTTAACGCTGAGTATCATCCATTGGCTGAATGCACCACAGCTTATTTATCCACTCACCTATGAAGGATATCTTGGATACTTCCAAGTCTTGGCAATTATAAATAAAGCTGCTATAAACATCCGTGGGCAGGTTGTTGTGCAGATATAAGTTCTCTACCCCTTTGGATAAATATCAAGGAGCACAATTGTTGGATCATATGGTAAGAACATATTAAGTTTTGTAAGAAGCTGCCAAACTGTCTTGCAAAGTGACTCTACCATTTTGCATTCCCACCAGCAATGAATGAGAGACAATTCCTGTTGTTGCACATCCTCGTTAGCATTTGGTGTTGTCAGTGTTCCAGATTTTGTCCCCTCTATTAGGTGTGTAGTGGTATCTCATTATTTTAATTTGCATTTCCCAGATAACATATGATTTGGAACGAGTTTGGGAAATTTTTAAGTGAACCATAAATGTAGTCCTTCTCTCTACTTCAAATCACATAAAGTTTTTCACCAGACTATAAGCATTTCTATTCATTCAGTCATTCATTCCCTCACTCAGCTTTGAATAAATACAGTGTGCCTGCTACATAGTAGGCACTGTGCTAATTTCTGGGGATAAAATAGTAAAGTAATTGTGGCTGTTAAAAAAAATAATACCAAGAATATTTCCTGTTCAGCCACCACCAAAATCCCAGAAAATATGGAAGCTCCCCACTACAGCACTTGACATATGTCAAATTTGAGTTTACATTAAATTGGATCAACATTCAGTGGTGACAGAGGGAATCAAGATTAATGTTGAGTGTAATTTCTCCCTAAATGTAGAGAATTAGTTGAACTAAGGAAGATATGGGAGGAGAGGCCTTAGTCTTGAGTTGGCAATCAGCAGACAGAAGACCTCTCTTCTACTCCATTGTCAGGCATTGAGGTGGCCTCAGCCCCTGCAAAGACCTCACAGATTGGTTTAGATCAACAGGAAAGAAGACCTGTGGTATCTTGTTTACCAACCTGTTAGAGCAGGTCTTCACATGAGGCTTGTCTTCTACCGTATCTTTTCTTTTTTAATCTTTATTTTTGAGACAGAAAGAGAGAGAGAGAGAGAGAGAGACAGACAGACAGAGTGTGAATAGGGGAGGAACAGGGAAAGAAGGAGACACAAAATCCGAAGCAGGTTCCAGGCTCTGAGCTGTCAGTACAGAGCCCAATGTGGGGCTCAAACCCATGAACCAGGAGATCGTGACCTGAGCCGAAGTCGGACGCTCAACCGACTGAGCCACCCAGGCGCCCCAATCATATCTTAATAATATGTTGCAGAAATATTCATTTTTTATATATGCATCAGGGACTTTATCTGATATCATGTTTGAAAGATGGATTTATATGTTGTAGTTACTAGAGAAGATGACTTTATTCATAAAATGGTGTTTACTACTTTAAAAACTCAGTAAAATGCCAAAGAAAAGGTACTTTAATTTGGGGCATAAAGAAAGGGGTCAAAGTTACATGGCATTCCAAGTGGCCTGTCCTAGCTCTGCCCACACGTAGGGAAAAAAAAGTCTCACATTATCTTAGAACTTATTTTCTTCTCTTTATTGATTTTGGCCTCGGCAAGTCTTGGAATTATGGTCTCAAAGACCTTGGGGATTCTCAGGCGATCACCTGCTTCATTTTACTGATCAGGAAATTGAAGTTCAAAAAGGTTAAGTGATGCTTATGGCTGTCTATTGTACTGGTAGCAGAGAATTTACTGGACACAGACATGGGGCGGGGGAAAGGCGCACAGCTGTTGTTTTCTTCTCAGAAAAGTCTCTCAGGCAGCACAGCATCTGGAGCATGATATTTGGAATATCTTCAATGGCCACCATGAGTTTCATAAACAAGTCAGAGGTACTTTCGTAAAAGGAATTATTGATCGGTTATTGCCACATCATTTTATCTGCAGTGCCTAGGTTAGCTCTTTTCTGCTAAATTTGATAGCAGTTAACATCAGTTTCAATTTTTGCCTCTTTTACTTTGCTCTAAGTGTGCCAACACAAAACGTCCAGGGCTGTTCCTTTGAATTTCTCAGCTTCCTTCTGTACCACTTTGCTTTAACAGCAGGACACACACTTGCTGTTTATCTAATAAAATTGTAAATGTGTGTGTGCATGTGCCCGCACGTGTGTGTGTGTGTGTAAAACCCAGCGGTCTAGGGGATTTTACTACCCAGTTTAACAACTCAGTAAATGGGATTTTACATTACAAGCTTTTTTTCCCTTCTATATGATGAAGAAACGATTGGTCTTTTAATTTAAAGTCTTCTCTTAAAAAGAAGGTTGCATCAACTACAATAAATTCTGGATAAAAATGTTTCTGCTAATTAATTTTTCACTGAGCCGACCAGTCTGCCAACCAAGCTGCTGCTTTACTTGAATTCAAATTGATAGTGAAATATTTTAAAGCAAGAGATTTGTGGTTTCTTTTCCTTTTTAAGTTTTATTATTATTATTATTATTATTATTTAAAATCCAATACTGCAAAATGTAATTATCTTTTTCAACAAATATTTTCCGTGCCGTTGTAGTTAAGTTGTACTATTTTAGGAGCAGAAGGTAAATAAAAATGCACGGAACCAGACATGGAAAACCTAGATTCCAGTGGACTATATGATCATGAAGAAAGCTCTTTAACCTCATTGGGCCCCATGGTCCATGTTTATAAAGCAATAGGATTGGCCTAGAAGATCTATAGTGCGTCTTCCAGTCTGAAATGTCATGTGTCTGTATACTTGACTTCGCCAAGAGGTATAGGAGTATTATCTAGTCCCAAGACATCAAATGGCATCTACGTGTGAATGGTTTCCAGATTTTTATCTGTAGCCTAATCTGTCTCTGGAATTCTGGATGCATGTGCCAAAGTAGTTATTTGGATGATGAGTAGGCATCTCTAATTTACCATGGCCAAGGCAGAATTCCCAGTCCACCCCAGTGACCTCCAAATGAGCTTTCCCTTAGTGTTCCCAAATCTGGGGAATGGCTTTACTGTCCACAAGTTGCTCAGGCCAGAAACCTAGAAGTTATCTCTAGTTCTCTCTCCTTCTTCACCAACATCCAGCTATTGGCAAATCCCACTGACTCTGCCTTTAGAAGCTATCCCGAGTCTCTCCAGTCCCCTTGCCCTCATCCATGTCCCCCCTCTCCAAGACCACTGCAATGCCTAGCTTTCAGTTTTCTTCTCTGCAGACTACTTTCCACACAAAAGCTAGAGTGAGCTTTTAAAAATACAGATCACGCACTGTTCCTCTCCTGCTTGACACTGTTCTGTGGCTTCCTATCACACCTAGGATAAATTGGAACTCCTTACTCTGACTTATGAAGCTCTGAAAGATCTGGCTCCTGTCTCTGTCCACTGCTGCATTTCTTTCCCTTTTAACTTCTCTCCTTTCCCTCCAGTAACTCTGACCTTCTTTCCTTTCCTTTACCATACCTGTACGAGTCAGAGTTCTCCATAGAGGACCAATAATGCATTTATATTTATGTTTATATTTATATTTGCATTTATATTTATAAAGGGATTTATTATAAGGAATTGGCTCATGGGATTACAGAGGCTGAGAAGTCCTGTGATCTGCTCTCTGTGAGGTGGGGACCCAGGACAGCCAATGGGGTGGGTTCTATCCTGAATCCAAAGGTCTAACAACCAGCAATGCTGATGGTGTAAATTCCAGTTTGAGGGCAAGAGAAGACCAATGGTTCAGCTCAAGTAGTCAAGCAAAGAGAGTGATTCTTCCTTGCTCTGCCCTTTTCTTCAGTTCAGACCCTCAGTAGATTGAATAAAATGCCCACCCATGTTGTGGGGGGTGGTGCAATTTGCCTTACTTAGTTTACTGACTCAAATGCTAACCTCACCTGGAAACACCCTCACAGACACGCCCAGAAATAATGTTTAACCAAATATACTGTGACCCAGTCAAGTTAACAGAAAATTAACCATCGCACAGGCCAACCCCACTCCTCTCTTAGGGCCCTTCTGCTAATTCTCTCATCTGCCTCAAATGCTTCTCCCATAATCTCATGGCTGGTTCCTTCATGTTACTCAGTTATCACCTTGAGAGTCACCATCCCCAAAAGAATCCTTCCCTAACCATCCAACATAAAGTCGCCAGCCAAGTTACTATTTATCTTGTCATTCTAATGATCAGCAGAACACTGATGACTATCTGATAGCTCCCTTGCTATTTATTTATTTGTTCATTTTGGCTGTCCTTCTCCATAAAATGTAACCATGAGGACATATATCTTACTTACCTTGACCACCAAAATATCCCTAGCACCAGAACAGTGCTGGTGTATGATAGGATCTCAAATACTTGTTGAATTAATGTTGAATAAAAGAAATCTCTCAGAACCTTAAGAACCTTAGGTGATGTTAACCAGATAATATTGTTTGTCCCCTGAAATGTTGGCTCACAAGTGAATGTCTTGGTGATTTTGAAAGGAAGTTTCTGCCTTATGGACACATTATAAATCTCTTGAGACCTCTTAAGGATTTGTCAAATAGCGGTGGTTGTGTAAGGTGGTACAGTTGTTATAAGCCCATATGAAGCTCATAGGATTGAAAATCAAGAGGAAAACTAGTCAATAGAAATATGCCCATGGGTAATCCAGACAGTGCAAACAGCAGATAAGGTCCTTAAAATAACTATGATTACTATGTTTAAGAAAATAGAAGAAAATATGGATTATTTTACCAGAGACTTAGAATCTATTAAAAAAAACAATAATATGAGAATTCTAAAGTTGAAAAACCTGCTATCTAATCTTAAGGACCTATTGAATGAGTTCGATAGTAGATTAGACACAGAAGAACACAAGAAAGACCAGTTCAACTGAAGCACAAATAAGAGAATGGGAAAAAAACAAAATAGAAGATAAAAGATATATGAGACACGGTGAAAAGTTCTAACATATAGGTAATCAGAAATTTGGAGAGGAGCTATATTTGAAGAGTATTGGCCAAGGGTTTTTCCAAAACTGATGAAAAACATCCATCTACAGATTCGAGAAGTTTAATGAATTCCAAGTAGGATAAATACAAAGAAATCACACCTAGGAACATCATATTAAACTGATGAAAACTGAAAAACAAAGACAAATGAAAAAATACTAAAATCAGTCAGAGATGTGAAGCTGAAGACAAAGCTGTAAAGAACCTAGACTACCCAAAAACTGGGAGGTTTGTCCTTAAATAATCTAGAACACAGGGTGAATTCCTTTTAGTTATAGCTATAGCTATAATTTTATAATGTTCAAACAATACTTTTGAAAAAATAAATTACATATTGTCACACATTTGGTTCATTATTATTGCTTACTACTCAACATAGTTTTCATTCATTCATTCACTCACTCACTCATCCATTCAACCCTTCTTGCAGATATTTATCTGAGTACCTTTTATGTGTCAACCCCTGGGTTATCCTCTTGGGATATGGTAGCAAACAAGAGAGATGTAGTTTTTGCCTTGCTGGCACTGCCCCACATACTTAAAAAAAAATGATCTCACTTATTACTCCCATCCATTCTACAAAAATGCACATTTTTCAGATAAAGAAACGTAAATGCAGAGATATGAAGTAAATTTAGCATGGTTATAGAGCCTGTAAGTAACAGTTGATTCAAACCCAGATATATCAGGTGTCAAAGTTCATATTCTCTCTCCTGTATATTTTTATAGCTTAATCAGAATCTAAGTGTCATCCATTTATCCTAACTTCTGGATTAAGTTTGAACCAGAAGGAGAGGGAGAACATTTTGATAAGCCCACAATGATCTTTTTAACCTGAGGGCTATGGAGTCCATAATTCCCCCCAAAACAGCTCCCATATTTTATATGTCTTTATATATGTATGTGATTGCCTCAAATTCTCAAGGGAGTGTGAGAGCCACCAAAGGTTAAAAAAACATTCGAAGTGTTTCTGCTGGCCCACTTATTAGTGCCCCGTCTCATTTTTCTCCACATCTTCCTTTTTTAATCTAGAAAATTAGAATTTACATTTTATGAGGCCATCACAGGTCATTTCCCTCTTGACACCCATCCTTGTGGCCTGGCAGAGAAAAAGTGCCTGTTTTCACTCTGGAACAACAAGAATGACAACAGCAAAGTTTCAATCCTAATCGTTCCGAGGCAATTATGAGAAGTAAGACACGCACCACTACATTTCTGACAGACTTTTACAATCCAGTTTTATTATTCAGCTCTTACTGAAATGCTACTCCCCTGGGAGGGAAAAAAAAATCTCTGTATGAGTTTTTTAGCACAAACAAACATCTTAAAGGAAATACGAAGTAAAAATCACATTGACATAATTTCAAAGATATAGTCAGGAGAAGGAATGACCAGAAACCCTCTACAGCCACTGAGAAGGAGAAGGACAGCGGACGAAGTGGATTATATAAAGTAGGGTGAGCTGAATTGGGAAGTGGGAAGGTAAGGAGGCACATTTTTCTAAATCCATGAGCTGTAAGAATAAGCTACCGAGGAGAGCAGAGGCTGAGATTTTCTGGTGACATACATCCCAGTATGATGGCCCAGCAATAATTTTTAGAGCAATGTTGGAACATATCCACCCAAATAAATGATCTTTCCTATTTTGACATTAACGAAAGCAAATCCCACCATGTGATCTAGCCTATATAGCCTCTTGCCAATACAAAATTTAAAGCACATCATGATGTTTCACACAACTACCAAGAAGTGACGAACCTTTCATTTAAAAATTTTCCTTGCCCAGCACCTGTGGACCTGCCCTGGGAATCCTGTTCTAGAAATTAAGATAACAGACTATCTAGAGCTAGGGTTTACATCAGGGGGGTGCATGAAATCGGTGCTTCTGGAGGTTTTCACTTCCGCCAAATTCCCATGAAAAGGAAACATTGCCTAAGGGAATGAATTTAGGGCTCTTGTTTGTGTTACTAACTTTGTCTCTAATCCAAGTTCCCATTTTGCTTGGCAGAAATTCTCAAGAGACACACATGGTGATCAATCCCACTTTTCAGATAGCGTGAACCGGGGGCACACGAGGATAAGGAAGGATGCCATTTTCACAGTGAAGGAAAATTCCGTGTTTAAGGCAGTGGTTGACCTTTGGACTCAGCAGAGTATCCAAAGCTTTCTTGTTTACCATCTCTGTATTCTAGTTCAGCCCTGTGGTGGGGCATTCATTCCCCCTTCCGAATCCTATAAAGAAGATCATAGACAGGTTCAAACCTCAGCCCTCCGCAAGTGTCTCTCTTCCTTCTAATTTTGTTCAAATATCAAAGCTAGCTTTGCTCCAAAGCCATGGTACGTGCCTTGACCCTCCAAATTCCTAACTGGATTCTTGTTTGATTCCCTGTCCTGCTAAATTATCCTAGTAGCACAGGCTTTTTAAGGGAGGCTTCTCGAACTCAGCCTGGAGGCCAGGGACCATTTATCCACCAATGAAGTATCTTTTCTTGTTTTTTTAATGTTTTTATTTATTTTAAAAATGTTAATGTTTATTTATTTTTGAGACAGAGAGGGAGACACAGAATCTGAGGCAGGCTCCAATCTCTGAGCTGTCAGCACAGAGTGTGACACAGGGCTCAAACTCACAAGCCATGAAATCATGACTGGAGCTGAAGTCAGATGCTTAACTGACTAAGCCACCTAGGTGCCCCAATATTTTTATTTATTTTTGAGAGAGAGAGAGAGACAGAGACAGAGAGAGGGAAAGCAGAGGAGGGGCAGAAATAGAGACAGACAGAAGTTCTGAAGCGGGCTCTGTGCTATCAGCACAAATGTCAGGATGTGGGGCTCGAACTCACAAACCATGAGATCATAACCTGAGCTGAAATCAGGTGCTTAATCGACTGAGGCACCCAGGTACCCCACGTATGGAGTATCTTAATTCTGACTATTGATCGTATCTCTGGTCCCAATTGCTTTGCTGGGTCGGTACCGACCATGCAAATGCATCCTGTGATGGCCCCTGCTGCAGTGGGTGCCATCACAGCAACTGTGACTGGGTTGGTGCCATCCTCGTCCACTTCCAGGTCCAATTTTAAGTCTTGCTCTGGGTTCCAATGCCTCCCAATCTATCCTGTCCTGCCATGGCCACGATGCTGCATCTAGCTGGTTTCTGAGATACAAAATAGGTCTTGTTCAAGAGTAAACCTTCAAACTCCCCTGCCCAAGATCTGGAATTGTTCTAGACTCTAGAACTTTCTAGAATCTAAAGACTGAAGTAGGGCTCGTGCCGCACAGGTGGGGTTAATGGTTTCAGCTGCGGGGAGAGGAGAGCTGGAAGCTCGGGAAACAGGGGCTGTCTGGGAATAGAAAATAAGCCTCTCCTGAGAACAGGAAGAGAAGGGTAGGAAAAAGCAATAAAGTCAATAATAATCCCAGCTTTATCTTCCTCCTCTTATCTCCCTTCTGGTGATTCCCAGGCCCAGCTGGGGCTCAGACTCACTGCATGATGTGACTGATGTGGGTGGTCCAGGGACCGCATCCCAAGGAACACAGCTGTGGAGGTTACCACAACCAGTGGCCCAGGGCAGGTGGCATCACAAAGTGATCGTGTTCACATCCAGAGAAGGATCCAGTCAGATCTTTGGGATCAAGGTCTCAGTACAGCAGCCCCAGATCATCCTGTGGGCCTGCAGCCTTTTCAGGCAGGAATGGGCAGGCTGTTCTGTGCGGGGGTGGGGAGGGGGGTCTCCAAGCAAAGGGAGGCAGACTCCCTCCATCAGGGCCTTGGGCTTCTCGGGCCTGCCTCCCCCATCCATTTCCATGAAAGGCCACTGAAAAACCTATTTGCAAGAACAGTTTGTCATTTGTGCTGGGGGAGATTAGATTCAGCTTTGAAGAACAGCATCCTCTAAGACCCAAAGGCCTCTTTCGGAAACATTTACTTCACACCAGGCTTGTGCAGTGTTAGCTGTCCCTGACTGGAGCGGGCAGCAGGCCACCTGCCTTTGTTGCCCCACGCGAGGGGCTTGGACCTCAGGGATCTGTCAGCAACCCCCATGCACACTCCACCTCGTCACTAATTACTCTGAGCCCCTTGGCGGCAACACATTCTCAGATTGATCTTTTTTTAAAAAAAATTAGTTTATAAAAGCAATATATAGTTATTATAAAAATTCAAACAAAGAAAAAGGACTTTACTGAAATTGTTAAGGACTTAGGATGGTGCAAGAGATATGCAATTACTCATGCTCTGCTCTTGTGCTATGAAGGAATATAAAGATGTAAGGAAAGGACCCTGCTTTTAAAGAGCAATTACTTAGCAAACAATATAAGCCAGACATATAAGGATGTAAATTACAAGGCAGTATTTGTAGATTTTGTGAGTTGCAAAAACAATAAACACCTTCGCAATGTTTTCCTGAGTGTGACCCGTGGTGTCATGTGTATTAGGATCACTGAGGGATTTATTAAACGTGCTCATTTCTAGACCCAACCCCAGACCTACTGAAACGGAATCTCTGGAAGGGAAACTATGGAGATTCTGTGGCGAAAAAGCACTCTTGATGAATCCTTGCATCATAAAGTTGAGAAACACCACCTTGAGCTCAGAACTCAGAAAATGTGTCCTCCATAAAGTGATGGAATGCCAGTGTAACAGTGAGCGAGGAAATTCCCTGAAGGAGCCCTCCCCACCCAACGTCATTTGGTAACACAATTGCAGAATTTATCACATTGTGATAAGTTCCTTTTCCTTGTCTGTCTGTCTTTCCAGTGGATTAGGAACTCCTCAAGGGGAGAGATTTGTCTTCTTCACTGGAATCGAGTCAGCCCTTGGCTGGCTCTCAATAAATGTTGGTTGAGCAAATGAATGATTGTGTGTGATCTAAAGAAACAGGTTTGAGAAAGTCTAGGACAGGGTTCTGGGAAGAGAAAAGGCACAGGCAAAATTTCAGTGATTGGAAAGTCAAGGTCAACAGTCAAGTGTGTGGGAGAGAAAGATTAATTCAGGTGAGTAAGTGGATATAGGCTGGAGAGCAAAGCCGTGAGAGAGACCGTGAGGGTCCTTGAGTGCTCAGGGGAAGATGCAAACCGGATGCTGTGTGTTCTGTGGATGACGTGCAGTCACCAAATACCGGGGGCTAGAGAGTCATGGAACCAGAATGCATTTTAAGACAACTGATTATATGGCCCTGGGCAGCTTCCCTGGGAGGAGGGAGCAAGTGGAGACAGGCAACTCTGGACAGGACCCTGCAAGTAACTGGGGACTGGCTTGGTCAGTCGAGGCAGGACTTGCTGAGATCTAAGCATCAGAATCATCGAGTCCTGACTACCCCCTACTGAAAAATTTGTCTTCTTTTTCTAGCACCCCTCTGTGCAGACTCCCGGGTCTGACAGGCTTTTCTCCCTAGGCTGCCCAAGGAGGACATCTCATCTGGTGTGAGGATAACTGGGAGGCATTCTGGGGGATGCTGGAGACAGAAGCAGTGATCAAGAAATGAAGGGGGTTGAACAGAGGAAGAGGCTGTGGGATGGTCAGGGGGGCCGAGTGTAGAACAATTTCTGAGACAGAATCTATGGAATTCGGGGAATGAATGTGGAGTAGGAAGAAGGGCATGTTGAGGAAAATTTTGAGGTCTCTGGATGCTGTATTTCATATAGGGGTACAGAAAGGGAATGCTGAGAGCAGAAAGATGAGTAATTCAGATTGAGGCATATTGAATTTTACATTTTTTACGTTTATTTATTTATTTGGGGGGGGGAGTGTGTGCGCACATGAGTGGGAGAGGGGCAGAGAGAGAGGGAGAAAGAGTCCCAAGCAGGCTCTGCACCAGGTTCCCTCCCAGGAACCATGAGATCATGCCCTGAGCTGAAATCAAGAGTTGGATGCTTAACCCACTGAGACATCCAGGTGTTCCTTGAATTTGAATTTAAGGTAACAGCAAAATTTCCAGGTGGAGGGGTCCTGGAGTCCATTGGAGAGAGAGATTTGGAATTCAGGAGGGAGTTGGGTGCTGGTTATTGGTTATTGGTGATCATTTGAAGGCATGGAAATGGATGTGATCACCCAGAGAGAGCAGGTAGAAAGAAAAAAGAGCCAGTGGTAAACATCAGTGTCAAGAGATAGGCAGAGGAGGAGCCAGTGAGAGAAATGGAGAAGGACTGGCAGGAAAGGTAGAAGGAAAACCAGAAGAAAGTAGAGCTCAAGGAAGGCAAGAGTTTCCAGAAATGGCAGTAGCAATGTTACATGACACAAATAGTAGAGTAAGTCGTAGGGCCCTCATTGGTGCATTGGTGCAAGCCATCAGTGGGGGCCAGGTTGAGGAAGGCATGGCGGGAGGGGAGGTGGATGGAAATCACGGCCCCTAATCTTTGCAGTAGTGTCCGGGGATGACCACCTTCCTCACTGAGTAACAGTCTCTGGACAACTGAACCCAAAGAAATTCAACATGACAGGTGGAGGGTGATGCCTTTCTTTGGGGCCTCTACTCCAATTCTCTTCAATCTACCTTGCTTTCATTTAAGAAACCATTTATTTCTGCACTTATTCAGGGCTGCTTAGGGTAGTGTAAGTGAAAGGCTTAATAATATATTTGTCTTCTTGTTTTGTAAGATATGATTCCACTTCCATGTTTAATTTGTTTGGAGAATATTATGAAAAACTTGACTTCTTGGGTTTTTTTTAATGCATGGAAGTTCATATCGTCTCAATCTTTTAAGGAATCAGTTCTCAACTCTTTGAGACAAAATGATCCATCTTACATTAAAAGAGTTCAATGTCATCAGGAGGAGTCAATGGATGAATTGTAAGTATTTACCACAATGTGATTTCTACAGACAAAGATTTCTACAGACAAAGATAAAAAGGGGAATAAAGAAGATGAACTGAGTATTGAAACTTTTTCTTCTCTGAGAAACAGCAAAAAATGATGCTTCCTCTGTCACTATGGAGGTTTTGTTTCGCTTTGTTTTATTTTGGTCCAACTCTAATGTATTACATTCTTTGGAGTTATAGAAAAGACTCTACCCTGCCGGTGGTACCAGAAACACGTGTGTATAACACACCCCATTTTACCCGGGCAGAAAGTTATCACCATCTCTAGTTGATTCGTGTAGTACCAACAGGCAAGGTAAAGTTCCCCATAGGAGCAACTGGCTTATTCCATGGTCACAGATGGTCCCATATTGCCGTATATTGTTATGACAAGAGGAATCTGGTTATAGAGGGGGGTGGAGACCAGTGCAAACCCAATGGCACTGCTGGAAAAACAATGGCTAGGTTGGTACAACTGGAATCCAAGAGAGACTGTGGGACAAGGCCCTTGGGTCAGTTGACAGAGGCTGACTCTGGATGATCTAAGCAGGAAATGCATGTATGTACAGCATGGTGGGTGGCTCACAGGTATCATGGGGCGGGGGTGGGGGGGGCGCTGGAGAACCAGCTCTAAGGTGATGCAGCCCGGATCAAGGCCCAAAGTCATGTTATAGACTGGTCTGATGAGGACCCTGTCACAGACCCCAAGGATGCTGCAATTTGCCCTAAAGCTGCTGGACTCAGTACCAGCTACAGGGGGACCTAGATTATGACTCTCCCCTCCAATGTAAGAAAGGCTAGGGAGGTTGTCTCTGGCATTCCCAGGTTTGTTTGTTTTTTTAATGTTTATTTATTTTTTGGAGGGGTGGGCAGAGAGAGAGAGGGAGACAGAGGATCCAAAGCAGGCTCTGTGCTGACAGCCGCGAGCCTGATGTGAGGCTTGAACCCATGAACTGTGAGATCATGACCAGACCCAAAGTCAGACACTCAACCGACTGAGCCACCCAGGTGCACCTGGCATTTCCAGGTTTTAGTGGGGAGGTGGCTCTGCCTCCTGAGGTTGGGGATTCCTCAGGCACAGGAAAGAGGTCTCATACTGGACAGCTAGAAAGACAATGTCATTCTTGAACTTGAGATGATGTCTTCACCTTCATTATGGGCCAAGACCCATGCCCAGAATGGAGTAGGTGCCAACCAAACTTTGGGTTATGAGCGCTTTGCCGACATCCATTCAGGAATGAGTCACACCTCTGAGATTGTTATTAGCCTAGAGAGCAGAACAATTTTCAGATACATACAGTCTTTGCTTTTTAAAGCCATGGCTCCTTTGTTGAACCCATTATAATGGTCATATTATATTCACATTTTTTGGTGGGATCTATATCAAAATCATGAACAAGACTCACCATCCACTCAATGAACATCTCCTTCTGACCTCTATGAGTACATAACAATTTGCAGGCTACAAAAAGTAAGGGAACAAAAGTGTTTAAGCCATCTGGTCTCTGTTAAGTTAGAGAAAAGATATCCTCAGCATTTTATGATGAACATCTCAAAACTGTACTCAGGGTGGCAAACGATATAATCTTACAGTGTTATTTGACAAGATTGTTCTTCCTCATCACTGTCCCCCGAAAGGGAAAGCATGGAACTGATTGACTGGCAAGCCATCCATTTTCTGTGAAATAAGGAAAGCACTGGGGGCTGAAATGGTAAAGTTATCAAATATCTTACATCCAAACAGCTACCTTAAAATGACTTCCACACAGGCAACATTTTCTTCCTGACAATAATGTTTGCCATTTTAACGTACAATATGGTGCCTTGCAGACACCAGAAATTCAATGAGTTTCTTGCTGTTGGTAACTTCTAGAGATAACATAAATTGCCTCTTATTTTGGTAACAAAAAACTTGGTTTTTTTGGATCCTAAGGAGGAATTTTCATGTGGTATATTAGACATACAGGGGAAGCATTTGACCTACTATGTAGGTGTTACTGATACATTTTAAAAAGACTATTATTTTCGATGAGCATTTGTCGCAAAGAAAGAAGAGTCCCTATATACCACTCACCCAACTTCCCGTAATGTTGATATCACAAATAACACGGCATGTGTATCAAAACTAAGAAATTGACATGGATACGAGCTGTCAACTAAACTATACCCTTCTTTGGATTTCCCTACTATTTCTTGTCAATGACAAGCTTCAGTACTAATTTGAACTAGAGGCTCCAAAACAGCTATAATTCAGGTGGACTGGGATTAGATACAGAGATGATTTAGGAAGATTATACAAGCTACCTTTTGTGTGCCAAACATAAATATATTTTAAATTTTGGCCCCAAATATTTTGCATGCACGCTCTGATTTCATCCTCCTCAGAAACCAAGAGGGTGGATACTGTCATATCCACTTTACAAGTAAGACAGAGGGACTTGGGATTCCAAGCAATGTTTGCAAGACGGCTTAGCCGGGAAGCGATCCAGCCAGGATGTGGACTAAGGCCTCTCAGGTTCCGAAGCCCATGGCCCTGACATCATCACTACAGTGCAGACGGGAAGGGCATTTATCACAGGTGTGATACAGAGGCTGCCTCTTGAGCTGCCGTCTTGCCCAGGACCCACCTTCCCAAGGTCATATGGATCCGTTGTGGCAGGTGATCCTGATGTGGGAGGTTGTCCTGCAGCGATGACCTGTGACTCTAAGTGAATGGGGGTTTTCTGTGATGTATGGAATTGTTTCAACTCTCAACACCCCAGCCCTGCGCGCTCACCGAGGAAGTGCTCCCCGGCATTCTGAGGCTTCCCTGCTGCTGGACTGCCCTCCAGCCAGGGCAGCCCGGAGGAGCGCTGTGCAAACATGCCCACGTGCCTTTTGCTTTTCTTTCCTGTGTTTCAAGCCTCAATTAATGCGTGGAAAGCGAT
The DNA here is from genome assembly GCA_028646485.1 of Cryptoprocta ferox. Classification (NCBI taxonomy): domain Eukaryota; kingdom Metazoa; phylum Chordata; class Mammalia; order Carnivora; family Eupleridae; genus Cryptoprocta; species Cryptoprocta ferox. The sequence goes on from CM053560.1 coordinate 13,293,765, forward strand.
CTGAAAGGCGGGAATAAAAAGAGCTGGGGAGCTGCAGAGTGGCGGTCATTACCTGAGCTGAGACAGCTGAAAAAGGGAGGCCCAGGGAGACAAAGGGGAGGGGTCTGGGGAGACCCCAAGAGGCCCTCACCTCAGCCGCAACCTTGTTGGCGTGGAGCCAGAGCAGGCTGTTTCTGGCAGTGCTCTGTCCCAGTGCTTTTTCAAGGCCTCCATTGCGGCTCTGCTCAGGGGTCCGACCCCAGCATGAAGAATTCCTACAGGACTGAGCCAGAGCTGGGAAAATGGGTCCAGGGACACAATCTGTAGTCGGTTCTGTAATCGACCCTACAGACAAGAGGATGAGATGCCATCCACCCTCCACGGTTGCCAACACAGGACCATCTGCAAATTACTGGTTGTAGTCAATGAAGGAGTGGACGTGATCAATATCAAAGACGCAAATGACGCCAAGCCGGCTTTGTTCCTTCCTTTCGACAAGCGTGGATTCGTGATAGTGATTTAGTACTGTCACCTGTGGAAGGCAATCAATCCCTTAGGAAGCGATGGGTCAAAATAATGAAGTCCGAGTCACGTGCTATTTCCCCATCTCCCAAGTGCGTGTTAGTGAAAAAGTGAGGCTACTCGTTTCAACGGAGAATGGTAAGTCTCGTGACTTCACCGGGTGGAGGCAGGTGGCATTTTATTGCAATATAAAGCATACAAAGAAGCAAGTGAAAAATCTCTTTCCATATGACCCGATACCACCTGTATCTAGAGAGTTAGAGAGCGTTACATGGTTCTCTCCAAGACAGCGGGGATTTCTATGCCCCTCTGTGTATATATAAACAGTGGCTATATATACACGGCCTACTCTAAACTGTTCATGATGATGGAGGACAAAAAGGTTTGTTTGGATAACCCCAAGTTTATATTAGGCTTTCATCATGTTTTTATGTCCTGCTTAGGCTAATAGTTGGGTCGTTATCCATCTCTGGAGACCACAAACTGAGGATGTGGCCGCTGGCAGCACCCTACAGCCTGGCAACCAGCGTCTGCAGAAGGAGGGCCACTTGCTCTGACTTCAGTTAGAGAATTCCAGAATATTCTAGCAGTTCTGGCATGGGGTCAAAGATCCACTCCAGGGCCAATCCTGTGGTCAGTGAGGGAGGGTCACACTCTAAATTGCCTTCTCCCATTCAACACCAGGACCATCGTGTGACATGGAACCCGCCCCCTCAACCCACAGAGGAGAGCGAGCTAGTCATCCCCACTTCTGTCTACTCCAGCTGAGCAGTGAGAGGCCAGAAGATGCTGTTGTCCCCAACCTGCCGCAGGGGACTTCTCAATGGCCAGGATCCACCACAGTCATCAAGTTTGCTCTCTTCTGGGCATTGCATTTGTGACTGATTCCCCCTGGAGTTGTGTCTACGTAATCACACTTTGGCATATGTAACATCATGTGGTGCCCATGGGTCACTGAGGTGTCATTTGAAGCCACCAACGGTGGCTTCTTCCAGTTGTGCGTTGATTCTTGCCTGAACTAGTATAATAATAACCTCCTAAGTCTCCCTGTCTCTGTCTTGTTCTCTTCTAAATCATTCTCCCTACAGGTCCTAGAATGATTCTTGTGAAACACAGAGCCCCTTTCAATACTGTAATGGTGCATTTTATGTGTCATCCTGACTGGGCCATAGGGTGCCCAGGTATTTGGTCGGACACCAGTCATGTCCGTGATGGTGTTTTGGATGAGATTAGCATTTGAGTCATTAGACTGAATGAAGTGGATTGCTCTCCCTGATGTGGGTGGGCCTCATCGAATCAGTTGATGGCCTGAATGGGACAAAACAGTAAGAGGAAACTGACTCCTCCTGCCCAACTACCTTGAGGTGGGACATCGGTTCTTTTCTGCCTTTGGACTGTAACTGAAACATCGATTCTTCCTAGATCTTGAGGCTGTCAGCATCCAGACTGGACCCACGTCATTGGTTCTTCCGGGTCTCCAACTTGCTGACTACAGGTCTTGGAACTCATCAGCCTCCATAATCTGGTGAGCCGATACCTTATAAAAATGTCTTTCTTGCTCTATTTTTTTTTAAGTTTATTTATTTATTTTGAGAGAGAGAGAAAGCCTGAGTTGGGGAGAGGCAGAGAGAGAGAGAGGAGGAGAGAGAGAATCCCAAGCAGGCTCCGCACTGTCAGTGCAGAGCCCCATACAGGGCTTGAGCCCATGAACTATGAGATCACGACTGAAGCCAAAATCAAGAGCTGGACACTTACCTGAGTCATCCGGGCACTCCTTTCTCTCTATATTTACACCCTACTAGTTGTTTCTCTGCAGAACCCTGACTGCCGGAGTCCAGCTCCAGCAGGTCCAGGGCTCCCTGAAGGATGGACGGTGTTGGCGGAAGGGAGTGAGAGAGCCTCCGCTTCTTTCTGATCAGCAGGCAGGCATCTCTGCTCTCCAGTCAGGCATCTCTGCACTGACCAGAGAGTCAGCCTTTTTTATTGAAAAAATGTATGTGGTACAAAACAGGAGTGGCAATTGCCTTAGACAATGATTCCTGATTGACAAATTCATTGGTATGTAAAAATTTCCCAGAACATAGATTGGTAGAAGACTCATGCATAATCTTTATCAATAGTGATTGATTGTAGGTTATTTAGATGCTTATCATATGGGGAAGGAAGGGATCCTCAGCATTCAAATACAAGGCAATGTTTTTAGCAGAGCAAAAGCAAAGGTTCATTCTTTGTGAGCAGGGTTCAATAGCCTGTTTCCTTGAGGGGAAGTAACACAGGTTTCTCAGGAAATGTAATATTTGCTCCCATAAACATAAAAGAAGAAATCCTATAATTTCCTTCACAAGGGACAGTTCAGAAATGGCTTCCAGCACCTGACCGATACAAATACCTTCTTATTTACTAACTTCATTCATTCAATCCTTTAAAAAATTTATTGAGCATCTATCTATGTTTCATGTTCTTGGAAATTATCACTGAACAAGTGAAGATTCCTGGCCTGCGGAATTATTCAGGGGTGGGTGGGGAGGATGGTGATGGAGACAGATAGAGGGAGACAATGAATAATAGGAATAAGTGGGTTAGTAATATGTTAGAAGGTGGTAAGTGCAAGGGGCAAAGGAAAAGGTAGAGCAGAATGTGGAGGAACAAGAGGCGTTGGGAAGGGGACATTTGTGCAAAGGCTTAAGGGAAATAAAGCACTTGCCATGGAGAAACTATGATAAGTTCCCATGGGGTGGACACTGGCCCCCACTACATCTCCAGTGGGATCTGCAAGCCCTTCCTCATTTGAAGCCTTTGGTTTAGCCATACTGCTCCCAGGCAGCCCTCTGGCCTGCCCTGCCCTTTGCCCAGGCCTACGATGTCCCCTCCGAGAAGGCCTTCTTCTCCCCAATCTTGTTCACACCTTACCCCCTCCTCGTCCTGGAAGACTCAGGTTCACAGCTTCGACCAAGGATGCCCACCGTGGTGATTTCTTGACCCTCTTTTGTGTCCCACAGACTTGGACTTGAGCTGTAATTCTGCCCCTGTATATCTGTGCAAATTTGGGCAAGGTGGTTCATCTCTATAATAGGAACAGGGGCGCCTGGGTGGCTCAGTCAGTTAAGCATCCAATTGTTGATTTCGGCTCAGGTCATGATCTCACAGTCGTGAGATGGAGTCCCGTGTTGGGCTCCTCGCTCGCTGCGCATGGAGCCTGCTTAACATTCTCGCTCTCCCTCTGCCCCTCCTCACCTCAATAACAAAACAAAAGACACAAAACAAATAAAATGGGAATAAAACAGTTCCCTGCTTAGAAGGTTAAGAGACTAGACATGAGAAAAAACTTAGCACATAAAATGACTCTGTGACTCTTAGTTGCTGTACTTACTGATCCCATGTCCCTCCTCCCCCGTTGCTCTTCTCTCTGTGCTCCTGGAGGGTCCAGGGTCTGCCCTCCATGGTCAGTCACACTCAAGAGCGATCTCCAACCAGCCTGCTTTCTGCCAGGCTCTGTGCCCTGCTCCACACCCTGGCTGGATGTCCAGTTTCCTCCCTCATAGCTCCCATTTCCCTCTCCTAAAGCTGGCCCCAGACCACATTCCGGCTTCTGATTCAGGCATTTTCCTGGCTTCCCAGAGCCTCTTCTCCCTTGCTGGGTGGGATATTTCTTAATGTTTTGACTATTAAACTCTTGGGCTTTAGCCTCCTATAGGAAAGCCCGAGACCTGCTGCATTAGGCCTATGGCCCCTGCTTGGGAAGGGAGGCAATGGGGTTTCTGTGCAGGGAAAGAAAGTCACTTCAATGTCTACCACGGAAGGATTTTTAAATTTATTTTATTTTTTTGAGTTTATTTATTTTTTGAGAGAGAAAAAGCGTGAGTGGGGGAGGGGCAGAGAGGCGGGGTGGACAGAGGATCCCAAGCAGGCTTCTCACGGTCGGCTTGGAGGCTGATGCAGGGCTTGAACTCATGAACCCTGAGATCATGACCTGCACCGATGTCGGATGCTTAACTGACTGAGCCACCCAGATGCCCCAGAAGGATTTTTTAAAAGACATTATTTTTTTTAAGATGACCGTTGTAAATTTACAGACAAACCGAGAAGATAGTACCGAGTTTCCACGTGCCTTATACCCAGTTTCCCCTATTATTAACGTCTTAGACATTAATGTGTGATACATTTGTTACAATGAATGCACCAACATTGATAAATTATTGCTAGCTAAAGTCCATACTTTATGCAGATTTCCTTAGTTTTTACTTGTTGTCCTTTTGCCAACCCAGGATCCATCTGGCATACCAGAATACATTTCACTGTCATGTCTCCTTAAGCTGCTCTTTGCCGAAGCAGTTTCTCAGCATGTCCTGGTTATGACGACCTTGATGGTTTTGAGGAGTACCGCTCAGGTGTTTCGTAAAATGCCTTTCCATTGGAGTTTGCTGATATGCACAGAAGGAATTTAATGCAGGGGATTGCTCACACAGGTGGTGGAGGATCTGAGAGGAACAGGGGAAGGTGAAGTTACCTAAAGACTAATCCCAGCAGAAAGCCATTAACATTTCTAAGCTGGAATGTTAACAGAATGTGGCAGTGTTAACAAAGCCAGGGGGTGGGGTCACCTGACAGAAGCCTCAGCCAGTTGCCTCCACTGCTACGGATCCCATCGGAGGCAAGAAGGAGGCAAAGAAATTTTCTATCTTCTTTCCTCCCATCCTCCACCCTTTCTTCTGTACCTCTCATTGACCAGAACTAGCCATGACCCAACTGACCAGGGGTCTGTGAGCCCAGCCTACAAATCTACTGGCAATACAGGGAGGAAGGCACCATTGAGAATGGCTTGAAGACAAAGTGGCCCATGCCTGGGACAGTTGGCGTTTGAACACACGGCACTTGTGACGTAGTTTTACTACACATACACCACAGGTCTGCCATTGTTTGCCTGTCCATGGGCTCCATATGATAAGGAAGCTTTGAGGGCATTGTTTATTTTTTGTCTCTGTGTCTGCACACACAGAGCCTAGAACAATATCTTGATCATATTAGGTTTTCAACTTTTGAGGTATACACAATTGAATGAATGAATGAATGAATGAATGACAGTTTCTTTTGACCAACACATCTTCTGGCGTGCTCTGGCTTTGAGGAATTACTCACCACCAGCATTGCTTTTCAGCTCCTCTTTACCTAGAATCTGTGCTAAGATTACTCTGAGCCTACCATCTGCAACATTTGAAGGCCCCGTGGATGGTGTGACTGTAAAGTAATTAATTGGACCAGTTTTCGACAAAGGGATCAAATTAATTCATCAAGTGAGTAAGTGAGTTTTACATTAATCCTTCCAAGTTGTTTCTCAAGAAGGTCCTCCACATCTTCCAATGATGTTGCCATGCCCAGCTCTTATGAGCTGCCCAGGAAAAGGAATGAATAATTTTTATGAATAAAATGTCTCTGTCTTTCCAGCTAAATGCCACCCAGCCGTCACCTGCTGACATTAAGTGGGTGGGACACATCATTAGAGAAGTTACATTTCCTTGCCGCAGAGGGGAGGCGGCAGTGGGCTGCCACAAACAGGACTGAGAGTGGCTTTCCCACGGGTGCAGGAGGTCTGAGAAGTCACACCCGGTTGTCACCAGGTCTGGGCAGCGACACCCTCCATCTCACTAATAGGACACGTGGTATCTGAAACACCTGAGGTCCCAGGATTTTTCGAGGACTTAGTGCTGGGACTGCAAAGTAGAAAACCAAGTTCCACGTGAGAGAACCTCGCTCCTCCACGTGCCAAGCAGATCTCAGTCTTTGGTAAGAGGCAAAGGAGCCTACGTAACAGGAACATTTCTCAGCCCCCAAATTTCCAGGGTTCCGTCTGCCAGAGCACCCTGGACAGCCACAGGACAGAAATCCGGCCAGCCAGCTTCCTCTGGGAGCAGAGACGAAAATATTTTCAACTACCCTCTTGTCTCCATTCTGGTTAATTGCTCTTCTAATGCAGGTAAGAAATGATGGCTACGGAAACCTACCCGCCTTTTTGTTTTGGATGCCTAGTTTTCACAGTGCTTAATGTGGGAGGGCAGGTGGCCCATTTGAGAAAGAAATGTTGGGGACTGAATCTGAGACCCCAGCGCCTCTGCACACCAGCTGTGTGATTTTTGGACAAGTCACTTCACCCTTTGGGACTTCCACTCTCTCATTGGAAAATTGGGGATTATAATGTCTGTTTCATCACAGAGTTGTGGTGAAGATCACAGGAGATGTATGCGCTAGTACTTTGAAGATCGACAAGTGTAACGTGTGACAACTAGTTTTTTTTTTTTTTTTTTGCGTGGACATAAGGCAGCAGAAAAGGTGTCTTTGATGTTTAATTAATATTAAAAAATCTTTCATTACATTTATTTAGCTATAATCGGGAAGGAGGTGGGCACCAGTAATTTTCAAGGGGACTTTTTCTGCTCCAAAAATAGAACTCAGAAAACACATATTTGATTTTCCTTTTGGTGTCAAACCACAGCACCATTGTTATTAGCAGGTTTACAGAATTGTGACCTTCAAACTTGGTGATATCAAAGACCGAAAGCAAGCTCCCCGGTCCTGAAGCCTTTCAAACAGGCCCTTCAAACTAAAGCACTTTTATTTTGAATTAAGGGCTAATAGAATTTTCCCCTTAAATGAGCACTTGCAAGTTTAAACGTTGCCGTCCAGGTGGGCTGCGGTAAGTGAATGTGCTGAGAGGTGGCTGAAAGCCCTTTTGGGGACAATGAGGAGAACCTGCGATAGGGGTTCACGTAACACCCTTTCTGCAGTTAAAAGAGAAATCTAGAACTTACATTTTCCTAATTGTTCATAAGCTGATTTGTGTATACATCTAGGACCATAATTTACTTTCAGTTTACTGAATTCGTGAATTTTCGCATTTGTTTTAATTTGTAATTAAGTTTTCTCTAGGAGGCTCACCATATGCCACCATTAATTCTTTCTCATTGATTTCGTGGGAGATACATGAGTGCGTATTTTGATGCAATTTTTGAGGTCTTTTGAAAATCAAATGACTACGTGTTCAGCCATATGGGCCTTTGTTATTTGAAAGAGCGCATGATAAAGTAAGAGAAAGCAAAATGCAAAAAGGACCTGTTAGAAAACAACTAATTGGAAAACTGTTTAAAAGATGGTTTTAAACACACCAATTTTCAATCTTTTTTTTTTTTTTGCGTTGTATTTTTGAAATCTGTCTTTATTGATCCCCGAACTGTGTCCTACCGTCTGTGGAGGTATCACAAGTGCACCGTGCAAACCTACGGAAACCGGTTACTGCCCCGCGCTTCACCCTGGGGCTGCAGCTATTAACATCCGCCTTCAGCGAGTTCAGTTGTAGCCAGTGTGTTTCTTTTCACAGCTTCTGCCACGATGTGACACCAAGCCCCGGTTCACCCGCACGCACGGCGTCCGGTTTGGAAAGGGGCCGCCGCGTTTCTCTGTTCTGCCGGGGACTCCCGGTGCTCGCGAGCTGCCCGCCGTACGTGCCGGCTGCAGACCGGGCCGCGGGCGGGCGCGCGGGCGGGCGGGCGCGCGGCGCGCACTAGGACCCAGCGGGGCTCCGGGCCCCGGGTGGGAGCCGCGCCGCCGACCCCGGGCGGGCGCCGGGGCTGGAGCCGGGGTTCCGGCCGCGATCGGCTGCAGCTCGGCCGGGAGACGGCGCGACCCGGCGGCGGGGCCACCGGCGAGTCCAGCGCCGCCGCAGCCCCCCAATGCGGCCGCGAGAAGCAGCGGGGGGGCCCGGCGATCGAAGGTAACGAAAATGGGGCTCATTTCCTGCCTCCCGAGCGTCTGCTCTGGCTCAGCATTGTCACGAGAAGCCCTCGCTGCTCAGGCTGCTGCATTTGGGGGGCACCCTTTGATTTTTTAAGGTGTCCGCCCCCATATTTCCACCTGGTTTCGGATTGATTTACGGCATGCAGCCCAGATGGGAAAGATCCAGGGATAGCAAGTTGAATATTTTCATTAGTTTTGGCTCAAAAGTAAGTTCATTAAAAAAAAAAAAAAAAAAAGTTTCTCAGGCATTTGTGAATAGTCGTTAAAAAAAATTTTTTTTAAAAAAAAATAGCAGACAAATGAATCATTAAAAAATGATCAAATAATTGATGGAATTCTGTTAATCACTTCCCAGGGCTTTACTTTTGTGGGTTCTCCAGGCGTTACTTTTATTTTCAAGGAGCTAACGTGTTAAATGTGGAGTTTGGCTCGGGCAGAGTTTACAGCATTGCTGTCGTAACTGTTTTGCTATCAATTATAAGCCGTGGCAGCTCTGTGGGCAGTTTAAAGCTCTTTTCACACACTGTAACTGGTTATCCTAATATGACATATACAAATGAGAGTTCCCTCTGAGGGCAGCAAGAAGATTTCTCTTTTCGGAGAAACGTTGTTTGGAGGAGAAAACCATGATAATTGGCTGGGAGGCTTGAAGAGACTATTTTTCATGCTTTGTTTATACTCCTGCGATGACATTTGGGGAAGGGAAATGCAGTCTTTCTCGGCAGCCTTTAATTGTGGGATTATTAATTTTATTTAATTTATTAGTTTCACTTGGCTGGGCTCGGGGAGCCCTCTGTCACAGGATGTGCTTAAGGTGACACGTTTGCTAGCAGTTGGGACACATGATGGCAAATGTAAAATGTGCCTCCTGTGGGCTGGTCTGCCGGGGACCTCCGGTGTGGAGCCGGTCGTGGGCAGGGTGAGACTGGCTCATTGAGGAAAAAGGGAATCATTTTCCTTAGCTAAGGGAGACATCCTGTTCTATTCCTTTTGTTCCCTGTTTTTCATTGATCGCCAGCTCTGCCTTAGAGAGGGGAGTGCAGCCTCGGAGTGCCGAGCGGAAGACTACACAAATGACTCCAAACCACTTCAACTCTCGCACTGATTGGTCAGCTAGATTGAGACTTAGGGAAACAGCCACCCCAACCCTTCTTGTTAAAATCTTGCTGTAATTTCAGATGAGCCTTCTCCGTGCACAGCTTCCTGCAAGATTGCTTTTCTAATTTCGCGTGCAATTTGCTTGCGATCACCTTTATGTGTAATTTTTCGTTGTTGTTTCTATCCAGATAAAGTAGGCCATTTTGGTGACAAATTTCTTTGCAGACGTCAGCTACTAGCTTACATGCATAGACCTAGCGCTTTACAATACATTTTCCATGATTTCTCCTCGGGAGCTGTAGAATGCAAAGTTGTTCAACTCACAAGAATTTTTCCTAAGCGGTTTTTTTTGACCCAAATATTTAAATTTCACCCTCTGCAGATGGATGCTTAACTGTAATTTACTATGATCGTTTAAGGGTCCTGGGTATTAACATGTATCACACACTGAATTGAAGTCTGTAACCATGAAAGAAAAACCAGTGAAGAGAACAAGCAAAATCAGCTTGCGCACTGTTCTAAGAAATTGTGGCATCTGGCTTGAGGAGAATGCATCTCCTATCCTAGAAAAGGGGTTTTCCTCACCTTATAAGAATAGGAATTAGTAAACATTGTGGAATTGTATATCTGTGGTACCAAAAAAATACATCAGGCCCATGGATGTCTTCATTTGAGCCTTAAAGCACTTCAGTTAAAAGAAACACTGTCTCAGAAGTTGTTAAACGTATAAACACTTTTCTGATTGGCTTAAAAATTTAGACACAGGAAGTGGATGGTATCTAATAAGGGATGAGTGGAGACATGGTTGTCATGGAAACTGAGCATAGTACCCCCCCCCCAACACACACATACACTATCATAACCACCACTTAAAAAAAAAAAAAAAAGAAAACTTGCATGTCATCACAGATGCCTGGAGAACATGTTGGCTTCTGTAAGCTTTCCCACAGCATCTGCTGAAACCTGAGACCATGCCTGTCAAATCAAGGTCATTTTACAACAACAACCAAAAATGCAGTCTCCTGGATTTCATAACTGTATTTTTATTAAAAATATGTGAGAAAAAGAACCTGAAAGCAAGGATGAGCACACGTGCTTACTTAGCAGTTTGCCCCCACGGAGTTGTGCGAGGCAAGGCTAAGAAGAATGTATCTGAGCGCTTAATTGTGGAATCAAAGTGATTTGCAGGTCTACTGTTAGAAGGAAGCTCTTTTTAGAGCTGTAAAGACTTGACTGTTACCTGCCCATGCAGAGGCACTTGGGGAAAGTATAATGAAGAGTGCCTGTTTGCAAGAGGGTTCCAGGTCGAACTGTAGCAATTAAATTCAAAGATCCGGCACTTTGGAACCCTGCTCTAAGCCTGCCTCTCAGGGATAAATAAAGACTGTGTCTGGTGCTCTGGGAAGTACAGGGGAGGGTGTTCTCAAGAGCTGAGCAGGGAGAGGAAAACTCCTAAATAGAAATAAACTCTTTCAGAAGTGCAATTAGCATTTGATGAACTCCCAAAAGTTTCCTCTTCTTTTGTAAATGAGCAGACGGTTGTAGTTCGTAGGGTAATTGAGAGGTTCTCAAAAGCAAAGTTGCAAACGTTTTCAGTGTCTTGGTAATGGTCTGGATGAGGAGGGCCTAGGAGGGAGCAAAGTTTGGGGACCCTCCTCCTTTTCCCTTTGTAGAGTGAAAAATAACGAAGGACGCCCTCTCCTCAATTTTGACTTTGGCGATCAACGTGGAAATTTGTAAATATAATGCCAGTGCATTTCTTAACGTTTCTCTCATCTTGGCAGTGGTAGTCTTTGAAGTCTAAATTCTTGATATGCATTTGGGAATATCTTCCGTCCAGTCATGATTTATAGCATTGTCTTCCTTTATCTCAATTGAAAATGGTCAGTTTTAAATCTTACTTAATTAACGTTTTGATCTTTTTAAAAAGCAGCAAATTTTCTTTGTTTTTATCACCTAATTGCATGGGGGGAGAGAGGCAGTGGCCAAAATTCTGGCTATATTTTAACGTTTACATAATATCCTGCGTCTCTGTCATAGGATATGTAGACTTTAGAAGCGGTAGAGGGATGTAGCAATCACCTGTTAGAGTGAATTGGCGTATATTTCATGATCCCATGTTGTCAAACGCTTTACTGATTGGGATTTGGTGAAAAGGGTTGCCCTTAATGGCACAAGGGTTCTCCTCTAGCAAAGGATTTCCTGCAGGGAGCTTTCTTATCTGTAAGTATGGTCATTGGCAGGAAGCAAGGCTTTTGCTTGTTTTTACAAACTGAAGGAAATGAATGGGATTTGTTGATCTGTAGAATCTGCCTTCCCTCTTCATTGTCTGTCAAATAGTTTGCTGGGAATTTCTAAAGAGATTCCAAATCTTTGGCATTTCTGTTGACTTATTTTTGACTTTGGTAGTGGAAGAATTCGTCATTATACTACTGTGTACAACTTATTTTACCAATACAAATGAACAAGATGTTCAATAAGATTCTAATTCATTTTCAGCTGTCAGATAGACACATACTCACGGAAGCTGGCGTTTTTTGATAGCTATGCCAAATTTCTAATAATTAGTCCAGAATACCAACCAAATGTCAGTTTCACAGAGAGCTAAAGGGAAGAGTGGCAGCCTCATTCTTTTCTTTGCTTATAAGAAGAAAATTCAGGGAGACTGTAAGTCAGGTATATGCCTCCTTTGCTGATGGCAAAAGATTGGTGTAGGGGAAGAGTCCGAAATTGGGAGGGGGTGCTAAATCCAGTTTACAACCCATGTGAGAAAAACAAATCTCAACCTCGAAAAGATTTCTTGCGTGAAACTCTAGATGACGTTTTGGGTATTGTAAATATATTTGATTGTTTTAATTCATGCATGCTTCAAATTCTGGAAGAGGACACAAGGGTCTTTAAAGGGAAATAAGTACAGAAAGCTACATTTGAAGGAAACAGCCCTGGGGAGGGTGGGGTAAGAGCATCTGAGGGAGAAAGTGATTTGTTGCAGTGGTTTTCACACATTTTTGAAGACATCATTTTTGTTTTATATTTAGCACCAAATGGAATCTTATGCAAGACCCTAATACATGAGCCGAGTAGAAACAGAGCTGCTTGGGGGTGGAGGTGGGGGAATCACGACCCCGGAGCCCAGAGCCTGATGTCTTCCCTTGGGCTGTGCCTGGGGCTCACCCTAGAAACCTAGTACCTCTGTGAAACAGTTTGAAATCATTGCTTTTAACGTGCCCAAACTCGGCTCTAAAGAAGGCCCAAGGGAATGGCTTGCGTAGCCCTGGAACCTCTTAGCTGAAGAGAGAACTTTGCCTTGACAATCAAGAGATGCTTGTGCTGAGAGGGAGTAGGAAAAAGGTATGTAATACAAGGTACTCTAATAAGCCAGCACGTATATAGCAAAACATTCGCCTGGCCATAAATATGGAAAAAGCCCTGGACCAGTCTATAATAAGGGAAGGGGAAAGGATGTGTTTTAGGGGTTACTTACAAACACGCCCCCCCCCCTTTCCTTAGAAGGTATGGGAGCACTGCACAGAGGTATTTGATAGCGCTTGGTTTTGACCGTACAGGAATGCTTGGATGTATTCTGTTCCCACCTCTGAATCTGTTATTTCACTGTTATTCTACTTGTCAGTGAAAATTATTTCATATTAAGTGTCACTCATGAAATGAAAGTTTGCCAAGCCATATAATCGGCTTGGCAGACCCAGTAGTGTTTTGAGTGTTGAGTCCAATGATAACGCACAGATGATATTTGAATATCATCAAATAGATTCGCATGATCTCCGCTCCCATGCGATTTACTGAAACAGCAGTGTTGGGGTCGGGCTCAGTTCTCCTCTTGTACATCCCAGAGCTATGAGTATTACGGCGTCCAGGGGTGGTGGGCAGAGAAATAAATCCCCTTCAGTTCCACTCTTGATCTTCAAGATCGCTCGATTTGCACACGCACAGTTACGGAAATGAGAACTCAGTGGACACTGCAGGCAAACTGTAGTGTGTCGTGTTTCCTGTGGCCACAGCCATCCTCGCTGCAGCTTTTCCTGGGGGCTGCACAGCGGGGAGTCTGTAGAACTAGAAAGGACGGACCCCTCTCTACATTCTTCTGTAACTTCCACTCTGGGGTTGGAAATGGTGTTTAGAGTAATCAGTGTTCTGGGAAGTCACAGGTCTTCCAACAATATGTGCTGGAATTTTTTCTTCCTTTCTTTCTTTTCTTTCTTTTTTTTTTAAATAGGCACCACACCCACCGTGGGGCTTGAACTCGCGACCCTGGGATCAAGTGTCACATGCTCTACCCACTGAGCCAGCCAGGCGCCCTGGGAACTTTTTCTTTTTTTTAAGAACATATTTCCTCCACAAAGATGAAACTAATATGAGCACGAAATAGTTGGCTGTGGTGGTGGATGGGGAGAAAATGATTGTGGTTAACTTTTATTTGTTGAATTATGTGGAAGAAAGCTTGTCATGTTTAGGCTGAGCTATCTTATTCCTCCTCCCACTGCATTTCAAAGAAGAATGAGTGTGTTTGCAGAAAACCAGTGGAATTGTCCCAAGGCCTATTCATGAAAATAGACCAGTGATTCCTCTTGAGTGAGCATTTAAACTCCATGTTCTTGGGGACTTTTGTTTTTGATCTCAAGGATCTCAAGGATGCATCCCAGTTACTGGGACCTGGCGGAAGGTGCTAAGGTTAGAAGATTGGACTTCAAATGTTGTGCGGGGTGCGGGCTGGGTACCTTTGCAGATGTCCCTTTCTTAAGATTTGGATAACAGCAAGTCCTCCTTGAAGAGGTTTTAGTATATTTTACAAGGTTAGATTTTAGATAATCTCAGGTATCTTCACATTCTGACATTTTCTGATTCCGCAAACTTAACATTTTTGCAGCCTTTAAAACAATTACCATTTAATGACTAGTTAATACAAATCTCTAAATTAAGGTAGTCATATTGTCTCGTGGGACTAGATTTAGCATTTCTTTAAACATTTTTTTTAATGCGTATTTATTTTTGAGAGAGAGACAGAAAGACAGAGCATGAGCGGGGGAGAGGCAGAGAGTGAGGGAGACACAGAATCCCAAGCAGGCTCCAGGCTCTGAGCTGTCAGCACAGAGCCCAATGCGGGGCTTGAACCCATGAGCTGTGAGATCATGACCTGAGCCGAAGTCGGACTCTCAGCCAACTGAGCCACCCAGGTGCCCCTAGATTTAGCATTTATAATGGTCTCTTGAAAAAGATCTAAGTTGCTCTGGGTAAGTTCGGCAGTATTGGGTAACAGAAAAATCCTATCACACTAGTAAGAGGCTTTCGTTTAAAAGGTACCTCCCCTACATGACTTTAATTAATTATTATTAACCTAGTATTAATATGCTATTACTCTTACTGCTAGGTAATGATGAATATATGTTAATGTCCCATTTTACAGATGAGGCAACTGAGGCTCTCATACTCTTTGGTAGCCAATTAGCTCTCCTGACTCCCAAATTCCAGGCATTATTTCCACCCCACTGGCTATGGCTACCTCCAACTGTTCTTCTGTTTCTGTTGCAGGGTGAATGACTTCCCCTTCCCTGCTTGAAATGGAATCTCCGCCTGGGAAACCACTGCAGGGTGGGGCAGGGCATAGTTGATGTGATTTTGGCAAGAACTAGGGTTTCGCTTCTTGACGTGCCGTGTTCCCACACCTGACCTTTAGGGACGAGAGGGGCCTTTGAGTTCCCCTGTCAGAGATCATCTCTTCATTCCTCTTCATCTTTTGAGTTTTCCTTCATCTTCCCCCTGAGCACATTCACCTACTTGGTAAACGAAAAAGCTCTCACCACAGGGAGATGGCTTTCCTGAATCACCCAAATATTTCACTCAGTCTTTCTGTCGCGGCCTCCACAGAAACAGATTTCCTACACAACATTCACTTTTATAATTCACGCGAGCCGTCCAACAAACTGCGAGGTGCAAGTACAATGACATTTCCTTTATTTTCTGAGTAAAAACCAGTGGGCTCACGTTGTCAGATTGGCAGGATGTCTTGGTATCTCCTTCTTGGGGCTCCCCTCCCCCTCAATTCTGCAAACCCCACATGGGCTGATACAGACCGAGTGGACTGGGGTCAGTGCGACTTCCCGGTCTAAGCCTGGACCTCTGCTGCTTGCAAAGCTGACAGAGCGGGCTTCAGCCGGAGAAGGTTCGCGGGGACCTGTTGACGCCGGTGGCAGGCATCAGATGCTGGGCTGGGGTGCACTAGGGTGTAAGCCCCGCAGGGAAGTGACCAGGGCATCAGTAGCTCCTTCCACAGGGTTGGACATGTGGACGTTTTAGAAGAACCCTCATTGTTCATAATCCTCTGAACTCCAAAATGAATGAAGATCGTGGGACAGTGTTTTTTCGGTCCGAACAAATGGGAACAAGAGACGTGGCCTAAGTTCTGAGTCTAAGCATTCGGGCAGAAATTTTCAACCCGGACCTTCGTTTTGTTGTTGTTTTCCTCTGTTACCACCATTATCCTGTCTCCCAGGTCGGAAAACTCGGACGCTTACTTATTTTACATCCGTGTAGCTAATTTATCACCAGAGCTCCTGGCTGCTTTCTGGGAAGTCCTCCTTACATACATGTCCTCGTCTTGAGTTCTCACGCCAGGGAGACTGCAGGTAACCTGGAGGGGGCGGGGGCGGGGGCGGGGGGGGGGGGCTCTGTCCCTCCTGGTCCCTTTCCTTCCTCTGTACTCCTGAAGACTTCTGTCCCTAAGACACTCCAGAAGTGCCTTGGCCACTTAGAGCTGTGGGTGACCTTGACCTAAGACCCAGTGATCTGGAAATAAGACTCAGTAATGTGGAAATCCTGACAGCATGACTGTGAAGGTTAATCACAGAGTCCCTGAGAAGCACTTGGCACAGAGCCTGGCACGTAGTTGCAACTTATTGTAACTCTTTGCATTGTTGTGTTGTTATTGTTGTCATGTCCCTCATCTACTAAGAGGCTGTGGTGGCGTTCTGTTGCTCACCTTACCACCTCTGTCTTCCTCTGTCTGTCCAGACCTTCTGTAATCTGGCCCTACCCATCAGTGCTTGGGGAATGCCTCCGGAGCCCGAAAGGGTTTATTCATCCCTGAACTCGCTTTCCCCTCCAACGCCTCTGCCTTTGTTTATATTGTTCCTAGTTCCTATGACCCCCTGACCACAGCCGCCTTCCTCCCTTCACATGTTGGAAGGACACCAATTTCACCCCTCCTGCTACGCCAGTGTACGGAGAAAATGCAATTTATTTATTTTTTTTCTTTAGCGAACCCTCTTCCCCAGCGTACATCCATGGATTATCAGGAAGAAGAAGAATAACTTTTGATCCTATCTATTTAAACCTTACTGGGGCGCCTGGGTGGCTCAGTCGGTTAAGCCTCCCACTTTGGCTCAGGTCATGATCCTGCAGTTCATGGGTTCGAGCCCCGCATTGGGCTCTGTGCTGACAGCCCAGAGCCTGGAGCCTGCTTCAGATTCTGTGTCTCCCTCTCTCTCTGCCCCTACCCACTCACACCTTTTCTTAATCTCTCTCTCTTTCTCCTTCTCTCTCTCAAAAATAAATAAACATTAAAAAAATTAAATTTCAGTTCAGTCAGGTAATCCAAACAGTCCCTTACAGTAATTCTCAGTCTTCCTAGGAGAACAATGCCCATTTGCTCGTGTGGTTCCCCCTCCTTTGCCTGTGATGGGGTGTGTGGGAAGGAGTGTCAGGCACACTCTTCCCTTGTATTTCTTACTGAGGATGAGCGGTGGGGTGGGGTGACCGCTACTCTTGGGGGCTGGGTCTCTTGCCCACTCGTGCCGCGTGGTTTAGACTAGCAGTTGAAGTCTGTGACTCTTATTACAGGTAGTCTAATCCAGTAGTTATCGAAGACCCACAGTAAGATACAGATACATGGTCAGGAGATCCTAGGAAGCACATATGGACATTGTATACATGGATGGACCATACATTAGACATTATTACTGTTTTTTAAATAAAATTTATTTACTTATTTTGAGAGAGAGAGAGAGACCACATGAGTGGGGGAGGGGCAGAGAGAGAGAGAGAGGGAGAGAGAGAATCCCAAGCAGGCTCTGTGCTGTCAGTGTGGAGCCCAATGCAGGGCTCAATTCTCATGAACCGTGAGATCATGACCTGAGCTGAAATCAAGAGTGGGACGCTTAACCCACTGAGTCATCCAGGCTCCCCCCAAAAGATATTACTGTTCTTGCTACGTTCCAAGCACTCTGATCTCTTCCATTCTATTTAATTTAATTTAATTTAATTTAATTTAAAAAACCTCGATGTGACGCTCTCTGCTGACTGAATCCCTAATTCAGCTCCTAATTGGCAGCAAACTCTGAGTTTTAGCCACACCATCCAGCGCCTACTGGCCTGGTGGTCTTTGCAAGGGATCTGCTCCTCTGGATACAGCTGATGGGAGCCAAGGGCATGGCTCTTGGCTCAACCTCCTCCTTCCTCCTCCCTCCTCCCGCCCCTCACCTCATAGCTCCCTTTGCTTGAGTCCGCTGTCGTGCCGGGCTGATGAAGCTGTGTCCCACGCTAGTGCAGGTCATCCCTTCTCAGGGCTCCAAATGGTGCAGGAAGATGGTGCAAAGACATCCCTCTACACTCAGCATTACCTTCTCTATTCCGGAGGCAGAATCACCCAGGAGTAGGTCAGGGTGAACAGGAACCATTCCGCTCTCCTTTTTTCTCTCCTGTTTCCTTCCCGTGATTATCCGGACTCAGAAAGGTGGGTGGACTCTTCCTTAGCTTTCCCTTCACCACCTCATCCTTCCACCGTCCAGGGCAGGGAGATCAGCGACTTCCCAGTCCCTAATGGGTGAGAGTAGCATCTTCCAATGTCTTCAGTTAGAGTCTTTGAGCTGGGTCCTCCAGACTCCTGGTGAATGGTGGAAAATCCTGTCCCAGGACAAAGCCTGACTCTCAAGGCTGTGGAATTTCTGCCTGTCGCAGAGTCCACTAGTTTCCCACCTGTGTCCCTTCTGTGCAAGCTTTAGCTGGGATCAGCTAAGGACCACATTTCTGAGACTCCCTTGCAGCTAAGAGTGGCAAAATTCTAGCTTCTGGGATGTGAGTAGATACATGGGGTTTCTGTCTGCTTTGTGTCCTTGTTTTTCTTTATAGTTTTATCACATACTTTTTCCCCCCAAACTATGTATAGTTTAGCTTTGCAATGCTTTCATATAAACGGAAACATAGGTATGCGTATGTGTGCTTACATACTGTGTCATAGTTTAAAGTATGTTTCTAATTATAAGCAGGAACAAAAAAATGGAAAGCCTCTGCATGATGATAACT
The DNA here is from genome assembly GCA_028646485.1 of Cryptoprocta ferox. Lineage (NCBI taxonomy): Eukaryota > Metazoa > Chordata > Mammalia > Carnivora > Eupleridae > Cryptoprocta > Cryptoprocta ferox. The sequence goes on from CM053560.1 coordinate 13,312,464, forward strand.
GACTAGATATGGAATTTTTGGTCTCATAGGGTATAAGCATCTTCATGCAAATTGGTTTAAAAGTGTCCATGCCAATGTACACCCCCACCAGCAGCGAATATGATTTTCTGTTGTTTCGTGTTCTCACGATATTCAACATTGTCAGTCTTTAAAAGTTTTGCCAATGTAGTACGTGTGGAAACACCTCATTATTTTTTAAATTGTCTCGGTTATTAATAAGCATGAGTAACTCTTCATAAGTTTGTTGGTCACGGATGTTTCTTCGTTTGTGAAGTTCCTATTGCCCTTTATCTAGTGTTTTCAGAAAACGTTTTGTTTCTTAGATCTTCTCTGTAGTACCTCTTTCTGTTTTCCACTAGCATCTTTATTCTTTCCATTCTTTTGTGTTTATTATTTTTTTTAACTTTCTAAGTTGGCAGCTTTTGAAGGTTTCTATTTTTTTTTAAAGATTAAACAATTTTTTAATGTTTATTTATTTTTGAGAGGCAGAGAGAGACAGCACGAGCCGGGGAGGGGCAGAGGGCGACACACACACAAAATCCGAAGCAGGCTCAAGGCTCTGAGCTGTTAGCACAGAGCCCGACGTGGGCCTTGAACCCATGAACTGTGAGATCATGACCTGAGCTGAAGTCAGACGCTCAACCAACTGAGACACCCAGGCACCCCTAAAGATTTTATTTTAAAGTAATCTCTACATCCAAGGTGGGGCTCGAACACATGACCCCAAGATCAAGAGTCACATGCTCTTCCAACTAAGGCAGCCAGACCCCTCTGAAGTTTCTTTCTTTCTTTCTTTCTTTCTTTCTTTTTTCTTTCTTCCTTCCTTTCTTCCTTCCTATTTATTTATTTATTTATTTATTATTTATTTTGAGAGAGAGAGAGACAGCGTGAGCAGGGGAGGGTCAGAGAGAGAGGGAGACACAGAATCCGAAGAGAGGCTCCAGGCTCTGAGGTGTCAGCACTGAGCCCGACGCGTGGCTTGAACCCATGAACCGTGAGATCATGACCCGGGCCCAAGTCGAATGCTTACCCGACTGAGCCACCCAGGCGCCCCTCTTTCTTTTTCTTAAAAATGATGATTTATTTTGAGAAAGAGTGAGGGAGAGAGATAGAGAGTAAGGGAGAGAGAGAATCCCAAGCAAGCTCCGTGCCTTCAGCATGAAGCCTGATGTGGGATTCAGTCTCAAGAATTGTGGGTTCATGACCT
>CM053560.1:13313770-13379851 GCA_028646485.1 Cryptoprocta ferox
TTAGTGCTATATCGAGTTTTAGTATGTAATATTTTCACTGTTGTTCAGTTCTTTTTTTTTTTTTAAAGTTTATTTGTTTTTGAGAGAGAGAGAAAGAGACAGAGCATGAGTGGGGGAGGAGCAGAGAGAGAGGGAGACACAGAATCTGAAGCAGGCTCCAGGCTCTGAGCTGTCAGCACACAGCCCGATATAGGGCTCGAACCCACAAACCATGAAATCATGATCTGAGCTGAAGTAGGAGGCTTAACTGACTGAGCCACCCAGGCGCCCCAACTGTTGTTCAATTCTAAATAACTTCTAAATTTATTATGACTTTTTCCTTGTTCTATGAATTATTTAAGTGTTTTGTTTCAATTTTCAAACCTAAGATATCTTTTGAGTTATCTTTTCTTTATTGATTTCTAACAATTGCTTTTTTGTCATAGAATACAATCTTGTGATGCCAATTGTGGAACATTAAGTCAGTTGTGTTAATGGAGTTTTTAAATCTTTACTATTTTTATTGATAACTTTGTGGATCTACTTTTAATTGAGAGAAGGGTATTAAAATTTCTCACTGATTTAGTAGATTATCACTTTTCTAGATATATTTTGAAGTTACATTATTTGGTGATACTTTTAGAATTCCTCTGTCATCTTGGAGAATTGACTCTTTTATTATTATGAAGGAATGCACTTTAACACTCAGGTGCTTTTTGTCTTAAAGTGTATTTTGTCTGAAGTTTATGCAGCACCCCTTACAACCGTGAGACATGATCAACTTCTTTATTAGTTTTTGCTTCTTGTTTTTATATCCTTTGTTTTTTTCAAACTCTTTGTTTCTTAGTATTTTGGATGTATCTTTTACATATGACATATTGGTGGATATTTTTAGGCAGTCTGTTAAATGCTGGAATCTGTAATCTGTTTATATTTATTATAATTACATATGTATTTATTCCTTCATGTTATTTTATCCTTTCCATTTGTCCTTCTTCCAAGTTTCTTTCCTTTCATTTCTTGCCTTCTTTTGAATTGATGAGCTTTCTTTTCTTATGTATTCTTCAATAGTAGTTTAGAAGGTTTTATATTCCTTTATTATTCTTTTAGTGGTTCTCTGGAAGTTTTAGCCTGCATATTTATCAAAGTTTAAAAGTAACTCCTATGTTTTTGCTCCTCCCAAATAATGCAAGGATCTTGGATAACTTAACTCCAGTACCTGCTCCCTACTTCCCCAAATTAGGTCCCATTTTTGCTCAGTGTTTTAGTTGTATCGTCTGTTGTTTTAACCTCATATTTTAGACATTGCCATTATCATTTTAAAATAGAACTTTTTGTTCAGATTTACTTACATATTTACTACTTGCTTTGCTTGTAATTCCTTCCTCTGCCCCCAGCCCTATGCCGCTAGATCACTTCTCTTCTTAGATTTCATCTACTGGGAATCAGTTGGGGGAAAACTATTTGAGTTATCATTTGTTGGAAAATTCTGTTTTTGTTTTTGTTTTAAAATTTTTAAATGTTTATTTATTTTTGAGAGAGAGAGACAGAATGCTAGCAGGGAAGGGGCCGAGAGCGAGGGAGACACAAAATCCAAAGCAGGCTCCAGACTCTGAGCTGTCATCACAGAGCCTGATGTGAGGCTCGGACTTATGAACTGTGAGATCATGACCTGAGCTGAAGTTGGACGCTCAACCAACTGAGCCATCCAAGCGCCCCAATTCTGTTTTTTTCTATAGTTTTGTTAGGTATAAAATATATTTTTGCTAGATACACAATGCTAGTTACTTTTCTGTCAACACATTAAAGATGTTCCATTATTTTCTGGTTTCCTACCCTGAAAAGTCGATTCTAAACCTAATTGCCACTTGCCATTGAAGGTATTCTTTCTTCAGTAGTACTTTATGGCTGCTTTTAAGATATTCTTTTGTCTTTGGTATTCTGCATTTTTATTATAAAGTATCTAGATGTGCATTTCTTTTTTATGTGTTTATTTTGCATGGGATATTTTGGGGTTCTGTGAATTTGTAGATTGAATTTTTTCATCTGTTCTGAAAGATTATCAGAATATTGACCCTGCTCTGTACTCTTCGACTTCTGGATTTCAGATTAGGTATATCTTAGACTTTGTTTTTTGTCTTCTCTGTTTTAACCTCTTTTTCATGTTTTCTGTCTCTCTATATGATATCTTCTTTTTAAGTTTATTTATTTTGATAGAAAGTGTGAGTGAGTGGGGGACGTGGGGGGGGGAGAGAGAGAGAGAGAGAGAGAGAGAGAGAGAGAGAGAGAGAGAGAATATCCCAAGTAGGTTCCACGCTCAGTGCAGAGCCTGACACGGGGCTTACTCTCACAACTGTTGAGATCACGACCTGAGCCAAAATCAAGAGTTGAATGCTTAACCGACTGAGATTCCCAGGTACCCCCTCTCTTTATAATTAATATCTTTTCATGCTACAGTCTAGACATTTTCAGTCTTCGTCAGTTTTCTCTGTCCAGTCTGTCTGATCTTGCTTGCACCTTATATACTTGTTCCTTTTATTATTTAAACATTTATTTTATATTGTATGTCTGATAATTTTAAAAGTTCAAGCCTCTATGGCTTCAACTCTGCCATCTCTTGTGTCTGCTAGCTGTTGTTCATGACGCTGTGTGTGTTTGTGGGTGTTGTTTTATTTTACTCTGACCTAATTTTTTTTTTTTTGGAGACTTCATCAGTGGGAATTCTTTGAGGTTTGTATTGAGGTGAATTCCCTAGATTTTTCATTTGTTTCTGCCAGGTGCCTGGGATCGTAAACAATACGTGAAAGCAAGGACTTAAAATTTCTCAACTTGAGGTTTGAGGGTTCAATCGGATAATCAGTTCATACTCAAAACCCATGTGAGGGCTCTCTTGTGATTATAGATTCTCAGTAAAGACTTTCTCTCCTCTACTCAGCACTAATTTTGGAGACAGGCAATTCTGGTAGCCTTTTGGAGTCCTATCTTTAGCAGAGTACCTCCTAGTATTACTTTCTTTGTGCCTTGGTGGGTCCTGGCTATGTCAGTGCTACCAAGTTTATTTGCTGTCCCCTGTGCTCTGCTCTATTATAAAACCCAAAGCTCAGTTTCTCCAGGTTGTTAAATGCCTTCAAGGTGAAAGCTGATATAAGTGTAATGCTCTGAGTGTGCCTTCTTTTCTTGTTGGCTCATAGATACATTTCAAACTATTTGGGGAAGTATCTTGTCCGGCATTTTTAGTTGTTTTCCGAGGATTGGATGAGTATCTTTTTGCCACAGTGTCAGAAAAGGAACTCCCATTCTTCTTTCTCTTTGTATTCCTGCTATATTCCTCTTTGTATTTCTGTAGTAGACCCCGAACACATGAATGCCTCTGGGCAGCTGGGGTCAGGCTCATGTGTGCATAAAGCAATACAGGAAAAGCACAATCATTATTTTCAAAACATTACCCCCTTCTACACATATTTTACGTCCTAACTTGTATTAACTGAGGTCATACTAGCTGCTTCAATAAACCTAACAGTGCAATGAATCAAAACAATAGAAGTTTATTCCTTACATATCCAAAATGGGTGTCTTGACTGGAGAATGGCTCTCATTCCGGTGGTGGTTTGTGGACACCAGGTGCTTTTCATTCTGTGGCTCTGCCATTTTCTAAAAAAATTTTTTAATGTTTATTCATCTTTGAGAGAGAGAGACAGAGACAGAGACAGAGCAAAAGCAGGGGAGGGGCAGAGAGAGAGAGAAAGAGACACAGAATCCGAAGCAGGCTCCAGACTGAGCTGTCAGCACAGAGGCTGATCCCACAGGGGCTCAAACCCATGAGCCGTGAAATCATGACCTGAGCTGAAGTCAGACGCTTAACCGACTGAGCTACCGAGGTTCCCCGGCTCTGCCGTTTGCAACCAGTGGCTCCCAAAGTCATTGCACTTATTTGGATCACACTGGCAAAAAAAGGAAAGAACATAGAAAGTCAGGAGTGACAGATTTTTACTGGCCATCCTAGATGGGGCACATTCCACTTCCTTTCCCGGTTATTAGCTAATACTTGGTAGGATTGCCACATCTGCCTGTAAGGAGGGCTGCCTGGACAGGTAGTCTGGATGAGTGTCTCGGAGAAGAACAGGTGTAATAAACAGCCAGGCTGTCTCTGCCATGCATTTCCTTTCTGTAACTTTGGCCCAACCTGTTTCTCGCTTCTCTGAGCTCCTTTTTCACTTAGAATCAGTGCCACCAAGTTTAGAATTTAATTATCCTGAATTATTTCATGTTCATACAGTCTAAATCCCCAACTATATAATAACTTCCCGGAGGGTGTGAATTTTGTGCTGAACGTTTGAAAACGCCCCCTACCGCTCGGTTTTGAACACACAGTATGCTTTACGGAAATCAAACATCCGAATGAAAGGAGAATGTTCTCGTTCTAAGGAGATGACTGCTAACGTGTTTAGGGATGCAGCGCTGTGATCTTCAACTTATTTATGACGTTGTTCCTTCACATTTTCTCCTTAGATTAGAAATTTATTAAAATTTGGAGGAAAAAACCCCCAAACCCCTGAAGTTTGGAGGGGGCACTACACACAACAGTAGCATGTCCATGGGGGAATCGTTTTCTTTCTTTCTTTTTTGAGGAGAGAGAGAGCGAGAAAGAGCGAAAGAGCATGCGCACAAGCTGGGGAGGGACCGAGGGAGGGGGAGACAGAAAGTGCCAAGCAGGCTTCATGCTCAGTGTGGAGCCCCACGCAGGATTCGTGCATGACCTGGGCTGAAATCAAGAGTTGGATGCTTCACCCAGTGAGCCACCCGGGCGCCCCTCCATGGGGAGATCATTTCAATCTGTCTCAGAATCTATTCTTGACCTCCCCCTCTGGGCACCCTCTGGGTTGTTATGAAAATTCATTCAGTCATTCTGGAAATATTTGTTGGGGTCTGCTTGGTGCTAGATACTGTGGAGCAGCTGGGCAGAGGGGCATGAGGTACAATCCTGTCCCAGAGTCAGTCAGGTGACAGGGTGTAAACACACTGCTCTGAGTGGAGAAAGACCTTTATCCGTTGACTTTGTTATTGACACAGCGGTGGTGAGGTTCTAGTTTCTTTGTAGGACGGAAGGAAAAAGACTTGAGGAGAGACTTTTCACTTCTTTTTCCTTTGCTTTTCCGCCTTGCTTAGGGAGGCCGGCCTTTCTTTAGGCAAGTAGTTAGTAAATCAACAAGCAGAGGAATGTAGCTCTTAAATATTCTCTAGGGTCACAGATAATCTTAGCTGAACTGGACCCTGGGTTACTGGCCTCAGTATCACTCTCTGCTGGAGTTGAACTCATTACTTTGTTGCTAGGCTCCATGTTTTCAGTTCTCTATTTTTATTTTCTGTTGCTATTGGTCTTATAGTAAATGAGAATGACATATGGACTTGAGTTAAACTGTTGGAATCATCATTTGTTTTCTTTTCATTGCACAGTTTTCTTTCTCTACTGCACCGTACTGTGGATGGGAAAATACGCTGACATCTTAGTAACTCCAACTAATCTATTATCCACCTGCTCAGATGCAAGCACAATGCATGTGGCAAATTACTTTATATGCCAATAAAGCCTCTGTTTTGGAAAAATGTTGGGCTGTTTATATTCAAAACATTGTTTTGAATCAAGCCATCTGAAATATCCTGGTATCCTGAATAGCATCATCAAAATTCCAGGAAGGGTCAAGCTGCAAAATACAAGATGTGGTGAGTCTATAATTAGGTATCGACCATGTTTTATCTGCCTGAGCACCTCCTCAGGCTTAGCTCTGGCGCTGGGCAGAGAACAGCTTTCGAGCCCAAAGGTGTTCGCGTTAGAAGTTGACCCAGCTGGTAAATGTGGCTCCGTCAGTAGCCAAGACAGAGCAAGCCCTTCACTTATCATGTTGTTTCATTCATGCAACGGCGCATAGAATTTCCAGCAGGTGAGACCAGAGTACAGCATTTCCAATAAAATCAATGGAATGAGATTGGTGGGTGCATAGTGGTCTTCTTGGAAATCATGTGCATTTTCTTCTCAATTCTAAAGCTTTTCTCATATCTTTTTAGAGATTTTTTTTTTTCTCTTGTTTGGAAAAGTTTCCACAACTACTCCTTTGAAGGTGCCAAGTCTTAGCCAAGGACATTAATGAGATAGACAGCCCAGAGTCTAGCAGACTGGATAGAAGAGCTAACTCCTTCTGTGCATGCAATGGGCTACCTAGTGGTCTCTTTCCACATTGAGCAAGTACTCATTTTTATCCTTAATACCAAATATTCAGTACTACTACAAAGGGAAGAGAGAAGACTTCCACATTTTTGAGGTGACGGATGTGATTTTAAGTTGATTTCTATTTTTTAAGCAAAGTACTCGATGCAATATTATTGGGGTGGTGATATATCCTGATTTGTTTGTGATGGCTTTGGTTTATGCCTGCTGCCCCAGTACAATCACTAATAGTGCCTCCTTTTATTTTCTAAGGCATACTGGTTTTTATGGCAAATTATAGTCCTCGTACTTACAATGCTAGTCAATGTATCTAGCAATAGTATATCACATTTGTTCAGATCAGCTTGTCTGCTGAGAAAAGCTGCTTAAAATGAAAAAGAAAAAGAAGTCTGGAAGCGTTGGAGAGTGATCAAGGCAATGAGGAATTGTGAAGCCAAGGTTTGGGGAAAGGAAAGCCCTAAGAGATGAGCGCAGATTTTGGATCCTTTTTCTTGAGACAGTTGTCACTTCCAAAATTAGTGGCCAAGAGACTAAAAAACTTAGCAGAGCTTTCAACAGACTCATGGAGTTGGGGGCATTATAACTGTATTCAAGTCCTGCCAAGGAGCAGAAGCCCTAGTAAACAACCTAGGCTTTCATTTGGAACTCTGAGTCAAGATGAACCAGAAATAGAAAAACTCACACAGGGACTGACGCCAGAAATCAAATATTTTCAGATTAGTGTCCCTAGCTTAGTAGCTTGCCAGAAGCAAAAGTTAAAATCCTCTCTGGAGTAAAATACACGTTCCAGAGCCTCATGTTTTTACTAGAGTTTTTCATGTACTGTATCTGTCACCTGGTGAAAAATAACTAGACATATGAGGAGACAAGATTTAGAAAATCAACAAATAAAGGGGATTAAGAGCATGCTTATCTTGATGAGCACTGAGAAATGTATAGAATTGTTGAATCAGCATATTGTACACCTGAAACTAATTTAACAGCACTGTATGTTAATTATACTTGAATAACAAAGTATATAAATATATATTTTAAAGAAGTTTTTCTTTACATTTATTTATTTTTTTAGAAACAGAGAGACAGAGCACGAGTGGGGGAGGGTCAGAGAGAGAGGGAGACACAGAAACCAAAGCAGGCTCCAGGCTCTGAGCTGTCAGCACAGAGCCTGATGCGGGGCTCTAGCTCACAAATCGTGAGATCATGACCTGAGCCGAAGTTGGACATTTAACCGACTGAGCTACCCAGGCGCCCCTATAAATATATATTTTAAGAGGAAATATAGGGGAAAAGCAAAAAGATTTACAGATGTATTATAGATGACTGAGGTTCTTTGAGGTAAGAAGTTAAGATGAGGAAGAAGAAAAAAGATATACCCAAAAGAGATCCAGACAGTGGATTAATCAAATATGGTCTCTAAAATACCTGTTATTAAACTACTCAAATAATTAAAATATAAGATGTTAAAATTTGCCAGACAACTAAAAATCATAAATAAGAATCTGGAACTGAAAGATATAGTTACTGAAGATGACTTATAAGTAGTTGAACTTTTTGGGGTGATGGAAGTCCTCTCAGACTGGATTATAGTGATGGTGATGGTTGTACAATGGAGCTAATCTACTGAAATCATTGAGTGTACATTTACAGTAGGTAAATTATATGGTATGTAAACTGCTTCAATAAATGAATTGATGGGTTCAATGAAGTAGATGTAGTTGAAGAGAGAGTTAGTGAACTGAAATATAGAGCAAAAGAAAGTACTTAACACATGGAGAGACAAAATAAAGGGAAGTAAATACAGGATTTTGAAAGACGTGAAATATGGTAGAAAGGCCTAATATACATGTAATCAGTGTTTCAATAGGAAAGGGAATAGAAAATGGAGCAGAAGAAATAATTGCAAGAAAATGACTGAGAATTTTCCAAAACAAACAAATGACACAAAGCTGTTGAGTTAAGAAGCCTTAGGACAGCAAGCAGGGTCAGTACCAAAAAAGAAAAGCTGAAAAGCAGTCAGGGGTGTAAGAATGGTTAACTCTTGTTTTCAAAGGAGCAAGAATAATACTGACAAGTCTTCAATGAAAAAATAGAAATTAAAAGGAAATGATGTGAGATCTTTAAATTTCTGAAATAAAACAATTGTTAATTTGAATTCTACATCTACATAAAGGATTCCTCAAAAATGAAGAAAAGCTAAAAGTTTTTTTTTTTTTTAATATACTAAAGGAACTACTAAAGGGCATCTTTTGGACAGAAGGACAATTATTTCAGATCAAAGCTCAGAGATGCAGGAAGGAATGAAGAGCAATAGAAATAATAATTGGGTAACTAAGTAGAAATATTTACTCTACAAAATAATAATAATTAGTCCTGTTTTAAAGATATGGGAATAAAATATATGATCAAAGGGGAATTCAAGTCTGAAGAGATTAGTGAAGCTAAATTCTATGATCCTTATATTGTGTAGGAAATGATAAAAAAACTAATTTGTATTAGCCATTAATAAGTCAAGGATGCATGTTTTAAACTCGGATAATCTTTAAAAAGTGATAAAAGAATATAGAAATAATAAGCTAAGAGAAAGGAACAAGAATAATAAAACATACGCAGATAATTAAAAATAAGGTACAAGATGGAGAAGAAGGATTCTATAGTAGATGAAACAAATGAAAAATAGTAGGCTTAAGCCCAGATAGATCAGCAATTATATGAACTATAAACAGAGTAAATACTCTACTTGACAGTAAGAGATAATCAGATTGAATTTTTAAAAATCTATACACTGCTTTAAAGAGACATACACTGCTTTAAAGGATACGGAGGGCCAAACATAAGAGGATGTAAAAAGGTGTACCATGGAAACACTAACCAAAAGAAGGATTGCATAGCTATATTAATATCAGATAAAGTAGACCTTTTAATAGGCAAGAAGAACTGTTAGAGATGAAGGGAGATATTTTGTAACATAAAAGATTGAACTCACCAGGAAAATATAGTATTTCTAAATGTGTATGCACTTATTAAACTCTCTCTGTCTCTCTCTGTCTCTCTCTCACAATTGTAAGACCTGCAAGGAGAAATAGAGATGTTGATATATTTAGATGTTGTCACGTCTCTCCTAGTAACTGATACACCCAGCAAACAATAAAAATCAGTTAGAATGGGCACCTGTGTGGCTCAGTTGGTAGAGCACGTGAGTCTTGATCTTGGGGTTGTAATTTCGAGCCCACATTGGGTGTTTAGGATTTTTGAATCTATGAATCTACATTTGCTTAAAAAAATAAGATGTTAAAAAAATCAGGATATAGGCAATTTGAACAAAGTTAATTACTGAGCCTAAGCTAGTTATGAAACAGTACAGTCAACAAATATAGAATATACACTCCTTTCACGTGCACATAGAATAGTTGCCAACATTGCCCATGTTCAGTTGTGAAGCAACTCAGCAAATTTTAAAGGATTGAAATCATGCGGAGTGTAATTTCAGATCCCGGTGACATTAAACTAGAATTCAGTGACAAAAAAGATTAGTGAAAAAAGTCCCCATATTTTTAAAACTTAAGCGCTCATGGGTCACAAAAGAAATAGCAATGAAAATTAGCTAATATTTAGAAATACAGTGAAAATATGACAAACCAAACATGAAATACAGCTAAAGCCATCCTTTGAGGGACATTTATAGCCTCAAATATATACATTAGAAAAAAAGAGAGGCTTAAAAATAAATAACCTAAGTGTTAATTTCAAGAAGTTAAGAAAGGACAATTACATTTTTTAAAAAGGTAGGGAGGGGAAAGTATGATGTAGAAAACAGACATCCCATAGACTCATTAGAGCCAAAAGACTGATAAAATCAATAAATCCTGGTGATACCAATTAAGAAAAAAAAAAAAGCACAATTTTACATTAGAATAAAAATAATCAAATACCTAGAAATAAATCTAACAAAAATTAAGAAGGCCTCTGTATTGAAAAACATTTAACCTTATTGAGAGAAATTAAAGAAGATCTAAATAAATGGGAGAATATATCATGTTTATGAAATCGAGGGCTCTCTGTTTTCCAAAGATGTCCGTTAGTCTCCACCTGATGTACAGAGTCAGTGCGATCCCAGTCAAAATCCCAAGAGCGATTTTGTGGACTTTGATAAGCTGCTTCTAACGTTTGTACGGAAACACAGAGGACCAGAAATAGCTAAGGTAACTCTTGAAGCAGGTAAGGAAAGTGGACTTTCTCCACCAGATAGTAAGGTGTATCGTTAGGTTAGAGGGAATGATGCAGTTCAAGGACTGGTTCCAGGGCTGCTGGAATAGACCAGTAGAAAAGAATAGAGTCCCCAAACAGACTTGCGTGTGTATAGACATATTATCAATGACAAAAATGACACTGTAGAACATTCAGGATAGAATTGTCTTATTTATTTATTTACTTTTATTTATTTACTTAAGCTTTACACCCAATGTAGGGCTTGAACTCACAACCCTGAGATTAAGAGTTGCATGCTCTCCCAATTGAACCAGCCAGTCACCCCAGAATTGTCATTATTATTATTATTATTATTATTATTAGTTTATTTATTTATTTTGAGAGAGAGAGAGAGAGAGAGAGAGAAGGGCAGGGAGAGAGAGGGAGAAAGAGAATCCCAAGCAGGCTCCACGCTGTCAGCACAGAGACAGATGTGGGGCTCGAACTCACAAACCGTGAGATCATGACCTGAGCTGAAATCAAGAGTCGGATGCTTAACCCCAACCGAGCCACACAGGCACCACAGAATTGTCTTTTTAAAAATAAATAGTTGTGGGACAGCTGGATATCAATATTGAAAAATAGTAGAACTTGACCCTCAACTTACACTATACACCAAACCCCCTTCCAAGTGAATTCAAGATCTAAATGTGAAAGCCAAAATAATAAAATACCCAGAAGACAACATAGGATAGTATATTCACGATTTGGACCAGGGAATGAATTCCTGCATGAGACCTAAAAAAAAAAAAAAAAAAAAAAAAAAGTCATAAAGAAAAAGATAAAATCAGACTATATTAAAATGAAAAACTGCTGTTCATCAGAAGAACTTCATCAAGAGACACAGTTAAGAGAATGAGAGGCAAGTTAGATATTTGCAACATCGTGAGAAGAATATACAAAAAATTCCTACAAATCCATAAAAGACAAAATTGAAAAATGGGTGATTACGCTTAAACAGGGACTTCCCAAAAGGTGCTATCTGAATACCCAACAAATATGTGAAAAAGTGCTTGACATCGTAAGTCTTCAGGGAAGTGTAAATTCGAAACTATATAAAATGTGACTGCATTTCCACAATGACTAAAATTAAAAATGACTTTGAATAGGGGCGCCTGGAGTGTCTGACTCTTGAGTTTGGCTCAGGTCATGATCTAGCCTGCTCACGGGACTGAGTCCCTCCGCGCTGACAGTGTGGAGCCTGCTCGGGATTCTCTTTCTCCCTCTCTTTCTCTGCCCCTTCCCCTTTTGTGCATGTGTGCGTGCACATGCACTCTCACTCTCACCCTCCCTCTCTCTCTCATAATAAATAAACTTAAAAAAAAAAAAAAAGACTTTGAATACCAAGAGGTAGAGAGGATTTGGAGAAATGAGAATTGTCATGCACTGGTGGGGAGAGTGTGAATTGGTACAACCACACCACAACGCGGAAGACTTTGGAAGCGTTAGCTAAGGAAATTAAACATAAGCCTATTCCTTGAGCCTGCACCTCTACTCTGACTCACAGATTCAATAAAAAGTGAATACATCTATACCAAAAATCATGGATAGGAATGTCCATACAGCAGCATTGAAAGGGGCCCCAAACTGGAAACTACTCGATGTCCATCAAAAGTGTAATGTGTGCGCATGCACGTGCACACACACACACACACACTTTATGGTCTATTTTATACAAACGGAAACTATATACCAATAAAAACAAATAAAGTAGAGCCGTACAGCAAGTTGGATGAGTCTCATTGACACTGATGTATGAAGGAAGCCACATACACCCCACACCTGTATTTCATTTATATAAAGCTCAACAAACAGGCATAATGGAACTATAGACTTCGGGGATGCGTGCTTAGATGCAAAACGATAAAGTGCTGTACAAATTAAGGTAATAGCTGTAGGGACGGGCAGGGGGTGCTAATTAGGAGAGCATGATGAGAGTTTCAGGGAGGCTGGCGGAGTTCTATTTTGTGACTTGAGTGACGGTTACATGGATGTCTGCTTTGCAGTAAATCATTGAGCTGTAGATTTTGTTTGGCGCACTTTTCTCTATATTTCACCCTGTAAACTTTTTAAACATCAGTACATCATGTACCTTTGCCGTTGTTTTCTTGATTTTTAATCAATTTAAAATATCACCCATTGACTTACTGTGATAATTTAGATCTTTACCCTTCCCTTCTTTTTTTTTTTTGTTGATTCTATATTTTTTTTGTTAAATTTTTTTTAATGTTTATTTATTTTTGAGACAGAGAGAGACAGAGTGTGAGCAGGGGAGGGGCAGAGAAAGAGGGAGACACAGACTCCAAAGCAGGCTCCAGGCTCTGAGCTGTCAGCACAGAGCCCGATGCGGGGCTGGAACCCACAAACTGCGAGATCATGACCTGAACCGAAGTCGGACGCTTAAGCAACTGAGCCACCCAAGCACCCCCTTTTTTTTAAATAAGTTAAAAAAATTTTTTTTAATGTTTTTTATTTATTTTAGAGAGAGAGACCCAGCATGAGCAGGGGAGGGTCAGAGAGAGAGGGAAACACAGATTCCAAAGACAGGCTCCAGGTTCTGAGCTGTCAGCACAGCACCCGATGCAGGGCTGGAACCCACAAACTGCGAGATCATGACCTGAGCCAAGATCATGACCTGAGCCGACTGGACGCTTAACCAGCTGAGCCACCGAGGCGCCCCTCCCCTTCCCTTCTTTTGAATTGACACCGTTTGTATTATGTAAACACTATTCACCAGTGAGACCAGAGACCAGTGATGTACTATGATGACAAATCCTTTCTTGTGCAACTTGTAGTTTTTTTAACTGTTAAAAAACATTACCTCTTTTTGATTCCTGTGTATATTTGTATATTTACAAACATATGCTTCCCTCCTTCAGTCCTTCTTTCTTTTTTTCTTCCCCTCTAATCCTTCACCTGCCTTCTAGCAGTATCTATCAGTGTAATTTTGCTCTTGGCCAAACATAGAAGATAATGTACTACTTGCATTTTGTGTCTCCTGCTCTCAGTTGCCCTGGTTGCTCAACGAGCCTGTTCTGGAACAGGGCTTTGTGCAGGGATTTCTTTTTCGCCTGGCTCCTGGATTGTTTCTGTTTCTTGGATCCCAGGTTTTCTTCTTTTTTGGTCTGCTGCTCTAGGTGGAGCATATCTGCTAACACTTTACTAAGCCAGCATAGGAGATACATTTTCCAAGTACTTAATCTCTGAGAATATTTTTAGTGTACCCTCCCCATAGTCAGTAGTTTGGCTAGCGAATAATTCTAGATTGAAAATCCTTTCCTCCGTGTTTTGAAGCAATACTCAATTGACTTTTAGCTTCTATTGTTGCTGTTGAGAAATCATGGGCCATTTTGATATTCATCTTTTATATGGGAATAGATTTTTGTTCTCATGGAGGCTTCTAGAGTTTTAATTTTGTTTCTGGAGTGAAATTTCATGATACTATACTTTTGTTGTGTCTTTATAGATCACTTTGCTGTGGATTTAATCAGACCTCTCAGTTGGAAGACTTATGCTCTTATTCTGTGAAATGGTTCTTAAGGATTTTGTGTTTGTTTATGTGTTTGCTTATTTTAAATCATTTTTTCCTTATCATTTTCTCTGAACACGTAGAAATAGTCAAACTTTGGATTGATCCTTTGCTTATTTTTTTTCCTCTTTCCTTGATTATCTCTGTGCCTTATTGCCTTGCCTTCTAGATGGTTTCTTTTATTTCCAACTCATGGATTGAATTTTTAATTTTGTCCATTGTATTTTTTTTTATTTTAGAGAGAGAGAGTGAGAAAGAGTACATGCGAGCAGGGTAGAGAGGCAGTGAGGGGGAGAGAGAGAGAGAGAATGAGAGAGAATCCTAAGCAGACTCCACACTCAGTGTGGATCCTGAGGGGTCTCTATCCTACGAATCATGAGATCATGACCTGAGCTGAAATCAAGAGTCGGGCACTCAACCAACTGACCCACCCAGGCACCCCGTCCATTGTATTTTTAATTCTCAAGAACTTAATATTTTTCCCTGAAATATTTCTTTTCACAGCATCCTATTTTTTTCTTTTAACAGAAGCAATAGCTTCTCTTAGAAAAGATACCAATTATGGTTTTTGCTATTTTCTTCTGTTTGCTGCATTATCTCTGTCCCTTCAGACCTTCTTATTTGGCCTGATTGTTTAGGTGTTGGATTTTTGGTGTAGGTTGTCTTTTCATCTTAAAAGGTAAGGATCTTAAGAGCCAATTGGAAACTTTGTGTTTGAGTAGGGCTCATTCACTGAGGGGCTTTCCCTGCGGAGTGGCGGTGTGGTGAGCCAGTTTCTTCAACTCTCAGTATGTGTGAGGAGTTTCACTCTGGGGCCATTCCATTTCTTCAGAGAAGGACTTTCTAATCCTGCGTGGTATTCTGATAGCCAGGTAGGCAGGGGACAGGCTCTCACTGTTCCATTTGCCCTGTTTTCAGCCTGATGTCCACCCCTGCTCTCATCTGTTTGATTTCTCCAGCATTAAGCCTGGCTCATACTGGGAAGGCAGAAGGAGATTGTGTGGTTATGCCCAAAAGGGGTGAGAACTTGAGGGTCCAACTTCTCACCGTAGAGTTTAGCTAAACTCCACATCTCACTGCCACCTTCCATGAGGTCTGATGCCTTCAATTCCTGAGCCTTTCTGGGATTCTGTGAGGCCAGGCCACTCGCCCTGATCGGTTTCTCCCTCTGCTGGAATTCTGGTGTCTGCTTTCTTCATTCTGCCCCAATTCAGCTATCACTCTTCCATATGCTCTCATCTGCTGTTGTCACCTCTCTCATTCTGTTTGTCCTCATGTGCTTAGGTTAACTCTTTGGGGGCCAAAACCACGACTTCTATATCTTTAGTTTTCTTGTAGAGACAAGTACCAAGGTTTAGGACACCCTGATTGACTGATACCCACCTCGCTAACCATTGAAGGACTCTGCCTTTCTTGCCTTCTTGAACCTTCCCCGGTGTTCTCCCTTGTTTCTTATTTGCAGGTGGGTAGGTGCAGATGATAGAGTCTACTAGGGTGCTGCATCCAGCTCTCTGTGGGTTCCTTCTCCTTTCTGTCGCCTGGGTGCCCAGCAATCCCAGACCCTGCTAGGCATCAGCCCATCACCTGTGCCAAGCACTTCTGCCTCCTTTGCTAAGCCGCCTTGCTTCCAAACTACCTGGAAAGGAGGAGCAGGGAGAGGAAGGGAGGACAATTCTGAGATGCCTGAAGGGGCTGAGTTTCTTTTCCTCTCCTAAGCTGAAGCAGGGTGCTCTTAAAATAGCTTTTGGAGCTTTGTGATGCGAATACAGCCACACAGCCCTTCTCTGGATTGGCTTATTGTTGAAAAGAAAAGTCTCCGGGAATGTGCATGCCGTACTTCGTGCTCATGGCAGATTCTGAAAAGCCGCGTCTTGACTGCTATTGCTGAGTGGTACCAGGGTAGACAGCGGCCAGTGGCCAGGCCTGGGCTGGTGTTCACAGCATCTGTCATTGATGCTGTGTGGCGCTGGTGCGTCTGGTGACCTCAGTGGTGTGGGCTTTTGTCTCCCTCTTCCCCTCATGCATTTGTGAAGCTGAGAATGTGAAATATTTCCAAGGCTGCATGGACCATGGGATCCTAGAACCATGAGGAGCACTGAGGCCACCTCGGTGATCAGTAGCGACCTTCTCCTTCTCTTTTCCTTCTTAGTAACTAGAAGGTTGTTTAAGTGTGGTCCGTTTCTTCAGCTTCTTTGAGTTTTTTTCTATAATGAGACTCCCTTGACTTTCGCCAGTAATTTGATTTGGTGGAAATGACTAACGGTTCTGACAAGAGTATTGTGCTTTGCTATTCCCACAACATCTGATGCCATCAGCGTATTCTTCCTTTGCTTTCCAAAGACTGGGATCTGGAAAATTAAAAAGAAAAAAGTGCATTGTGTTTTAAATGGCCCGAGCCCGGAGGTGAACTTGAAATGCTTCGTTAAGTCCTGTTTCACGGTGATCTGGAGGGAAGAGGGCCCCTTACCTTAGAGAGTACAAGAACACATCATTTTGCACAAAAACAATATGGTTTTAGTCCCGTAATCTGGAAGTGCGTGTGGGAAACACTCCGCCCTGCTATTTAGTTATTGCCAGGAAGAAAAATGGCCGCGGTTCAAATATTCTTAACCAATTTAACTTTTTTTTTTTTTTTTGGTAAGTATTTCCCCATCTTAAATTGCTTTCTAGTTAACGATACCATAGAGCAGGTCACTTAATTCGTGGCTTATGTTTTGCAACTAGTTCATCTTTGAGGGCAGACCAGAAAGCTGCACGGTTGGAAGACAGACACGGTCCACCCTTTAAAAGATGTGCGTTTGATGATGTCTCACAAAATTCCAGGCCAGAAGCGTTTCAGTTCATGGAAACTTGATTGCCCATTTATCCTTATATTGAAGTGGCTTGAAATCGTTGTCACAGGGGGATCGTTGGCTCTGCCCAGGAGTACCGAGTGCCTTTTGTTTAGGCTCGTATCTTTGCCAGGTCCTTCTTCAGAAAGACGACAGCTCTACCCCACAGGCCTGCTATGTCTTGAATCACGCACCCCCACACTTAACTAATGACACAGGAGAGCTGCATTCCACATGCCAGAGAGAAGTTTTATCTCACATGTAGTACTGGCCGATCGGACTTTTGATGGAGCAAGGTGATGTTTACGAACAGGTCGTCTGACCTGTCTCTGAATTCAGCCTGACCACCAGAAAGCTCCCAATCTGACATGATTTTAGCCTTGAGCTTTCACTGGTTTGTGCTCTGTCCTGATGCCGCCCTGCTGAGGTGATGTCAGTGCCGAAACTAAAAAGCCCCATGCGCCCCATTGGTGTCTTTGTTCCTGGTTGTATCCAAACCATGCTTGTCCCAGACAGTGGTTTCAAAAATTTCGAATTTGATTGCCTACAGATGAGGCACATACCTTCCAGCTGTCCCCAGTCCCCACGATTCCCTATCATCTCACACATTTATTGTTTCACTCAGTTACTTTGTCTGTCTGGCTCCCGTGGCCATCTGAGTTTGCAAATGCTGCTTTACACAGCGTGATGATTAATTTTATGTGCCAACTCAGTGAGGCCATGGTACCCAGATATTTGGCCAAACGCCAGCCTAGTAGATGTCTCTGTGGAGGTATTTTTAGATGAGATTCACATTTATATCACTAAACTTTGAGTAAAGCAGATTCCCCTCTGTAATGTGGGTGGGTCTCATCCAATCAGTTGAAGACCTTAAGAGGAAAAGACTGAGGTCCCCTGAGGAAGAGGGAATTCTGCCTCCAGACTGAACTAGAGCTTGATCTGCAGCATCAATTCTTCCCCGGATCTCCAGCCTTCTGGACTACCCTGTAGACTTTGGACTCTCCAGTACGCATAATCTCGTGAGTCAATTCCTTAAACGAATTTATGCTCTCTATATATGCATCTACACATCATTGGTTTTGTTTCTATGGGGATACTTAATACACACAATGAGCTCTTTATAGAGACCTGCAGGAGCAAACAGTTGGTTTCCTTGTGTCTTACGAATACTGAGTCATGTAATTGGAAATATTTCTCCTTTGTGTTGACTTTAAAAGCTTACAACCAGATTTGTGTCATAACTGTAGCAGCTTTAGCAAATACACACTGATAGATACAGACTGCACACACTGGCGACAAAGACTCACCCAGAGAATGGTGGTAGGAATAGCAGATTCAGATTGTGTTGGGGGGGCATTTGGTGAGTGCATTTCATTTGAATCCATCTTTTCCTCCTTCTGCATTTGGTAAGTGTCTCAGTCCTTTTGGAGTGCTCTAACAAAACACCCATAGCTGGGGGCTTATAAAACAATAGTTCTGGAGGCTGGGAAGTTCACGATCACGGTGCTGGCAGATTTGGTGTCTGAGGAAGGACCACTTCCTGGTTCACAGATGACCGACTTTGCTCTGTGTCCTCACGTGGAAGAAGGGCCTAGGGATTGCTCTGGGATCTCTTTGATAAGGGAGCTGATCATAAGGGGTCTCTTCTATAAGGACTCCACCATCAGAACCGAATGCCCTTGCAAAGGCCCCACCTCCTAAGACTCACACTGGAGGTTAGCACTTCAATGTATGAATTTGGGGGGGATGCAAGCATTTAGTCTACCACAGTATGCCATCTTAAGTATTTTCCAGAACAAGATATAGGTGTAAACAATGAAAAAGGTAGAGTACCTTTTTATCCATCTGTTTCAAGATAGCACACGCTTTTGAGTCGTGACCAGAGAGGGCAGCTTCAGGGAGCAGTTTATAGCTGCTTTCTGGAGGCAGTATGAAGTCATCAGCTGCCTTATGCTAACATACTTTCATCATGGCGGACCACGTCATCTTCGGACGTGGGTTTTGTGGGTCTGTAGTAAGCTTCCCGCTGTGCAGGATGCTTTGGTAACATTTTCTTTATTGGGTATATATATATATATATTATACATTATATGTTACATATACATTATATGTATATATAATATAATATATATTATAACATATATGTTACATATAATGTATAATATATGATAAAGATATATAATATACATTATATGCTACATATAATGTAAAATATATATATAATAAAAATATATAATATATATTATATTACATATAATGTATAACATGCACAGATACATATACAAATATATACATGTAACATATAATGTATACTATATAATAAAGATATATATTGTACATTATGTTACATATACATATTCATATATGTTACATTATATGTAACATATAATGTATATATATATATATACACACATATTTCTAGAAAATGCAAACTATAAAGATGGAAAGCAGATGAGTGATTGCTTGGAGATGGCAGGGAGGAGGGACTTCAGAGGGATGCGAGGAAACTTGGAAGTGATGAGTATTATTGTTAGCATGACTGTGAAGATCGTATCACAGGTGTAACAGGTGTATACATATGTTAAAACACATCAAATTGTACTTTCTAAATATATCTTGTATCCCAGTAAAACTGTTTTAAAAAGGTGAGGTTGGAGTGAGCATACCTAAGGTCTTCATTGTTAAGCCAAGGTGCTTATAGTCTCTCTGGGGCTGTTCATTTATTCATTCTAATTTAAAAAAATGTTATTGCATGCCAATTGCATTCCAGACACTAGGTGTGGCCATTAACAGAAAGAGAACAAGGAAGAGGAAATTGAAGTAGATGATGAGTTTCCTTCCAGAGACACTGAGTTCGAGGTGTGTGAGGACTCGTCCAGTAGAACTGTGGAGTTCAGGCAGTTGGAAACACTGAGACACGCTTAGAAAGAGAACAGGGCTGGAGATAATGATTTAGATCTGTCCCATGAAGAGTGGACAACTGCAGCCATGAGGTTTAGGGTTTATTAAAGTTAATGTGTGGAACAGGTGGCAGGGAACCCAATGGATGTCTTAGTGTGTGTTTTATTTTCCCCAAAGCAGAAGACCTGCAAGAATTCCTTTTCTTCCTCCTCTCCAAAGAAAGCAGTGAAATGTTTGTATTCGGAGTCTAGACTCCCTTACCTCAGAGGGTTGTTGCAATGTCTTTGTGTCTTGGGGCTGCGCATTCATTGGCTTTCCAGATATTTGGAAGTTGACCTCCACTCAGACTTTTGTGAGGAAAGTAGATGGAAGTCACAGATGTGAGGAAGGAAGGGGAACTGAAGATACAAGAATGGTTTGGCATCACAGAGGGGGTTCTGAGAGGTCGATGGATTTCTGGGACTTTGGGAGAGGGCCTGGGAAGTTGGGGGGAATCCCTGGAATGAGAGACCTGTGCCTGCTTCCTTGAGCAGACAACAGTGTGCCACATTCTGTGATGGGGTGGCATGTGGATGCTGAAGGGATGTAACACCAAGCACCCTGGCCCTCAGAGCCACAACCAAGGACGCCTGTCGTCCCACATAGTTTGAGGGAAAAGAGCAGGTACCAGGAAAGGATGGCTGAGGGCATCCTGGAGGTGGCTCTGGGAACTGACTCCCATAGAGCTTTTCCCCTGTTCTCTGGGTCCCATGTAATCTCCCCAAGATGTTTCTCTAACCTCAGGAAAAGGGAAATGTCCTTAAAAACACTTTTGAAATAATTTACGTTGAGGGATGCCTTGAGATCCAGATTTAATTAGATTTGGAAGAAATAAAATAATGCCATATCTCTCGCACTCAATGTGTATTGAGCATGTGTATGCCCATTACAAATAAAACCGGGTCAAGATCTTCAGGGAGGGGTGCCTGGGTGGTTCGGTCAGTTAAGCTTCTGACTCTTGGATTCAGCTCAGGTCATCATCTTGCAGTTCATAGGTTCAAACCCCGCACTGTCAGTGCAGAGCCTACTTGGGATTCTCTTTTTTTCCCCTCTATCTGTCCCTTCCCACTCTCTCTCTCTCTCTCTCTCTCTCTCTCTCGCTCTCAAAATAAATAAATAAACTTCAATTTTTAAAAAATCTTTACTTTTGAGAGAGAGAGACAGACAGAGTGCAAGCAGGGGAGGAGCAGAGAGAAAGGGAGACACAGAATCTGAAGCAGGTTCCATGCTTCAAGCTGTCAGCAAGGAGCCCGACCCGGGGCTTGAACTCATGAACCGTGAGATCATGACCTGAGCCAAAGTTGGCCGCTCAACCAACTGAGCCACCCAGGTGCCCCATAAATAATCTTTAAGTGAAAAAAGATCTTCAGGGAACACACACTGGGGGGGTGGGGAGTAGCCTTTCTTCTGGAGGGTTGATCAGGCAATCAAGTGTTGGTTCAAGGAATCCTACAGAGGAGGACTGCGCAGGGTTGGGGACCCTCTAGTAATTACCTGTTCCCTTCCCTTGTCTAAATCTTTCAGTAGGATGAGTTCACATCGTCTTTAACGGGTTTGGGGAAAATAGGTCCACGTTTGGCAGTATTATGTGGTCCTTAACTCTGATCCTTTTATGTCTGTATGATTACCCACTTTGAGGGAGAACCCCACACAATGGTATCCGTGCTTAGAACAGATTTTAGTTAAGACTGCCCAGCTTGATAGTCCTGGAAAGCAATCATCTGAGTTTACAAAACTCTTTATAATCTGGGAGGAAAAGATTTCTCTATGAGAAACTCATTTTGTTCACCCATTTTACAGATGATGAATGATGGGAAAAGAAATTCTGATCCTCATACAAGTTCCCAGGTGATCTGTTTTTGGAAAATCTTAAGAGCAGGGTGTTTACTCTTGATGGATTTTCTAGACTTCACTAGAAATATTAATTTGATGTTGGGAAAGATGGGCCTTGGAGTCATAGATTTGGGTCCAAGCTTTGGCTTTGTCTCCAATTATTTGGATGACCTTGGACATATCCATGGAAACCTTAGTTTTCTCTTCTTTGAAGTAGCAATAATCTATCTCATAAACATGGGGAAAAGAGGGAAATATATTTACTTATTCTTTTATGTACTTATTGAGCAAATGTTGCTGGTGTCTCCTTAGCGTGCTTGAGGTTCGTGAGTTGAGTGATGAGGGGGTAAAATGGCAAGACCTCATCATGTCAGGTTTTACAGACAAGAGAAGCATGGGTTTTATTCTAGGCATAATGGGAAACTGCTAGAGAATTTGCAAGGAGTCACCGAGTCGGATTCATTTTTTAAGAGAACATTCTGGCTACGCTGTGGAGGATGGAAGTAGAGAGACCTAGTTAAGAGATATGACAGTATCTAGGAGGGAAAAGGAGCTTCTGCTGGAGTGGTGAGGTGCACTGGTGAGAAGTAGAAAGAGTCAGGATGTCTTTTGGAAGTACAGCTAATGGATTGGAAGTGAAGGATGAGGGGTAAAGGATCAACAGAGGATTGTTTTAGGATTTTGGAAGGCAGTATCATCTCCTGGGAGTGGAAAGGCTCAGGGCAGGGTGGTGGCCATGAGGGTTCTCTTTTGGACAGCTACATTTGAGATGCTGCTAGGGACATCAGAAAGGCAGCTGAACTATCGACAATAGCCAAAGTATGGAGAGAGCCCAAATGTCCATCGACTAATGAATGGGTAAAGAAGACGTGGTGTGTGTATATATATATATATATATATATATATATACACGATGGTATATTACTCAGCAATCAAAAAGAATGAAACCGTGCCTTTTGCAATAATGTGGATGGAACTAGAATGTATTATGCTAAGCAAAATAAGTCAGTCAGAGAAAGACAAGTATCATATGATTTCACTCATATGTGGAATTTAAGATACAAAACAGATGATCATAAGGGAAAGAAAACAAAAATAATGTAAACAACAGAAAGAGAGATAAACCATAAGAGACTCTTAAATACAGAGAACAAACTGAGGGCTGCTGGTGGGGTGTTGGGTGGGGGGAAGGGCTAAAGGAGTAAGGGGCATTAAGGGGGACACTTGTGGGGATGAACACTGGGTGTTATATATTAGTGATGAATCACTAAATTCTTTTCTTGACATTATTATTACACTATATGTTAACTAACTTGGATTTAAATTAAAAAAAAAAAAAAAAAGAAGGCAGCTGAGTATTGACTCATAGAGCCCGGGGGGAGTCACCAGCTGATGGGCGGTGTCCACAGTTTTAAGACTGGGTGAGATTGTCCGGAGAGAAAAGGGTCCAAGACAGAGCCCCGAGCACTAAAATGCAGAGATCGGACCAAGAAAAGATGAGCTAGCAAAGATGACGGAGTAGGAGCTCTCCTTGAAGTTGGAAAACTGGACGTGTGGTTCCACAGAAGCCAAGAGAAGAATCACCTTGACGAGCCAGCCCCAGACCCACAGTAGACACTCAGGGAGAGGTAGTTTCCCCTTTAATGGAAATAGTATCATTCATTTTAGGTCTCTCAAAAGATAGCACATTACCTTTCATGCCGGCATAAAATCAATTTGCAATGGCATTTTTTTCCTCTTTCATATATCTTTCAAGGTTGAAATATAGAGCCCCGAAGAGTCGCGGGTTGGTCACTCCTCTTCAAAAGCATACATTTACCAGCCTGCAAATCCACCAAGTGAAGATTTCCCCTTTTCTGCCATAAGTTCACATGATTTAATTTGCCCGAGTAACCTGCTGTCATAGGTTTTCATGGAGTCCTGAGAGCTCACAGAGTAATTAATGCTTTAGGCTTTCAGGAACTGTTTCAGGTTTTTGTTAATCACTGTTGTGATTGCACATATGAATTATGAAGGAGTTATTTTGGTAGTTGGGTTTCCCCTTCAGAAAAATTTCCATATTTGTTCATTATGAACTGATAGCCTGGAGAAGAAGAATAAAAGTGGAGAATGTTCCCTGGGTCCTATGCAGACATTCCAAATTAGCCAGAGTAAGGATTGCTTTACAGTAAACAGAAAGAGTGTGAGTCGTTTGAAGTTGGTAGTTAAACGTTTTCTCTTTCCCCCACCATAAATTAATTAGAGATTCTCTGTGACTGCCCCCGAATGTATGGATTTTGTTAACGGTTTAAAGATGTGTGAACATCGGAAGGAATTTTGTGGGTTTTGTGTGATTTGCCTGAGTCCCACGTTTGGAGGAATGCCTCCTAGGACCTTCATGATTCGTGTGCTGTTCTTTTGGGAGTTTTCCAGGACACAGAGGTATCAAGGTAGCTGGAAAGAAATAGAAACCCATCCTTCTTATCCCTTGTAAATTTTTTTTTCGGGAAAATGTCATGGATTTTCCAAAATTATATGATTGTATTTGAGATCAAAGTATGAAAGTGGAATGTGATGGCCCCTATCAGGTGCTTAGGAAAAACGAAACACAGGAAGTGTTTTCTTGGAGGCCCCTCCCCCTAAGGCATCCCCTCACGCCAGACTTTTGCAAGGCTCTGTGCATAAATTCTAGTGTGGCTGCCTGTGAGTCCTGCTTGCCACTTGCCTTGGCGTGGGGGTAAATGTAGATTTCCCCTGTGTTTACGGGAAATTTTACTCCCTGCCTTTTACTCTGACAAGAGAAGACTATAGCTGCTTTCCTGGGAACAAGGCTCTTTTCAATGATTAGAGTGATTTTCCGTGATTCTACCATACTTGGAAAAGATTTTTGCGACTACAAATAAAAGACAGAGTAGTTATATCACTGTATCGATACAGGCAGGCCACTCGGCTAGTCTCCAGTGCCTTGACTATTAAGTGAAAATACCTGTTATTGCTCTAACTGCCATTTTTACTCTTCCTTAAGTGGCCAGTTGGGGTGAGGTGTGGGGGAAGGAGCTGGGTTGGGCTGGAGGAAGTCCATTTGCAAAGTCAACAGGGGAAGTCTTCCGGCAGAGCCTCAGACATCTGATCTGAATTCTTGATAGATAAGGGGGGGATTCGATACTCAGCAGATGGGCCACCCTGCTAATTCGACAGTCACTTGCTGGGACAGACTAGGCGCTTCTAATCTGATGGTATTTTCATCTTAATTTACTTGCAACCTGCTTTTTGTAGGCAACAGCATTTCTGACAAAGGTGATAAATTTGCTAAAGCTTCACATTCAAGATTCTTTCCTCATATGAGTGTTATATAATTATATATACATTTGGGCTCAAAGGTCCCAGTCTAACAAATTCCCTTCACAGGAGTACCATTTGAGTGCCCATTCTCTCATTAATTTTATTTGACATTTATGTCAACATTACATTCCTCGCCTAAAAGGAGAAATCACATGCGAAGCAGGGGTGTATTTTAAAGTGCAGTATTTAGTTTGGCAGTGAAAAAGCAGCCCGCTAAGTCGCTAAAGCAAAATTTTCTAAATTAGTTAATATAAAGTGACCCAAATGCACTAAATCTAAATTGTTGTAACAAAGCCCTAAATGCTGGCACATGTGGCTGTTTTGATATTTCTGACATTTTTCCTCCGGGGCTCCCAGAGTTGACTAAGATGGTGTCTCTGGAAAATTACCTTGGGTGCCTTCAGAGGTGAAAAAAACTGACTGGAAATAAGTCACTATGGTGTCGGGAGTAGAATTTGCTTACATGAGACCTGGTGCAAAAGTCCCGATTCTTTTCTCACCTCTGCGAACTTCGGCACGAGGAAGTTTATCAATTAAACATGTAAGCATCCAGTTCCCAGTTCTGCTGAATGAAGAATTTCACAAGCACTGTTGTTGAGTTGGGGGGCAGTTGGGAGCCCCATGCAAAAGCGTGACTCCATTATTTCTCTGGCCAGTTGGTCACGTGGCCACGGCATTGCCTAAGTGCTAACAAAAGTGGACAAAAGCATGAGTTGGGGTTATTAGCCCTCAATAAGAAACGATTGTTGGGTATCATGGATAGTCTCTGACTTGGGGTCTCGGCTGAACTTTGAATCCGTGGCTGCCACCAGAGAGGAAAGGAGCTTATCCCTAAGCAACATCCAAGGGACCAAACGTGGCAGTTTCTTTTGGTTGCAAAATGCTGACTTTTACATACTTTGTGGTCTGTGTGTTCTTGGGCTGTGCTTTGTGCTTGGCTACAACGATGAATTGCAGACTGGGCTTTTGTTTTCAGAGAATTCACCAGCATTGGAGAAGACCGGCCTTTGGCATAAGTCGGGAGTGGACAGTTTGTCTCCCCTATTGGTCTTAATCCCAGCATTTGTCCCTACTCCCCAAGGACCCCCCAGCCCTGCCAGGGTCTACTGACCCCAAACAGACACTTCAGTCCCCTCCATGCTGTCTTTAGCATGATGCTGAAGTGTCAAGTGGCTGGTGACCAGCAGACCTGTGAACCCGTCCAGATGGCAGGGTCCCTCAAGGTCATAACTAGAGTGATTTCAACTATGACCTCTGGAGTCCTTATCCCCTGGAAGGTCCTTTGGTGGGCTGGCCACTTAATGCCATCTCTGAAAGGCAGGAATATTTCAGAAAAGATGAGGAGGAGAATGGTTGTGGTTTATGAAGCAGAAACTTTGAGTCTGTGCTGGCCTTCATTGTCATCGGCTCAGGCAGCTTTGTTTTCAGCACTTTCCTTTGGCTTTGAGGATTTTGTGATTTTCTTACCTGATCTCATCTGCTTAAGCCTGTGACTAGGCCTGTTGGGTGTGTTCGCGTACAGGGGTAAGTGCTGGTGGTGCTGGTGTGGTGTTTTGTTTCAGACTTCTGGTATACCCTTTCCACCCGCCTGAAAGGTACTACACGCAGAACTAAGAGGTTCATAGTTTTCTGGCTCTTAGGCAATTCTGGATCTCACAGGGAAGGGATTTTGAGAGCTGGAAGGGCCCCAGAGGTCTGAGCCACCTTTGCACGGCTAGATAAGCCCAGAGAGGTGAGGAGCCAGGTCTCCGGACACTTGGCCAATCTTCTTTTCTCCTTCTGGCCACTGCCTGTAGTCTGATCAGAGAAGCTTCTCACTGTGACGCCCATGTAGTGGGATGCAAAGTGGTAGAAATCCCTCTGCTGAGAGCTGATAACAGCCATGTTCCATCACCCTGAAATGGGAGGGCGTTTTGAGACTGTGGAGTTGAATCCCGAGGCCCCCGGCTCGGAGTCGATGGTGGGGGTGGGGGCTGGGACTGACACCTAGCTCCCTGGAGCCCTCCATTCAGTTATCCGCCCCCCTCCCCGACGTGCTCTGGGTGGAGGATGCTTAGGGGCACCCATTGGCACATTCACTCTATGCGCTTTTCCTGCCAGCTACCAAATGCATCCCTGCCAGGCCTTTATCACCCCCAAAGAAGACCTAAAATCTTATTAGGGAAGTATTTACCACGGAACTAATCTGTCCTTATTGAGGCCAGGCCTGTGTTTTAAACTCAGTTAAATGAACTCCCATTCCCTTAGAAAATATCCATTTCTTTGGAACTCTTGCTGCCGGCACCAGCTGCCCTTTGGGTGTCTTAGTCTAAACAAAATACACAGACTCGTGGCTCATAAACAATGGAAATTTGTTCCTCGCAGCCTGGAGATGGGGGTCTGAATTCACGGTGCCAGCATGGTTGGGTGGAAGGCTCTCTTCCAGGTCACGGACTTCTTGTTGAATCCTTCCCTGGTGGAGGGGGCGAGGGAGTTCTCCGGGGTCTCTTATTTATAAGAGTACTAATGACCGAGGGGCACCTGGGTGGCTCCGTCGGTTAAGCATCTGACTTCGGCTCAGGTCATGATCTCGTGGTTCGTGGGTTCGAGCCCCACGTCAGGCTCTCTGCTGACAGCTAGCTCAGAGCCTGGAGCCTGTCTTCACAATCTGTGTCTCCCTCTGTCTCTGACCCTCCCCTGCTCGCACTGTCTCTCTCTGTCTCTCAAAAACAAAACAAAACAAAACAAAAAAGAGTACTAATGACCGAATCACCTCCCAAAGGTCCTGCGCTCCGAACACCATCAGGCTGGCCGTTAGGATTCCAATATGTGAATTTTGGAGGGCGGGGCGGGGTATACACAAACACTCAGGCCACAGCAAGGGGGTGACACTTTTCAGCCAGGAAGTGGCGAGGGTCTGCTCTGGAGTGGACTGAATGATTGGGTAGCGGCTGCTGACCATGGAGTGGCTCAGATCAACAATAACCGCAGACAGTGACCTTGGAGATGATTCCCTCTGCCTCCAAGCCCCTTCAAAATGACTCCTCTTTGCTCGTGAAGACCTTGCTTTATACAGATGCCCCCTCTGTCCTTAACCTTCAGGCCTGGGATGGAGAACCGTTTCTGATGGGCCGCTGGTTCTCACACCCGCCAACACTTATGTTGCCTGGCTCGCTGCTTGGCCTGAGAATAGGAGCCCAGGTAGGATCCGTATCGTGTGAAGCGGAGCTCGTGTGCAAGCTTTCTTCTCTTGTACCGTTTAGAATTTGCTAGTGGAGCAGCTCAGCAGGTGGAGGGCCCATTCCTTTCTTTAGCAAAATATCCAGAAAGCAACAAGTGCAACTGATCTTCTCTAAGTGCGACTTTATTGGCATCTGGCTTCTTGTAATATATTTTTAATATACTATGTATGCTGTATCTGAGTAAATCAGTAGGTATGTTTTGAAATTAAATATTTGCCAAGGGCTAGGTTCTTCTGGTGTTAAATTATTGATAACAAACTTCACAGACACTGTATGAGACTTGATGATATATGATTTTTGAGTGACCTGCCATTTATTAGACTTTATCTGCCCGTGAAATCCATTTCCAATTCAGACCATATCTACTTTGGGATTGCTTGCCAGAAATCTATTCCCAGGTTTCTCCTTATTTCAGTGAAATATCTCTGCCTCAGCACCTTTCCCAAGGTGGCTGATCTAATCGGGGGCCAATCACTTATCGCTTCTCATTTCCTTTGGCAGGTCTGTCAAACTGGGAAGTGCATTTCAGGGACACTCAGAAGTACTAGGCGACCCACCCCTTCGCCCTTTTCCTCTATAGTGGAAGGTTGGAAGGGGTGAACTCCCCCAACCAGCGCACTGCTCCGGGGTGTATAAACAGGACCATCTTCATGGTCAGAAAAATGGAAGTGGTCTCTCTCTGCTTTCCCATCTGTCCGGAGCTGGGAGGAACCTCTCTGCGCTGAACAGGGCTCAGTGACCCTCAAGCAATTAGAACGCATTTGCATGGCACAGAAGGCCACTGGGCCCTCAAATCTTTTTCAGCTCCCGCTTCCTATCTGACTTCTCTGCAGACAGGTGCATGCTTCTGGTGGCTGCAGGGTCCAGCTGGCGGGAGGACTCTCACTTGTCATCACAGAAATAAAATTTGTCACCTTGTGTTCCCAACCTCTGTTCTTTCATGTTTAACCAGCACTCAGAACCTTTATAAACATGTCAGGGTTTCTATTTTTATTTCCTAATTAATTCCGAAAAGGAGAAGACGTTGCTAATGATAGAAAAGAGGAAGGGACAGGTAGAGAGCTGAGAGCGCCTTTTGTTTTTCAGTTTTGATAAGACAATTGAGTGAATAGGGGCACCCAGCAATTTGGGCAGTTCCGGGCCGGGGGCGGTGCCGATGCTCTGGTGACTCTTGGCTGTTCTGAAACTGGTCAAATTTATGAACAGGTCAAATTTATGATCAAACACCATGGCAAGCTTTTCTTCCTATACTAATGGACAACAATAGTTCATTTTCCCGTGCACGACAGAGAACAAGAATTTTCACATATATTAATCTTCAAATTATTTGAAATGTATTTTTTAGCACGACTTCTGAAATCACATTCTCTGCGTACATGAAACCTAATGTAACCTTTGTCTTGATGATTCAAAATCATCTTTCTAAATATCTAGAACTGTGTACTTTAGTGATTCCAGAATCTGAACAGTCTCCAGGGTGTAATATTTTAATTAAACGAGCATTTCCTCTATTCCATTGTTACCAAAGAAGCTAAAATAATAGACATGAAATAATGGAAAGAGTTCTAAACTTAGAGCCCAAACTCTGGTTCTAATTTAAGTGTAATCATTAATTAGCTGTTTGACCTTTAGCAAGTCTCTTAACCTCTCTGAAAATTTATTTCTTCATCTATAAAAATGGGGAATTGGACCGTCATATTCCCAAGGTTGTTTAGATTCCTAAAATTTTATAATTTTATGATGAAGGACCATGCTCTTCTATAATGCCAGTTGTCCTAAGGGCTTTTGGGGGGTTAGGATTATTTGTTTCTTTATGACACAGCCCCACATTGCCAAGATTTTCTAGATATTGTGCTCGCTTTGAAGCCTTTCTTTATTCCCTGAGTTGTAAACTAGAGCCTCCAGGCCAAATTCGACCCACCACCTGTTTTCGTAAATAAAATTTTATTGGTACAGAGCCACACTCGTTCGCTTGCATCTGTAGCTTCTTTTGAGCTATGGTGGTAGAACTGAGTAGTCACAACAGAGAGGGTCTGAGCCACAATGCCTAAAATATTTGCCCTCTGATCTTTGTAAGAAAAGCTTGTCAACCTCTGCTATCTTTTTAAAAAAATTTAAAAAAAATTTTTCTCCCCTTCAGTCTATCACTTCTCATTGCAATCACTGTCTCCCTCCAGGATTTAGTTTTAATTTACCACATCCACCTGGCTAAAGGCTGAGAAACCAGTCGACACAACTAATCAGAATTAAGTTCAAAGAAAGAGTCAATAGGTTCTGAACAAAACTTCAAGGGGACAATCAAAGGCAGGTGCTGAGTACTTGGATTTTTTAGCTATTTAGAGGTCCTTCTTTCTCATTTCAATGTCCAGGTCGTTCTCCATACTTGTGGCCTGTAGTTGAAGTCTTACCACCCCTGGAAATTTCTAGAAATGGCTGCTTTTATTTTGCTGACTGTCGCGCTGGGTTTGCCGTAAAATCTGCTTCCTAGATGTACGTGTCGCCTCATGCATGTGGCATGACCGTCATGGGGAGGCTCCCTAGGAAAGCAGTGAACCTGATTCTCATACACCTGGGTCTCGACCCTGCTGCACTGCCTCCCCCTCCCCAGCCACGTGACCGGAGGTAGCCCCTCTACTGCTTCGTCTGTTAGATGGGAATGATACTGAATACCTCATAGGTTGTGCTGCAAGGGATGTCATGTGTTTCGGCTGCACCCTTCAACTGCCCTTTCTGCCCCTTGGGTGGATCAGTTGTGAAACTGATATGCCAAATTCTAGGGAATGAGAGGAGCCTCAAGCAGCGGGGCAAGACACTCTGCTTTATTTATGTATTTATAATTTTTTTCAATGTTTATTTATTTTTGAGAGACAGAGACAGAGCGTGAGCAGGGGAGGGGCAGAGAGAGAGAGAGAGGGAGACACAGAATCGGAAGCAGGCTCCAGGCTCCGAGCTGTCAGCACAGAGCCCGACGTGGGGCTCGAACCCACAGACTGTGAGATCATGCCCTGAGCCGAAGTCGGAGGCCCAACTGACTGGGCCGCCCAGGCGCCCCGACACTGTGCTTTAAAGTTGACCACGTGCTAACTCGGTTGCGAGTGGCCGGGTGAGTCAGCCTTGCCCGAGCGCTGCTTTGGCTCAGCTCGTGATACAGCGAGACCCTGATTCCTATTAGGCCCTTGCCCCTGTGCATAGCTCCCTAGGGAGGAGTTAGGTGAGAGGCAGGATGCAGACATTTCTGGGTCCCTAGCAGTAACAGCACCAACCCCAGTCCCTATCACTTACTGGTAATAGTGCTGTTTTGTGGGCCTGGATGTGAGACCATGTGTGTAGAGACTACTGCCTCCCTCTGTGGTCTATAAATTCCTTAAATGCAGGGGCGCCTGGGTGGCTCAGTCGGTTAAGCGTCCGGCTTTGGCTCAGGTCATGATCTCACGGTTCGTGGGTTCGAGCCCCGCTTCGGGCTCTGTGCTGACAGACAGCTCGGAGCCTGGAGCCTGCTTCCGATTCTGTGTCTCCCTCTCTCTCTGCCCCTCCCCCACTCACTCTCTGTGTCTCTCTCTCTCTCTCTCAAAATAAAAAGACATAAAAAAAAATTTTTTTTTTTAATTCCTTAAAAGCAGGAACTGTTTTGTGTTTTAGCTCCAGATCTCCATTGAAGAGAACAAACAGTATCTGGCATCGACAAATCCATGTCGAATTGATTTGTAATGACCAAGGTTTTCTGGTGGCACAAAAGTGTTTGTTGAGGCTTCTACATTACCCACGGGTCTCGGCAGACCTCTGTAGTAGCCATACTTTTCAAATGTGTTCCCTGTACAGTGCTCCGGGTCAGAACACAGCCCCCTCTTGGAGGAACTAGCCCTTCCTTTCGGAGAAAGAACTAGAAGACCGGCAACAGCTGCAGTGACAGCCCGAGCTGGGCTGAAGTCTGGGTGGGAAGTCTGGCTTAGCCGCTGCTCCCCCGAGACCACCACAGCCTTCTGTCACCTCCATCCTGCCCGTGGACCCCCACCTCACCTCCATTCCTTTTGCCTCTCTGCTGTCAACGGGTAATCAGACTGTAGGAACTGAACCAAAGACTAATATACAGCTCAACTTGAAGGTCATCTAAGAAAGGGCTAAATTATACAGTATGGTGACTGTAGGCAAGAATGATATATTGTGCATTTGAAAGTTGCTAAGACCTTAAAAGTTCTTATTGTAAGAAAAAAATGGGTAACTGTGTGGTGATGGATGTTACCTAGACTTCTTGTGGTGACCATTTCACAATATATACAAATATCAAGTCATTTTGTTGTACAGTGAAAGTAAGATAACGTTATCTGTGAATTATACCTCAATTTAAAAAAAAAAAAGGAGCCAACCCATCCTTGATCCGTGTGTAAATAAATACATACGAGTTTCTAGGGTGCCTGCCCAGCTTACTCGGTAGGGCATGTGACTCTCGATCTTGGAGCTGTGAATTCTAGCCCTACTCTGGGCGTAGAGCTTACTTACAAAAATACATAGGAGTTTCTGTTCCATGTACTGTATTGGGAAATGAGCAGCAAACACTTGCTTGATTCATTCATTAAAAAAAAATTACGTCTCTGATTTTTGCCAGGCTTACGCGAGTTGTTGGAGTCACATCAGTAAGGACAGAGGGGGCCTTGCCGGGGAAGAATTCATATATAATTAACAAGTAAACAAGTGAAACCGTTGCAAATTGTGATAAGAAACAATGAGGGATACAAATGGGAAGGGCCAGCTCTGAGGAGGTGACATTTACAGAGTCTTAAAAATCCAGAAGGAAAAAAACAAAACCAAAAACCAAAACCAAATAAACAAACAAATCCAGAAGGAGCTTCATTACGCAGATGACAAAGCTTGCAGGCCGCAGATGTCCCTGGACCAGAATAAGGGAAAACTCTGAAGAAGTGAAGGTGAAAAGAACTTTCTGGTGGTTTGGAAGGGAAGTCAGGGGGAACAGGGAGGTGCTGGGATGCTGACGTCTAGGAGGTGGAGCTTGTTAAGATGAGAGACACTGGGGTGAGTAGAAGGACCGATCTGGGGAACAAGCGCGCTGGCAGCAGAAGGCACCTGTTGGAGCTGGTAAATGTGAACGGGTGTAACCGTTCTCATCCCTGCCACTCCTGAATCGTTCTGCGCCCTGATGGACGACGCGCTTTCTTCCTGCACATGAATCTTCCCCAGGCACCCCTCTGTACCCACATTCATATCACATCTCACCTTCGTAGTGAGCACAATCGCTCGCTTGCAGTGGATTCTCGAGAAGTAATTGTCGATGCTCCCAGCGTCCCCAGCTTGTTCAGGGAACCCGATTCCAAAACAAGAAAAAGAAACTGTGGGTAAAGGGGAAACAATGCAAATGAAGAGGGGCTCGTGCGGTGTCAGTGAGGAAATGAGTCTTTTTTGAGGAAGGGACCTGAGACAGGAGATGAGGAAGAAGCGGGGGAGAAGCTGCTTTCAGGGGACACACTGAGACCTCTGCCCCTCGAGGCCCCTCTCTTGGCTTCTGTACCTGGAACCTTGGGTCGGCTGTGTTGGGAGCAGGTTGCACATGCACACCTGTCCTCTCTTTCCCTTCCATTTCTCCTCCTTTTCTCCTCTTTGCTCTCTTATTGCCCCCTTACAGGAAAAAAGGCCAAGTGACAAAGAGGGAGAGGGAGGGGTGGGGAAGAGAAGGAGGGCAAAGCCCTCCTTCAGGTGTCATGGGGCAGGGGATGTCATTTGAAATACGTACTGCTCTGTCACAAGCACACACACACACACACACGAGTTGTGAATAGTTTCATCTCTCCCAAACCAGCACAGGGAACATTATTTTCGCTCCACGGTTTCAGTGTTCTGGAAGATTGAAGCTAGTGATAGTGGTACCGTTTATTAACCAAAAGTGCATTTCTGTGATAGGTCCCACGTCCTGAACTAGTAATTTTTGACAATGCAAAATAATGAGCGCAGTGTCTTGTGATTTTAAGAGCTAAGCATTTGTTGCATTTAAGAAAATTTTTTGAAGTTATTTCTTCCCTGTAGGAAAGTAAAGAAATCCACAATAAAATAATAATTAAATGCTGACAGTGCTAAATTTCTACCCAGCATGAGCTGGCAGCGGTTTCATACCAAAACATTAGGTCATTTGAAGAAAAAAAAAAAATCTGATTAAATACCTCCGTAGGTTTCTCTGATTAGCCGTTCTTAAAAGAGTCGGTGACAGTAATGAAAGGGTGTAATTTGACAGGCGTAATTTCCTCTTGAAAGAAAGGTAACATAGAAATAGCGTGTACGCGCGAGGTTTTTACAGGAATTTCTTGTTGGTCTTTACTAGTGGGTTTGTTTTACTAATCATTCGTTTCTAGCAGCTCTGAGGAGCCCACCAGCCAGGAATTATGTGAGATGAAAAGTACGTTGTCTTACGGGGGGTGAGGCTTGGGGGACAATTTCAATGCCAACCTTTCTTTCCTTTCTTTTCTTTCTTCTCCACGCAGTGGGTTTTGTATTTCTGGGGTTCAATGACCTTGACACAGGCAGGTTTGGGAAATGAAGTGTCGGATGCAGAGATCCTCCGTGCGTCCCCATGTATTAATTTTCTGCGTCTGGCAGCTCCCAGCGTCTCTTTGTATTAACTCGCCACGGCATGAGGGCTGCAGGCCAGATTTGACGGAAGATGGAATGATTATGTGGCATATGGTAAATGCCACCGCCACCACTAATTACTCTTTCTTTTCGCCTTCTCCCTGGCTTCCACTGGTGATCGGGGGGTTCTTGAATTTGGAAGTGTTTACCCTGTGTCGGCCCCATTATATACTCTCGCCCTCAGCGGATATTGGAGCAGCTGACTTTCTGGGCTAGAATGTGATAGAATTGGAATTTCAAACCTAAGAGCAGACTTAGGGCTCATCCAGCCCCAGTGCTTCATTTGAGAGACGAAGGTCTTTGAGGAGGGGGAGGTTAGCCTGGGAGGCAGGTGCAGAACGGAGCCTAGAAGTCAAACCTCCCGAGCCCCGGACAGACCTGGTTTTCCCTTTGCTGTCCTACCTCTCAAAGGCTGAAGTAAAGGCAGTGTGTTAGGGTCCTGCGGCTGCCGTAACAAAGTACCCCAAGGTGGGTGGCTCAGAGCCCCAGAAATTTATTCTCTTACATGTTCAGGGAGTTAGGAATCCAAGAGCAAGGTGTTGGTAGGGCTGTGACGACTGAAGGCTCTATGG
The DNA here is from genome assembly GCA_028646485.1 of Cryptoprocta ferox. Lineage (NCBI taxonomy): Eukaryota > Metazoa > Chordata > Mammalia > Carnivora > Eupleridae > Cryptoprocta > Cryptoprocta ferox. The sequence continues at coordinate 13,349,098 of CM053560.1, forward strand.
CAGAATCTGTTCTATGCCTTCCTCCTAGCTTCTAGCGTTGGTGGCAATCCTTGGCAGTCCTTGGCTGTGCCGGCATAGCCCGGTCTCTGCCTCCAGCGTCACATGGTTCCCTCCCTATGTGCCTCTCTATCTGTGTCTGCCCTCTTGTAAGGACACCAGTCATACCGAATTTAGGGCCCACCTTACTCCAGTACAACCTCCTCTTAACCAATTACATCTGCAAGATCCTTTTCTGAATAAGGTCACCTTGTGAGGTTCCGGCAGTTAGGACTTCAGCGGATCTTTTCGGGGGGACACAATTCGACGCATTACGGACGGGGTTGGGGAGGGTTTTCCAGGGAGGGTTTTTGGAGACGTTTAACAGCGATGAATCATTATTATCACCTTCAACTGTACTTTCGGTGCTTGTTCTGTCTTTATGCTTTTTCCTGTCAAGTGCAGGAACCTGAGTCCTTTCCATTTATTATTAATGATGATGATATGTAGCTTTCACTTTTTAGCTAGGAGTGAGAGCATGTGAGTCAACCCAAGGATTAGCCAGAAAAAGAAGGATGAAGTTAAAAACGATACAGGGACAAGATTTGAATTGTAGATATTTTCGTAGAGATTCTCTGGGTTCTTTTTCAGTCTGCATTAAAGCCCTTCAATTTGGAGAGTTGGTTCTATTTATTTTTGTATTTGCTCTATATTTATTTATAATTTAGAACAATTATCATTTAGCGTACACAATCATTCATTCTATATTATTCTGTAATTTATCCAGCAATCCCAATTATCCTGCCTTTCTCCTTGACTGTTCTTTTTATCGTTATCCCTCACTCTAAATTCACCTTCTGGAAAGACTGACCATTAAAAAAAAAAAAAAAAAAAAAAAATATATATATATATATATATATATATATATTTTAGGGACGCCTAGGTGGCTTGGTTGGTTAAGCATCTGACTTCGGTTCAGGTCATAATCTCATGGTTTGTGAGTTCGAGCCCTGCGTTGGGCTCTGTGCTGACAGCTCAGAGCCTGGAGCCTGCTTCGGATTCTGTGTCTCCCTCTTTCTCTGTCTCTTCCCTGCTCACGCTCTGTCTCTCTCAGTCTCTCAAAAATAAATAAAAATGTTTAAATAAACTAAAAAAATATTTTTTAATGTTTATTTTTGAGAGAGAGAGAGAGAGAAGAGGGGCAGAGAGAGAAGGAGACACAGAATCTGAAGCAGGCTCCAGGCTCCGAGCTGTCAGCATGGAGCCCAACGCAAGGCCCAAACTCACAGACTGCGATATCACGACCTGAGCCGAAGTCGGATGCTTAGCCAACTAAGCCACCCAGGTACCCCAAGACCGACTATTTTTTTAAATTGTTTTTTTAATGTTTATTTATTTTTGAGAGAGAGAGAAAGAGACAGAGAGAGACAGAGTGTGAGCGGGGGAGGGGCAGAGAGAGAGAGGGAGACACAGAATCTGAAGCAGGCTCCAGGCTCTGAGCTGTGAGCACAGAGCCCGACGCGGGGCTCGAACTCATGAACCGCGAGATCATGACCTGAGCTGAAGTCAGATGCTTAACCGACTGAGCCACCCAGGTGCCCCAGGACTGACCATTTTTAATTTCTTCAGTCCTGTCATACAGAATCCATAGTGGCGCCCCATTTCCTGCCATTTTTATCTCCTTGCATTTGCCCTCACACCAAACAGATCTGCCTCCTCATCTCCAAATATTCTTCTCTCTCCCCACCTCCATCCTCTGCTCTGACAAGGTGTTCCCTTCCCCTGCTGCCGCTCAGAACACAGCCTCCCCTCTGGGGCTCCCATCCATCACCCCCTCCTCCATGCACGCTGCTCCAACAGGAAGCCATCTCCCCTTGGGTGAAGTCCAGTGGAATTCCTTGTCAGTACTTCATTCGGGTCTCCCACGACTGCCCTTTCGTGCCATCTCTTTATAAAAGTGGCAGATTAGTAGCCACGAGAGCCGCCTTCTCATGCCGCCATGCCCACTTTGTGTGGCTGTGGGACGCTTTAGGATGCTGCCTGCCTCTCTGTGGTTCTGACAGTCCCATGAGAGACAACATTAAAGTTATTTGAAACTTGTCAGTGAGAAGTCCTATTCAAATATTTATCACCTAATGTGAATACAGTGTGCTCACCTGTAAAATGGACCAATTAATAATAGTACCTGGGGAGGATTAATTTAGTAAGGCACAGAGAAGAGTACTGGCTTCTAATGATTCATCAGTGATAGTTAGCCGTCCGCCTCCTCGCTGACGGTGTCTCTGCAGGTCCGTGTGTGCCCCTTTAGGACAGAGGCTGTGTTTTGGAATCTCCTCCACGCGTAGGATGGATCCTTACACTGGGTGATCAGTAAACACTTGCTGGCTGCATTGAGAATCCCATCCTTCTGGGCACAGTACCTGCATTTTCCTATGTCTCCTTTTTTTCTGTGACATTAAAATTCCCCCGATCACTCTTTAGCCTGGAGGTTTTTAAATGCGTGGAAATCAACTCCCTGCCAGTGGCGTTGATTTTGGCTCTAAACCTAAATTCGTTTGATAGGTGAATCCCTGTGGTAATGCAGATGTCATTCAAAAGTGGCCCAAATTCATTTTCTTTTGATACCTCCTCATCAGGACGTGACATGGGCATGTTTTGAAAGGGAACGTCCTCTATTAGTTTAATCGAACGTGGTTTTGACAGCATCGAGGTTTGTGTAACATCCTCGTGGTGACCCTTTGAAGGTGTATGTGAGGGCAGAATGGTTCTACGAAATGGTGGGGCAGGAAATTTCTGGTCCAGCTTTGTGTTGCTTGTGTGGTGTAGGGTAGTTGGGTAAATGATAGCAGGCAAATGAGAAGACAGAAAAACCTTGCAGATGACTACTTGAAGGTAAACTTTAAAATGTTGTCCAAAAATACATGGCATGGGTGCCTGGGTGGCTCAGTCGATTGAGTGTCTGACTCAATTTCAACTCAGGTCATGATCTCATGGTTCGTGGGTTTGAGCCCCATGTCCAGCTCTGTGCTGACAGAACGGAGTTTGCTTGGGTTTCTCTCTCTCTGCCCCCCCATCCCTCCTCCCCTCAAAATAAATAAATAAACTTAATAAAAATAAATAAAAATACATGGCACCGTCTGCTCACACACATACAAAATTTGCCAATTGTATACTTTTCAATATTAGTATAATTTTTGAATTCCTCTTGACCTTCCTCCATTTGGGTCAGTCTTACCAATACACTTTCCTCACCACGTCGAAGTCTGTCCATACCTATTTTTTTACATGGATATAAGAATGGAAATTCCTCTGGGGGCAAATGTAAATGTATTTCGTTTCTTCCCATATACCAAGAGGATGCCCTGAATGACACTGACGCTCAAAGTCTGTTGACAACTGACTCTCGTTCTAGAACACATGACTTGGGCGATTTTATCAAGAATTGATGATGTGGCAGCAAAATTAGTGATGCTTATTTAGGAGGCGTTTTCCTGTAAGAGGCTGAATAGGAAAATGGTCAACTCCTACTGCATAGATACGGGTCAAGGAAGGCAAGTAGGAGCTCTACAGAGAGGGCTCCAGGAGACAAAAGAAATCTTGTCATTTTGATGTGATTGTGCATTAATATCACAGTCACACTGGGACCGCTGCACACACACACGCATGCACACACACATGCGCGCGTTCTTCCCTTCCAGGTCTTGTAACAGGATCACGCCAACCCAACCAGGGCAATAGTAATAATAATGGGCAGCCTTTCTTGCAAATGCCACTGTACACAATTCACAGCCAAGTCTCCTGCCAAGCATTTTGGGAAGATCCCCTCCTCTGCTCTTTTCGTCTTAATTCACAATCCGGAAGACTTGACCGTTTTAATTTCCTCGATCCTATCATGCTCTGCACGTCTGTAATGGCACCCCTTTCCCTGCCATTGCTGCCCCACTGAGCCTTCTCGCCCCTAGACGGCTCCGTGTCCTGGTCTCCAGATGTACCTTGTGCTTGCGCTCCACCCTACTTTGCTCTGGTTCCTCTTGCCACCTGACATGGTGTTTCCCTTCCCCTTCTGCCCGTCTGAACACAGCCTACCCTCAGGGGCTCATATCCACCACCCCCACCCCCTTTGTGGATGCTGCCCAAACAGGAAGTGATCTCTTCCAGCGTGAAGTCCAGCATGGAATCACTTAGATCTTACAGGACTGCCTCAGGGATGCATCACGCATTGCCCTTGAAGGTGCTCCAAAGCCATCAAGGTTACTCGAGACCTCTGGGAAGTGTCACACCCTCACCGTGGAAGCCAGCTCTTGGTGACACCCACCAACCATGACATTTTTCCTTCCTTCCTCTCCTGTTTTTTAATGCAATGCATCAGAACTCCAGTGTGCATGGCATCGGGGCCCAAAGCTCCTCCTAACACCGGGGCTGGGGGGCTGGGACTGGGGAAAGCTATTCCCTTTGGCTCTGGGACAGGGCAGCGATAGCTGAGAAGACAGGAGCAACTGTTATCAGCTCAAACATGCACTTTGGGGAAGGAGGGAGTCTTCCAAAACCAGTGAGGGTCTGCCATGCTGGTCTTCCTTGCACAAACCAGTAACGAGCATAAGAGGCTAGGGTGTGGCCCCACACGGCCCCTGAGCCACTGGTGAAGGGATGGGGAGAGAAAATGGGGACCCTCACATATCCTGCCTGGACTAGATGAAGGAAGGGGACAATACCCTGCCCCAAGTTACCTATACAACTCAATCCTGGTACAGACTTTTTGGAAGCAGAAACCTAGCTCTGGGTGACATGGCTCTATGAACAATAGCCAATGTTGTCACCAGTTTCAAAAGTGACTCCAGAGCCAGTTTACAAGTTCCAGTCTCACTGTTTTATAATGACCTATCGTGATGGACCCAAAATTACATTGCCCAGCAAGTATGACCTGCTTTTTAAGTGATTTACTTCTTGCTGTCTCTGAGGATATTCCAAAGACAAATAAAACCAGCTACATCACTCACTGAATGTGCGTGTGTGCCAGTTACTGAGACAAATGCTTTACGTACACCTGTTTGGCTCTCAAAGGACAAAACGAAGTTTCTCAAGACCACACAGCCATCAGTAGGCCAGCTGACCCCCTCCACCCAAGCACCCTGCCCACCCAGGGATGACAGGCTCACACACTAGGGAGGGATGCCGAGAGCCAAAGTTCTCTAGGCTTTGGCCCAAACAACAGGAGAATAAATAAAGTTTTAGCATTCCTTATTTGCTTGTTATACAATGAAGCCCAGCCAGGTAAATAGAAAATGCAAATTCATCATTTAACAAATGGGAATATTTCCTTTCTAGTCTTTTCTACAATCTAATAGGCATTTTGATTCAGTAAATACACGCACAGAGAAGTACTTAGACTGGAAGGTTAACTCTGTTAAAAAACAGAGTCCCATGAGTTTGTAATTGCACTTTTCTCATTACCTTTGGGTAGCACTGTGCCTTCCAGAGAAGGCAAGTGAGAATATGAAGCCATAAATAGGAAGATTTCACGTTAAGAGAGGCCTAAGCCTGCTCGAATGTGAATAGGTTGCACGGCATGCATTAAGCATCTCAGGCAGGTAATAAAAATCCAGCTGTGGCCTATCTTGCCCTATTGTCACGCTGCCTTTCCGGGTGGTTCCTCAGGGCCTGCTATTGCCACCGTGATGGTGCCTCCTTGCCTACTTCTTCCCTCATCCCCAGTGTGCCTGGCTCTGCTGGATGCCTGGGTTCCAGGTGCAGCCGTGTCTTCTTGCTGCCCCCAGTAGGCTTGCTCAGCCTTCCCTGATGGATGAGACTTGCCCAAGACCTAGGGTGAATCTTGACCAGAGATGCTGTTTAAGGAACAGAATCCTTACTGGATCGGCCTTGAGTCCTGTTTTGTTTTGTTTTTGATTGGTTCCCCAAACTGGTCTCCAGATCCCTACCCTGTTTCTGGGCCCAACCTCCTGTCTTATTTCCCTGGCTGAGAACCCAGGAGCTAGGGGCCTGGGCCCAGCCTTGACCTGTCCCCACAGTAGAGCCTGCCCCTCAGCGCCCACCCAACAGAGGGGCTCTGCTCGCCCCCACAGACAGTCTGCCTGGCAGCTTTGACTTTGCACGACTCCCTTCCTGCTTCACGCCATGTCAAGGCATTTCTGACCTCTCGCCACCTTTTTCCTGGACTGCCACTTAGGTGCTGTCCTGGCCTTGGGATACAGTGGAGATACTTCGTGCAGGTTTTAACCATACGCTCCTGGCCCAGATGGGTCCTCAATAGATAGCATCTGGAGAAGTAGAGACAAGTCTTCAGTATCCATCTTCATCGTCCCATCAGTAACTATATGTTGTGAATATTTACATCTATAAAGTTACTCTATTTGAAAGTGAATGTTTATAGCAGCACTTTCAACAGTAGCCAAATAGACCCCAAATGTCCATCAACTGATGAATGGATAAAGCGGATGTGGTTTATATACACAGTGGAATACTACTTGGCAACGAGAAAGAATGAAATCTTTCCATTTGCAACAACATGGATGGAACTGGAGGGTATTGTACTAAGTGAAATAAATCAGTCAGAGAAAGACAGATACCATATGATTTCACTCATATGTGGAATTTGAGAAACTCAATAGATGAACCTAGGAGAAGGGAAGGAAAATTAAGATAAAAAGGGAAAGGGAGGCAAACCATAAGAGACTCTTAAATACAGAGAACAAACTGAGGGTTGATGGGAGGTGGTGGGGGAGAAGGGAAAATGGGTGATGGGCGTTGAGGGAGGGCACTTGTTGGGATGAGCACTGGGTGTCGTATGTAAGCGATGAATCACGGGAATCTACCTCCAAAACCAAGAGCACGCTATACACTGTATGTTAGCCAACTTGACAATAAGTTATATTTAAAAATAAAGTGATTTCAATTTTCATTATTTATTTTTTTTAAGGTTTTATTTATTTATTTTGAGAGAGAGAGAGTCATCACAAGCAGGGTAGGGGCAGAGAGAGAGAGGGAGAGAGAGAATCTCAAGCAGGCTCTGAGCAGTCCGTGCAGAGCCCGATGCAGGGCTCGAACCCACGAACCAGGAGATCATGACCTCGCTGAAATCAAGAGTTGAACGCTTCACTGACTGAGCCACCCAGGCGCCCCAGTAATTTTCAGTTTGTAAAGCAATTTCGTCTACGCTTGTATTTCGCCTTATGTCCTGGCTTATGTACCTAACTTCTCCGCAACGCGAGGCCACATTTTGTGTGATGTCAGAGACATCCTTCCGGTGCTTATGGTGGAATCTTTGCCTTCAGCACCCGCCCCACCCCGGTGGAGTGGAGCCCTGCCGGGAAGGCCCTGGCTGCGGCTGACCAGAAGTCAGGCCGTTGCACAGGAGTCGGGCCAGGTCGTGGAGCTGGCTGGCTGAAACCAGTAGTGGTGCCACCAAGAGCTAGTATAGATGCCCTTGGAATGGCCCAGCCTGCAGGTGAATTGCTGACTTGTACCCTCACCCCCTTACGTCTGGGGCAGGAGCTCCAATGAGCTGCAGTGGAATTTCCAGACTGCATGCTTACCCTCCCAGGGTTTTTCTACAGGGTGAATACTAACCCTCCAGTAAGAACAGAATGGAGAGAAGAGATTGTTTTCATCTTTTTACGGAAAGGACTACTCTTGAAGGAAATGAACAGATTGTTGTAACTAACTTAAAGGATGAAATCGGTGCCTTTTACTCCAGGTGTAAACTCAGATTTATGGACTGTCACTCATCCTATGCTCTGGCCGTGCTGGCCTCACAGATAGTCGAGACCTTCAGTGACAACGGCGAGGTTTTGGGTCCCAGGTCCAGCACCCGGTGCAATTTGGTCGTCAACTGCCAAACGGCAGCGTAGATGACTCAACTACTGTCCACCGAGCCCTTTTCTGCCTTGCAGGTTCTGGTGGCCGCATGCCAGGGCTGCAGGTGGCTCCGATGGGTTGGCATCTTTCTGCTTTTGCCCCCTCATTCATAGCTCTATCCCAGGATGGGGTAGAATGCAGGTCTTCCAGTTTTCTAGCTCTTTCCTGTCCCTTTTCCTAAATCAGCTAATACTCTCCATCTCGCATATCACTTTCTGGCAAACTAGAGACTATATCTCCACGCATGGACCAGAGACCATTTGGGAATCAAAATCCAAGGTTGAACCCAGAAACATTCCTTGTCAGTACCCCCAAACTGACAGGCCCTTGTGGCTTGTGACCGTCCTCTGCTCTGCCCCCTCCTTGGAGTTCATGAATTCATTGTCCTCTATGTGCTTCAACGGGGGAGGCTTCAGCAGGGGCGCCAGACTTCCTGGGGAAGGGAGTGAGTGGGTCCTCCAACCCCCTCCACCCAAGCACCCTGCCCACCCAGGGATGACAGGCTCACACACTAGGGAGGGATGCCGAGAGCCAAAGTTCTCTAGGCTTTGGCCCAAACAACAGGAGAATACATACAGTTTTAGTATTCCTTATTTGCTTGTTATACAATGAAACCCAGCCAGGTAAATAGAAAATGCAAATTCATCATTTAACAAATGGGAATATTTCCTTTCTAGTCTTTTCTACAATCTAATAGGCATTTTGATGCAGTAAATACACGCACAGAGAAGTACTTAGACTGGAAGGTAAACCACGTAAATTTTAGTTCTGGCTGTGAACTTACAGTGAGCTCTTTGGTCAAATATGGTAACTGTCTAAACCTCCACTTCCTCAGCTATAAAACAGAAATAATATTTTTTATACCTCCTTACTGGCTGATTACAGTTATTAAATTAGATAATGTGTGAAGGGGCTTAAGGCACTATAAAACACTGAAAGACCAGACTGGATATTATTTAAAAAAAAATTTTTTTTAATGTTTATTTATTTTTTGGGGAAGGGAGACAGAGCATGAGTGGGGGAGGGGCAAAGAGAGAGGGAGATACAGACTCCTAAGCAGGCTCCAGGCTCTGAGCTGTCAGCACAGAGCCTGATGCGGGGCTCAAACCCACGGACTGCGAGATCATGACCTGAGCTGAAGTCGGATACTTAACTGACTGAACCACCCAGGCGCCCCTGGGTATTATTTGCTAGAGAGATTGCCTTTAATAAAGGTAAAGAAAGTGGTAGAAAGTCACTTAAGATAGGAACAGGTAATTGACAGAAAAGGAAATAAATGGCTCTTAAATGTATGAAAAGATACTTTACCGTCAGTGCTAATAAAAGAACTATAAACTGAAACCTTAAAAGATCATTTTTACCTGTTAGACTGGTGAAGTTCAAAATACATTTGACCCTTGAACAACACGGGTTTGAACTGTGTGGGCCCACTTACTCGTGGATTTTTCTCGATAAATACAGTACTGAAAATGTATTTTCTCCTCCTTAGGATTTTGTTAATAAAATTCTCTTTCCGCTAGCTTACTTTACTGTAAGAATACAGTATATAGTACATATAACCTACAAAATATGTGTTAATCAAATGTTATCAGTAAGCTTCTGGTAAATGGTAGGCTATTAGTAAAGTTTTGGGGGAGTCAGAAGTTATATGTGGATTTTCGACTGGGAAAAGGGGGTGTCATATCAGCACCCCTAACCCCCTCCTTGTCCAAACGCCCGCTGTGGCTGATAGTGCTGTGTTAGCCAGGGCGAGGAGAAGCAGAGACACACGGCTAATGGCAGTATAAATTGATAGAGTCTCCAGGAAAAGTACATTAGTCATATTAATTGAGGCAGAAAATGCATATATCGGTGGGCAAGCAAATCCATTTCTTGACATTTATCCTACAGATATACGCCCACTTGGAAAAAATAAGGCAGCTCTATAGGTACTGATACGGAATGATCTCCAAGTATGTTAATTGAAAAATGCTAAGTATGGGGGCTCCTGGTGGCTCAGTCGGTTAAGCGTTCGGCTTTGGCTCAGGTCGTGATCTCATGGTTCACGGGTTCGAGCCTTGCGTTGGCCTCTGTGCTCACAGCTCGGAGCCTGGAGCCTGCTTCGGATTTTGAGTCTCCTTCTCTCTCTGACCCTCCCCTGCTCGCGCTGTCTCTCTCTCTGTCTCTCAAAAAAAAAAAAAAAAAAAGATAAATAAATAAAAAATAAAGAAATAAACATTAAAAAAATTTTTTTTAAATTCTAAGCTAAGTACAGGAGTTTACAAAATACATTTGCTTTTTTCACCGCCTTTGGTAGCATTTGCTGTTTTTTGTTTCTGTTCTAATCGTTTTTGTTTTTGTTTCTGTTTTTGTTTTGCTGCTGAGATGTGGAATTGGGTGGCTGCTGACAGGGGTGGTAAGATTACTTACTTTTTCCATGTATGTGATTTTTAGACTTCTGAATTTTGCACCATGTACAGAAAGTACCCAAGCTTTTTAAAAAATTGAAATGAAACAAAAGTAAGCAAAAAAAATCAAAGTGAACAACAACAAAGTCCGGACAAAGCCCCCACTTGTTTACTTTTCCTCTTGCTTAAGTAAAGTTTAAGATAAAATAAAATGAGGGTCCCCTGGATGGCTCAGTCGGTTAAGCGTCCTACTTCAACTCAGATCATGAGCCCTGCATCAGGCTCTGTGCTCACAGCTCAGAGCCTGGAGCCTGCTTTGGATTCTGTGTCTCCCGCTCTTTCTGCCCCTCCCCACTTGCACCTTGTGTCTCTCTCTCTCAAAAATAAAATAAACTCATAAAAATTTTTTTTAAATAAAATAAAATGAAAGTAAGAAAGTCACCGAAGGGGAATTCTTCTTCTTCTTCGTTTTTTGGTTTGTTTTTTTGTTTGCCTTTATCATGCTTGACTTTCATATGCCTTTTTGTTTGTTAGAGTGAAGTGAAGAGTATTTTCCTCTTCCTCTTTGGGCGCTAGAAAACTAACTTGAGCTGACTCCTTACCACTGCAAAAAGGGGCTTTATTTGCATGGTTCTAATGAACCAAACGGCTCTTGTTGGTGCTTTCCCCTTGATCTGCCAGTCTTTCTGAGATCTGAGTAACCCGTGAAAAGCCGTGAGCAGCAAACCTAAAACCTAGATGACTCGTGTTCCCTGACTTCCCAGTGGGCGGCAGAACTGGCTGGAAAGGAACCTGCGGGCCTGCTGCCCAGGGAAGTAATCCCCCGAGCAATCATATAGCTGTTCAGGGCCGCGGATCCTAAGTGGATATTGAACATTTTGTGAAGTGACTCAAGTACTGCCTTCCTGCTTTATTAGAAATGACAAGTTGTGTATTTGGGGATTATACTTGCGGCGAGATTTCTTTATTTATTCTTTTTTCACTTACAAATTGTTGAGGCAGAGGGCCCCTTTCATTGGGCTTGTCTTTCAACTCGATTCACCACAAGTGCTCCTTTCTAGTTTCTTCCTTACCAACTTGTCCCCTTTTGTGTCATGTGGGGAACTGGGTGGCCTCTTTGCCGTGAAGGCCAAACGAAGCCTGCAGACTAGGCGCGGTCTTCTGACGATTTTCAGATGAAGAGGCCCTCTGTGAATGCGGGCCAAGTGGGGGTGTTTGAGAGAGCCCCTTCGTGTTGACTTACTGTCTGTCGCCTTCAGTTAGGAGGATTCACCACAGCCCACGTGGAGACACCCTCCAGGCCCCAGTAAAGAGCTGGTTTTATTGTGTACAAAGACAATTTGGAGTTAAAGGCTAACTTCAGCTGAGGGCCATGTTTACTTTTCTATTGTGAGCCCAAGTCACTGGTTTGTTTGCATGGGGTTCGGCCTGGCTATACATTATTCATACCTGTAAGTCAGAGATAATATGCGTGGTTACGATACATCTGTGAACTTACATGCTTATATTTGCTGGTAGCGACTTGAGTTTGGCTAATACTTTTACAGAACGTTTCCAGAAATCCTTACAGCCTCCCTTAAGCAAACAAATAGTGATATCCCTCACAACACAGCGAAGCACACAATTCTGAGTGCTTTTTCAGATGCTCTTTACAATGATTGGCCCAAGGCCTATCCTAACATCGTGTGCTATAGAAGCAACTCTAAATTCTTTGAAGAAGAAAGATAAATCTCAAGGCAACAGATTTCCTTCTGTTTTCCTTCAAGTGTTTGGCTCCAATTCAGTAATTAGTTACACAGAGATCATCCAATCATGAAAATGATGGCATTTAGGATTATTACCTTTTCTTAAGCGACTGTTACGAGGTTCTCAGAATCTCTAGGTTCCCAGCTTTGTGGGGTCTTGCGTAAGAACTTTTGCCATGGCATGAGATCAAAACAAAAACAAATAAACCAAGCAGCTCCGGCAAGAGAAGGTTCTGATGTCCAAGACTGAGTCACGGGTGAGGCCCTAAAAATAGCATCTACCTCTAGATGGGCAGCTATCTGGCAGAAAGGGGAGAATACGGGGTGGGGGGGGGTGGCCGTAACGAGGCTTTTGTTCTACAAGTATGTCAGGAGTATTTGCTATTTGCTCAACGCTGGACACATGACCCATTGTGAGGCATCCACACGAGTCAGGTGCCCTAGAGAACTGTGCGCGGCCAGCAGCAGACACACGGGTACCCTTCACCCCTCTGTGGAAGATGATTTCACACATTGGACTCCCACTTGAGGGGTGACATTGGAGGGAGCTGGGGGTACCCTGTTTTGGAGGGGGTGAGGTGGTTTGCACAGATACAGTGGTGTCAGCAAGACAGGTGTTGTTAGGGCAGGCTGCACCAGGGATGGGGTTGAGGAAGGTTCTGGAAGCATCGGAACCTATTTCTGCTTCGGTGGCTTTAACTCGGGTCCCACAAAACTGACCTGAAGAGTATAGAAGACTAAACATAAAGGAGATTAACCCCAGAAAGTTAGACCTATGGCTCTTGAATTTCTCCGCATAGTGGGGTGCCCCATGGAAAGGATGTGTTCCACTACCTCGCCATCCTAGCATTTCCTGTTTTAAAAAATTGGCTCTTTGGCCTTGTGCTGTGGTAAAAGTATTTAATTCTTGGTAAGTAAGTGGAGCCTTAAAGCTTAAACCTCTGCCCTGGGCAAGGAACCAGAGGATGTCATTGTGCATAACTTCAAAGGCTGATAAGCTGTTTAAGGTCACTCCTCCCCGAAAGAGTTTCTTTCTTTTAAGGCCAGCCAGAAACATCCGTGTGCACTTCCCACCACGGTCCTCACAGGAAGTAGAAGACCGTTTCTTCCCTGCATGTCCGTTGAGACTCTTGGTGACATTTCTCTGCCCCATAGAATATTTTTTCTTGCTCTGCGCCCAACCGCGACCGCAATGTGCTTTGGCTCCTGGATGTCCAGCAAAAGCGCGGAATTAAAAGCAGCACCTTTTCCTTCTGGAGGAGTCAAACAGGGGTGTACGTGGTACCACCTCCATGTTTCCGTGTTTGTATGAAACAGTCTCTCAGGGACTTAGGGCAGGGGGAGGGGGTTCGTGATGTCTGGGGGATTATGGCCGGCGTGGTGTACAAGGTGGTGAAAAATAAGTGAGTTGCTTACTCGCCGTCTCTGGTCACCCGCCATTTATTTAAAAAAAATTTTTTTTTAATGTTTATGTATTTTTGAGAGAGGCACAAGACACAGGAGCAGGCTCTGGGCTCTGAGTTGTCAGCACAGAGCCTGACAGGGGGCTCGAACCCACAAACTGCGAGATCATGACCTGAGCCGAAGTTGGATGCTCAACCGAATGAGCCACCCAAGGCTCATCCGCCGTTTAAAGCCTCTTGCTGGCAGGTTACACAGGTGCGGTTCAGTCTACTGTTTGTCAAGGTCACATGTCTCTCTTTCTTCAGTTTTATCCCTGGGCCATGCAGGATATGTTGGTTTCTCTCACCAGCAGACAGTTTGGCACAGCAGATGCTCCCGCAACCTGTAAAAACAGGGGTGGAAGATTTTCAGTAAATCGTCCGGGAAGCAAGGCAATACTGGCTCTGCTGCTGGAAATGTTTGCTGTTCGCACACATTCTCTGGCACAGAATACCTTCCAGCTATAAGTTTTTTATGCATTTTCGACTTTGAAAATGGAGGTCTGCCCTGTCAAGGCTAGGAGACTAAGGCCTCGGGAAAGAAGGGATGGAGTCCTTGAAATGACTCCTTACCCCAGAGGTGGATGGTGGAACATGGATGCTTTGATGGCCAAAGATGGTGGCACTACTTTTGCGTGTTTACAGCACAGGGCTCGGAGCTTCTTGGTGCTCCTTAAGAGTCTGTGGGTGCTTACTGCAAGTGTCATTTAGGTTTCTGGGGCTTGCTTGGCGTTCCCTTTTCTTTCACCTGACTTCCTGGCCCCCGAGATAGAGACAGAATCCTCTGTCTGGCATCCCCTCTCTGCTTGATGTTGCCATTGTGCATTACTGTGGTCCAGGGGCAAACATTGTTGCCTTCCATAGAAGGAGCATTAGCCAGCCTGCCAGAAAAAAATGGAACGTAAATGAGGACTTGGGAACCTCACAGTTTGAAGCTCCCATTTTCGCATTCCAGACTGATGCCCTCAGGCAGACTGGAGATAGCTTAATACAAGCATATTTGTAACACTCCGGTTCCAACCAGATCAAAGGGCAGAGAGCCTGCCTGGGTTGCAGCCTCCAAGATGAAAACTGGACTCTGGGAGTGAGTCTGTGTGACTTGGCCATGCCTTGAATCTGAGAAGAAATACCAATTCTGTTATGGATATTTGAGCCATCAGATGGAGACTTTGAAGTCTCTTTGCCTATAATAAATTGGATTCAATGCCTCCCTCACCCTGCCCCCACCTTGGACACCTAGTTTAGGATTTGGGGTGTCTTCTAAAGTGGGGCTTCTTGTTGGAGCTCTCAGGGGGGTGGGGGGGAAGGAAGGGAACATACACAATCCAGTAGGTGCTGGAGGGCTGGGAGCCAGGGCAGGCTCGCTCGGAGGCCGGATCTCTAGGGATGTTCCAGATGCTGTTGTGATTGGGGTGACTGCAGTAAAGGGGGAGTCACCCTTTACCCGTTCTTTCCTCGCCCGGAGTATGGAGATGTTGGTGTTTTCGTTGTCTGAAGCAGCTTTTCTCAGACTTTTTTTAGATTCCATGGACTATCGGGGGCACCTCGGGGGCTCAGTTGGTTAAACGTCTGACTCTTGGTGTCACCTTAGGTTATGATCTCACCGTTCGTGAGTTCAAGTCCCGCATCGGGCTCTGTGCTGATGGTGCCAGAGCCTGCTTGGGATTCTCTCTCACCCTTTCTCTCTGCCCGTCCCCTGTGTTCTCTCTCTCTCTCTCTCTCTCTCAAATTAAATAAACTTCAAAAAATTTAGAAACAGATTCCATGGACTATTAATGTTTCAAAAGAAAATTTCTATTTATTTGTTTGTTTATTTTGCAAATAAGAGCTTTAAAAGTTCCCATTCGTTATCACAATTTCATAAAACAGTGGACCCTTGAACAAAACAAAACAGAATTTGATTTCAGAACAAAAGCAGTCTTTTAAATATTACGCATTAAGCATGATAAAAACAAAAACCTTAATACATTATTATGATTTTCCTCATTTTGCCTCTGGTGGGTGACAACTTTGTCACTGACCACTATGGGTCTGTGAACAGATATTTGGAAACTATGTTAGGTATTTGAAAATTGTGACAGGTTACATAGATTATGTAATATGTAGACATACATACATATATACTTGTAACCTGCAAGAAGAATCATAATTATTATGGTAATAACACGTTTACATTAGGCTTTTAATTATAGCGTACTTTTACATATATTATCCTGTATGATCAGTTAGTGTATGCCTTTGAAACATAAATTAGTCTTAATAGCCTGAGCTAAATAGAATTAAGAATAGAAGGGAAGTCTAGTGTTTAAATTGTTAGTGTCCTAGAGTCATATATGAATAATTTTAAAAATTATCGACTGCTTTGATTTTTTCATGTCTCTGTTACCCTGCTATATCAGCAAGAGTAAATAAACAGATAGTACTGTGGTGGTGGGTACCCATCTTTATAACCATATGTATAGCCTGCCCACATACATGCATATATTTATGATGTTTTTTATAAATACAAAATTAGAGCATGTATTCTGACAAATATATAATTTTAGATAATAAAATTATCTAAAATACAGAATGAGAAAATCTGATGGACCCATGGGGCGGGGATTAAGAGGGAGTGGGGGGAGGAGGAGGGAGGAGGAGAAGGGGGTGAGTGAAAGGGAATCTGTACTCTCAGTGAGTAGGGATGTGTCTAGTCCCAAACTTGTATTGAAAAATAAAGGTATATTTTGACTTCCCCTCAAGTGTCTCTGTCTTGAACATCTGAATATAGGTGTTTCTGATTTTGAATGTGCTCTTTGGACGAGATAGTACATTTTTCCCTTTGCCAACTTCTCCTTGCTGCCGCCCTAGGATCACACGCTCGCTTATGTTCCCTGAAGGAGGACTCTAGCTTTGGCGTTCTGGTTTGCAGGTGTTTCTTTGAAGCAAAATCTATTGCAAGACAGGTAGGCTGGTTGCTAAGTCGGCAGTCTTTTTTTTTTGGAAGACCTCTGCCAAGCTAGAGGTTCAATTAGGCATTAATTAACCAGTCAACTAAATACTTCAGACAGTGACCACTTTACATCTATTTACTGGGTGCTTCATCATGTCAGCCTTGGTGTTGGGTGTGGGGGGGTGGATACTAACAGAGCTCAAGATAAAACAGCTTCTGCCTTTCAGAGAGCTCATAGTCTATTGGGGAGACAAACTAGGATATAACGAATAATTAATTACAAATAGGATTAATTCTAAATAGGAAACAAATGGGGTGCTGTGATCGCTAAAACCTGAGAGAAGCAATCTTGCAAACTCATCAAATAAAGAGAAATTCGACAATCAGCAACTGACAGTTGATATTGTGTGTGTGTGTCTATATATGCATATATATGAAAAGGACAAAGATTATATATTTGTATTGCCTTTATAACATAAAACATTATTTTAAGAAAGGAAACCATTAGGGAAAAAATCATTAGCTCTTATTTTCTCATGGCATCTACTTACTGAGTAATTCCTATGAAAGCTGCAATTAACTAGATGACTTACAGGCAGCAAAAGGCACTCCCGTTGGGAGGGTCGAGCCAGTTGGCCAATGTAACATTCATACCGTGGACTCTTGTTTGCATGACACAGCACTAGTGGTTTGACCAGATATCCCAGATCATCCACAAACTAAAACAAAAAAAAACAAACATTTTTTTAATCTTTTGGGGTTATGTTTACATGTCATTTGGTTCTTTCCCAAGAGAAAACCTGATCATCTATTCTGAGTAAGTCCGCGAGCTTGCACTCAGAGAACGTTCCCCAGGTAGAAGAGAGGAGACTTCTATGCAAAGGGTGAATATGAAGTAGAAAAGGTCTGGTGCAGGGACAAAGCTATAGGTAACAGAAGGAGAGTTTGGTTGGGGAGGGGGAGCCCAGCAAAAAGACTTCAGGGGTGGCATTCCCACTAGACCTTAAGGAGTGGGCAGGTGTTAGACTTGTGGAGAGCGGCAATGCCATGCACCTGCTAAGCCACCTTTACAGGCTCTTGGGAATACCCATTAAGCCTCTTTTTCATATTAAAACTAACAACTCTTTGTTTCCTGAGGGCATATGTCTTGTTAGGGAGCAATAATAATATATCAGTTTCCATCAAGTTGCGTTTTATCATCATAATGGTTACAGAGGAGGCTGCTTTTAGCTCCGGCACTGCATTTTAATGTGTTGCAAGAAACATGGAAACTGACTGAAGGCATAATGGATCCTTAATGGACGAGGAGCTGACGAGGGCCAGAAATGGGACACGCCACGGCTGGAACATGAAAGTGCTTCACTTGAAGTCCTGTGCATTCCCTGCATTAGAAGGAGGCGATGGGCACAACCTGGTTTCAGCCCGCACCCCTAGGTGTTGCGTGGGCGGAATTGCTGGTCTGTATCATCTGGTTGCATCTGCCCTTGGAGTCCGCCAGGGCGGCCCCATGCCTGCTAATGATCACAGGCCCGGGAATGTGTGAGAAGGAAGCGCTCTGTCGGTGTACGTGTGTGCAGTTTTCTGAAGAGCCTGTTATTGATGGAGGTGGGATGTTATGAATGCTGGAAAGGGTGTTTTCCTAAAAGAGAAAGAAAAGTTTGAGATCAAATGGGAATGTCTTTTTTTGGCATTCAGAGCCCAGGCAGGAAGGCCAGCTTCGCTCAACACCCCTGGGAAAGGACAGGCATGGCCTTTGAGCTCAACCTTGACCAGTTTTGGAGTCTAGTCAGCTCGCTCAGCAGATATTGGAGGTGGGTTTCACATGTGAACACATTAAATGCCAAACTAAACTTTCACTGAAGAATTTCGTTGGTGAGAAGGAACCATTTTCCTTTATGTCCTAATAGTAAGTGTGTTCTAAATAAGTCCTGGCTCAACGTCTTACATTTTTTGATCACTCCTACAGCCCAGGGGTGGGACCCTAGAGCACTTAGTGAGCCCTGGTTGAACATTGACTAATGTGCTCAAGTATTTGCGGAAGAAGTTGTTGCTACAGAACTGTAGGCATGAAGAGGTATTTGAATCCAGGATGTAATCCTCATTACATTGAGTCTCGATCTTTATAACATTAATATTTCCCCTCATATATTCTTGAATGCTTTTTTTTCCCCTATTGCTGTTGGATATTTTTGTCTTAAAACAAAATCATGTGTATGCTAGAACCAGTCACCCAGTAGAATGAACTTTAGTCAATCCTAGCGTTTCTGAGAAGTCGGTCTTTAGTTGGGTGTTGGGATATTCTTTTTGTCTTTCCCTGATTCCTGAGTTTGGAAGTGACTGAGTTACAGTACATTTTGATTTGGTTTTAATCCATCAAAATCAAGTTAGTTATAAGTGATGGAAGAGCTCACTTTGTGGAGTCCAGGCTGCCTGGAGACATCAGCCACATGCCAAAAGCTTGTTCGTTGCCCAGCAACCTTGCCGGAGGAATAGATTTTCTGCCACTGGCTCCCTTTTTAGTCGAGGTGGAATCTATTAACACTACTATTCTAGTCCAGGGAACCAGAGCTGGAGTTTCACTGCAAAGAATGGTCAGAGTTTTTGTTTTTGTTTTTTAATAACCAAACATCGTGTTTCTGGCTTCTAAACTCCACCGCTAATTTCATTGACTTCTAAATAAAGACTTAGAGTTTATTAATATGAACATTGCTGAAGCTCATGAGGTCAGTCTAGTGCCTGATTGGCTCCTAAGGAAGGAAGCCAGCGTTTGATTTCTATAGAAATGATCATGCAGGGAATGGGTGGGTACTGTGAGCTTGCAGGTCGAACGTAGAGCAGATAAGAACGACTTCGTTCACCCCCAAACTTTTGTAAGTTCTCTCCAGGTGTACTTGCCGGCTCATGCCTTCCAAGACTTACCATCTGGCCGAGGGAGCTGTTATTTCTTCAAGTATTCGCCATCTCGCTCTGATTGAAAAGTGGCTGTGTATTCCTTCCTTTTATCCTTCAATCAAAGAGTGTCTTTTCTCCTTTTGTAGCTAAATACTTCACCAGCAGGATTGATGGTTTCCATCTACCAGGGGAGTTTGCCTTACTGTCAGCTCTATTGTTTTGCTTATGCTCTTAATGTAATAGCTTTGGGTTGTAGCAAGGCAAGATGATGGCTAAGCCCAGGGTCTGGTGGCTGGAGTTATTCGCCTCTGATGAGATGCAATTTTAATAATGGACTGTATCAGCTCCATGTGTTTTCTTGCCCCGTTGTAAAACAAAGGAAGCTCTCAGAGCATTAACCCATTGGTGGCAGGAAAAATCAAAGTCCGGCCAGGAACCACTTAATTAAATGACACTTGCATCTCAAATGAGAAAGCTTGCAAATAGGCTACAGAAATTCTCTGGATGGTGGGGGGGGGGGGGTTGTTCCTTTTTCGGTGAGTGGGCATTAGCCACTCCATCAATCCCACTCTTAAGGACCAAATGCAGGAAGGTACAGTGAACTTGAAAGGAGTGAACTTGATAAAACCATGACAAACTCAATACAACAATCTCAGAATGCATTTGTTTGTTTCAATCATTCTAAACTTTACTAATTATGGTAAGTCAGGTATTTTGGTTTATACTTTCCCAAGCAATCTTAGAATATGATTGACATAAGGGACCTTCAAAAGCATAGTTCAAGTGCCCCAGTTTTACAAAAGAAACCAGCCAGTCTCTTTCTCAGTCTGGCCAAGGTAGCAGCCATCTCCTGCTCAGTGTCACAACTGCCCTCAGACCTCTGGTGCAGCCCAAGATCATTAAAAAGAGGAACAAGAAGTTCATCTGGCACCAGTGAGACCGATATGTCAAAATTAAGCTCATTGGCAATAGGATGCACAGAAGATTCAGGGCCAGATCTTGAGGCCCAACGCTGGTTACGGGAGCAACAAGAAAACAAAGCACATGCTGCCCGGTGGCTTCTGGAAGTTCCTAGTCCACAAGGTCAAGGAGCTTGAAGTGCTGTATGTGCAACAAATCTTACTGTGCAGAGATGGCTCACAAGGTCTCCTCCAAGAACCGAAAAGCCACTGCAGAAAGAGCAGCGCAGCTGGCCCTCAGAGCATCCTGAAGCCAGGCTGCGCAGCAAAGAAAACGAATAGACAGTTTATGTGCATTTTGTTAATAAAACCATACACTACCAAAGAAACCCACCCAAAACAAAACAAAGGAAACCAGCAGCGTGTAAAAGTTTGCTCAGGGATGCATAGCTATGTGGAAAATGAAGAGCAGGGGTGCCTGGGTTGCTCAGTTGGTTAAGGGTCCGACTCCGGCTCCGGTCATGATCTCATGGCATATGAGTTCGAGCCCCGCGTCGGGCTCTGTGCTGACAGCTCAGAGCCAGGAGCCTGCTTCAAATTCTGTGTCTCCCTCTCTCTGCCCCTCCTCCACTTGTGCTCTGTCTCTGTCTCTCAAAAATAAATAAATGTAAAAAAAAATTTTTTTTAAATGGAAAATGGAAAGCAGGGACCAAAATTCTGGCCAGTTGACTCTTAAAAAAATTTTTTTTAAATGTTTATTCATTTTTGAGAGAGAGAGAAAGAGAGCGAGTATGGGGGAGGGGAAGAGAGAAATGAAGACACAGAATCTGAAGCAGGCTCCAGGCTCTGAGCTGTTGGCACCGAGCCCAATGAGGGGCTTGAGAACATGACCTGAGCTGAAGTCAGCCACTTCACTGACTGAGCCTCCCAGGCGCCCCCACTCCCAGTTGACTCTTAAAGACACACCACCCAAATGATGTATTTGAAATGAAATGAGTAAGGAAAAGCACCTGCTATATCCAACAAATATTACTGTACACTGTGTGTGTGCATGTAGCAGGCTAGGTGCTGGGGAATGACAAGACCTTTACCTTCACAGTTACAACTGGAGGTGGCGGAACCCCATAGTCGACAATGAAACCAGTAAGAAAAGTGCAGGTTGTGATAAGTAATAAGATACAAGAAATGTTGGTGACAGGCAACAAAGCCTAAAGTACTTAAGGTTTAACTTTGTTAAAGTACTTAACTAACCTTTAGGGTCACCTGCATTCTTACCACTGACAGAAAACGGAAAATCCGTTGGATAAAAATGGAAACCTCCGGGAGTGCTCGTTGTCACACATCACACTGTATCCCGACAGAGAGATCTCTCTGGCCAGGTCATGAGCTTCGCATGACACAGTGCACATACCAAAATCTAGACTGGTGGCTCTCTTAGAGCGCTTCCAAGCATAGATAACTGTGACCCAGGCACGTCCCTCGTTCATTCATTCATCCAATCCCTTCATGTTGCACATACTTATTAGACATTTCCAACTTCCTGTTGAACGTTTCTGCCCAAGAAAAATATTGTCAAGACCCAGGTAGACATGCTTATATCAAGGACTGTTCCATACGAACTTCCATTAGCAGTGGTCTTGGGACATTTTCTCCTTACAAATTCTATTTTTTAAAACTTTTTTAAAAAAAACTTTATTTATATATATGCTTATTTATTTATTTAGACAGACAAGGGGGTTGAGGGGAGAGGGAGAGAGAATTCCAAACAGGCGCTGCGCTGTCAGAGCAGAGCCTGATGCGGGGCTCAAACCCACAAACCTGAGCTGAAGTTGGATGCTTAACCACCTGAGCCACTCAGGCGCCCCACAAATTTGATTTTTAAAGTCAGGGAGCTCATCCTTTTTCTTTCTAACTGGTTGCTTTACTGCCCCAGGCAACTTTATTCATACGATTTTTGTTTTTCAGCATGCAGTAACTGTGAAACTCCAGCGTGAGGCTTTGCTGTGGGTTTGGGTCTGTGTTAAGCAGGTCTTTTCAAGGGTAGCGATAAAAACTAATATTCTTGACCAAGGGAAGCATCTGTTTTTAAAGTCTTCAACTTATCACTTACCACACGGTCACTTGTTGCCGGCTTTGCCTCTGTCCCTGTATTTCCTCAGAAATACCCTGGATCCCAAACTCTGCTGCAAAACGACCACGGATGGACTTTGCATTTCCTGCGATTCCTGGGCTGCACACACCACTCGGAAGAGATCAAGTGAGAACACAACTAGAAGCTCTTATCCTGCTGTTCTTTGCATTTTCTTTGTTCTCCAGATACATTGTGATATTTGGAGATCAGGTTTCATGGACAAGTAGAAACAGCCAGGAGCACTGTTTTTGTCATTCCATATTAAATTCATTTCCTTAAAACTCTGTCTTGAGAAGAATTTTCTTCGGACGTTTCTCCCATTTTGGCGCGTTTCTTTTTCTTTTCCCGTAGGATCTATTTTGTTTTTGCCTAAGAAGACACAGTCACAGTGGGCTACCCCTAATACACCTCTCTCTGTCACCCCCAAAGTGTCCCCTGTGATGTTTCTGGACATGGAAGTTTGCTCTGTGCTCAGCAGCCTGGATGATTTGACTCAGTAAATGCCTCCCCTCACCCTTGGGGCAGGTAATGCCCTTATTCCCATTTGACTGATGTGGAAACAGGCTGAGAAGTTTTCATCAGTTTTTAAGGCGAAGTCACACAGTGTGAGTGGAGAGCAAGACTGAAGTTGTATTTATATAATTTTAAAGTCTTTCTCCTGCTACAGATGGGAGCTATGATGCCCCCTTTGTTTCTCCATTGTAGGCCCTCCCTTCCTTCTAAACTGTGACAGAGTCCTTAACATAAGGGGGAGGGGCACCTGGGTGGCTCAGTTGGTTAAGCCTCTGGCTTTTGATTTCAGCTCAAGTCATGATCTCACAGTCCTGAGTTCAAGCCCCCGAGCTGGGCTCTGCACTGACAGCGTGGAGCCTGGGATTCTCTCTCTCTGTGTCTCTTTGCTCGCAACCCCTGCTTGCATGCATGCTTTCTCTCAAATAAATAAATAAACATTTAAAGAAAAATAAGAAGGGGGAGGTGATTTATGTATCATTTTCATTAGACCAGTATTTTCTATGTGTGTTTTCCAGACCACTAGCCTACAAGACGTTTCTAAAAAACAAACGAGAGTCTTGCTTTAAATTAATTTGGTCAGAACTGTGCATTGCATCCCCTTCTAGGGGATTCTGAATTCACCTTTGCGTAATAAGAGGTCTGAGATGTCCTTCAGCAAAAAAGTATTTTTATTTTAAAATTAAAAAAGTTTAGGGGCACCTGGGAGGCTCAATCTGTTAAGCGTCTGACTTTGGCTTAGGTCATGATCTCACGGTTCATGGGTTCAAGCCCTGCATCGGGCTCTTTGCTGACAGCTCAGAGCCTGGAGCCTGCTTCAGATTCTGTGTCTCCCTCTCTCTCTGCCCCACCCCAGCTTGTGCTCTGTTTCTCTCTGTCTCAAAAGTAAAATTAAAATTTTAATATTCCATTTGACCACCCACCTCCCCCCGCCCTGGCCCAATGCCTTTACAATCACAGTTTGGAAAAGTCTTCAGTGAAAAGACAAATCATGAACTTGGTGCATTCCACTATACAAGTGAAGTTTTTGAAAAAGAAGTAGAAGAAAAGAAAACAGAATGCTCTCACGCCCCCTAAAGATCACAGCCCCCTGCTTCACCCCATTCCACTTTAAAACTGTTTTATTTTTACCCGCATTCCACCAAGCCAAGAAATGGGAGTCTCCTGCTCTGTATCTCCTACCCTGAGACTTGTCTTTTTTAAAAATTTTTTAATGTTTATTTATTTTTGAGAGAGAGAGAGAGAGAGAGAGAGACAGAGCACGAACAGGGAAGGGGCAGCGAGAGAGGGAGACACAGAATCCGAAGCTGGCTCCAGGCTCCCAGCTGTCAGCGCAGAGTACGATGTGGGGCTCAAACTCAAAAACCGCAAGATCATGACCTGAGCCAAAGTTGGATGTGTAACCGACTGAGCTACCCAGGCGCCCCTGAGACTTGTCTTTTTTTTTTTTTTTTTGCCTGCGACACTAGGTTTTTTGCCATCTGTGTTAAGCTCCTTGGGGCTGTAGCATCTTTATGATCTAACAGTGGCTTAGTAACTATGTAGAAAATACAGAAATGACCTGGACTTGGAATAAAAGGACAAAAGTAGTATATGGATCTGTTTTTCTGAGTTGACTCTAGCCATGTGAATTACCCCCTCTTTGAGTGACAGTGAGGAATTTGAGAAGCTGCAGTAACTCATTTATATCACTAGGGTTCCATTTGGAAAATGATACCTCCTGGTGTCTAATTTAATTAGTAATTGTGTTTTCAGTTCCAATTGAAAGCCTCCGAAGAAAGGATGGTAATAAACTGTGGTATTTGGTATTATTATTGTTATCTAATTATATTTACTAGTGTGACAGTTTTAGATTATGACACTTTTCAAGAAGGTACTTGTCACTGTTGTCATCTAGTTGGTTTTTCTCTTGTTCTTTCCCCACCTCCTGTGTACTCTGATGTCCGGGATTCAGTGTGAGCCCTCTGTTACAGACCTATAAATCGATGCACACAGTTCTGTTGTTATTTTTGTTTGTTTCGTTTTTAACACATGGCCTGAAGTTACATGGCAAGTCCGTTGTGGACAGAGTTTCAGTCTCAAGTCTCTGAGATGTCACCTATGCATTGACAAAGGTGGGTGGTCCCAGGGATGATGGCCCACCAGGAAGCTGCAGATTGTGGGGTTTGCTTTGGCTCTGCCTTTTACTCGTTGGATGGCTTTGGACAGTTTGTTCATTTATTCATCCAGTACTTCATGGAGTATCTCCCAGGTGTTCCGTGCTCGCCTAGATGCAGGGACTACACAGATGAGTAGGACAGTGCCTCGTTCTTAAGGAACTTCCTGTTTGGAGTGTGGACCCAGCCACATAAACCAACGTGCTCACAAAAATGCCATGGTGCTTTGTGAGAAGTGTGTGCAGTTAGAGCTGGAGCCCAGAGCAGGGAGGGGCAAAATTGTCTGTGGCGCTGCAGAAAGGCTTTGTGGCAGAAGTGATTTGGGGTTGAGCTTTGCGGGGGGAAAATATATATATAATCGAGGGATTAGGCCCTGATAGAGTGTGGACTCTGTTTCTGTATAATTTTCTGGTTGTGGGAGCCAATGTAGAGTTTTAAATAGGAAACAGTGGGGTCAGTTTTTGCATCTTAGCAAGATATGTGTGGAGGATGTAATTACTTAATCTCTGTGAGCCTTACTTTTGTCATCTGTAAGATGGACCCACTCTTGGCGCATGGGTTCCTTTGGGTTGCGTTTCTCGCTTTGAAATGCAATATGAATGGCTGACATGCGCTCACTGCTTTCTAAGTGCATAATCCTCAGAGCAACCCTGTGACGGTCAGTCTTGTTATTATGTGCATTTTAGACATGGGGATGGTCACAGAGGTGGAATACCTGACCCAGGGACCCCACAGTGAATACTAGAGGTACAGTCAGGATTTGAACTCAAGTCTGCCGGATTCTGGAGCCCCTATTGCCCTTAGCTACCACGTAATGTGTTAAGGGGGCTGGCAAGACTTCCATCTCCTTTTCTCACCTGGAAACATCTTCTCTGGTGGCTGTATTTTGCCTCCGGCGACCTTAGCAAAGAGTTGATGTCTTGGAAAGCTCAAGATCAGTGCCAAACAAATGTGCCATTATTTACAACTCTTTAATCTTTGTCTTTAATCGTGTGGTCTTTTATCATTAAATAGAACCAAATTCATGGAGTAGAATATAGGACTTTAATTCTTTTGTACGAACTGGGTGTTACAAACAATGTGTGTTTCTGTGGGCATAGAGATAAATCTTCCTTCCAGTGTTAACAGAAAATCAATCATGCCTCTGACTCCCTCTTTTGGGGAGTTCTTTGGAAGATTCGTATTATGAGTAGGTAAAAGTGAACTTGAAGAGGATGTAGTGAGTAAGGTAAAGACCTTGGCCGGGGTAGGCTTGTCAAGGAGTTGCCTCAGAACAGAACAGACCAAGGTAAGGCAGCAGTCTTGGCAAAGTCGGCAAGCTTGGCTCGTTGAAAAGACAGCCTGGAAAATATTCTCCCAAGTTCACACACCGGCAAATGCAATCCAAGGACAAGTTAATAGCACCTCTTTGGTAAAAAGTTTTTTCACTCTGTTTTCTCTGTAGTAGGTCACTGCAGGGTGAAAAGGACTGCATTATCTACTTACCCATGAATGAGCACCTTTAAGGATTGCTGCTTGAAGATTCAGGAGGTTCAAGAAGAATAATTAAAATAAAATGTTGTTCCATGTCTTGACCTGTGTTCAATGTGCCCAAAAAAAAAATAGCCCTGAAAAATGCCAGGGTTACACATTTTGTGGGTTGGGAGGGATGTTGTGATCAGCCTTTAGCTGTTCATAAAAAATAAATACTGCCGTGTTCTTATTTGAACCGTTCCTTAAAGTATCTTTTAGAGTAGATTTTCAGCTGAAATTTCACCTCAGCTAAAAAAGAAGATGATGACGATGACGAAAGCAAAGCAAAGCTGTGCCTTACTTAAAACATTAGGCATGTCATGCCAGAGTAAAATAATGGACTCAGAAAGAGAAAAAGCTCCATTGAGATAGAACAGCTGTCTTTTATATTCACCACTTAAGTATAATTCATCTGCTTAAGTATAATTCAAGGTTATGCTTTAATGGCAAGGAATATTAAGGGAATGAGAAAGAATTTTTTATTAAATGGAAGCGCATTGCAATATATATATATATATATATATATATACCCCCAACTGAAACAGCTGTTTTAGAAGCGCAGCTTCTGGAATGTGAGTGAAAGTATATCCCAGAGATCCTGGTGCCTGGCATGTGGGAACGATGGAGTAAATAGAAGATGTGCGGAGCCAGGGATAGAACAAACCTCATGGCATCGGTGTGAGGTTTAGTGGGTGTCACTGCCCAGCTCACTGGTTCTCAAACTTGGATGTACTCCGGAACTCCCCCGCCCTGCACCCCCGCACCCCCGCTGCTGGGGAAGTTGAAAAAAAAAATGTGATACCTGGTTCCACACCTAGAGATTCTGATTTAATTGCTCTGGGGGGTGGCCTGGGCACAGGGAGTTTTAAAAGTTCCCCAGAGAGTCACGTACAGCAAAGTTTGAGGCCCACTGGCCATCATCATTTGATGATGACAAATTTTCTTGCGTTCTTTGCAGCCGGGGCAGTTTGCTGTGGGAACTTAGGTTTGGGAGCCTGAATCCTGAGTGGGGAGCAGAAACCTTCAGAGCCAGACTCAGAGAGCACTTTACTGTCTTCAGTTTGATAGATTCCTCTCTTTAAGGGCTAAAAAGCAGAATTCCAGTGTTCTTTTGAAAAATGAGCCCTGAGAATTTTTCCATCACAGAGAAAGCATTAAGTATGTTCTCTCTGAACTTCATAGCAGGAAAAAAGAGGAAAGAATGAGTATATCCAAATTCAGGCAAAGTTCCAAGTACTGTAATGGGGAGATGGGTGAGGTATTGTTGACCAAGGTATCTTGGGGAATTGAGTCTTGACCCTCATTTGCTGCTGTTATAAAAAAAAAAAAAGGAAGGAAGAAAAAGAAAGAAATAGAACTGTGTTCTTGATTATAGGTCAGATGATCAGAACCACTCAAATGGGAGCTTTTCTTTCCTTTTTGGGATGTCTAGGGACTGCCAGACAATATGGTATAACATAAATAAGAAGAAACGTGGTTTTTAGTTAGTGCTTTGCTAATGATAAGCTTTGACCTTCCATAATTCACTTAACTTTTATGAGACTGATTTTCTAAAATCAGAGTAATACTATCCCGTCTGTCTTCTCCTCCAAAATACGATACACTTTGATAAAGGACATTTAATTCCCTACAGGCAGCTCCCTCCCAAGCCAATATATTAGCATGGCATGACTGAGAACAGGAGTCTTTAAATTTTTTTTAACGTTTATTTATTTTTGAGAGAGAGACACACGCACTGAGTGCCAGCAGGGGGAGGGGGGCAGAGAGAGAGGAAGACACAGAATCTGAAGCGGGCCCCAGGCTTGGAGCTGTCAGCACAGAGCCTGACCAGGGGCTCGAACCCACAAACCATGAGATCATGATCCAAGTCGAATTTGGGACACTCAACTGACTAAGCCACCCAGGCGCCCCAGAATGGGAGTCTTGACTTCAACACCAACCAGAAGGAAGGGTGGGAAGTCACAAGGTGGGGGAGGGGGTATCCAGGTGAATCTAAGAGACCAAAAGGAGGCTCTAGTGTGTGTGCCCACAGGTCTGGAGATGCTGTTAAAATACAGATTCTCGTTCAACAGGTCTAGGGAGGGACCGCATCTCCCACAAACGGCATTTCCAGGGGATGCTAATGACGATGAGCCCCAGGTCACACTTTGCGAGGCTTGGCGGTTCAGAGCAGCTACGTGCTGGGGTGAATGCTTTTCTTCGAGCTGCTGGAAGAGAATAAATTGTGACCTGTGAAGACTGGTGTTGTGTGGCTGCCGTCCAAGCCACAGATGAATGAAGCACAAACATGAGAATAATTGTGTGTCTTCGAGTTCATGTGGCCCCAAGCACCTTGGTGATCAATGCTTGTTTATGTTCTGGACAGCCCTTTTTGTAGATATTAATTTTTATATACTTTCCATTCTCTATATGACCTTAAGGGGAGCCTGAGTATAAAAATTTAGGTTTTTTTCCATTAATTTCCCCCCCATCTTTATTGATTTTGGCATGTCAGCCTCCCATCTTTCTCTGTGATCCAATCTAGTCTTTGTTAACCACATGCGTAGCAAGGTCTCTTTTATCTGGTGCCTACAACAGCGATCGAAAAAAAAATTCTGTAGGTAAGCACCAGAATTATTCAAAATAATCATCTGGTTTACGTCATCCTCATTGGGTTATCGGTGGAAATGGTGGGGTACCATCAGCCTGCCAACCTTGTTATAAATAAGATTATAATTATATTATATATTTTTTGCCCCACTGATAGACTTTTGTTTTGCCGCTCTAAATCAGTGGCTGTGTTGTCTTTTCCTGATCGCTTCCTAATGTTCTTACACGTTATTTAGGTTTGTAAAGTTTAAGAATAGATGTAGCTTTGTGTGTTCTAATTTGAATTGTGGAGTTTGGAAAGGGAAGAGGGTTTTAAAAAAATATATAGTTGTGACATGTTTATTATAAACATGTGAAAACGGAACCAATGATTATGTTGGTGGTAGGTATATATTGTACCTTGTCAACAGAAAGCTTTTGTGTTTGCATATTTAACAGGGTATTTTCTTTCTTTTTTTAAAAAAAATTAGAAATGAATATGTCTCTTGGAATGCTTACACACATTCTGGTTTAAAATAGTCCTCTATAACTAGGCGTCTTCTTGAAGTTTCCATGGCTTTCTCTCAGAACTGCAGACCTTTTGAAATTTCGCCGTTTTTCACCCACTGCAGCCAGTTGTCGCTTGTTCTCTAAGCCCGGGGTTCTTGAACATCAGTCACCTGAAAGCCTTCTTAACACACGACTGCTGGGCCCCAGAGTTTCTGATCCAGGAGGTGTGAGGTGGGGCCTGGGAATTAGCATTTCTCCCACATGGCAGGTGATATCGCGTTGATGCTGCTGGTCCAGGAACCCCACTTTGAGAACCACTGCTGTTTAAGCCTTGCTAAGAGTTGTCTGGAACCGGCAGCATGGATTGTGCCCGGGATCTTGTCAGAAATACAGAATCTTAGGTGGCAGCTCAGACCTCCCGACTGAATCAGAATCTGCGTTTTTAACAACGTTCTGCATTTGAGAAGCCCTGCATTAAGTAACTTGCAAGGTACTTGCAACACTGTAAATGCTCTGATGATAGTATTGAGATTTCATAAGCGCTGGGGCAAGGGGAAAGAGAAAGTCCTCAAGAAATTAGAACTCTGTGGTACTTAGTGATTTCTCACAGCATCTTCTCTGGCAAGCTGAGGTCAACCTGACCATGGTTCGATTCTGTACCATTCCAGAAAACAATTTTTAATTATCCCTTTGGTTCTAGAGGTGTATTTATGTAATGTATTTATGTCTGTAAATGACAGGTATATTTATTTAAAACAACTTACCTAAAAAGCATCATAACATTACAAATTGCTTATCATAAAAAAGCAAGCTCAGATAATCAGATTCATTCATTGTGTATTCTGCCAACAAATTTTGGAAATACGCAAGAGATTGGAGTAGATAGATGAGGCTGTAGATCTGGGAGATTTGTTTGGGGCCAGTCCACCACAAGTTCTCCATTTTTCTCTCTTCCTTCCCCTCTTCCTTCCCCCCCTTCCTTCTTCCCTTCCTTCCTTCCCTTCCTCCCTCCCTCCTTCCCTTCCTCCCTCCCTCCTTCCCTTCCTCCCTTCCTCCTTCCTTCCTTCCCCCCTTCCTTCTTTCCTTCTTCCCTCCTTCCCTTCCTTCCTCCCTCCCTCCCTTCCTTCCTCCCTCCCTTCCTTTCCTTCCTTCCTTCCTCCTTCCTTCCTTCCTTCCTCCTTTCCCCCTTCCCCCTTCCTTCCCCCCTTCTTTCCTTCTTGCC
>CM053560.1:13380351-13852974 GCA_028646485.1 Cryptoprocta ferox
AACATACAACACTGAGATCAAGAGTCCCACGCTCCACTGACTGAGCTGGCCAGGTGCCCCCCTTCTCCACCTTTCTTGACAGCCCCAGGACGATATAGTAAAACCTGAAGTTCACAATTATAATCCTGAGACATTGTCTAATCCAGTGGAAAGTAAACAGCAACAAGGAAAGATTTTCCGGAATATCTAGAATATTTAGTTTTTCAGAACCAAAAGAGCTCCCTTCCTGGATAAGAGTCTAATGTATTTTTTTCTTTTTCTTTTTTTTTAATTTTTAAAAATGTTTTTATTTATTTTTGAGAGAGAGAGAGAGAGTGACAGCGTGAGCAGGGTAGGGTCAGAGAGAGAGGGAGACACAGAATCCAAAGACAGGCTCCAGGCTCTGAGCTAGCTGTCAGCACAGAACCCGACGCGGGGCTTGAACCCACGAACCGTGAGATCATGACCTGAGCCGAAGTCGGACGCTTAGCCAACTGAGCCACCCAGGCGCCGGTTTTTTTTTTTGTTTTGTTTTGTTTAAATCGATTAAATGACAAACATTTGGAATTCTTAGGTGTTACCTCCTTAAAAGAGGAAAATAGTATCTGACACTGGCAAATATATTTTTTGCCCCAGTTTTTTACAGTGAGAAGAAGAGGACTAAGGCCAGAGAACAGCAGTATGGAAAGACAATAAAAGCATCTAGACATCACAATTGTATAAAAATCTTTTGTATTCCTCTAAGTAGTAAGCAATGCCGCAAAGGAAACAGGGTATGTCTTCCTGCGCTCTCTGTTTAACCTGAAGATTTGTGGTGGGAAGTGTTGTACAATCTAACTAGTAACTAGTATGAAGCATTATGTTTTTGTTTTTTAATTTTTTTTTTAACATTTATTTGTTTTTGAGAGACAGACAGACAGAACATGAATGGGAGAGGGGAGGAGAGAGAGGAGGACACAGAATCCGAAGCAGGCTCCAGGCTCTGAACTGTCAGCTCAGAGCCCGACGTGGGGCTTGAACCCATGAACCGTGAGATCATGACCTGAGCCGAAGTCAGATGCTTAACTGACTGAGCCACCCACGCGCCCCTCAACATACTGTTTATATTACAACAAACAGACTATTTATGAACTAGGAAGTGACGTGTGCAGATGCTTAGGATCTAGAGTGAGACTTAAAGACATTTGGGTTTTATGGCTGGCGGCTGTGCAGGTTGTATCCCCAGACCCCAGGGTTTTATTCCTTTTAATTTATTACAGATTCTTTAGTGGGAAACTTTGAGAAGCACGTCTTAAGATATAAGGTAATCTTTTTAAAAAATACCTTTACTGAGGTATACTCAAAATATAATATGTTGCACATATTCAGAGCGCGCAGTTTGCTACGTTTTGACATATGTATACACCTGTGAATCCGTCCTAACAATCAAGATAATGAAGACACCTGTCACCTGCGAAAGCTTTTCCTTCTCCTTTGTAATCTCTCCTTTCATCCCTCCCCATCCTCCATCAGGCAGGCCAGCGACCTCTAATCTGCCCTCTGTCAGGACAGATTACTTTGCACTGCCTAGAATTTTATGTAAGTGCAATCATACAGCATGTACTTTTGGAGGGAACATGTCTAGCTTCTTTCATTCAGCATAATGATTTTAAGATTCACCCATGTATGTAAGATGTATACGTGCATATAGTCTGTATTAACCCTTCAGTTCTCTTTATTGCTGAGTAGTATTCCATTGAATGGATAGATCGCACCTTCTTTCCCACTCACCTGTAGACATTTGAGTTGTTTCCAGTCTATGGCTATCAGAAAGAAAGCTGCTATGAACATTGGTGTACACACACATGGACGGTCATACACTTTCATTTCTCTTGGGTAAATGCCTAAGATTGGAATGTGTAATCTTTAAGAAGCTGTGAAAATGTTTCCCAAATTATTTGTACCGTTCTACGTTCTCACCCGTAATATGAGAACTCCAGTGGCTTCACATCTTTGCTAACACTTGATATAATCTTTATACATTTTAGCCACTCATACATACGTAGTGGTAGAATCTCATTATAGATTTCACTTGCATTTCCCTCCTGATTCATGTTGTTGAGCATCTTCGCATGTTCTCATTTACCACTAATGTATCTTCTTTAGTGAAATATCTGTTGAAGTCTTTTGCCCAGTATATTGTTGGGTTGGTTATTTACTGATTATTGAGTTTGAGAGTTTTAAAAAATACATATTTTAGAGGTAAATTCTTTGTCAGATCTGTATATGCAAATATTTTATCGTGGTCTCTGACTTGTATTTTCATTTTTTGACCAGGTCTTTGGAAGAACAGACATGTTTAATTTTCAAGTCCAATTTATCAGTTATTTTTTATGGATTGCATTTTTGGTGTTATATCTGAGAGGTATTTGCCTGACATGATTCTCTCTTTTGCTTTTCTCTAAAAGCTGTTTAGTTTTACATTTAGATCTGTGGTTCGTGTTGAATTAATTTTTGTATGAATTAAAGTTCAGTTTTTAAATATATGGATTTCAAATGGTTCCAGAACCATTTGTTGAAACGTACTTGTTTCTCTACGAAATTACTTTTATACCTTTGTGTAAAATTAGTGACCAAATATGTGTGAGTGAGTCTATGTCCGGACTCTCTATTTTGTTCTATTGATCTATTTGTCTATCTTGATGTTAATACCACACTGTTTTGGTTATTGTAGCTTTATAATAAGTCTTAGGTTCATGCAGTGAAAGTCCTCCAAATTTGTCCTATTCGGCTATTATTTTGGCTATTCTGGTTCCTTTATGCTTACACATGAATTCCTAATCAGCTTGGTAACTGCTACGAAAAAGCCTGATGTTGAGTCTTTAGATCAGTTAAAGACAATTTACATCTTAATGGTATTGAGCCTTCCAATCCATGAACATGGTCTATGTGTCTATTTATTGAGGTCTTTAATTTCTCTCAGTAATGCTTTATCGTTCTTAGAATACACTTCTTGCACATCTTTTGTCAGATTTATCCCTCCGTATTTCAGTGTTTTTATGTTATTGTCAATTCTATTTTTAAATTTCAATTACTGATTGTTTGCCAAGATAAATAAAACTGCTTTCTGTTTATTGGTATTGTATCATGCTATGCTGCTGAACTCGATTATTCTAGAATTTTTTTTGTAGATTGGGATTTTAGGTTTTCTTTTTTCCCTTTTTTTTATAGATACTAATTATTAAGCTGAGGAAGTTCCTTTCTATTCCTAGTTTGCTGATAGATTTTACCAAGAAGAGATATTGGAATTTATCAAGTGCTTTTACTGTGTTTACTGAGATGATCACGTGACTTCAGTTTTAGTTGTTACTGTATTTACTGAGATGATCATATGACTTTTCATTTTTAGTTGTGACTGTGGTGAATTATATTAATTGAGTTTTCTAATGTTAAATCAACCCTGCAGGCTTAGAATAAATTCCACTTGGTCTGTATTACCATTTACATTTATTGTTAGATTTGTTAAACTTTTTTTTTAAGTTTATTTATTTTGAGAGAGAGAGAAAGAGAACACAAGCTGCAGGGGGGAGAGAATCTTAAGCAGGCTCTGTGCTGTCAGCCCAGAGCCCCACAGGGGGCTCAATCTCCTGAACTGTGAGACCATGACCTGAGTTGAAATCAAGAGTCAGGCACTTAACTGACTGAGTCACCCAGGCGCCCCAAACTTTTTATTTTTGTTAAGAATTTTTGCATGTGTATTACTGAAAGATATTGGTCTTTGGTTTTCTTTCATTGTATATCTTTGTCTGGTCTTGGCACTCTAATGATTCTGGTTTCATAGAATAAATTGGGAGGCATTCTCTCTTCTTCAATTTCTTAAGTGTTTGTATATGGTATACTTTTTATTTTAAATGTCTGGTAGAATTCACTACTTTAACTTTCTGGGCTTGGAGTCTTTGAAGGGAGATTTTTAGCCTCAGGTTCAATTTTACTAATAGATGTGGGTTCATTCAGATTATCTGTTTCTTTTTCATTGAGCTTTGCTAATTTGTGTCTTTCAGGAAATTTGTCAACTAAAGTATTGAATGTATTGGCATGAAATTGTGCATGATGTCCACTTATTATACTTTTAATAACTACAGACTGTAGTAACATCATCTTTCTTATTCCTAGTATTGGTCATTTGTGTTTTTTCCTCCTTTTATCCTTATACAGATTAGAGATTTATCAGTACTTAATGTTTACTTATTTTTGAGAGAGAGAGCACACGTTCCATGAGTCGGGCAGGGGCAGAGACAGTGGGGGGCAGAGGATCTGAAACAGGCTCTGTACTGACAGCAGAGAGCCCAATGTGGGGCTCAAACTCACCGTGAGATCATGACCTGAGCTGAAATCAAAGTCAGATGCTTAACCGACTGAGCTACCCAGGCACCTCGAGATTTATCCGTTCTATTGAACTTCTGAAAGAACTAGCTTTTGGTTTCATTGAACTTTCCCTATTTTTTGTTTGTTTTCTATTCAATTGATTTTTTTCTCTATTATATCTTTTCCTCTGTTTGCTTTGGGTTTCATGTGCTCTTCTTTTTCTAGTTTCTTAAGGTAGAAGACACTGAAATTATTGATTTGGGACTTTTCTTTTTGTTTAATATAGGCATTTAGTGTTTTAAATTTTCCTCTTATTCTGTTTTACCAGTGGCCTACAAATTGTAATATGTTGTTTTCATTTTCATTCAGTTCAAAACACTTTCTCATTTTCCTTTTGATTTCTTCCTTGACTCATGGATTATTTAGAGATGTGTTATTTATTTTTGTTTTTCAATTATTTGGGAATTTCCCAAATAGGATTCTGTTACTGATTTCTAATTTAATTCCATTATGGTCAGAGAACACATTTGTATAACTTGAATCCTTTTACATTTATTGATATGTTTTATGGCTCAGAATGTGATCTATCTTGGTAAATGTTTTGTGTGCACTTGAATGGGTAGTATATTCTGTTGTTGGGTGTAGAGTTCTTGACATTACATCAATTTTGTTGATAGTATTGTTCAAGTCTCCTATCTTTACTGCTTTTCTATCGACCTATTCTATCAGTTTTTAAGAGAAGGTTGCTGAGACCTATAATTGTGGATTTGTCTATTTTTCCTTGCGGCTCTATCACTTTTCTTCATGTTTTATTGGTTGATTGAGAGAGAGAGCGAGCGAGCACATGTGAGTTGGGTGAGAGGCAGAGAGAGAGAGAGAGAGAGAGAGAGAGAGAGAATCCTAAACAGGCTCCACGCTGTATGTGGAATCAAGAGTCAGTGGCCTAACTGACTGAGCCACCCAGGCACCGCTCCTCATGTATTTTAAAGTTCTGTTATTAGGTTCTAAATATTAGGATTGTTATGTCCTCCTGACCCTTCTAACATTATGAAATTATTTCCTTTACTTTGGTAATATTCTATGATCTGAAATCTACTTTGTCCACAATTAATAGAGCCATTCTAGCTGTCTTTAGATTAACATTAGTCTAGTATATTTGTGTATATTTGCGACTTTATATTTAAAGTGGGTTTCTTGTAAGCAGCGTGTGGTTAGATCTTACGTTTTATTCTCATTTGACAATCTCTGTCTTTTAAATGGAATATTTAAGTTATTTACATATAATTATTGATCTGGTTGAGTTTAAATCCACCACTTAGTCATTTGTTTTATGTTTGTCCAATCTGTTCTTTATTACTCTTATTACTCTTTTCTTCTTTTCTGCCTCCCTGTGGATTGGTCATTCTTTTTTGATTCTCTTTTATCTTTTTTGTCTACCTAATATCTATATCTCTGTATTATTTTATTTTTTATTTTTTTAAAGATTTTATTTTTATGTACTCTCTACATCGAGTGTGGGGCTCGAACTCACAACGAAGGATCAAGAGTCACATGCTCTACAGACTGAGCCAGCCAGGCGCCTCCTCTCTTTGTATTATTGTAGTAGTTACTTTAGTGTTTGTAGTATACATCTTTATCATAGTCAACCTTGAAGTTATATCATACTATTAATGTATAGTATAAGAATCTTAAAAGAGTACATTGCTATTTCTTTACTGCTGGCCTTTGTGCTATTATTGTCCTATATGCTTTATTACTTCTATGTTTGTTATAAAACTCCACAATTCTTTGTTAGTATTTTTTTTAAATTTTTTTTTATGTTTTTTATTTATTTTTGAGAGACAGAGAGAGACAGCGCGAGCAGGGGAGGGTCAGAGAGAGAGGGAGACACAGAATCTGAAGACAGGCTCCAGGCTCTGAGCTGTCAGCACAGAGCCCGACGCGGGGCTCAAACCCACGAACCGTGAGATCATGACCTGAGCCAAAGCCGGACGCTTAACCGACTGAGCCACCCAGGCGCCCCAGTATTTTTGTTTTAAAAATCAATTGCCTTTTAAAGAGATTTAAATAATAAGAAACAGGTCTTTTATGTTAACTTACATAGTTATCATTTCTGGTGCTTTTCATTCTTTTGTTTATATCCAGAGTTCCATGTTGTGTCACTTTCTCTCAGCCTAAATGACTTCCTTTAACACTTCTTATTGTGCTGGTCTACTGGCTGTGAATTCTTTTAGTTTTTGTATGTCTGGAAAAGTGTTTATTTTACTTTGCTTTTAAAAGCTATTTTCATTGGATATAAAATTCTAATTTGACAGTTTTTTTTTCATTCAGTACTTAACATTTTTTTTTACATTTATTTATTTTTGAGAGATAGTGTGAAACAGAGTGTGAGCGGGGAGGGGAAGAGAGAGAAGGAGATACAGAATCTGAAGCAGCCTCCAGGCTCTGAGCAAGCAATCAGCATAGAGCCCTACGCGGGGCTCGAACCCATGAACTGCCAGATCGTGACCTGAGCTGAAGTCGGACACCTAAACGACTGAGCCACCCAGGCGCCGCTCATTCAGTACTTTAAAGATGTGGCTCCACTCTCTTGCGACTTGGCATTGTTTCTGATGAGAAATCTACTGTCATCTTTATCTTTGGTCTTCTGGCCCTAATGGGTTTTCCACTCCTTCTGAGTACATCCACCATGTTTTGTTTCTTGTTGGTTTTTTTTTTAATCCCTTTCCCCCACCAGAAGTCTGACTATGAATGTACCCATGGCTTTCCTTGTGTGTACCTTGCTTGGTGTTCATGGGTCTTCTTTTTATTTTTTTAATGTTTATTTTTGAGAGAGAGAGAGCGAGAGAGCGAGAGCAAGCGTGAGTGGCGGAAGGGCAGAGAGAGAAAGGGAGACACAGATTCCAAGTCAGGCTCCAGGCTCTGAGCTGTCAGCACAGAGCCCAATGCGGGCCTTGAACCCATGAACCGTGAGATCATACCTGAGCTGAAGTCAGATGCTCAACCAACTGAGCCACCCAGGTACCCCTGCATCTTCCTTTTTTTAATTAAAAAAAATTTTTTTTAATGTTTATTCATTTTTGAGAGAGAGGGAGAGAGGGGGAGAGGGCAAGGGGCAGAGAGAGAGGGAGACACAGAATCTGAAGCAGGTTCAAGGCTCTGAGCTGTCAGCACAGAGCCCAAGATGGGGCTCAAACCCTTGAACCCCGAGATCAGGACCTGAGCCGAAGTTGGACGCTCAACTGACTGAACCACCAAGTGCCCACCCCTGGCTCTTCTCAAACATGAAAATTTATGCCTTTTTTTAAGTTAAGTTTTTTATTTTAATTCCAGTATAGTTAACATACAGTGTTATATTAGTTTCAGGTGTACAATATAGTGATTCAATAATTCTGTACTCTGTGCTCATTGTGATAATTGTGCTCTTTAATCTCTTTCACCTATTTCATCCATCTCCCCACCCACCTAAAAATTTATGCCTTGAACCAAATTTAGGAAATTGTATCTTCAAATAATCTTTGTGCCTTATTCTTTGTCTCCTGGTTCTCCTCCTTTTTAGACATTAATTGCTAAACATGGATAGATAGTCTCATAGGTCCCCAAGGTTCTCATTTTTTCCAGTCTTTATTTCTCTCTGTTTTATAGATTGAGTAAGTCTGATTTGTCTTTGAGTTCATAGATTCTCTTCTGCTCTCAAGCCCATTCAGGAGATTTTTAAATTATTTTCATTTGGTTCTTGTGCGTTATGAGTGTATTTTGCTTTTCATGCATATTGATTTTCGTGCTGAGGTATCACGTGCATGGTTTTAATAGGCTTTTAAAATCCTCGTCGGTTAATTCTAACATCTGGGTCATCTTGGGGTCAGTCTTTTTGATTGCTTGACTTTTCTCTTGAGTACGGGCTGTATTTTGTTTCCTGACATGTCTAGACATTTTGGATTATAACCTGGAGGTTGTGAATGATATATTGTAGAGATTCTGGATTCTGTTATTCTTGAAAGATGTTGCTCTGTCTTGTTTTGTGTCATTAGGCAGTTACCTTGAGTTCACTCTACTTCCAACCCTTGTCTTTGTTGTGGTGGATTGTAACCCAATCTCTTCACATTTTGTTTAGTCTTAGCTTGTCTGCTTATAATCTTCCCCACACATGGGTAGCTACAGGTCAAGGCAGAGTTTTTACACGAGACTTGGCGCTTCCCTTTCTCAGACTCTCTCCTTCATGGGATTTCACCCCTCACTTTATATCTGCTGTGTTTGTCCTGGACTCTGCCTTCTGGCTCTTTGAGCTGATAACGCATTGGGTTTCTATCCATGTTTAAGAGCCCCATGTGACACTGACTAGTGACAAGTCTTTAAAAACGCAAAGTTTCCCCTTCCCCTTCTTTCAAGTTTAGTCCCCCCTATAGTTTTTGCTTTCTACTGCATTTTTGTTTATTTGTTTGCTCATTTGGTTGGTTTTTAAATCTAAGGTCAGTAGATGTTATTTTCAAGAGGATTGGTCTGTTAGAAACTACTCTGCTATTCCAGAAAGCAGAATCCCCCTCTTTCCTGAACTTTGAAAGCTCTATTGCTGGTTCTAGGTTCTTCAGTCTCCCTCGGCTTCACCTCTACCGTGAAGGCATTGCTGTCCTCCCTCCTACCCTGGGCAGCTCCAGTCTTGACTCCTGCTCCTCCTTGAGAGATCCTGTGATCTAGTGTCTCCATTTCCATTGGTCTCATTTTCTCAGGACAGGCTTTATCCCTTCACATCTGACTTACTGGTGCCAGGCTCTCCCCTTCCATACCATCTTCAGCCCCTACAGCCAGAACTTCCTAAATAAAATAAACCTTCACAGTTCCTGCCCCATTCAGACCACTTTAGCTGATCCCTGCTGCCTTGGATGGCTGTCTCCTCACTTACAGACGATGACATGTCAGTACTTCTGGAAGCCAGCTGCTCTTGCAAATCTCACACCCGTTCTCCATAGTTTTCTAGCTTTCCTGAAGGTAAGGGAGGCAGAAGGAATGGAAGTGTGTCAACTCAGCCGCACAGTTAGGACTGTACTCCAGCATTAGCACAGACACCTCAGAACTTCAGGGGAAAGAAGAACATGGTTTTTCTTCAGGTATATTGGCATCCTGTAGCTTGCAGCCTGAGCATCCACAGGTATTGCCAGCTGAGCTCAGCCTAGCTGTCTGGCCTCAGTTTTCCCCTCCAGCTTCGCCATTTCCATCAGCTTGGCCCACCATCCCTTTGAGCAGGCCTACCATGCTTGTTCACATCTCTGTGAATGACTACTTGTGAAGAACTCATTCCAACTCATGTTTCTTTTCTTATATGAGGTCTTCCCTGATTGACAGTGATTGAAAGTCATCTGTCCCTATGCTGGGCCTTTCTATTATTATTATTATTATTATTATTATTATTATTATTATTATAAGGCTCTGTGAGCCATCCTTGCCCTCCATTCCAAAGCTAACCACCTTCTTTTAAACGTTTTTTTTAATGTTTGTTTTTGAGAGAGAGAGAGACAGAGCATGATGAGCTGGGAAGGGGCAGAGAGAGAGGGAGACACAGAATCCAAAGCAGGCTCCAGGCTCTGAGCTGTCTGCACAGAGCACAGCATGGGGCTCCAGTGCACAAACTGTGAGATCGTGACCTGAGCCGAAGTCGGATGCTTAATCGACTGAGACACCCAGGCGCCCCATATTTTTGAATCATTTAATAAGGTTTTTGTTACAAGTTACAGAGACCCCTTCAAACAAACTTAGTTTTCTTAGAATGGGGGGAAATAGATTATAAAGAGACCTGGGTGTCTTACTTGCCATTTTCCATTTTCTGAATCCCAAGTCTCCCTTCCTGAGAAAGATAATCTGATTGGCCAGACTTGGGCCAGGTTTGTGCCCTTCCTCCAGTCAGTCTAGGCCAGGGAGCAAGGTTACATGGCA
Source organism: Cryptoprocta ferox (assembly GCA_028646485.1). Classification (NCBI taxonomy): domain Eukaryota; kingdom Metazoa; phylum Chordata; class Mammalia; order Carnivora; family Eupleridae; genus Cryptoprocta; species Cryptoprocta ferox. Next base: position 13,390,603 of record CM053560.1, read on the forward strand.
GCCTGGTGTAGTGCATTTGAAGGATCTCGGGGCTGATCAAGGAAGAAGTCATGCCTACGAGTAGCAGTAGTATACAGAAGCTTTGTTGGGCAATACTTAGGCAGGTTTAAATGGGGTTGCAGGGAGCGGTGTCCCCGAGAACAGGACTCTGAGTGTAGCAGGAGGGTTAAGGGTACCTACTGCCTTAGAAGGGGAAGAGAGGAGGGTCATTCCAGGGGAGAGGATAACTGGAGAGGGTCTCACATGTGGCTAGGTGACATTCACCAGCGTGTTGGGGATGGTCTGTGTCAGGAAGCCCCAAAGGGCAGTAGTGCCATAGGGGTTTATAACCACAAGGTTCTATCTTATCAATGGCTAGCAGATGCTAGGTGTGGTTTTGTAAGGTATGCAAAACAGGCAGGCTTTAAATAGCTGAAAATCTGCTTGTTTGGGCTATTAAAAAAAAACAATGGGATATGTAAAAACTTGAGTTTGGCACTAGCAGACTTTTGAGCTAACAGATCTGATTGTAGTGAAGAAATAAACAACCTAGGAATCAACATGGGTCATCTTCGGTTCATTTGCGCAACACCCAGACTTATCCCTGTTGATCTGGGGATTTGGGAGGCTAGTTGAAAGGAGGAGACCGTGTGCAGAGAAAGCAGAGGCCCCTACAATAGTTTTTCCGTCTCCTTCCACAGTTGTCTCTGTGTTATCCATGGTGGTGTGCATAGTTGTCATTGGCATATTACCTGGATGTTAGTTAAAGTAGCCCGTATCTTATTACACATGGTAAATGTAAAATCATGTTCATTGAATGAATGAATGAATGAATGAATCAACCAATCAATCAATGGTTTTCTTCTCTCCGAAATTCCCTGCGTCTGTCTGAAATCTACTTGTATAAGGTCATATTCCTTATGGCACTTTCCCTGATTGGTCTTCATTGTTCCCCCCTCTTCTGGGCTCCTCTGTGTCGCTCCTTTGATACGTGCCAATTTACGTGGTGTGTTTGCCCTCCTACCGAGATCATACACTTCTCAAAGGCGTGAAAATGACATGCATCTCTTTAATCTTTCACCTTGGTAGAGTTGTGCCCTGCCCAGGGAGTGGAGAACGCTAACCTATTTGGTTGGGGTGCCTGCTAGGGGGAGGACCTAGTCCTCACGTGAGCAGGAAGGGCAGCGTCTGGAACCGTAGTCCTGTTTCAGGAAAGCCTTGGTGATGGTCAAATGTGACTCCTCCTACAGAGCCAGCACAATCGGGAGGTGAAGTGATAAAGTCGATGTCGGGGAGAGTGTGGAGGACAGACAGCTGATCAGGGTCTGTGGACAGGTCAAGGTGAACAGTTCAGGGCTGAGACTAGGAACAGGGAATGCTGGCCTTAGTGTCTTTTCTGCAGGGTGTCTGTTTCACAAAGCTCCTTGAAGCCTGATGCGCGTGGTGCCTAGCACAGAGCTTTGCATACAGGAAGAGACCACTAAATATCGTTCTATGTTCCTGAGTCCTCAGTGGCCTTTTCATCATAGGAGCTAGGATGTATGTCACAGTAGGGAGACAAGTTATTGCATGTAGAATATTAAGCGTGTGTTTATCCTTGAAATTTCATTTGCTTATTTACTTCTACACCTTAGGAGAGTGGAAGCATCCATTTCCATCTGGCCTCTGTAAGGGTATAAAAGATTAAAGCAACAGAGAGAGCAGAGAGAGAAGAAACTGTAGCCAGATTCCATTTTCCTAAAGCTCAAAGTCCCTGAAGCATTTATCTGCACAGATAGCCATCTCTGGACGCATAGTATCTGCACACAAATAAAATGCCCTTCTGTGTTAGGTGTTCCAGAGACAGTAATGCTGTGTACTCTGCTTCCCCAAGACGCACAACGTGGGGTTGAAATAAACTATTAATCTGTACCTATCCGGTGCTTAATTTGGACAATTTGGATGCTGTTTTTTTGTTCATGCCCCGTGGCATTTGGGAACCCTGCAGCCATTTCCAGTGGGGTGGCTTCTGACCGATGCCATGACAGAGATGTGCACATCTGCTCCTGGGTCCCAGGGGCAACCACACCGTCACAGTTACGGCCCCTTAAGTGCTCCTCAGGTACCGGGGGCTGCAGGGATGGCTCCTGTTGTGCGTTGGCACCCTTGGCATCCATGACTGGGCAGTCTCAGAACCCAACCTTTAAGTTTTCATTACAGGTGTTATTTGAACAGTTATGCGCATGTGAATACAGTCAATTGGTTGGTTTCAACCTAAATGGTCATCACTGTCTATGAAGCACTTCTGAAAAGGAAAACCTGGTGCCTCTCTAAATGACAGCATGTGCCGTAAGTTGACAATGGTGACCTTATTCTTAGTGGCTGTACATCTTGGAAGAAATCTTTTTCTGCCCTTACCCAAAGTGGATCGTCGATCTGGAACTGGCTTTCCAGACTAACATGGAATACACTCAGCCGTGAATGTTTCGGCATCTCTACGCTGTCGAAATGACAGACGGATGACGATCGATTTAACTCGTGGACCTCTCTCGTCTTTTACAGAGAGCGCAACAGATAGATCCACGGGAAGCCCCGCATAGAGGGAAGCTACGAGAATGGCAAAATGCACAGATGGAGTGAGGACTATAAAATTCCTCGAAAGCGCAAGCTGAATGTGTGATGAACTAAAATTAAATGTAGTTGTTCCAGGCAGTGTTGAGTAGTGGAAACAGGGTTGTCCTGACAATCAGCGCAAGCTCTGTTCTTAGCAGCGTCCGTGACCTCGACCAACCTCTTTGGGCCTCAGTTTCCCTATCAGTAAAGTCTGGTCACAGCAGATGACGTCCATGCCCAAGGTTTAAGGGTCTAGCTTCAAGATTGTGTGGTAGGGAACATCGTTTGGCTGTTGAATTGCACTTAATTGAGGTAACATCGCTGTTGTCCGGGCATGTGATTTACACAGAGGTTCGCCCCAGGGAGGAGGTGAGGACAGCCATCAGCTTCCGAGGCAGATGTTAAGGTCTCAAGTCTGATTGATGCAGAGGCCAAGGGCAAATCCATTTACAATAGCCAGCTCCCTTTGAGACCGGCAGCAGAAAAGCACAGCGAGGTGCAGAATGTTGCTCCATTGTTCCCGGAGCCGAAGCCGCAGCCCTGTGGGATGGGAGTGGAGCGCTCAGCTTCTCTCCCTGCTTCACCCTCTTCTTCCCTCACTCACGGTTTTTCTCTTTTTCTAGCATCTTCTCCTCTGTTCTGGCTTGGCTGGTTATCGCGTCTTCCACGGTCAGGGTCATCACCTGGCTTTCCAGCATCCCTTCCACAATAGCTGGGGGGAGCAAAGATAAAGCGGTGTCCCCTCCCTCCTGGTTCATGTGGAAATGCTACCAACTTTTCTCTAAGTGGAGGGGATGGGGGGGGTGTGTGTGTGTGCACGCGTGTGTGCGTATGACGGGGAGTGGGAGAGAAAAGGGAAAGACAGAGTAGGAGATAGTTATAGTTGGGGTAACAGTGGATATGGGTTGAGATAAACAAATAAACAGGGGCACCTGGGTGGTTCAGTCAGGTGAGCATCTGGCTCCTGATTTCCGCTTAGGTCATGATCTCATGTGCGAGATCCAGCCCCTGTCAGGCTCCACGCTGAGCATGGAGCCTTCTTGGGATTCTCTCCCTCTCCCTCTGCCCCTCCTCCACTTGTGCACATGTGCACAGACACACATGCTCTCTCTCTGTCTCCCCCCACCCCCCCCAAAAATATATATAATAAAAAAAAAACCCGCAAACTCAAAATGGTAGTATCAGCATAGAAGCTGCATTTGGGAGGTAGGGAGTGGGAAGCTGTAACTGCTTACTTTCTTGTATTTCGCTCCTGCCACTTCTGACATGTGTAGGTCTGTCCCCATGACACCCAACAGCCCTTGCTTCACAGACCTGAAGGGGATCAGAACATGCTCTCCCCAAACCTGCCACTTGGCATATTGGTTATTTTGAGCTGAAGGCACTTGAGAACCAGATGAGACAGGAAGGGCTCTCTGCCCTCCCCGTCTCTACCTAAAAGAAGGGCATAAATCTCCTGTGAGAAAGGTCGCCTCCCTGTACCAAGGAGAGAAGATAGTGATCACTGAACGTGGGGAGCTGATGCTCAGATGAGCCTGTGCAAAGAAGCCTCACTTCTCTCCCACATGGGTCACCCCTCATATTTCCTAGTCACTGCCCACAAATCCCTTACTCTTTTGCTTTGTCACGTCTCCACAGTGTATCCCTCTTTGTTAAAATGGTATCTAAACCCCAGGGTCTATACACTTGGGGCGTCTACTTCTTTCTGTGAAGCCCCCCGTGCCACATAAAAATATTAATATCCCATAAAATGTGTTTGCTTTTCCCCCGTTAGTCTGTCTCTCGTCAGTTTAATGTACAGGCCCCAGGTACAGAACCTAAGAGGGTAGAGGAAAAGTCTTTCCTCTCCTAGAGTTCTGAGCAGCTGATCATACTACCCACCCTGAATATGGTTTCCTGCCCTGCTCAGGTGAGATGCAGACAGAAGAGCTAGCTCCCCGCTGTAGGCAGATGGCGGAGAACAGGGGTGTGCCATTCTGCGAAAGCAATGTGCTATCCTTATTGTCTCTAGAGTGTCGGCACCGTTAGGACTGTAAAACCTCATTAAGCCTGGGTTAGTTTAGGTCCAGCGCCTTTCGGGGGTAACCTCTAGGCTTTCCGGCAAACGGGACTGTGAGGTAAAGTGAGTTATAATGTGAATTTTAAACAGAGCAGGTCTTCTGAGATCCCCAACCCCTGAGATGGTCTGCGTGTGAGTAAGGAATACCCAGGCCTGCTACGTGCATTCGGAATGGAACGGGAGTGACACAGCGTTTGGGAAGAGGCAGGAGGTGGTGAGCTTGCTCACTCATTTCAATCTACGACTTCAAAGTTATAGCCTCCAAGCTCTGAAAATGTCTTGTCGTTCTGAATGTGACCATGACGATGACCGCGAATCCTGTGGGTGTTTAGGGGGAGCTACCTAAGCCCCCACACTGGGCTCCTCCATGATTGGAGGCCTGTGCCGAGGTAGACGGCAGCATGGGCCCTCTGCTCGCCCTGGACACACGGCCTTCTCTGCCTGATGATGGCCTTCAGGGGATACGCAGGCCTGGCCCCTGGGAAGATCTGACTTTCACTGGTTCTCTGGATGTCACAAGACTTCTCTGGGATCCCTGTCCTGGGTCTGGGTCTTAGAACTGAAGCCATTCTCAGACCAGATCCCAGACTCCATGTATAAAGAGGAGCAGGTGGGCAGAGGGTTGGATAGGTCCCAGACCTACCACCAAATGGCCGTGAGACCCCACACCGGTCACTTAACTTTCTGAGCCTCCGGGCTATCTTGTGCCCCAGGAGGAACCCCCATCCTGCCCCTCTCAGATCCTCCCCGTGTGCGTGTAGGAGTGGGAAGCCCCTCTCCTGGGGAGGTCTGCTTGCCAGTTTTGATCTGCCTCTTGTCTGTGTGGGTCCCACGAGGGGGAAGGAGGAGGAATCTGTGCTGAATGGTGAATGAGAGCTGGGGAGCGTGGGGATGCCTTTCTCCACAAAGCCCGTACTTGCCTGACAAGATAAAAATATCTCCTACAGTCTAACAATGGGATCTTTTTAAAATATTGAAGAAGTAGTTTTTTCAGATTGGAAAATACCATATTAGATATAAGCAGGTGATCACTGAAGTCCGTGAGGAGGGTGGTTGGTACTTGAACATTTTTATTAAAAATTAATTTTTTTCGTTATTCTACAACTATTTAAGGGCCTATTATGTGCCGCACAACGGAATAGACATGGTAAAGAACAAAACAGACAAAAGCCTCGCCTTCTTGGGGCTGACATGCTAGCGGAGAAAGGACAATGAAGAAAATAAGTGATACATATAATCTGCAGACTAATAAGTGCTCTGGAGAAGGACGAAGCGGGGTTGGGGGCTGTGACTTTAAACTAGGTGGCCCGGGAGCGCCTGGGTGGCTCAGTTGGTTGAGCGTCCGACTTCGGCTCAGGCCATGATCTCGCCGTCTGTGAGTTCGAGCCCCGCGTCGGGCTCTGTGCTGACAGCTCAGAGCCTGGAGCCTGTCTTCGGATTCTGTGTCTCCCTCTCTCTCTCTCCCTCCCCTGCTCATACTCTCTCTCTCTCTTAAAAATGAATAAACATTAAAAAAAAAAAGTTTTAAACCAATTGGCCAGGGCAGGCTTCCCTCCCAGAAAAGGCTGAAGGATAATGGCAAATAGATGCGTAGAGGATGAGTTCCTCAGGTAGAAGGTGCAGCAACTGTGAGGTCCTGAAGGGGGCCTGGCCTGGTCCAGGAATAGCAAGGAGGCCTGGGTGGCTGGAACAGAGTGAGGGAAGGGAGAGAAGTAGCAGATAAGCTCAGAATCGTTGTTGGCAATGGGAGTGGATGTCAGATGACATAAAGGCTAGTAGGAGTGTTTTGAGGGACATGACACGACATATACTTTATAAAAGCCCATTGATCGTGATCACTTGATTTTTTTTGTCATGTGCAGCGCCCGTCATTTGGAGCTGGGAAAGGGTCTAAAATCATAAGGTCACAGAATGTGTGCTGTTCGGGGTCCTGCTACTCAAGCAGCGTGGGCGTCCCCTGGGCGCTGGTTAGAAATGTAGACTCCCAGGTTCCACCCCAGACCTACTGAGTCCGACCCTGCTTCTGATGCAGGTGATCGTGGACACATTCGAGTTTGGTCTAGAGTTGTCTGTGACTTTGGGCCTCCGCAGGCGGGGAGTCTGCACGAAGCATGTCCACTAAGGATCCGGGCGACCTGGGGCAGGCGCGTCACTGTCCCTCTGTGGAAAGAGGAATTGAGAGTGACGCTGACATTTGCTGCTCTCCAGCCCCACTCCTGCTTTTCCAGGTGCTTTTCCAGGCGTGTGCCCCTCTGAGCACTCACTCCCCTTATTCATCGGACCACACTCTGGGGTTGAGCAGGGCGGGAGGTGCGTCAAGATGCTGGTACTCTGGGTTTTGCAGAATTTCTAGAATGTCTTTCTTCAGCAGAGATGTTCTTTCCTTTCAGCAGGGGGTTACAAATGTCCAAAGCCTGCCCCCACCACTCCCCCCGTCAGCAGGGCGCGTGCTTTGAGCAGAGTCCCGGGCACACTGGCTAATCCATAGACCAAATTCCCACCATCCTTTGCCGGGTCCCTTCTCGGTCCCGTGGTTCCAGGTGCAGGAAGGCTGTTTGTACGTGTACGTGGTACGTGGAGGTGTCGTGTCTCAAGAGGATCATTGGTTTTGCACGGAGCTGGCCGGTCCCTAGAGACAGCACCCGGCTCTGGAGCCTGGGTACGGAGGCTCGCAGCTCAGCAATCTAATTTTGGCTCGGCTATTATTAACTTCTGAGGAACTTCGGGCAAGTCACTTCACGTGCCTGGATATCAGGCTGCTTATTGATAAAACGGGGTTATAATCATTTCTACTTCACAGGCAGGTTACTGAGGCTTCATTATATAAATGCTTTTGAGAGCTGTTCTTAAATGTGTGATTTCCGGACCTAAGTCACTAGGTACTAGCATCCTTTTTTTTTTTTTTTTTTTTTTTAATTTTAATGAGTGTGAAATCCTCTCTCTACTTCTGTTCATTTAATGACTGCAGCATTGATGAGCAGATAGTGGCAAATGCCTATTAATGTTACTCACGGATTAGCGTGGGTTAAGAAACTAACTAGACATTGACCTTTCTTGGCTGTTTCTGAATTAGTCACACACTTCCCATTATTTGTGTATGTCAGCAGTGTGACCTAAATAAAGTTAGGGTTGATCTCTTTCAGAATAGGTTTTGGATTTCTCCTTACAATAAAGTTAAGGCAAGGTGATGTATGGCTTGCAACCAAATAGAGAGACCTTTTCAGCAAAGCGCTTGCTCAGTTGGGGGAGTTATTATTGAACGTTGGTTTCTGGATGTGGTCAAATTCTCAGGTTTCTCAAGTGTTTCCTGGCCTGCTTAGGGCTGTAGTAGAAAGCAGTCTTCATTTGTCACTGCCATTTTCCATTGGTGGGGGAACCTGATCGCTCCAGTGGCCCTGTGTCTTACCTTACCACCTTGGAATTCCAGATCAGCCCAGTGCTTGGGGTTGGGTGTTTTCAGATCTATGCCATTGTGCTGTTAGATGGCCTTCTGGGCTCGCTTGACGGACAACTTAATCAGCTGCTGTCCGTGCTGCCTAAAAGCAGGTGGGTTCAGGGACGCTGTCTCATTAGGTGAATAATCTTAGGCAACCTACAGATTAAAGCAAGCAAGCAAACAAAACAACATTCATAGCAACCACTGAAACTCCCTTGGTCACACTGGGTCTCTGATGAAGTTTAGGCTGCAGAGGTAAACTCAGACCATCACAACCTAGCCTGGAAGAAACTGCAGAGGGAGCTAAGTCCCAGATCGTGTGTTTTCCAGACCTTCGCTCTTCTGTCTTCGGTTCTATGTCACTGCCCAGGGTGGAGATCATCCTTGCTTTCTAGGATACATGAAGGCCTGTTGAGGAAGAAAGTGCTTCATGACAAGTTCATGTCTGGTTTGGAAGCTCCTGGGATAAGTGCGGATTGGATCCAAGAGCTCAGGGTGCCAGATCTCTAGATGGGCTCATTGGGACTGGAGACATGGTAACTATTGCTCCTTCCAGCCGTTAATTGTGTCATCTTGCCAAAAGTTTATACCAAGAAGAGCATCTCTCCCAAGTAATAATGAAGCCACTCCTCAGAGATTTCCCCCAGACCTGGGGCTTTGAATTGGGGTGGGAAGTGGGGAGCAGGGTGGAGACACGGGCAGCTAGACCAGGTGGTCATGGACACTCCAACACTGTCCTCACACCGAACTGTGGCTCTTTGCCTTGCTCTCTAATGTCCCTTGGAAGAGCACCAGTCTTCATAAACTGGAGCAGATTGAAGGATGGGGCCATTGTGAATTATTGCCAGGACAGATCCAGAAGAATGCTATCATTTTTGTTCTCCCGGCTTCTCAACAAGTTGGTAAAAGATGGCTCACTTCTGTCACAAGTCTTGCCATCTACTTCCCATCTCCAGGTGCTGAGTGCTTGGACCACTCCATGGCATTGTAGCCATATTGCAGACATGGAATGGATTCTTGACATGTGGCTTGGAGAGTAAGGGAGCATAATGCCATAGATTGCAGTCTTCTGCGGGTTCGTATGTCCCAAGTGCACGTGAGTGGATCAGCAATGCACATGACCTCTTGGCTGGTGTACTCCCTGACTGAGTGACCCAGTTAGAGGCTTGGCCTAGGGACAAGAGGACAAGGCTAGCTGGGCACTGTCAGGGAACCTTCCCAACTGGGGCTGGGGGCTCCTGCTATCCTAGTCAAGGTTGTAAGTCAAGGGCCCCTCCTGTCAGACCCAGGAGGAGAATCCCCTGCTACTGGTTTAATCCCTGGGTCATTTCCTTTCTGGCATGTAGGTAAATAGAATGGAGTAAGGAGAAAATCCGATGGGCTTGATATTAGAGCTTGTTTGATGGTGTCGCATTTATCTTTGGGAAGCAGCCATTGTGAGTGGTGTTCCGGTTTTTCATCCAATTGTTAACCAAACTTGAAGATTGCCCGAACTTCTTAACGTGTTAATATGCCCAGTAAGGCACCCTGAGCAGTGACCAAGCAGACCTTCAGCGTGGCCGTGACCTTGTGAAAATCGCACACTCGTAATCGTAACTAGCCAGGCTGGGACAGAAGCCCAGCCCCTGACTCCGTCTGTCCCACTATTGTCTCTCAGATGGTGAAGTGGCTCAATCTATAAAACGTGTGGTTGCTATGAATTACTGTTGTTGGTAAGGAGAATTGGAAACATTCGCGTTTCTAGATTACCTTTCAAATATTCAAATTCATGCACCAGTAGCATATGGCTAGAACTTTTATTTTTTCACTCAGATGTCTTCCAATGTGCTTCATTGAATTCCAAATCCACATCAGGTTTGAATTTTGAAAATGCCAACTGTATACTAACTGAATGTGAGAAATGAAGAAAACTTTCATAAATGTTTTTTTTTAAATAAATGGTGATTTATTTTTCTGCATTCTGATAAACCAGCTGTATGATTTTCCCCCCATTTTGTTTCATTTGCATCTTGCTAATATTGAGGGAACAATATTGCTGACGTATTCTCAGCTAATTTCCTACGAGGCAGCCTCACAATGCAAGTAACAGACATCAAAGGAGAAGGGACCATGGGGTTCCCTCCCATCACCTCTGCTGGCCAGGAGCGTGGACTTAGGTTTGGGTGGATGGAACAGCCTTGGTTGGTCTCAGACAGCTGTGTCTGCTATATCTTCCCAGTCTGTCCAAAATTTTGATTCAGTAATTATCTGACTCTGTTTTCTTTCTATTTGGAGTTGAGTTTCATTTGCAGGTGCCCTTTCTGTTTTTATCACTTCCCAGGTAAAAGATTCTCAAGCACTTTAGAACTAATAAAGGAGGGCTTTTATCTGCTCTATTTTCCTCAGTTGCAGAGAAAATTAGTCTGCATGCGTGTGTTTTGCATGACCTCAATCAGAGACACTATCACTGGAAGGAATGTTAGCTTGGAAGTCAGAAAACCGCCCGACAGAGAGAACCCAGGTACGGGGCTCTGATAGCTTCATAAGCTTTGAGATGCCCTCTTGTGGAAACCTCCCCCACCCCCACCGTCGATCGTACTAAAATGCACCTCGAAGTCTGCTATATGCCTTGTATATCTTTACATCTACGTTAACATTTACTGTAAAATAAAACATTATTTTATGTACCCCTAAGAAAAAATGCTGCCTGGTAGAATTCGACGCACTCATTTCAGAGAGTTCAAATGTAGAAAAATGTGCATTTTAGAGTGGGCAAGATATAATTTAATTGTGAGTTGAGTTGCAGTTGGGTTGTAGAGATAATGCTAAATTTTATAGTTTTGTAGCTATCGTTTTAGATTTATTTCTAACATACAAACTTCAGAAACACCCATGTATCCATTATGCACCTTTGGCCGATCTGAACATTCTGCCCCATTTGCTTCAAATATTTAAAAAATAAAACGTCGATGATACAGGTGCAGGTCCGCGTGTACCGCACGCTCCAATCTCAGGCCTCTCCTCTCCCTCGCGACCCACAGAATCCCTGTCTTGATTTGGAGCTTATCATTCCCATGCATGTTTGTAAACTTTTATTATAAATCTTTGTATCCACAAATGCATTTAGCATTTTTAAAACACTGCTACTTACCTACTAGTAGCCATTGCCTTACGTAGCAGAACCCTGGAAACTTAGCTGAGCTCTGTCTGTCAGCCATGGCTAAGTGACTAAGTTTTGGCTGATTATCAGATAAATATGGCAGGGACCGGTATGCCATCTGGGTGTTGCCTTTATTTTATTTATTTTATGTTATTCTTAAATGCTGGTTTATTTTGTGAGAGAGTGCACACACGAGCGTGAGTGGGGGAGGGGCGGAGAGGGAGAGTAAGAATCCCAAGCAGGCTCCTCGCTGTCAGTGCAGAGCCCGATATGGGGCTCGAACTCACAGACAGATCACGACCTGAGCTGAGATCAAGAGTTGGGCGCTTACCCCACTGAGCCACTCAGGCACCCAGGGGTTTTGCCTTTAAAACAAAGGAGCAAACCCTTCGTGTTTCCTTTCCTCCTGCTTCTGACTGAGACGGGACCAGGTGGTAGTGAGCTGCTATACAAATGTGGGAAACAACAGAGCTACAAGGTAGAAAAATCCTGGGTCCCTGCCTTCCTAGTGCCTGCTGCCTCACCACATCCCAGCCTCCCTGGTCCCACCAGATTGTGTACTGTCTCAGGCTAGGAAATAAACATGCATCTTTTCATTTAAGTCATTGGTCGTATTTGATCTCTATTAAAACAGACCCAAACATATTCCAATAGAATAGAATAATGTACATTCTGACTATGTACATTACTAGTGACCTACGGTATCAAAAACTTCATTTTTCTTAAGGAGGGAGGATTAGGGTAAAGCACATGTATGTAATTCATTGTATCCTCAGATTAAAAGAGGAAAACAGCGTATTTTATAGCTTCCCCAGGTGGCTAGCTAGGTTTTAGTGTCCAGTCCTGGAGTGGACATAACCCAGAAGAGGGCACCTGTGTTGAGTTCATTGATTATCTTCCATGTAGAGACAGAGCAAGTTCATACACAACTGAGGACAGCAAGCTGCTCTTTCCCAAACTGGAGACATTGAAAGCAGATGTCACAATGATCACTTCAGAATGAAGTTTTTTGAGAAAGAGAGGGGAGGGGTGGGGGGGAGGAGCAGAGAGAGAGGGAGACACAGAATCCGAAGCAGGCTCCAGGCTCTGAGCTGTCAGCACAGAGCCCGACCTGGGGCTCAAACTCATGATCCGCAAGTTTAGGCCCTGAACTGAAGTCGGACGCTCAACCGACTGAGCCACCCAGGTGCCCCAACGTAAAAAAAAAAAAAAAAAAAATTTAAAGAATTGGGTTATCAGGTGAGTGATTCTTTGTGGCCCATGCATGGATTTGATGCAAAAGATCATGGTGTCTCTTTCGCCATTATGCTACACCTTCCAGACGTGCATCGGAGTCCCCTGGATGAGTGGGAAGGCGACTCATGCTCTGAGTGAGACTTGCCTACAAGTTAAATTCAAAGTGGAAAAAGCAAAGCCAAATGAATCAAAATTCCTTACTTCCATGGAGGCTGGAAGCTCGGCTCTGTGGAGTCCGCGCAATGAGGGAAAAAGACCTCTGTAGCATGCGAAAGTCAGTTTGTGCGTTCTGCCTGATTGAACTGCACATTTCCTTGGACGGTTTTTGCATTCTAAAAAAAACTCCCTACAATTAGAAGTCAAAATTTCCTTAAGACCAGTTTTCATATCGATTTGCCTAATAATCAGTTCACCAGAAATTCAATTCCATGTTGAGTGTTTTTGCCTTCATTGCTAGTATCTGAAAACATTATTTAATTTAAAAATTAAAATTATACGTAAACTAAATTTACAAACAAGCTTGGTTGCCCTGGCTGCCGAAGAAGTAAAGGACATTCCCATGTAAAAGCACTCAAGAAGGTTTCAGATTATAAGGCAAATTGCTCATTAGGTGACTGGCTTTAGGCTAATTGACCTGGAGTCAATGGCATCCAGAAGTTGACACTTTTGTGCTCAGGGACACTCTCTCAGGCCTGTATTCATCTTATTTCAGACAAAATTCTAATCAACTCTTATTTGGTTTCCCAGCCCCTGGCATATTAGATGTGAATCAAACAGGGAGGGAATAGTTAGAGCCAGGGCACTCTTTGAGGTGAGGAGGCCCGCTCATGCCCTGACTGCCAGGAGGGCCGGCCAAGGCCAAAGAGAATTAAAATATAAATACAGGGATTAGCAAATCACAGTGGTGTGAGGCCTTTTCCTGTGGGGGTGACCTTCTCCCCGCCTGCCCATGCTTCCCCGGCTTCTGAGAGCACCTCTGTATCACAGGCACGTCGTGAAAAATATTTATAACAAGCTAAATTACATGCTATGTACTTTGCCCCACTCAGTTTTTCTGTACACTCCAATTTAGAAATGTTTGCATTCGTACTGTTGGATTGGAGCCTCACCAGACTTCCCAGAGCACTTCCCATAGGTTACCTTCTGCTCTTCATAAACACTCCCCGTGCCCCCCCCCCAACTAGAACAATTGAGTGGTCTGGAAAAATTCACTTCTAGGAAGTCAGTCCTCTTTCTCCAAAATATGTAGCATGACCAGATCCAGTTAATTCTTGATATCCAGGGTAATATGGGCAGGAGGTTGTGAATAGCACAAATCGTGATGAAATCCACTTTCAATTTTCTGGTGGCTGTAAGTCCGGAATGGCTTATTACTTCCTTAGGGTGGTGTAGGAGTCCAGAGAAACAGGACCAATTGTTTGTTTGTTTCTTTCTTTCTTTCAAGATGTCCTTCTGTCTGTCTATTTGTAAGTATTGTTGCTCCAGTTATTTTAAGTCCTTTACAACCAGCTGCAGTTGTGAACACACCCAAAGGCAATGTGGCATGTGGAAAGACCATTAGATCAGGTAATAGAAGATAGGATTCTGCCACTTAATGTGTGACCTTGGACCAGTCACTGACTTTGGGAACCTCAGTTCTCTCTAATGAGGGACCAGATTGGTGAGAGTTGCCCAACTCATTTGTAGTATAATCCTGTTATGTAGTCCAATGGGATGACCCATGTGAAAATGCTTGGTAAAGCCCAACAAATGTAGATATAGAAGTGCAAAGTCAATGTAAGAAACAGCTGTGTTTAAAAAAATTTTTTTTAACATTTATTCATTTTGAGAGACAGAGACAGAACGTGAGTGGGGGAGGGGCAGAGAGAGAGGGAGACAAAGAATCTGAAGCAGGCTCCAGGCTCTGAGCTGTCAGCACAGAGCCCGACTCGGGGCTCGAACTTATGGACCACGAAATTATGACCTGAGATGAAGTCGGATGCTTAACGGATTGAGCCACCCAGGAGCCCCAGGAAACAACTGTTTTTATTATTGTGGCTCTTCTCCCTAAGTTTGTAAGTACTGGTCATGATCAGTTAAAAGGTAGTCTCTACCGGCCTTGCTAATACTCAAAGGTGAGGCTTTGTACTGACCCTAACATCATCTTGAGATGCTTTTAAGAAGTGACATCTTGGGGCGCCTGGGTGGCTCAGTCGGTTAAGCAGCCGACTTCAGCTCAAGTCATGATCTCGCGGTTCATGAGTTCGAGCCCCGCGTCGGGCTCTGTGCTGACAGCTCAGAGCCTGGAGCCTGGTTCAGATTTTGTGTCTCCCTTCCTCTCCCCCTCCCCTACTCACACTCTGTCTCTCTGTCTCTCAAAAATAAATAAATGTTAAAAAAATTTTTTTAAAAAAGAAGTGACATCTCTGTCACCACTAAGGTGTATATATGTCTATTTTCTGTTCTGCTTTCTCTTAGGGATGAGTTGATTATTATTATCATAGTGTCTAGCCAAGAATGATTCAATTTGGGAAAATGATAGGAAAATTTTCCTTGTCTTTTGTAGGATGATTTTGCCATAGTCCCCACAAATAAAGTGGTTATTTGGTTTCTTTAGTGGTAGTGATTTCTTTAAAACATGCCAGTTCGGAGTTACAGATCTGCACTTTTAAAGCCTACAATTGATTGTTTAGTGCAAAAATTGTATTCAAGTGAAGCACATCAGCATGCAAATCTAAAGGGTGGCCATTTTCATCTAGATTGAATATTATTAACTAGCCCAAGGGATAGGATGTAATTAAGATTTTGAACAGCTTACTTTTGTCTACTGCCATGAGTAACCTCAACATTTAAAGTGGTGTCCTGGTTTGAATAATGGGAAGATGGCCCCATGTGCCAGTATCTATACATTTTGCCTTGTAGGTGTAATAAAAGAATATTTGACTTTTCTGCACTGGTCCACACAATTGATGAGGGCAGCGATTTGAACTCCCAAGCAAAACAGAGAATGTTCAGATTCCAGGAGAATCACATTTCTTCCTGAATGATGGCAGATTTCCATCTTGTTAGTTATTCACTCATTCTAATACCTTCTTCCATGGGCTCAGGAACAAAGACCAGGCAGGGACAGATGAAGCCCTCGTTGAGGGTTTATGCTTTTGCCTAATTAAAGCTATTGGATTTACAGCCTGCTAATGCAGCTCTCGTTAGAAGGAAGAACAACTCTTAGCTTGGACCCACTTCAGAAACTTTGCAAGACCTCCAGTGCCTTTCACAGACCTGATAAGGCGCATTGCTGATAGATAGCATCTTTATTCTGGTGCCATTGTGACAACTTCTTCTTTGGGGAGACGAGATGGTCACCTTTTTTGTCCTACCCACACCGTTTTAAAAGAAAGAAACAAAGTTGTCAGTTTCTCCCAGAAGTTAGTGAGAGGATCCATTGCGTTCGCTGTGGCACCTTAAGCAGCCACCCAGCAGGCTAGGTTGGCACACAGCTCATTTCAGCCATCCGTATTTTCAGGTGTACCATATGTATTTAGTACATCATTTGATAATGCTAAAAAATATTAAAGCAGTGTGAGACTAAAGGAGAAAGAAGATGAATGTTAGCGTTCCCCTGGGGTTCATGGGTGAAGGAATTAACACAGCGTGGCACTCTACCCTAGCTGTGTTTGTTTCCATGGCAACAGCTACGTACATGTTTCAGACTATCTACAGTGACACAGTTGCAGAAATAGTAGCTTGCAGGTTTCTGATATCGCATCAGTGGACAGGCAGCACGCACTATATTAAGTAAGTGTAAAATAATTTAAAATATAGCTCTGATTCAGATGTATATTAGCTCAGCCGAGCAATGTGCCGGGGTTTCGACATTCCCCTTCCTCCCGACAGCAAAATCTGGGCAAAGTTGAAAGTTGCAAGATTTCAGTCAAACAATTGTCCTTGCTTGGGTAAAAATCATCAGAGGAAACAAATGTGAGTGAGTTACAAAGGTAAGAAAATGGCCTTGGCAGATGACAGATTCAAGAAGGATATTGTCAGTGAAGCTAATTTTTTGGAGGGGGGTAGTGATGGGTAAGGAATGAAAGCTTTGGTTGAAAAATAGCTGAGTCTTAAAGCAAATCTAACGTGCAACAGAATCTTTAACTGCTGCTGAGTTTATGGCAACTAAGGTCTTTGCATGTATCGTTGTGGAAATTGCCTTTATATAAAAATGATCAGGTGAGGAGCAGAGAGGTCGATTAGGTGTGCAGTTAAAGGGAATTTGGGGCTCCATTGTCTTTTCTGAATGCTTATGTAAATATCTCTCTTCTCGCGGGGATGACCCTGGTTTGTCTTTGACATTTGCTGCTACTTTTTGGTACCTTTTGCTGGTTCTGTGTTTATATTAGGCTGCCACATCGTAGCCTTGTATGACTTGCGTGTTGGTTAGAGAGCAACCAAATAAAGATGATAGACTTTGTAAGTGTGTGACTTCGCAATCAGATTGTACAGTAATTTAGGAGAAGTGTTCAAATATGTATTTATTTACGTGCTAGACCTCTTCTTTTGAATAGCAGCCTAGGTATTAGGTTAATGGATTTCAGTGTGCACGTTATGATTGCAGGAGCTTTCAAGTATGTTGTAGTTCAATTTATACTGAGTTTTTAATGTCAAAATATTTTTATTTATGCCCGTTATTCAGTTTAAGCTACAGTTACCTTATAGTTTTATTATTCATATATCGGAGGAGAGAATGTAAAATGGCATGGTAATTTAAGCTAATCTATTCATTTGAGGAGGATTCATTTTTCTGACCATCGGTGGACTTTTACAAAAAGTGGCACAAGACACGCAACTCTTTCGGTGTGGATGAGACTGTTTTTTATGTGCAGGGGAAACTATCTACAGTGACTACCCGAGTGTTCTTCCCAGTAATGATTTGATCAGGTGTTAAAAGAACACCTATTGGAGGGTCGGAGGGGGTGGGGGACGTTACGCACCCTGGAGCTTCCAGAACACCTGGGCATGTGGAGGGCTGGGACAGATTTTGAATTATAAATCAGGGACTCGAACCCTAGACTCTTCAACATCCCAGTGGACAGGTACGATCTGCCTTTCTAAATGAGGCGATCTCAAATGAAATGAATGCAGAAGCCTCCCATTTATGCCCATCTGTGGTCTGAGCCACCCAGAGATGGGAAGGGAAGTTTGCGTCTTCTCTGGAGAATTGTTTTTTTTCGTGGCTCATGCCTTGCTCATGCCCAAGGCAGCTCCTGTCTCAGAGCAGAAGCCCCTCCGCTTACTGCCACCCTCATTTCTGTTTAATTGTGAGATACCAGCCCATTTTAGGGGCTGACAGGAGGGCAGGTCTGCTGTGCCCTCCCCGTGCCCTGGGTCCTGGTGGTGGGCAGCTTCCCGGTGTGACAGCTGCAGAAACCACCTGTGCTTGCGCCCCTCCCCCCAACCCCAGGCAGAGGAACCAGAGACCCATTGGTATGAGGGTTTCCATGATTTTCTACTATTACACTTGAGGGGCCCTTTGGGTTTATTAACCTTGGGCTCTGACACCGGGAATCAAAAACGTGTCAATGAACTACTTTGAATGACTCATTCAACTTTTGTGTTTTTGTGAGTGCTAGAGCAAGCGCTTCCAACAATCGAGATGTTTGTGTATTTGTTCCATCATCCCAAAATATTTTCCAGTGTAGCGCAAAAAAATGGAAAACAAGAACCACAACAAATCCGTGAGTCTATACCATGTTGTTTGGACTCTTTTGTAAGAATAGAAAAGCACAGGAACCTGAATGCAAAGCCCTAGGCCAAACCAGTCATTCGAATGTAAAATCCTGGCAGTGCCTGTAGGAAACTCAATTGCTTCCATTTGAAGGGCCAGGAAATTGATTTGGAAAAAAATGAATTTGAGGGATTCCCAAATAGCGGCAGCATGGAGTGAATAAGAGGAAAATAAAGGTGCAGACCGATCCCATTACCAATCTCAAATGGTAATGGAATTGCCAGGATAAACTTCCGGCCGCATAGCTCATTTGGAGTGTCCACTGCCCAGATCTTCTGGAGGTCCTTGGTGACAGGGTAAAAGCCAGTCTGTAGGCTGGCATCCAGGGCTTTCCCCATCGGTCCCTTATTCGGCTCTCTTGATGAGGGCGGGTGGGGCAAGATGGGGGCAAAATACAGGCTAACAGCACCGACCCCTCCCCCCGCAGGTGGGATATGTGTGATGTTCCTAGGACACTCCTGGCTACCCAAGAACAAAGGAGAGGGGTTTAAGCGCTTGCCATGGTAAGATGGGAAACTAAGGCAAATGAAAAATTAAATTCCCTTACTGCTTATTGCCCATTGACAAGTCCTTAAAACCGGCAGAGTGACCTCCCTCTAGGAGCTCAGCTGCCTCGAGGGTGACGCTTTTCTAGGAGCAAAAGGGAATCTTGGCTTTACATCACCTTGGCCCCCTAGGATCCTGTAAGTCTACTTTAACACTTAAAAATTCCTTTGGAAATTTCCTTTATGTCAACTGCCCCAAGATACATGCTGGCAATCATACTCCAAGCTTATGGCCCCCCACCCCGGATATACACCTGAAGGGTCTCATGACTGAGGTTTTACTGAACGGTAATAAATGGTGTTTTCCTAACAATACCTAACCTCTCAAGGTCCTGGGAACCTTGCTTCCACAATTCCTTAGACATTTACTCTATCCCTGACCCCCTCCCAACCTGAGGATACATAATCAGTTACCCATCACAACCCCAGTGTAGCTCTTCCTGCCCATGGGTCCTGTCCCCGTGCTTTAATAAAATCACCTTTTTTCACCAGAGACGTCTGCAAGAATTCTTTCTTGGCCGTCTGCTCCAGATCAGCCCACCATCACCCCCAAACTTCCTTCCTTTCTCTCTAGATCTTCTCTTTTTTGAGCATCTTGTGGCACTGCCCCAGGGTACCACATACCATGTCCTGGCCATACTGGGACGTTTCTGGGCCTTTGCCATGGCCACTGCCTCGGCCCAGATGCCTTTATTCCCATCTTTCCAGTTCTTCCATAAAACCTTACAGAACTCTCCCTCTCACCCTCAGTGGGATGATATCTCCATCCTTCATGTTCCCATAACAATTTCCTTTTCTGCATTTGTAGCACTGAAATGCCCAATATTAAGATTAGTTGTGTCTGTCCTTAACTGAGAAGTAAGCATATTAAAGACAGAGGACCGTGACTCATGGACTTGGGTAGCTTTTGCAGTACCTAGAACAGTACTGCAAGCTGTCATGTTTCATTGAATCCTTAAGACTTTATAAAGATCTACGTCATTAAATAATCTCCTGGTTGTTTGGCAGCATCTAAACACAGAAACCAACTGAATGGCTGATTCCTTTTTTCATATTTATAGAATCACAAGATTTTACAGCCAGAGGGAACCTTAGGGAGCGGAACTTCTCATATCACAGAGGAGAGAGTTGTACATCTGAACTGTTGAGGGACTTCTCCAAAGCCACATGGTTGGTTAGTGACCCAGGCGTACGGATCCAGCCGATAATCTCTCTACTTGGTCCTGTCTACTGAGCCTTCCTGGCCGTGGCCTTGGGTTTCACTTAAGACATCACCAGTCAGCTCCTGCTTTCTGCCTTGTGTTGGGGCTGGCCGGCTTTCTCTATGCAAACGCAATCGTCAGACAACAATCCCGTTACCCACTCTTTGCTAACGGCTGATATCATGGGGGTAGAATTAAAAACAGAAGTGGACTCGAGTTTAAAATCAGGGGCCCTGGGAGCAGGGCTAACCATTCGTTAGCCATCGCCTCACTGAGGACACAGCAGCTGCTGAACTCGGTCAAGTTCAGCCCCTTAAAAAGAGTGGAAAAAAGAAAGCACATACTTTCCAGTGCCTGGGCACCACAGAGCTGGGCCAGCTGGGCGCAGCACCGTGGCTAAAAGATCTCTTCAGTTTCAGAAATACGAGACCCCGAGCTTGCACGCGGGGAGGGGCATGGGACTCGGCTGCAGCTAGAGCTGACTGGCATTAGGGCTCTGAGCTTACTTCTGCCTGCCTTCCTATCAGACCCCACCCCTATGGGAAGAGCCCAGGAGTATCTAAAGAAAGAGCCAGCCCTCCAAGCTGACATAAGAAACAAGCTGTGTGAGTGAGTGAGTGAGTGAGTGTGTGTGTGTGTGTGTGTGTGTGTGAGCGTGCGTGCGTGCGTGTTTAAAGGCCTGTGTCTGAGGTCGACAGGCTTTTTAGAGGAACTCTTGGCTTTCTGTGTAAACGTGTACTTCTCTTGTCCAGAGTTAGCCTGTTAAGGGAATAAAGCGCAATTCAGGTTTCCAAGTTGGAAGCCTGATTAATCTCTCTGCCAGTTACATATGGAAATAAATTAGTAAATGGTCCATCTGGGACTAAACTACTGCAGAGATGATAAATTATCACCATCGTATCTGTCAGTGTTGCTGAAGACTGAGTTGTGCTCACCAGGAGCGGCTGAAAGATAACTGGATGCTCCATCGTGGTCAAGAAAATAAAATTTAAAAAAAATTACGAGTGAAAAATTTACCTTGAAACGTTTCTTGGGAGAATGGTTTGGTTGATGCCAAGTTTGCTAGGACTGCTTTCTCTGCAGATATTTAAAAGGTGAGTCTCAAGGGCATAGGAAATATTTTATTTTTATATTTTCAAAGGTCAATACGATAAGTATTAATTAGTACCCCCATGTCTCCATGAGCAGGATAATTCTGTACCTTACAGTGGCCTTGTGCTTTGTGCTTATCATCGCAATTTCCCGCCTGGTTTTTTCTTTACATTTCAATGAAGGTGGGGCAAGTTCGTGCCTCTAATTCTGGATCGGTGAAGAACTGAGGTTTCAGGGACCAGGTCCCTTATGCACAGTGACTCAGATGGCCAAATGGCAGAACCAGAAAAGCACCCACATTTCGCGGATTCGGAATCCTGCTTCATTTCTATCCGTCTTGCATGACGTCAAAACCTTTCAGTATCCCCCCATGCGCCGAGCAGCGCCAGGCAATAACGCATTCTATTTATGTCAGTTCTCTGGAGGCAAAAGCCATACCTTCTTGATCGTGAAAAGTCTTTTGTTTTTTCCTCGAAGTGGAGATGTTGAAGGTTGGTTTAACATTTGTGTTTTTTTCTTAGGTGCTTTAATTTGTTTAAATGGAAGTTATCATTGACATATTAGTTTCAGATGTGCAACATAGTGATTCGATATTTGTGTACATTGTAAAATGATCACCACAATATAAGTCTGGTTAGTACCTGTCACCTTACATAGTTACAAGACTTTTTTTTTCTTCTGATGAGAACCTTTAAGATCTATTCTTTTAGCAATTTTCAAATATGCAATATAGTATTATTAATTATGATCACGGTGCCTGTGCATTACTTATACAGGTGACTTATTTATTTTATAACTAGAAGTGTGTACCTTTTGACCCCTTTACCCATTTCTTCTCTCTCCCTACCCCTTGGCTTAATTTTTTTCCCTACGATTAAAGGCACACCACTATCCACATGAATTATTTTGTAAAACTAAAACCACTGATGTCTTCAGGGGCTTTTTAGGTATGGTAACATTTTGCCCCTTTGCAGAATGGCCTGCGGCTACTGTGACCTCTAGATTCGTGTGCCTACTTTAAAATTTTCTTTTGTGTCTTCCTCCTGGGCAGAACTCTTCAGCGGTTCATCCTTAAAGCAGCTGAGGTGCGCACCCCTTTAAAAAGTGCAGTAATGATAAAAAAAAAAAAAAAAGGTACAGAAAAGCAACAGGCTTTAGAAATCTCAAAGTCACCTGGTTTATCAGACATCAATTTCTAACCATAAGCAGCAGGCACCACGGGGTGGTCCTCACACAAGAAAGAAAAATCACAAGCCCCTAGCACTTCCCTGTCTGTACTTGGCAGTAATCTTGTCTCACCCAGGCCGCCTTCAAGTTTCTCTGCCAAAGCTGGTGGCTCCAAGCACCTGAATGGACCCTCCTCACACTTTCTTGCTTCCGGGACTTTGCTTCAGCTTTGGGTTATCCCTGCCTGTCAAAATCCTGTCCAGATCTCAAGGCCCATCGTTCTTGTGATTGTCTCGATGCTTTCCCTTACCTGCTCTCTCCACCCCAATCTGAGACACCCCAGTGTCTCCTCAGAAACCCTCTAACTGTTTATTGGAGGAAATAGCACTGTGTTTGGGTTGCCTGCATCATCGTCTGGGCTCCCATGGTGGACGATACATTTCTGAAAGGCAGGGATTTCATCATGTTCTCTCTCGGACTCTCCCGCCCTCCCCCGCCCTCTCCAATCCTTGATTCAATGCTTTGCCTTTAATTAAAGCTTAACTCGCAGTATAGTAGGATAATTTGATTTGACAACAACAGAATGGGTGTCTTTGAATGGGTGGATAAATTAACAATCAAAGCTTTGTCAGGATTACTTGGAGGGCTAGTTAAAACAGATTGCTGGGTCCCCACCTCCAAGTATTCATAGATTCAGTACATCTTGGGTGGGGGCCAGGAATTTGTATTTCAAACTCTCAGGTGATGATATTATGCTGCTGTTCCAGGGTCCGTGGTTTGAGAATCACTGATCTAATGGATTGATTGGCTCACGTTCTCTCCACTGAAGTGCACAGGATAACCTCGTTCTTTTCAGGAGAGTCTATTCATTTGTCTTCTTTGAGGCGTAGGCTAAAAAAAATATCTTCCATCAAAAATTGTTATGCAATCTACCTCATGTACCAACTTTCCTATTTTTGCAAGATTATTGGTTAAGTGGGGGCCAATAGTTTGTAGCCCAGTTAGTGAGTTTGAGCTTGATGGGGTCTTTATCTCCAGGAGTAGAGCCAGAGTAATTTTATTTTATAGCAACAGAAAAGAGCATCGTTGGCTTTGCAGTCTGTGTATTTGGTCCGCCCAGTGGATCGAGGCAGGTCCACATGCTGGGACGCTGGCCGTGAGTGCTTGCTGGTGCTCTGATGTTTTCCTTTATATAGACAAGTGTTTATAGTATATAGACAGCTATAGTGAAGTAAAATGATCTCACAAAGATCACCATGACCGTTGTAGTAAAGTAAGATAATCTCATAATATCTATGGCACACATTTTCAAATTTCTGTGTCCCTTTGTGCCCCATGAGGCAGTGGCAAGAATACTCTATCGTGAAAGGCCCAGTGGTTCAATAACTTTCCAAGAAATAAGAGGTAACTGTTGCAATTGATTTTTTTTTCCCCCCTGAAGGGTTGCATCTTTTAGAGTCTGGCCAGAGATGACAGCCATTGATTGTGTTTGAGAGGGTCCTCTCTCCTCCTCTGGTCTAATCCTGCCTTTCTTCTGCTCCTTTCTACCAGTCACTAGAAGCATCATCTCCTAGAAGACCAGCGTTCTCGTGATTATGGAAGCCTCTCTGTCCTTTCTCTGACTGGAGCAATGCTGACCTCGGTTTCTTGGACCCATTCTGACTCAGGTAACCAGGCTCTGCCTCCCCCCTGACCTCCACCTGCACCTCAGGGAGATTGCACTGAATAAATGAAATACCAAAGCTATATTTAAATGCAAATGCCAAATTGATTGTTTCTTCATCAATTGGTATCCTCCCCCTCTTCCTCCCAATCTTCTTAATGATTAATTTATGCAGCTGATCAGACTGACAATGTGGTCAATCCAATTTAGGCATTAAGATAATGAAAACATTCAATCACATCTCTATTTAAAATTTTGGTGTGTCACAGACACACAAAGCAACAGGAACACTGCTGGGAATGTTCATATAGAAACTAGCTTCTGCCAAAGTTCCTATAAATCAGTTTCTTTCCCATAATACCGTGTTTGACTTGAATTATATTAATCTTTCTTATGTTGTATCTTGTGATTGACTTCAGTATTACGGAGAACCCGTTATGAGTTCTTGGGGCAGATGGGAATAAAAAAAAATACAAGGCATGGAGCTACCTTCTAGAGTAGCGGCTTAGCCAGAGACCCATGACTCACTCGTAAGAAAATGCAGATGGCGGTGCTCAGCTTAGGGCCAGGGCTGTGTACTCATTAATGGTAGCTCTTTGGTTCAGGGAATTGAGAGACTTTGAGGATTGGGATTGAAATAATTAGGGAAGAATTCATGGAGGAGGGAGGGCCTCCAGGGGGCTTTTTGTTTTGTTTTGTTTTGTATTGTTTTGTTTTTTGCTTTGGATCATTTGGCCAGGCGGGAAGAGGAACAACGTGGCACCTGGGGAGGAGCGTGGGAATGAGCCCCCTGTGTGCCTGGGCAGTGAGAGCCTTGGCTGCATGGGCCAGACAGGGTTCAGAGGACTCTGATCCAGTGTCCCAGCCAGAGCCTGAATCCCATAAGGTTTCCCTGGGGAAATGCCACCTGCCCTGTTATGGAGGGGCCTTGGCTGGCAGCTTCCTTCAGGGACAGCGGTCATTGTTGCCTCACCCCTGGCTCGGCTGCTACCTTGCTGGCCTTTTTTGCTTCTTTGGGCCTGTCCTCATTTGGCTTCTTCCTGTCTATCTATCTGATGCTTTACTCTTGTACCCACCTGTTCCCCTCCCCTCCAGGCCCTGCCTCGAAGCTGTGGCTTGACAGGCCTGGGGATAAGCCAGGGGCCACGTGAGGTCAGTTAACCTGGTGGTTTTGAAGGGTAGGAAGCCTAAGCCAAGACCATGAGTCTGTGAGTCAACGTTGAGATTTCTGAAAGCCAGAATTCAGTGAAGATCTCAAGGCTGAAGCTGGGGCCACAGTCAGGGATGGGGAGCTAAGTGCCCTGATTCATTCTGGGGTAGCTCAGCAAATCCTGCCCACATCTCACTCCTTTCCATGCCTTTTGGATAAAGCAGCGGTGGCCCTCACTGTGCTGGGTTTTAAAGGTGCTACTGAGAGTTGCCTGCCGGGACTCCAGCCCATCCTATCAGCCCAGTCCCGGCCCCCGTCCACTGCCTCAGCGTGTCCTGGTGATCCCGGAGCTGAGGGCCTTGCTGGCCCGGGAGCTCAGGCCTTCCTGGAATCAGAGCCCTGGGCCGCCCGCCACCAGGAAGCAGAAGAACTAGAAAAGCAGTCTGTGTTCTCCTCTCACCACAGCGATTGTGGGCTTTGTCTTCTAAGCCTAGTCCAGGGCTTAGTCACGCGGCCCATTGGGCTCCTGGGCCAGGTGTGGTCTGCTGCTTGTTCGTGTGCAGTGCACACGCGGAGAATGGTTTCTCCAGGGTTTTTTTAATTATTATTTTTTAATGTTTATATATTTTTGAGAGAGAGAGAGAGCCAGAGTGCGAGTGGGGGAGGGGCAGAGAGAGAGGGAGACACAGAATCCAAAGTAGGCTCCAGGCTCTGAGCTGTCAGCACAGAGCCCGATGCAGGGCTCGAACCCACGGACCGTGAGATCATAACCTGAGCTGGAATTGAACACTCAATGGACTGAACCACCCAGGCACCCCGGTTTCTACATTTTTAAACGGTTGGAAAAAATTCAAAGAAGAATAATATTTTGCGCCACATGAAAATTAAATGGAATTCAGATTTCAGTGTCCCTAAATAAAGCTGTAATGGGACGTAGTCATGTTCATTTTCAGATTATCTATGGCAGCTTTTGCATAATGGCAGAGTTGAATAGGTGCGTCAGAAATCGTAGAATGTGGACTTTCTGACCCTTTGCGGAAAAAAATTGTCATTCTAGCAAATTGCCTAGACCCTCGTGTGACACAAGCGTTTGTAAATTTTGAAGTGCGGAATATATTGCCCCATGAAGAATAAGTTTGAAGGGTGAGTAAGTTTGTACAGGAGAGGTAAATTGATCATATTCTAGATGGGGATTTTTGCATTCATCCGTTTAACTTACAAGTAAATCTTGAGGCCACTTCATTTCAGAAACTTACATATTAGGGTTGTCTTTAAAATGAGGCATCCGGGCTTCTTGGGATAAACTAAATGTTGGGACAAATCAGCACCAAATCAAAACACACCCTGCATTTTGGAACTTTTTCCCCTTTGGCTTGGCACTTGGCGTGAACTATCTTATTTTAAACCAAATAAATATTTTGTTTTAAATCAAGGAAGCATTGAAGCCCTAGCATGAGTAAGCCTCAGGCATTTAATCTTGGCAATATTTTCCCAATCTGGTGGGATTTTCTGATATTGTTGAGTGGAAACTACCCCAGCTATCAAAGTTGGAGGTATGAGTTCTTACTCCTATTGAGTAGCTGAGCCAGGGCTTTTTACCCTTGCAAGGGTAAAACGTATTCCCCAGATCTCAGGGCTAGTGCAACAGAAGTTTATTTCTCCCTCACTGGATTGCACCAGTGTGGCCCGTCTGACGTCCAGTTTTGAGGATCTAAGCCTTCTTCCTCCTGTGACACCTATGTTTCCTGGTTGCTGCAACATGTGAAAAAAAGAATTGAAAACACACCCTTTCTTAAGTGCCTTAGGTGACTCAGACCAGTTTCACATCCACAGTCCATTGGCCAGAATTAGTAACATGACCCTCTCTTGTTGACAGGAGCCTGGGAAGTAAGTACAGAGAAGCATGAGATCTACTTGGGGTACCCCTGCCCTTGCCACACTGCATCATTGTGAGGAATCCCATACTTTTTCTATGCTTTTCTTTCTTTGCTCATCATTAAAAGTAATTCACCCAGCTCTACTTTTTTTAAAATGTTTATTTCTTTTTGAGAGAGAGAGACAGACAGACAGACAGACAGAGTGTGAGTGGGGAAGGGGCAGAGAGAGACGGAGACACAGAATCTGAAACAGGCTCCGGGCTCTGAGCTGGCAGCACGGAGACTAACACGGGGCTTGAACCCATGAACCGTGAGATCATGACCCGAGCCGAAGTTGGAAGCTTAACCAACTGAGCCACCCAGGTGCCCCCTCTACATTTTTTCACATAGTTTATGAGAGGTTCAGATACGATGTACAAAAGAACCTTAAATCGTAGAATGATTTGTAAAATATGTAAGATATGATAGTTACCTGATTTCTTTATAAGGTACTGAGTGGTGATGGAGTGGAGTCAAGGTAATCACGTACGCCCCGGTAGGCCTGGGACTGTCCAAGAATTTGCCAGTTGACCTAATGTAATTACCATACAGTCGTCCCTTTCACCCCCAGAAATATCCTAGTATAGACAACCAACTATATGACCACGCCAGCTTGACCCCACTGATCATCCTTCAAGATTAGCGTTAGCTACATTTAGGCGTCTTTTGTGAGTCACACTGTTCTAAGCTCTTTGCCTGTACTGCTTCATTTAATCCTCGTAATGAACTTTTGAGGTGGGTACACGTAATCTCGTTCTAGCTAAGGTAGTAGAGGCAGAAAGGTTTGAATGGAATCCAGGTCTGAAGTGCTCTTAAGCGCTCCACGGGACTGCCTTGCTCGTCCTTCTCAAGGATTGCTCCCCTTGACCGTGTGGACCCCACTTCCCTAAAACTGGCTTGGGAACCACTCTCAGACCACACACCGGAAGAGAGCTAAGAGTAGCCCTTCTGACCTCGATGAGAAGGTGAGACACGGAATCATTACGTGATCCTCCAGAGCCAGAAAGTAGCAGGATCCGTGTGTCCCTTTCCACCCACTACCCTGGGCATTGACAAGAGCAGCTTGGGTTAACACTGGGCGCTGCATTTGACACGGGGAGAGAGGTTTTATTTTGAAACCTAGGGTGGAGCAGAACTCTAGCCAGGGAAGGGTTGCCGTGCGCGCAATGCAGTTGATTCAAACAGGCTCCTTCCCAACACAAATAGCCAGGAGGAACTGAGCTCTGTTTTCAGGGAGTTTATTTACAAATGTGTGTATTTAAAAAAAAAAAAAAAAAGCCAAACCACAACCAAAGAGCAGTCTGCTTGCAGAATAATATCAAACAAAAACTCATTTATTCACGAGATGGTATTAATTTCCCTGGTTTCTGGCCTTCCTAATCGGCGTTCAAAACCGAACCCGTGGAGTCAAAGGGAAAACTCTGGAAAGTGAACCCAGTGTGACCGAATCATCTCTTGCATTGCTTGCTTCAAGACCCACCCACCCCCCCACCCCCCGCCCCAGAAAATGATACATGTGGTTTCTAAATGTACAAAGGAAACTAAAGGAATTCCATTATGAAAGAAAAATTAGATGGAAATTTCTAATCCTGTCTCATAAACAATATAGGAATAACTTTAAAATATTCTGCTTTAAGCATGCATTTAATTTGTGCTCTGGGAACCAAATAATGTTGCTAAGATAAAACATTCTAATAATGATTTATGTAAATTTATTTGTACAAAGTAATGGTGTAGTTGCCTATAGCAAATTGCTTGGAATATGAAATGACATTTATGAAGTCTTTTTTCCCTCTGAATTAATACAATGGAGAAAATGAGAGACTCCAGAAAGGGAAAAAGAAATTCATGTTCAAAATGGAGTCTGATGCCTTGGGAGGCAGAGACAGCTGGACAGGTTACACGGTGTGAAAACAGTCAACAACCACAGTTCTACATGTTTTCCGTGATGCTCCCATTATTGAAGCCAATTTTTAAAGTCACACAAAGAGTGTGTGTTAGATTCTTAGAAGGCTAGAACCCTTTATTTTAGTGACCATAAGCCCTGCAGACGCCAGAGTCCTTTCGGAACAGCCAAGGACAGATCCCATGTTCTCATGGTGCCTCTTCGACAGGGTGCTGACTCCATGGGATACAAAGAAGCCAAATGTAATTAAAAATTGGGCAATTAATCTCTGCTCCCAGTTACTTTAATACCAAGGGAAGTTATGCTTGAGTCACAAATGTTAATAAACAAAACAAAAACCCTTCCGAAGAACTGAATCACAGACCTACAAGGATTTTTCCTATTGGCTGCCCAGTTAGCGTCTTTGATAATGGCTCTAGGTGTTTCCCGGAAACCTTTAATGGAATGGAAATCCCCGTATATGTAACAGAGTTTCTGGAGCTACGCTTTGGCCTTGTAAGTGCCCGGTATAATTTGCCATAACCTGTATGATATTAGCACCTTAGTTTCATAAGGCACTTATTTTTCCCCCTAAAGAGTTTTTACTATCTCCCTTGGTTATTGCAATCATTTAAAAATTTTTTAATGTCTTATTTATTTTTGAGAGAGAGAGAGAGAGAGAGAGAGAGAGACAGCGTGAGCAGGAGAGGGTCAGAGAGAGAGGGAGACACAGAATCTGAAGCAGGCTCCAGGCTCTGAGCTGTCAGCACAGAGCCCATCATGGGGCTCAAACCCAGGACCTGTGAGATCATGACCTGAGCTGAAGTCAGACGCTTATCCGACTGAGCCACCGAGGTGCCCGTTCCTTTTTTTTTTTTTTTATAAACGTAGGCTCTGTGCAGGCCACGTTAGTATAGATGGTCTTTGTCTTCCAAGAATTCAGAAATTAAGCTGGTCTAAATCCTTGGCTGTGGCTGAAAGCCCTGGTTCTGGTCCAGACTCTACAAGTTGGTTCCCTTTAGAATAGTCATGTTGGCTGGCCGTAGAGTAGGTTTAGGTCAAGATAAATGGATGGTAAGTCTTTGGTCATTTGCTCTTTTGCTGCTTCTGTCTGCAAAAGAAGCCATTCGCATTCTTTGCACATGTGTTCTTGGCCATTGTAGGTCAGGCCCCTAGGCTGAAAGTGTGAATACACCCTTTTGTTAGAATTCATTTCCATTAGAAGCATATATACTCCTTTCTTATCAGGGGTTGAAATGAATCCAGTGTAAAATGTGTTGACTTTTTTTTGAGATGACTCTGTAGTTCTATCACCTTAGAAAAGGTGTTTCACAGAAATTCTCTGAAGGAAGATAAGGAAATGTGAAACATTCTCAAGCCAAATGAGAAAATAAGTAATAATTCTCAGATCCGGGATCCAGTCGGGTCTATTTCAATGGTCCTGGACACCGAGGGGCCTCCCGCGTGGAAGGCAGGCAGAGAGGATGCTGGGTGCTCTGCTTGGGCATAGGGTCCGGTGGCGGGGGTGGTGCAGGGGGCAGACAGATATGCATAAATAAGCATTCGAAGATGAACTCTTCCCCGGTCCAAGGCAAAGAGAAAAATAAGCTCAAGATAGTGAGTTCAGTATCCTTACTTGGCAAAATAAAAAGTTGGCAACCTACGCTCGTCCCCAAAACTATTTTTGAAATCTTATTGTGGTGCAAAATCACGATCTGGGAACCTCCCTGACTTGAGTTCTTTTGCTTCTCTTTGGTGTTATTCTCACCTCCTTCTCTACCTTCCTTACTGGCTCCCACTACTGTTTACTGGAGGTCCCAGCCCGTGGCTTATCCTCCTTATTAGAAAGGAGATTAGCAAGTGTTAGAGACATACCAGCAATTAAGACTTTCTTCCTGATTGAAGGAGGAGAAAAAAAAAAGCCTTTGAAAAGAGGAGTAGGCATCTGTCCATAGCACTCTGGATTAAGCATGCACATCACACGCGTATCTCCTGCTAGAAATCTGGCAGACCCCATCCCGGCCAAGGCAGAGGGCGAGCTGTTACTCCCCAGGGAACGTGCTATATTGTGCTGTTTCCTGACAGTGGATACCATTTGTGTGTCCACATTTATTTTACTCTCACTCTGGTGTGTGCATATGGACTCCCAAAATGGTATTTGGGCGTTAAGAGGGGATCGAATCATTTGGGCCCAGACTCCTAACTCTGCTTAAAGCTCAGGGCTCCGTCAATGGTGGTAGCAACATAGCACAAGGCAGAGCTTTTTGAGTTTAATAAGATAGAATTAGCCTCAGAGGAACAATTGGAACTCGGAGCAGGGGCATCTCCCATGGAGTCAGGAGACGAAGAGCTGTTTTTGAAGTTTGATACTCCTTGAAAGAGAATGGCATCCAAACTGGCCTTGTTAATATAACAGCTCATAATGAAGGAGGGAAGGACATAACGTCATCCCCAGGCCCAAGCAAATGGTCTCTTAGCAGGTGGACGTTTAACGCCTGACACTCCAAGCCTAGGAGAAGGTATGTTGGTGAGTTGAACGTATCTGACAGCAGGTGGGGAAACCCACTCCTGAGCATTACTTTATTCCTGCTAGAAGGCGGGGGTGAGGGGGGACCTCACTGCTTTCATTGACTGCTTTTCCCTGAATACCAGAGATATCATTCCCTCACATATAATACATAGTCTCCTGCTGAACAAAAAGAAGCAGGCGATTGGTTATAGTAGCTACGGGAAGGTCCAAATTACTCCCCAGTTAGAGTTTAATAGACTTTACCTGTGATTAGTTTGATCTGGTGAGTGGACACTTTCTCTCCTGAATCAGCCTTGGGTGTACGGACCAGAGAACTGGGCAACACTAAGCACTGTTCAAGGACTTAGAGTGTTCCGTCAGGGGCCACTGAGGTAGATACAGAGAGGACCTGCTCTTTTGTAGGTGTGTGGCTGTGTGGTAGGTAGTTATGTGCTTGATAAATGCTTCTAAATAGTGATGGCCTTGTCTTTATCATGGCTTTCAAGTTTACCCTTCCTGTGAATATAACTGAAATCTTATAGTTACAAGAATCTATTATTGTTTCTAGATGGGTATATTCATGTAATGCACATGTATATGTAAATATATGTGTCTATGTACGTGTGTGTATATATATAAATAAATTACGTCATTTGATTCTGGGATACTTTATAGGATTCATTGTTTGCAGAAGGTGTGGAAATATCTAAATTACCGCCATTGTAACTGCTTCCACCTCTATATCATTCAGTCTCTACTTCTTTTTTAGCTTTTCTATGTGGGACATGTAAGGAGCCCCTGGATATATATGTGCTTAACTGAACAACAATGTCAACAAGCTGCTGTTTATTTTCTTAAACAGCTTGAGCAGAGATGTTTGGTCTGATTGCCGACAATTGTTAGCTTATCACTGAACTGTCCTGATGAGTCTTATTATTCAATTTGCATTGCTTACAATAGTAATTATTACTACATAAAAGAGCATGATGCTTTTATTTGTATAGTTCTTTCATTAATAATTTAATTGACTATTGCATCCAAGTGGTTCTGTGACACATACATCAAAGTACTTAGAGACTGGCCCTGGGCACCTTGGGAAATCAGCATTTAAGTATAAATTGTAAGGCTTGGGGGGTGGGGATGCAGGTGGTCGGCAGGTCCTTTGGTCCCGAGAACCAATTGGTTGGCTGTACGTTTCCCTCATATTTATTTCCAAGCATTTCACTGATTCACCGGCAGTGAGTCTCATCTAGTTATTTTAACAACCTAAGAAATAAGATCATGATATAGTTACTTTGCTCACTAAAATGGCTAGATTGGTACTGATTTATAAGTGAAAAGGTATTGATGGTTAAAGCAATATATTGACCCAAAATTATTGAATTGGTGGCTTCACATAAATAGAATCTGTGTCTATGGGGTCTGTTCTTTAGAAACAGGAAGATTTTGGGGCGACTGGGTGACTCAGTTGGTTTAGCGTCCGACTTCGGCTCAGGTCATGATCTCGTAGTCCATGGGTTCGAGCCCTGCCTTGGGCTCTGTGCTGACAGCTCAGAGCCTGGAGCCTGCTTTGGATTCTGTGTTTTCCTCTCTCTCTACCCCTCCCCTGCTCACATTCTGTCTCTGTCTCAAAAATAAATAAACATTAAAAAATTAAAAAAAAGAAACAGGAAGATT
This sequence comes from Cryptoprocta ferox, assembly GCA_028646485.1. Taxonomy (NCBI): domain Eukaryota; kingdom Metazoa; phylum Chordata; class Mammalia; order Carnivora; family Eupleridae; genus Cryptoprocta; species Cryptoprocta ferox. The sequence goes on from CM053560.1 coordinate 13,423,608, forward strand.
TTATGGTCACAGCTTAGCCGATGTTCCTAGACTACCCCGCACCTGTGTAAGACATATGTTTTGATACATCTTGTGATAGAAAAACTTAGTTTGTGTATTTTTTGGTGTAGGAGAGTACTACAAATTTTGTCCTTATTCATGTTTTATATATTAAATAAAATGATGGATTGAAATATGCCTTTGGAGGCATGAGAACCTGACTTTGGTAGGTATCAACCCATAGTGATATTCAAGGAACTGCATTTCAAAATTCTGGCTTCCTCAGGGAAAATAAAGTCAACAAAGGAATTCCCATTTGGCCAGCCCAGCCAGACATCTCAGAGGATAATGCATGTGTCAACCAACCAAGAGTATCATGGAGGAAATTTTTCAGGTCAGAAATTCCAGTTTATTAAAATGATTGTCTTTTCCACTCTCTAATGGATGTTGCATTTGGAGCAGGGTTGTTTTTTTTTTGTTTTTTTTTTTTAATTTTCAATTTTAATTCCAGTTAGTTCACTTAGAGTGTTGTATTTGGAGCAGGTTTTAATATTGCCCCTGAGAACCTATTTGCTGGGGCTCAGGAAAGGAATTGGGAGATTGTTTGAGAGCTCAGTTCTATAATTTACCTTTCAAATAGGAGTTTGATTTCTTGTAATTAAAAATTGTGTCTACATCCGTAACGAACAACTGAGTTCTTAAGAAGTACTGGGAACTCTATGGGTGTACAATCTATTTTAATACGATTAAACACTTGACAGTTATTTACCAGTGTAGAAGAAGGCCATGTTCTGGTGGCTAAGTGGTATATAAACACATATATATATGTATATATATATAATTTTTATGAGAGAGAGTATGGGTGTGTGTAGGGGAGGGAGGGGCAGAGAGAAAGGGAGAGAATCCCAAGCAGGCTCCATGCTTAGCGCAGAGCCTGACATGGGGCTCTGTACCAGCTGTGAGATCATGACCTGAGCCAAAATCAAGAGTCGGATGCTTAACCGACCTAGCCACCCGGGTGCCCCTGCACCTTCCATTTTCTACATGGAACTCTAGAAACCTAGCTCAGTGGAAGCAAGTGAGTAGAATTTATGAGAGAATTCTTTACATCCTTCAGAAAAATGGACTAGTCGCCTGAAGTAGGATTGGTTTATTTTTTTCAGTACCGTCCTTTCCAGGGACTGAACTAAGGGGGGTGGCTCAGGCTCTAGCACCCCCCCTCCCCCCGCAATCCCACACAGACATAAGCCACTGTGTGTGTTATGCAGATGCAGCATCACATGAAGTTCTGCAGCCATTCCCTTCGGGCCAAGCAGTGCTGCCTCCAAGCTCCTCCCACACACACATTCCAGAGTGGCCACAATTCCTTGGTTTTCCCTTCTTGGCTGTTCATTGTGGACTGTCCTAACGTTTGACATCGCCCTTTATATTTCAGTTTCCTAAGTGGGTATCTGAAGGTTTCTTCTTACAAAGACAGAACCCTGCTGGCCAGGGCATTGGTCTGTACGTACAGCTGCCTGGAGGGAAGTTGTTCCTCACTCACCACCGGGCTCAGGGGAGCTCCTGTTGTCCTTGCCTCTGTCCTGTCTGTGTCTTCTGTTAGTCTCCACCAGGCTGCTCGAGGGCGCTTGCTCAAAGTCTCCCTGCCCAGAACAGAGCACTGGGGTCTGGTCTTGAGTTGTCAGTGTAACGGGTTCCATCACGGCCTTGGTGATGCTGTTCAAGGTCATGACAGGGATTTATACGCACACAAGAGAGACTCAGCCAGCAAAACTCAGCTGTCTGGAATATAACCAGGAGTTACGAAGAATAAAAAAAAAAATGTCTCATAGGACAAAATAGCTTTCTCCAAATCCAAGCATTAAACTTTAAGTAGATCTTCGCTGGTTTTGTGTTCTTCATGTAACCACACTCCTAATTAACTTGGCTTTCTGTTTCTCTTTTATAAACGAGAAAACAAAAGCACAAAGGAGTTGAATCATTTGCCTAAACTCTCCAGGCTGTGAGTGGTAGAACAGGTTCTTAAGATTCTAGACTTAGGAGGGTAATCAGTGTTTAGGATGGTAGCAGCAAGATAAGGAAAAGGGTTCAACTGTATTTGACTCTTTTGTTTATTTTTATTTTATTTTTTGTAGTAAAGTTCCAAATATCAACTTTCTTTTTTTTTACATACATCACTGTTTTTTTTTCTTTTTTTTTCTTTTTTCTTTCTTTTTCTTTCTCTTAGAGTGTAATGACTCTTTTGTTTAGAAAGTAGGGGCACCTGGGTGGCTCAGTTGGTTAAGCCACCGACTTTGGCTCAGGTCATGATCTTTTTGGTTCGTGGGTTCAGGCCCCACATCGGGCTCTGTGTTGACATTTCAGAGCCTGGAGCCTGCTTTGGATTCTCTGTCTTCCTCTCTCTCTGCCCTTCCTCTGCTTGTGCGCTCTCTCTCTGCCTCTCAAAAATATATGTTAAAAATTTTTTAAAAAAAGAGGGGCGCCTGGGTGGCTCAGTCGGTTAAGCGTCTGACTTCGGCTCAGGTCATGATCTCACGGTTTGTGGGTTCAAGCCCCGCATCGGGCTCTGTGCTCACAGCTCAGAGCCTGGAGCCTGCTTCAGATTCTGTGTCTCCCCCTCTCTCTCTGTCCCTCCCCTGCTTGCACTCTATCTCTATCTCTCTCAAAAATAAACATTAAAAAAATTTTTTTTTAAAAAGAAAAGAAAGGAGTAGAAAAATATGTAGTAATTGCAGGATGATTGCCTTCAAAAGGACCACTTTTATTTTTTAATTCTAGTGTGTAGTGAGTATCAGTTGGCTGAGAAATCCCAACAGGTGGACTGTGCTTCCTGATTCTGCCAAACCAATGTGAAGTTACTAGAGTTCTCTTTGCTGAACAGCTAGTTTAGCTGGTGTATAAATAGATGCTTATGAAATACTTCTTGTATCATCAAGATGAATGAAGCCTTGAGTCGGTCTGTGTCATGACAATCAGCCCGGTTCTGGTGCGCTTGGGTAGGAGACAGACGCAGAGCTTCGGCAGTGTCTGGGCTTGGGGATAGACCCCTCTCACATGACTGAGGACAGCCCCTTCAGGAAAGAAGTTCCCTGCATGGAAGGGAATAGCGACCAGCTCATTGAAATTCACCCACGTCCTTCCTTTGTGTTGAGCTTCACAGTTTTCAAACTACTGTCATGCACACGATCTCCTTTGCTCACAGCAATCCTGTGTGTCAGGCAAAGCAGACATCGGTGTCACTTCCATCATCCAGGTGAGGACAGCCAGGCTTAGAGGGAGGTGCTCGTGGTCACAGTGCCCGGGGGGAAGCAGGATCGGAGCGCTTCTCTATACCACGCACTGGGTAACCTCCTGCCACCCTGAACGCCTGTGCTGTTCATGCCTGGGGAGGGCACCAGAGGGTAATGGAAGGAGATCTTTGTCCTCCTGCAGAGAGCTTTCTTTCTCTGTTGAAAAAGGCCAGTTTCGCAGAGAAGGAGAAAAAGGAATGTGAATGTCCAGTCACGGCTGCGTGAACCACTTTGCTCTCAGACAGAAGAAACACTTGAGATGACACGAATAGGAGAAAATACACCTTGGAAGATCAGGCAGTTTGTGGACAAGGCTTTCTTTATCTGCTAGACACAGTCAGCAACCTTGCAGCTGAAGGGGCCCCACAGCTCTACTTCCTGGGTCGAGGACAAGGCTATGACGTCCCTATCTGGCCAGGTAAACACGGGCTTGGGACTTCTGATCCCCGGGGGCCCTCACCCTCACCCTGGCAGCAGAGAGCCCCACCTGCCTGCTCAGCCCTGGTGTGCCCAGACAGGGAAGAGGAAGGAGGTTGGCCACAGGTCATTGATGCTCTTCCCGGTACCGGGGGTCTGGGCATCCTTAGGTGGACCATCCCGAGATCTGATCCAGGCTGGTCTCTGTAACTGGTCAGGTGTGATTTTAAGCCAATTCGAGGACCACTGGGCTCTAGTTTGTCATCTGTAAATTAAAGAGTTCTTAACTTCACTCATTATTTAAAGAGGTTCAAATCAAAACAGCAAGGAAATACCATTTGTCATTTGTCTGATTGGCAAATATTTTAAAATTTCAGAATATCCTTGGGGCACCTGGGTGACTTGGTCACTTGAGCATCTGACTTCGGCTCAGGTCATGATCTCGTGGTTCGTGGGTTCGAGCCCCGCGTTGGGCTCCGCGCTGACAGTTCAGAGCCTGGAGCCTGCTTCGGATTCTGTGTCTCCCTCTCTCTCTGTTCCTCTGTCGCTTGTGCTCTGTCTCTCTCTCAAAAATAAATAAACATTAAAAAATTGTTTTTGGGGGCGCCTGGGTGGCTCAGTCGGTTGAGCGCCGACTTCGGCTCAGGTCAGCATCTCGCAGTTTGTGAGTTCAAGCCCCGCGTCAGGCTCTGTGCTGATAGCTCGGAGCCTGGAGCCTGCTTCAGATTCTGTGTCTCCCTCTCTTTCTGCTCCTCCCCCACTCATGCTCTGTCTCTCTCTCGAAAATAAATAAACATTAAAAAAATTGTTTTTGAAAAAAAATTTCAGAATATGCAGTTCGGAGAGGGGTTGGGAAACAGACAGTTTTCATGGCAGGGAACGTAGGTGGTGCATTTGGCAACATCTGTCAAAAGTTACATGCACACACCCTGCAAGTTCAGACTTACAAATGGAGCCTGTGGATTTACTCACCGAAATATCAAAAACTAGTGAGTGAGGGTATCTTAATATTGTTTGTGATAGCAATAGCCCCAAATTGGATACAGCCTCAGTACCCATCACATTCCACTTATAAAATAAACAAGTCATGGGGTTGTAATGTACATCTAGGGGAATATAGTCAATAATATTGTAACAACTTTGTGTGGTGACAGATGGTAACTAGACTTAATTGTGAGCATCATTTAATAGTGTATAAAAATCTCAAATCACTATGATGTATAACTGAAACTAAAAGGCCATTGTTTGTCAATTATACTTAAATTAAACATAAATAAACAGGAAGAGTTGGAAAGGGTACAAAGATACAATGGTAATAAGTAATAATAATACATATTTTTTCAGTGTCATCCCCATTCTAAGAGGTTTACATGTATTAATTCCCTATTCCCATTTTACAGATGAAAAAGCTAAGGCACAGTGAGGTTAAATAAGTTCAAGGTTATATGACTAGAAAGTAGCGTGGTGATGGGAGTGAAAGGCGAGTGTTCTGGTTTCAAAACTTTGTTCATTGCCTTCTTTCTTCGTTTGGTTTGGGCAGCTGTAGCAAAATACCAGAGACCGGACGGGTGATAAACAACAGAAATGTCTTTCTCCCAGTTCTGGAGGCTGGATGTCTGAGATCAGGTGCCACCATGCTCTGGGGGGACCTGCTTCTGGGTCTCAGACTTCTCACTTTGCCTGCACATGGTGGAAGGGGCTAGTGAGCTCTGTGAGGTCTCTGTTTTGAAGGTACTAATCCCATTCATGGGTACTCCACCCCCAAGACCTAATCACCCCCAAAGACCCCTCCCCACACTTCTTAACACCATCACATGGGGATTAGGATTTCAACATATGAATTTGGGGCAGGGGACACAAACATTCAGACCAAAGCACCTTCTTTTGAATTATTTATTTATTTATTCGTTCATTTAAAAGATTTTTTTAAATGTTTTATTCATTTTTAGAGAGAGACGAGAGTGTGAGCGGGGGAGGGGCAGAGAGAGAGGGAGACACAGAATCTGAAGCAGGCATAGCATCTTAAGTGAGGAAAAAAAAAAAGCAAGTTGCAGGAAAGTGAGGCCCTATTTATGTAAAAAGAAAATCAAGTCATATATATGTGTGTAGATATGTGTATGAATATATATGCTCATATTTTTGTAATTACTTTTAGCAGGATACGTAAGGAGAAAGTAGGGGGGCCTGAGGGTTCACGTAGGAGGAAAGACACCTTTTTATACATTCCTGCACTATTTTGTCTTAAAAAATGGATTCATTTATGATTTTTATTTTTTAATGTTTATATATGGCTAATCTGTTTAGGTGATGGGACTAGGGGTTATTTACATTTTCTTTTAAATTTTCTTTATTTAAAATTATCTAGTAAATATTGTATTTTTATATGAAAAGATTGCACATAACCCTCTCTGAGAGTCCCTTCCAGATCAGAAAGGTCCTGATGGTATTTGTTGTGCGTGAACCCAGCCGTGCTTCTTACGTAGCATGGAATGGAACCCTGTTCCCTGCCCACAAGTCCCTTAGCATTGAATCAGGTCATCGCGGACAGTGATACACACACCTGGGACAGGGAAACCTCCAAGATCCCACCATTCTCTGCTAGACACTGGCTTGTCCTGCTGGGCCAGTCCTCATTCTCCTCAGCAGAGAGTTGTATCTGAGTCCAAGGTGAGGAGAGCCATTTAGAGAAGGGGACTGTGATATGTAGCTGTCTGTGCTTGGGAGCTCGGACAGCGTCTAGCCGGGACTAGATCCTTCTGAGTTCCCGATTATCACCACCACTGACGGTGAATGCTCACACTCATTCTGTGTCAAGCACTGTGATGATCTCTTTAGGTGCAAGCATCACAGTTACCGTTTCTCTCCCCATGCTAGAAGGGAAGATTCAGATGTGCTCCCTTGCCTCTGCCTTAGTTTTTAAAGTGGTGGAAGTGGTATACCTTCTCTCCACCCCCATGCCTGTGCTCCAGGGCATCAGCATGGTGACTGGAACAGTAATTGAACTGAGGAGACCCCCAAGAGAAGGGAAGAACCCAAAGAGAGTGGTCAAGATTCTTGTTCAGTTCTCCCAAGCCCCCATCATTTTCTAGCTCATGGTGAAGAGTTTGCTTTCATGGGAGGAGGGACTGGTGTTTTGCAATGCTCCATGACAGTCTGTTCATACCTGCATTATAACACTTACTACACCGTATAATGACTGCTGTTATGGGTTGTGTCCTTCACTGGGCTGTGGGTTTGGTGGGCAAGGTCCTCATTCATCTCGCTGATGCATGTGCCCAGAACTGACCCTTTACTTAGAACTTCAGGAATATGTCCAGCATGGACAGAGTTAACACTTATGGGCAAAACAGTTGTCTGAGCACTCAGGAGGCACTAGAGACCAGGTGGCACAAAAACGTATCCCCTATACTTGCTTTCAGTTGGAAGAGAGATGAAAAAAGGAGAAGTAAGTGGAGTTTGCTTTTGGTTTGGCAAAGTTGTATGTGGCAGCAAAATGGCTGCCCCTCTGGGCACTGAATGTATTGGTTATGCCCAATGTATCGGTTTGCTTTCCGCAGAGACACTTGTATGCCTCAGTGAACTGAGGTGTGATTTAGGAGGGGCCGACATGGAAGGAAATGAGATGAAAAGGAGGAAAAATAAGTGGAAGTGATGGACTAGAGGCACTGGGAGCCAGCAGAGGCTGGAGCACCAGGAAGGCTCCTGGATTTGCATGCTGGCCCTCACGCTCAGTGATGTCCACACTGTACTCATTTGGGGACAGCTGGTAGAAACTCGTTTTCGTATGTGTGTGCATAATTTATAGAAATAAATAAAGCTAGTGAAATGGGGACTACCCCAATATTCTACCTCAATAATCAGTCTGTAAAAGAAAAGAAAAAATACTGTTCATGAAAACCTAAAAATGGAATATAAGCATTTAAAAGTAATTTTATGATACAATCCAGGAATCCAGTATGGCATCCTAAGCCTACCACATGTGGACAGCTCCAGAGTTGAGATTTAAGTGGAAAATCCCAAGACTGTCTTCCACCTCAGTCAATAGCACCAACAAATCTTCAGCTACTGGAGAGAATGGACTATGACCAGCAGCTAATGTTGGAAGTGTCAGATCACTCTTCCTAGTCTCTGCAGTGCTAAATCTGTGAGTTTCAGGGTGACCTTTCTGCATGTGGTCAATGGTATAAAACACACCTTGTGTGACCATCTTGAAAAGTTCCTGCCAGATATTATGGAAAAGTTAAGCAAGAGGGGGGAGCCCACTTCATAAGCTAATGTTTAGGAAGGTTTCTCAGCAAAGGTTTCTGAGGAGAAATCACTCAAAAGTTTTCCTGGTGTTGCTGGAAAGGTGGTAGACCCTATGGCCATGTGTACACAACACCAGGATTGCTTTTTAGTGGGCCGTAAGGATGAGAGCTCTTGGCCATGAATCTAGGGAGGGCTGTGTGCAAGAAGAACAGGCACTTGGGCTGCTTCTAAAGTCCCAGTTAGCATAGAACCTTCCCTGGTCTGGGAATGAGGCAGGCCTTGGCAAATGGGAATAAGAGAGAGACATCTGGCAGCTTCTCCCATACATGATACTTTCTTATTCTTTGGTCCCTCATACCCCTTCAGCTGAGAAGACGGACATCTTTTCCATCTGCATTACACAGTGCAGGAGACGGGGTGGGGGTGGGGGGCTGGTAGACCTCCACCCTGCATGTCTCTGATGTCTCAGGCATTGGTCCCCACCAGGCTAGCAGGGGACCCCCAGCTTCTTAGAGCCCTGGAGCAGTGCCGCCACGTCTGGGCCCCAGTGACTGAGGCTGGAATGAAGAGACCTCAGGAGAGCCAGATGCCTCTATGGATTAAAGGCTTTTCTGAAATCCACTCTCTGTTCTAGATGAACCAAAGGCTATGGGAGTAACTTGAATGCAAAACATTTGGCTAAGGAAGACCTGTTATGGGGGCAAGCACTGGTCACTTCAAAACCGTCCGGCCTGTAGTTTTCTGGAATAAGGGGTGGGGCACACATTTTTAAATTTAGACCTCCTCTCCTTGAATTTCCTAATAACTTGCCAGCTGTCTTCTCTAGCAAGCCTGGCCCAGCTAGGTGGGCCCAGAAGAAAGAAATTATGTAGGAACGTGTCCCTCGTGAAATGGTTAAGATTCCTTAACATCCCAGCCTGATGCATTTGACCTTGAATGATTTTTTCAAAATGAGGAGTTTCCCCAAGGAAGCAGAGTAGGACCTTGATCTCTTTCTCATGATTGGGAGAGCTCACCAAAGTCGCTCTTCCCACAGTGGAGGCGTTTACCCCAAAAGGGCAAGGATTCCTTCTTCTCTCTGCTCAATCTCAAATAGCCTTCTTCCAACCAGCAAGAACTCAGAAATACCAAGGCACAGCCTCTGGGCTCCCTACCCTGTACTTTCAGGAAACATTCATTAATGAAAAAATGCAGTGTTTACAAATCTTGTTTTACTAGACAGAAAGCTGATTACCTAGAGTGGATGCTCATGTGGGCGGGTCTTGTCTCTCTTGTTCATTGCCATGACTCCAGCCCTTCTCACGACAGGTCCACCAGCTTCCTGAGAGGACAAATGTGGGCCTGGATGCCACTAAGGCTTTCTTTTCATGCTGGCTTCCAAGCTCTGAACTCCCTTTCTTCCCCTTCCCTTGTTTGACCACTCTTTACATCCTGTACATCTTTCCATGTCTGTCCGGATAGTTGCCCACTGGACACATTTTCTGATCACACCCACTGGACACATTTTCTGATCACACCCATTCTAGTGGTATCTGCTTCTTTCCGGCACCTGCTCCAGACATCACCTTGTGTATTTCAAGTAATTTCCTACAAATAATAGTTAAAGTGCTGTATTTGTCAAGGACTAGCTTTTTATTATCATTTTTTTAAAAATTAGAAAGCCTTTAAGGCTAATAAGATCACTCTCAGCTTTGGTTTCTGATATACTCTCTTCATTAATTTATTAACATATTTATTATTCATTCAAAAAAAAAATATTCCTTAAGTGTCGTGGGCCAGGATCTGCCCTGATTCTGGGGAAACAGTGGCAAACATGCCACTGTGGCCCCTGCTCTTGGGGCGTCTACATTCTGGGGGAGGAAGACAGACAACAAACGGACGAGATTTCTGATTACAGTCCATGTGCTGAAGGAAGTGAAATGAACGGGGAGCAAGTCCCGTGCTTGCTGCTGGTTTGGGAAGACATCCTAGAAGGGACGACATTTCAGAGGAGGCCTGAGGAAGAGAAGGGAGAAGGGAAGAAGGGTGAGGATTATCCCTGACCTGGGAGTCATCACCTCTTGCCTCAGTTGCTCTTTTGGTGCCTGGAACATCTTGCCTTTTTGTTTTGTATATCTTTTTCCATTATTATTTTAAAATAATCACAGACTTAGGAGTTGCAAAACACACAAAAAAAACAAAAAACATAGAGAAGACCTTCCACCTTTCCACATGATGACATCCTCCCAAACTATAGGTATCTCATTAAAACCAGGAAACTGACACTGTTACACTACTATTAAGTAGACTACAGACCTTATTTAGAAGACTTCACCAATTTTTGTATGTATTCATTGCCTATAAAAGACTTGTCTCTGTGGGTGTGCTTGTTCTGTTTTTAAAGTGCCCGTTTCTTCATCTCTCTCTCTTTTTATTTATTTTTGAAAGAGAGAGAGAGAGAGAACAAGCAACAGAGAGGGAGGGAGAATCCAAAGCAGGCTCTGAACCGTCAGCACAGAGCCCGATGTGGGCTCAGAACCCACAAACAGTGAGATCATGACCTGTGCTGAAGTCAGAGGCTCAACCAACCAAGTCACCCAGGTGCCCCTCTTCCTCTCTTTTGAGCCTAGTTTGCTAACTTTGTTTCAGGAGTGTCTGACTCATCTATTCAGCAAACACTAATTGAACATCTACTGTGCTTCAGCTCTGTGCTGGGTATTGGAGATCTGAGGGTGGCTGATGCCAAGGCAAGAAGGGGGCGCTGGGGCAGCAGCTTGGATGGTCCTTGGATGGTCAAGGAAAGCTGTCCAGAAAAGGCATAGTTGGAGCCGGCCTGGTAAGAAGGTCTGGATGTGAGAAAGGAAAGCCCATAGGTCAGCAGGTTTAAAGTATGAGGGGCCTAGATGCCAGGCCAGGGCTTGGGGCTTGGTGCCTTTTTGAGGATTCCCCAGTGGCCAGCCAAGTAGGGACTCAAAATGGGACTGATGGACAAGTCTACTTAATTTATTTTCTCTCTGCTCCATCCTTTGGAGCAATAATGGTAGTGTTTAGTTGAGCAGAACTGACCCGGGACCGACTCCTGGATGGACTGACTCCTGGAAGGACCGCTACCGGGTCCTTCCTCCCAGGCAGAGCGCAGAGTAGCGAGAAGCCCCTTCACCATTCGCTCTGACGAAGCAGCATTTGACTGTGAAGCACCTGTGTTTGCATATCATTGACATTTGTTGTACAGGAAGAAACTAGGCGTCAGGTGCTATTTAGATGCTTCCTTTAAGTTTTCTGAGAAGGAGAGAGCTCTCTGGATGGCTGGATCCACACAGATGACACAGCACCCGCCCACCGAAGAAGGGATGTTCGGATTTAATCAGGGCGCTTAGTATTTGGCTCTGACCTTTTGAGCATGTCGTGTTGGGGCGGCAGTCCTGTTACACTCAGCCTGCACAGCTCCGCTGGAACGCTCTGGAAAGGTGTAACTAGGATGTCCTTGTCTTTCTGAACAAAATGCAAGAGAAAGAAGCCCCGCCCCCATCTCCCCATCTAGAAGCAGTCTGGCTTTCTAGAGGAAGGAAAGCAGGAGAGTGAGTGGTGGATTCTGGATACGTGTGCTGTGGGCTCTCAGGAGAATTCCAGCACTCTCTGGGCCGCCACGGTCACCTCTGTGTTCCTTGGCAGCTGCCTGGGAGGGTTTTTAGTATCTCCTGCTCCTGCTGTGGGGCTGACAGTCCTGAGCCTGATGTCCTCCCGTGCATACGTGTACCTCGCTTGCTCAGCACACGGTCCCCTTTGAGCTGGTGGCCTGGCCTTGGGCTCGGGTCGGGGGATGTGGTCCTCGGTGGGGACTCTGAGACCATACAGGCAGTTACCTTCCTAGCAAAGGTTCTGGGTTTCATGAAGCATGTGATGGAATCCAGTGCCTTCTAAATCCAGTGGGCACTTACCCAGACAGGAGAAAGAGCAGAGCTGGGGCTGACGGAGAGAACAGGTGGGCACCTGGCTGTGTAGGGCTGCCGTGCAGGGATGCAGGAGTGAGACGTGACTCCATTAGCAAAAGCGCTCGCTCTGTGCAGCTGCCTGAACGGCACGGTGTGGCCTACGGAGCTCGTAGCAGGCACCAGAGGAATAAGGAGGGAGAGCAGGACCAGGTGGCCAGAGCCCCATCTTGGAGCTGCTCCAGCCCCGCGTGTCCTAGAGCAAGTCTCTCAATCTCGCTGGACCTCACTTTCCTGCCTGTAAAGTAACAGTTGTGAACTAGATGATCCTTAGGTTTCTTCCAAAATAAATATGCTGTCATCATACACTAAAGACTCATGGTTTCCGTGCAGATTTAAATTCACTCTGATTAAAAGGGTGTTTTTTGGGGGCGCCTGGGTGGCTCATTCCGCAAGCATCCGACTTAGGCTCAGGTCATGATCTCGCGGTTCGTGGATTCGAGCCCTGTGTCGGGCTCTGTGCTGACAGCTCAGAGCCTGGAGCCGGCTTCACATTCTGTGTGTCCCTCTCTTTCTCTCTGCCCCTCTCTAGCTTGCACTCTGTCCCTCTCTCTGTCTCTCCCTCTAAAAAACTAAACATTAAAAAAAGAGGGGGATGTTTGTTTTGACACAGCCCCTCAGTAGGTTGTCAAGGAATAGTGGAACTTTTGAGGAGTTCCCCTTCTCAGGTTTCCCAAGCTTTTACTGCTCTAAAGTAGCAACGGTGTCATTGTCACTTTGTCACCATACAGTCATTTAAAATGCCCTGTTGCTTTTTTGAAGGACACATCCTGCACAACTCTTTCTGAACCCCCTGTTCAGGGGATCAACTGATAGTTTGTGAATCAGAGACCGAAATGTTGAGATTTCCTCAAAGTTGGGCCATATTAGCTTAGTGTTCTTGGGACAGGAGGCGGACAGGGTGAGCAGTGGGGAATTACTTTTTCTAGCCTGTTTGGAGAGCTTGCAAACGAAATTTGTTTCCTTTTGTCCTTTTCCACCCAGCAAATACCGACTCTGACTCTTGGCTGTGAGTGGGGCTGGAATGAGCGTGGCTAATCTCTGTTTAAGGGCTTTATCTTCTCCAGGGCCAGGTCAGCCAAAATTTTGTGCTGCCGTCGTTGATTGGGACCTGGAGAGATCTTGATGGGTCTGTCTGCCGAGGCTCACAGCAAGCCGCGGGAGCTCCACGCCCAAGACAGAGTAGCCGGCAGATTGGGAGGGCAGCTGGATAACTTTTTGGTAATTATTTGTTTTCAGGCGCGCCAAGGCTGCACTTGAAACTCAAATTATTCACGAGCATAATAGCCAAGCTCTCCGTTCACGTTGTACTTCCCTGCTGAGTACAGAAGGAACGGGGCAATTTTCTGAGAAGCGCGTTGTAAAACACTTGTTAAAAGTGCATCAAAGAGGCAGTTCGTGTCCACGGTGGGTCCACATGCTGAGTTTGGGGAGAGAACAATGTGCTTATCCCAGGAGGAAAGGAAGTCCCTCAATAGAGAGCCCATGTGGCTGTCTCCACAAATGTACCTTGCACGTTTCTGACGCAGGGACAAGTTAGCTGAGCCTTCCAGGCCCAGAGAGCCAGCCTAGGTGAAGGCAAAGGGAAGAGCTGCAGACGGCAAGAGATCTAGAAAACAATGGATGTTTCTGAAAGGGGAAAAGCCTCGAGAGCCCGGGTTGTGGAAAGTAGGGGCTAGAGTTATCTGATCTGATGTTTCAAGGCACCGCGCCTTCCTCCAGGTATCCTGGTCACTCTGACAGCGAGAGTAGCATTCAGGCCGGCACGACAGATGTCCTGATTGAGTTTCACATCCTCCTATAAACTCATCTGCGTCCACTCCTCATTTCTCCTAGATCTCCCTCCCCCACGGTTTTCCGTATCTGCCTCTCCCGCCGCCTCGGCCGCCTCCTCCTCCTCCTCCTCGTCCTCCTCCTCCTCCTCCTCCTCCTCTTCTTCTTCTTATAGCTTTTTTTGTTTGTTTTTATTTTTGAGAGAGAGAGAGAGACAGTGTGAGTGGGGCGGGGTGGGGGGGTGGGCAGAGAGAGAGGGAGACACTGAATCTGAAGCAGGCTCCAGGCTCTGAGCTGTCAGCACAGAGCCTGATGTGGCGCTTGAATTCAGGAACCGTGAGATCATCACCTGAGCCGAAGTCAGACACTTCCGACTGAGCCACCCAGGTGCCCCTCCGGCCTCTTCTAAAAGCTGTCTGGACAAGTAGCCAAGGCTACAGAACGGGGCTTCAGAAAACTTCATTTCTGCTCGAGACTCTGCAATAGCTGCTCCCCCTTTCGATTATTCTGTCTTCATTCATTTTTTTTATTCATGTAATCTTTTATTCAACCTGCATTTATTGAGCACTTACTGTCTGGTGCACACTGGGGGCCCTCACGATCTGTCAGTGAACATGACACGTCAGGGCTGGCCGCTGTGGAGCTCACGTGGGCTTGTTAACTTTTATGACACAAATTCTTAAACCTAAGGGGCCATCACAGTATGTGTGCTGGCAGATAAATGTCTCAGACCTTCTCTGGGTTACCTGGCCACAGTTAAATTCCTGTACTTTTCAGCTGGGGTATGACCCAACTGAAAGGAAAGGTAACCATAACAGAGATTTCTATAATAAAAATTCTAGGGCTCGGTTTCAAAAATGCCATGATCCGCCTGGGTGGCTCAGTCGGTTGAGCGTCTGACTTCGGCTCAGGTCATGATCTTGCAGTTCGTGGATTCGAGCCCCGCATTGGGCTCTGTGCTGGCAACAGAGCCTGGAGGCTGCTTCTGATCCTGTGTGTCCTTCTTTCTCTGCCCCTCCCCTGCTCATGATCTATCTTCCCTGTCTCTCAAAAATAAATAAATGTTAAAAAAAATTAAAAAAATAAAAGCTATGATCTTCATTTACCTTAGTCCGTACTTAGTTTGTTGGGTCAAACAAGTGTGATGGAATGTCAGTCTTTCATTTAAAAAGATTTTTTAAAATATTTATTTATTTTTGAGAGAGAGACAGAGAGACAGAGTGCAGAGGAAGGGCAGAGAGAGAGGCAGACACAGAATCTGAAGCAGGTTCCAGGCTCTGAGCTGTCAGCACAGAGCCTGATGTAGGGCTCGAACTCATGGACCATGAGATCATGACCTGAGCTGAAGTTAGACACTTCACCGACTGAGTTGGCTGTTAACTAGTAGCTCCTAAAGAGCAAGTCAAACTGAATTGTGTAACTTTTATAACTATGATGGTAACAGATGTGAGCTATGGAGTGAGTTGGAGTTATTAATAATGGTGGGTTTTTTTAAGGTTATTTATTTTGAGAAAGAGAGAGCAGGAGAGGGGCAGAGAGAAAGGAGAGAAAGAGAGAGAAAGAGAATCCCAAGTAGGCTCCACACTGTCAGTGCAGAGCCCAAGAGGGCTCAAGCCCACGAACCATGAGATCATGACCTGAGCCAAAATCAAGAGAGTCGGATGCTTAACCGACCGAGCCACCCAGGAGCCCCATAATGGTGTTATTAATAATAGTGTCCAATTAGTTCCCATTTTCTGAGAAGCTGCTCTGAAGCAGACACACTGGTTGTCTTGCATAGATTACTCCCATCTTCCCCAGAGCTCTGGAAGGTGGTGCTTGCTGTTCTGCTCCACAGAAGAGGTTCATGAAGGCTAAGTGACTTGCCAAGGACCATACAGCTTATAAACAGCTAACCCTGTCCTGACTGCCTCCTAAAACTGTGCCTTTCCACTGTCTCGTTCATTCATTTATTCATTAATTTTTTTTTTTTTTACTGAGCACCTACTATGTGCCAGCCGTTGTTCTTGGGGCTAGGGATGCCCTGGGGAATATGGCATGTGAGGTCTTTGTTTCTTGGAGCTGGTATAAGCTCCAATGGTAGCCTTCCAGAGCCTGGGACCCCACTTAAACTAGGCAACAGGGAGAATGGGATCCAAGACATAATATGAAGGCCTTGAAACTCCCAGGCCCAAATCCCCTTTTATAGTTAGGATTTAATCAGGCATGTAACTATGGAGATGGATCCTCCAAGGAGGTTTAATTATTTATGAGTGTGTGTTAAAGGGAAAGTACAATTATAGTAGAAGATCCAGAACGGCCCCTCTGGGGGGTAGAAGAGCCTGCAGAGGGTGGGCTGTCTGGCTTGGCATCTTGGCGTCTTGCCGCCTTGCTTTCCTTTGGCCCTCACCCCCCCAGCACCTGGCGCTGGCCCCCGGCCCCAGGCCTTTGACAGATAAGGAAGCTGATGGCTAGCGGGCCAGCGGTCCTCAGTGTTACTCCATGGGCTGCATGGATGGGACTAATGTGCTGCAAGTTGAGCACGTCTGCCCCACCCACTAAATGCTGTCGCTTCCGCCTTCTCTCCAGTATTGTGACAGCCCAAACCATCCCTACATATTTCCAAACATTCAGTTCTCCAGTGGAGAACCTCAAAAATGTGCTTTTTTTCCCCACTGCAGTAAAACCTCTGTGCTGTCTTCCCTTGGCTGACTCTACACTAACACCAGATGATGCCAGTTAAGACTTTCTCAATTGTTCCTTTTCCTACGGTGTCCTGAATTCAGGCCCTGTCTCTGTCTCGTATTTTGGCAAATGCCCGTTGAGTATCTCTTTAAAACAATTTTTTTTAATGTTTATTTATTTTTGAGAGACAGAGCACGAGTGGGGGAGGGGCAGAGAGAGAGGGAGACACAGAATCCGAAGCAGGCTCCAGGCTCCGAGCTGTCAGCACAGAGCCTGACACGGGGCTCGAACTCATGAACTGTGAGATCATGACCTGAGCCGAAGTCGGACGCTTAACTCGCTGAGCCACCCAGGCGCCCCAAACCCTTAACCTTACTAGTGACAAAACTGGAACATGGGAAGAAAATTTGTGCGAGCGGACACTCCCAACTCACAGCGCTGCATTCTGTCTATCACACTGGCCACTTCTCACGCACAAAGTAACTTTAGTGTGAAGGTATTTGAAGAGTTTTAAGTTTGAGCCATTTATCATGGGATTGCAGAGATGAAAGACATAGCCCATGGCCACCATTCCCTAGAACCTCTGAGAAACACAGTTCTTAATGCCACTCCAGCATAGGGGACAAAGACAGTGTTGTAGATAATTAAATGTGAAGGTGGAGAAATGCATTTTTTCAATTCTGATTACAAGTCATTGATTAATGTTAAAAACTAAAAACATGGGGTGCCTGGGTGGCTCCGTCAGTTAAGTGTCTGACTTCAGCTCGGTGATCTCACAGTTCATGGGTTCGAGCCCCGCATCAGGCTGTGTGCTGACAGCTCAGAGCCTGGAGCCTGCTTCGATTCTGGATCTCCCTCTCTCTCTTCCCCTTCCCTGCTCGCACGCTCAAGCTCTCTCTCATTCTCTCTCTCAAAAATAAACATTAAAAATATTTTTTAAATAATAAAAACATAAAATCCTCACAAATTTAGAAATGCTTATCATGGAAAGTTTAAAGTCTCTAATGACCCACCTATCAAAGATTTTTTTTTTGGTGCATATATTAACATATCTTATACTATCTTACAAAAAATAGGCTTGCTTTTCAATTTGCACTATGCTATTCTCTCTGAGCATCTATTCTCATAAGCATCCCGGTTTACTTTTTTCTTTTAAAAGTTGCAAGTGTCGGGGCACCTGGCTGGCTCAGTTGGTGGAGTAGTGACTCTTGATCTCAGGGTTGTGAGTTCAAGCCCCACGTTGGGCATGGAACCTATTAAAAAAAAAAAGCTGCAAGTTTCCATTATACAAATGAACTAGGATTTACCAATTGATCCCTTTCTGATGGACATGGAGTTCTTTCCAGCTTTCCTCTATTGTCAGCGATGCCAAAATAATTCTTGTACGTGCATATTTGTGCACAATTGTGTATTTCTACACAATGAATCCCTGCAATGAGATTTATGGAGTCAAAGCCAATGTGCATTTGAGCTTTATTGTTTTTAAATGTTTATTTATTTTTGAGAGAGAGAGACACACACAGACTGCGAAGGGGGGAGGGGCAGAGAGAGAAGGAGACACAGAATCCAAAGCAGGCTCCAGGCTCTGAGCTGTTAGCACAGAGCCCTACGCCGGGCTTAAATTCACGAGCTGTGAGATCATGACCTGAGCTGAAGTCAGATGCTTAACCGACTGAGCCACCCAGGTGCCCCTAGAGCCTTAATATATGTTGCTAAATATCCCTCCAAAAATGACAGGACTCACTAACACTCCCATCAGCACTGAACGAGAATGTCTCTTTCTTTACATCTTCATCCACAGTGGGTTTTCACTGATCTTTTAAATTTTGGAGCTAACTCTTTTCAAAGAGACCGTGTTATCATTTGGCACAATTTACGTTCATCTTTCATGTTTGTTACCTCTTTCATCAGGGTACAAAGAATTTAAAGGTATAGTGGTTACATTTTAGATAGGCATTTCTTAAAAGGGTTTCATTTTTGCTTTATATCTTTAGGTTTTTGGAAACCTGAAACTAAAATCTAGTTTCTTCCCAATCTTTTTTCCTGTGATTCCTGTTGGAGCTGACTTTCTCACTGGCCCCTGGCCCACAGGCTGTTGAATGTGGACGCACTGGTGTTCTCAGGGCTGTTCATAAGGGGAAATAGTCCATTTCCAAGGCCCCACACCTTGATGGGGGCCATTGCTGAAGAGATTTCTTGGAGTTGGCTGATTTTTAAGCTCAGCTCCCCATCAAAACGGGCTTCCCCCAGCAGGCTTTAGAGCACACATTTCCTAACCCAGATGGCCTCGCCAGCCTGGACACCTGGCTGGGGAGAATGAGCCGGCACCCCCTGTGTCCGTATTAGTGCTGCTTCCGTGATGGCACTGATGGTCTCAGCTGTGCTCATTCCGCTCTCCCCCAGGAATGCCGGGGAGGTAGAGATGGGTTTGGCCAAGGAGCCTCTCCACAGTGGCTCTGCTCAGGCACCAGTTAAGCCAAGAGTGGATGAATTATCCTTCCTTGGAAGGTCACTGTTATGGGACGCCCCTCTTTTTATAACCAAATTAAAAAGAGGCAAGGTCATCTCTAGAAAAAAATAGTGCAACGGCCTCCTTGTTCTGGGTGCTCTCAGTCTGTTCCTTTTGCCTTTCTTCCTCCCTGCTCCTTAGGACACACCCCGATAACACACCTTTATACCGCTTGGGGGGGACACGTGGATCCCTGTTTCTCTCCGGCCTGTTCCAGGGAATGACCTTGGGATTAGTCATTTACACACTAGTATGAATGTAGGGCACCCGATTTTAGATACTAGGCAATAGTGGGTAAGTCATGAGCTTCAGGTGGGGGCGTTTAAGGTGTGGCTCCTTCTTACTCTCTGAAATCACTCCCTCAAAACAATCCTCTCTTTTGTGTCAAGTGGATTCAGTGTGCTGACGTAGGTAGACAAGGCAAGAGGTGGAGTGAGAGTGTTCTCTGGAATCCAAGTGATTTCAGAAACTCGGGAGTCCCAACCACCCATACCTGAGTGACGACTTCCAAAAATAGATTTTGTGTTTTTTAAAAGCTTTTAATGTAAACCATACAATACACACACACACACACACACACAAGCCTTCACGATTTTTTCAAACGCGTAGCGAGCGAATCCACTCAGAAATGAAAAAGTGAATCTGAAGTGTTAAGACAGGCAGGCGGCAGTGATGAAGATTTTACTCGTGGGGACTGTCACCCTCAAGCTACAGTAATTCTCCAGAATGAACACAAAGACACGGCAGCATCCCGTACACCCCGGCCTGTTCTCCGGCTGACATCTGCATGGTGACACGTTACTGACAGGTAACACGATGAACTGAAAACGTATCAATCCAGAGGCCAGCTCGGGGAAAGCCTTGCTCCATTATAACATGGCCCAGATGCTCCGTTTCCGGAACTGTCAGCCGAGGGGCAGGACGCAAGTGGCCGGTGGTCATTTTTAGGGTTAGGGCCCTGATTTGAGGAATCGCGTTTCCTGACAGCCAGGCAGGATATTCAGAGCCTCATGTCACCAGATGGTCTTTGCCTTACCTGACAGCAACCGGTCTCCATGGGATGCTTCGCAGGGTTGAGTTGATGGGAGCGAACGGGCTGACTCACCCTGCACTTCTGTGTGCGACATTAGCATCCTGGCATTGGCATCAACTGAGAGCTACCGTTTGTAAAGTTTGTGTCTGTTTGGGGGTATTCAATCAACAGTGGCTTTTCTCTCCTGCTGCCTTGGCCTTTGCTGATCAGCTTGAGCTTTCTGTTTGCAAAATCCTGGGCTCTTCACTCCGAAAAAGACCTCAGGATTCATCCAGAGCGCCCGAGGGCAAATTGGAAAGCAGAGACTTCCCTCTTTAAACCAATGTTGCCTCGACGCCATGCAATGTCCCGTAGATACCAAGGAAGGAAAGGCTAGACCTGGGGGACTTTTCTGGCATGCTGAATGTTCCAGATTCCTTTAACAGGCAAGCCTGGAAAGTTATTTCTGTGAAACCACAGGGCACAAAGTTTTAAGAAGATAAAATATGGGAGATTTATTTTCTTAGCTGGAAAGGACTTCGGAGAAGAGCCGTTCCTGCCCCTCTCTGTCAGAAAAAGACACAGAAGTTCAGAGTGGTTCCGGGTTCATTCAGGGGGATGGAGTCTTAAGGCTGACTTATGGTGGATTGGATAGGGCTCCAGGGAGTTGATGAGGCTGCAGCACTGGGTGTTAACCGAGGAGGAGGAGGAGGAGGAAAGAGAATGAACGGGAGAAGGGAATCCTGCCCGTGGGGCCATGGGCTCGAAGGCACCTGGGAGAGAAGGTGTAGATGGCCGCAGCGGGTCACAGGAGAACTTTACAGATCGGCACCTCCGTGAGCCCGTGCTAAAGGCATAATCACTCATAACGCTCTTGGCCTGGCCTTCTCCTCCATGAAGCTGTGACATCAGGAGCTCTGTAAAATCCTGCATCATCCATAGCACATCACCGGAAGTCCTGCTCTAGAAGCAGCTCTGTGGAAGTTGAAAGAACGTAAAGATGCCATAAAAAGGGCTAGGGCTGGGTCCGTTCGGGGGCTCCCATGGGTGGGAGTGGTCACTCCTCGCCTGCCTCCCCCTGGCTCAGCAGGTGCAGCACTGGGGGGTGTCCCGAGCTGCAGGAGGGCTCCTCCGCCCAGCTTGGGTTGGAGCAATTGGCCATACAGGGCAGAAAATGGAGTAGATGGAGCCCCGTCACCCTCCCCTCCCCCTGCACAGCAAGCAGATCCTGGCACTGTCAGGACTTAGGAATAAGGGGACAGAGTGTGCTCTAGTGTTAGTCCACTGCTCTGTTGTCTTGCTGGACCCCCACTTCCAGCCCTTTCCCCCACGGTCCATTCCTCTTAACTCAAGAATCTGACTTTTTAGGCCAACTGGATTTCTTCGGAGGGCTGGCTTTCTGATTCTCCCCATGAGCCCATCTCCTCCAGAGGCCTCCCGATGGCAAACTCCCTTTAAGTTGCTGAGGGAGGCAGAAGTCCATGGGCAAGGCTATCAGATCCCCACGGTGAATTGGCTGGACCTCGTATGCATATGGGGCTGTAGATCTGGCAAAGCCACAGCTCCCAAAGAGAATGCAAAAGGTCCTATAAGTCGGCCTCCCGCCCCCCACAAACATGGTAATTCCAAATGTCACCTTGGCATTTTCTTCTCAAATAAGGTCTGTCTTGTTCATATCACAAGGCAACTGGAAATGTGGACTTCAGAACTTCTGTTTATTTCTCCATCCTCTGATTGACTTGCTGTCTGACATGTTGAACTATTACATTTCTTTCATGGATAAATGTGAACATGAGCTTTGAGATTTTTATCCGTTGAGTCCGGGAGGCCTGTGGTTTATTTTGAGTCAAAGAAAAGTATCTGGACTAACTTAGTGTGTGCGTGTGTGTGTGCGCACATGTGTGTGTGTGTATGTGTGTTTATAAAAAAGGATATAAGGCAAAGAGCAGCTTAATGTTAATTGGTGGTGGGGTTAATATGGATTTTTTTTTTAGATCACAGATGATTCAGAAGTTTAGGAGATATGCTGATAACATTGCTGTTAGAAACCAAAGTGTAGGGAAGATGTAGATAGAAGTTCTGTGTCCGATTGTTAAGAAAACAGACATTATGATGGAGGAATACGCTGAATTCGGAGAGGTGCTTTGCCTCTCAGAACATGTGAATGATTTCTATGCTTCAGTTCTTTGTAATGTGCTTGTGAAACACAGAACATTACAGGAAAAAAACCCAATTTTGAAGATGGAGAAACAAAGACATGGAAGGTTATGTTGACACAGTCATTAGTTCTGGGACAGAGGTGGGATTCGAATCCAGAGTTTCTTATGTGTCTTGGGGTAGAGCACTTAGGGCTGCAAGGAGGTTGATGCTCGCTTCTGCTAGCATCTGGCCACGGAGGGTGGGAGCTTGGGGCTCCCTGGGTCGGGACCTACACAGCTGTTTTCATTTTCACAAATGACTTCCTTGACCTACAGGGTGGGGGGTGAGGAATAATCAAATAAAATACTTTGATAGACATACTCATTTGGTATATATTTTGCTGCTTTATGTTTAAAATATTTTTTAATGTTTATTTTTTGAGAGAGAGAAAGACAAGAGTGCAAGTGGAGGCGAGGCAGAGAGAGAGGGAGACACAGAATCCGAAGCAGGCTCCAGGCTCTGAGCCGTCAGCATAGACCCCAATGCTGGGCTTGAACTCATGAGCTATGAGATCATAACCTGAGCCGAAGTCCGACGCTGAACTGACTGAGCCACCCAGGCGCCCCTATTTTGCTGATTTATATTAGGAAGAGTAAAACTTTTTCTAAGAAACAAATAGTAAATATGTTTTTTGAGCTTGACAGTGTATCTTGAATGCATACACGTATGAAGAAAAAAAGACATTTGTAAACCGCTGTGGACTTTTAACTGCAGATATTTATAGAGAAGTCAAGCAAAACAGAATTGGTGCCAGAGACACAGATTTCGTGTGGGTCACTGTTTATATGGAAAGATTGGGTTTTATGCTGCGTCCTGGGAGATGGGAGATGTTTCCTACTTTGGAAGATAGAGATGGTAGGGAGGTAGTTATTTGAGAGTTCTCCAGTATTCGGCACCACATGGTACTTTTCAACAGAGACGAGGTCAGAAGGAGACTGATCTATACTGTGTGGGGTTGCTAGATATCAAATGAGCTTCAAGACACCTGCTGAGGGGTTCCATAATTTCCCCTTAACTCATACACTCACTCCATGGAGGAAGCTTATGTTTTCCGTCTCCTAGATCACCGGTGGAGGATGTAAGTTAGGAGAGCCATTTAGCAGTAGGGATCCAAAGCCTGACCCAGCGATTACACTTAGAAAGTCGCCGTAGGGACATAGAGCGACCTACACCACGTAGGAATGAGGCGAAGCATCTGACATTGTGCACAGTAGCAGAACACTGGAGATGATGTGTGTTTCCAACAGCATGAGGGTGGCTAAGTCATTGGCTATTCTACACAAGGCCATGCAGGCTTCCACTCTTTCCACATTGTTATTAAGCACCTACTATGTGCCAGGCACACAGAAGGGGTGACGTCAAGGCTGATAGGGTTTCAGGGCCCCCGAAACTCAAAATTTTGTTGTAGAAACAGACTTCATACACTGTGAGGTGGAAAAAGGAAAAAAATGCAGGGCACCTTACAGCGTGATCTCACTTTCATTGTGTGAATAGAAAAATCTAGTTCAGACAGTCTGAACTAACAGAGGTGTAGAAAGCAGCTTTGGGCAATGGGGTTATATCCATGCATTTCTTTTTCCCTTTTAATCCTTCTCTAGTTTCCAAGTTTTCCATAGTGATCATTATGATTTTTATAATTTTTTTAAATGTGACTTTGAGGATAGAGGCAAGGAAGTGAGTAGACCTGGGTTCTAGCTCTGGAGTGAGTCAGAGAACCGTCCTGAACCGCTCGGGGGGAGAGGCCTCTGAGGCCTCCCACTCAAGGTGACCGATCCCATGCTCTTGTCTCTTCTGAGGACACTGGGGGCTGGCCGCTGGGCTGGCCGGCCAGGAGCTTTCCCAGGCGCAGGATGATAGCCAGGCGGCTCACGCCCTGGTCCCTCACTTTCAGTCTCCAGGGCTCTGGTCCCCTAGGGATCTGGTGATGTACTGAAAGGGGGGAAAGGGTTTGTGTATTAGGCATATGGTAACCAAATTAAGGAAGTGCCTCTCACCTAGCAAATAAAAGTAAGCTGCAGTTGACTTGGATTTTCTCAGCCAAATGTCACTGCACCCCAAAAAGCAAATGACGGCAGCTCCGTTGATTGAGCCTTACTTACCTGGTGCCAGTTATGGTGTTCAAAGCATTTTGTGGGTGTTTTCCTAGTTGAGGCTCCTGAAGGGAGTATTCATCACCCCTCTTATTTTCACTTTTAATTAATTAATTAATTAATTAATGTTGAGAGAGAGAAGTGAGGGAGAGAGGCAGAGGGGAAAAGAGAGAGAAAGAGAGAGAGAGAATCTTAAGCAGGCTGCGTGCTCAGTGCAGAGCCCAATGCAGGGGCTCGATCCCAGGACCCTGGGATCACGACCTGAGCTGAAATCAAGTCAGATGCTTAATGGACTGAGCCACCCAGGAGCCCCCTCATCCCCCCTAGTTTACAGGTGGCAACCTTCAGCTCAGAAAGTAGGTAACCTCAGGTCACCTGGGTAGAAAAGGCTGGGCTGCAGACCCCACTCTGTCTGCTCTAAGCAGCATCTCCACCCTCTGCTCTGTTCTGTCTCCCACTCCCGCTGCACCGTCACCGTGCACACAGGTGTCTAAGGCCATGGCGGCGTGTGAGCGGAGGAGCGACCCAACCAGGGGCGGAATGCTGGCATGTTTGAGGACCGCAGAGACTTAGAATGGGCACAGTCTTACTTCTAATGAAACCAGATGCGAGAAGGTTATTCTTACTCTTAGCTGCCCTTTCTGGGGGTGGGGGGAGGTTATAAATGCTGAAATTGGGGTTTCTCTCTCTCTCTCTCTCTCTCTCTCTCTCTCACACACACACACACACACACACACACACACACACACAGAGTGAGTGAGAGAGAGAGAGAGAGAGAAAGAAAATATAACCTTCCTTGTGCTAACTATAAAAACCTTTCCCTCTACTTGGGATTTGAAATTAAAGGCCAACTATTCTGCCTTATATACATACATCTCGCAAAAGAGTGATACCTTATACCAAGACCTGGCCTTTGTTGTTGGACTGTTTTTCTCGAAATATTTTCCTCACTTGTTCCAGCTTTGCTTATTTAGTAGATATGAAAAACAATTAAGAGACATATAGGAGATATCGGGGACACATAGTTTGGAAACTTTAATTTAAAATGAGGATAAAGGGGGCACCTGGGTGGCTCAGTCGGTTAGGATCCGACTTCAGCTCAGGTCATGATCTCACGGTCCGTGGGTTCGAGCTCCACGTCCAGCTCTGTGCTGACAGCTCAGAGCCTGGAACCTACTTCAAATTGTGTGTCTCCCTCTCCCTCTCTCTCTCTGCCCCTACCCTGATCATGCTTTGTCTCTCTCTCTCTCAAAGGTAAATAAATAAACATTAAATTGTTTTTAAAATAAATAAGGATAAAGAATTGTTTCTTTTCCCCATCAAAACAATGTTTCCATCAATATGATACATACTGTTTCCTGTGTTTCAATTTCAGTTCCTCCGTGAGTTCAGATTCTTCTGATTCATCTTATATATCATGGCCAGATTCATGTTTCTAAAATATCACCTTCATGATATCATCTCCTATATTCCCTAGAACATTCAGTGGCTCCCAATTGTCTAGGATAAAATACAAACTTGTGGGTTTCGAACTCAGGGTTTTCTTTTTAAGTTTTTATTTATTTTGAGAGAGAGAGAGAGAGAGAGAGAGAGAGAGATAGCCAGCCCTCAGGTTCCTTCTTCATCTGTCTTTAACTTTACCTTTCCAGCCGTCTTCCCAGTTATTCCCATGAATCATCCTTTTGCTCAGATGAACCAGTCTCTCCCAAGGTCCCCCAATATACCCACTATTTGGTTTACTGCTCAGGCAAGGAAAGAACAAAGAAAGTTCTCCCTTCCCTTTTCCTTTTTTCTGAAGCCCTTTCCCATATTTCGGACACTATTCATGTTTTTCCTTTTTTAAAAAAATGAGTAGGGGTGCCTGGGTGGCTCAGTCGATTAAGCATCCGACTCGATTTTTGGCTCAGGTCATGATCTCATGGTTCATGAGTTTGAGCCCCGCATCGGGCTCTGCACTGACAGCACGGAGCCTGCTTCAGACCCACAATCCCCCTCCCCTGCCCCCAGCTCACACTCTCTATATCAAATAAATAAACTTTATTTTTTTTAATGTTTTGTTTATTTTTGAGAGAGACAAAGAGAGAGACACCGTGAGCAGGGGAGGCTCAGAGAGAGAGGGAGACACAGAATCCGAAGACAGGCTCCAGGCTCTGAGCTATCAGCACACAGCCCAACGCGGAGCTTGAACCCACGAACTGTGAGATCATGACCTGAGCTAAAGTCGGACACTTAACCGACTGAGCCACCCAGGCGCCCCACAAATAAATAAACTTAAAAAAAAAGATTAAAAACTGAGTAAACATTCCTTGAGTATTCAGCCTGGGGATGACCTGAATCACCCTCATCACACTGTCTGCAGTTGGAGTCACCATGTGGGGCGAGACCAGCTCATCGCATCGCATATCACAGGGGCTCCATAAGCCCCGATGAAAACATCGTGTCCTGTACTGCTGGCTCACTGCGAGCACGTCCCGTCCCAGCTGCAAAATACCGCCATACCCGAGAGAGGACCTCTTACCCTTCAGAAAACAAATAGTAGTTCTTCTTGTCCTGTGTTCAAAACGCGTAGTTGGGGCTATTCGCTTATTCTTTGTCCTGCATTTGCATGACTAATCCTAGTCTATGAATGAAGTGGAAGGCGGAGAGGTGAAAATCCTTGCATGACCTCACAAAGCTGAGTCTGTTGGTAGATCCAGTACTCGAACCCACATTTCCTTCTGCTAATTTATTAGGCCACTGTTCCTTTTAAACCATGAGTCATAGGCCGTCAGGAACTTCTGTAAGTATTCTGATGGTTTTTGTCATCCTCTCTTTTTTTTTTCTTTTCTCCAAAGGGCCAGAGAGTAAATATATTAGGCTTTGCAGGCTATGTGGTTTCAGTTGCAACTGCTCAACTCTGCCCCCGTAGTGGGAAGGCAGCCACAGGCAGTGCGTAAGCTAATGGGTGTGGCTGGGTGCCAATAAAATTTTATTTACAAAAATAGACAGTGGACTGGATTTGGCCTGCAGGTTGTAGCTGGCCAACCCCCTGCTATATAAAAGGTCCCCCTCTCTGGATTCCTCACGTGGGGCTGAAAAGTCAAGTTTAGGCATAAGAAATTTTCGGTTTGAATCCCCATCAGGCCCCGCCGTCGTGTGTAGGCTAATGTGTGAATTCTGTCCTTGCCTGGGAAGGCTGGCTGGTTCGGCTACGTTGGGAGGTTGTGGATTTCAAGCAATAGACTGTTGCCTCAGAACCAATAGACAGCCGGTCGTTCCATGAACATGGGGGTTGGTCTAAGGGGAGCACACTGGGGAGACTCTCAGCATTTGGGGCACTTAACGCCCTGAACTAGCCAGCTTCGGGGTGCTGTCCGCTGTAGAGGGGCATTGTCTCCCCACACAGCCAGAGTGTTTACACCTATAATCCACAGGCTGTCCCATTTCTCACATCTGAATGTGGACAACCCAAGAAAAGTCTTAATTATGACAAATGTATTACAGTGAGCTCCCTGGTCGCCTCGGGAAAACAAGTTTTAAAACCTAACTGTCCAAACGTTCAGCTCACCTCCAAGACTCCCACCTAATTTAGGGACATGCGCGTACTCCAAGGGCAGCATCCTACAAACGTGCTGGAATTTGAGGGTTTTTTCATGAAGGTAGGCAACTTTATGTTGGTTCTGATGTTCTGAGGGGGGAGAAGTATCGCCCTGCCCCGCCCTTTAAAAAAAAAAAAGAAAAGAAACAGCGTGAGATCTAGGACTAAGAACACAGAAGTTTTTCCATGGTCTTCAAGGAGTTGTGGAAAATATCAGGAAATCCTAATTAATTCCAGGAAACGATGTCAATGTTTCCTGGAATTAATTTCTTAATTCCTGGTTTCTTTTTTTTTTAATTAAAATGTTTTTAAATGTTTTAAAATGTGCTGTCAGCATGGAGTCCGACACAGGCCTTGAACCCACGAACCGTGAGATCATGACCTGACCCGAAGTTGGAAGCTTAACCAATTGAGCCCCCCAGGTGCCCCCTCAATGGTTTCTTTTTAAATTTTTTTTTTCTAAATTGACGTATAGTTGACACATAATATTACATGTGTTTCAAGTGTACAGCATAGTGATTCCCCAACTCTGTCCGTTTTGCTGTGCTCACTGCAAGTGTGGAAGAATTTCAGTGACTTCTTGAGAGCTTAGGCTACAGAAAGAAATGGAGGAAAGGTTTCATGTTTATGCTTAGGAGAAAGCAGACTGGTTTTAGGCAGTTCGTGTAAAAAATGAGCAAATAATTCTTTAAGTTGACTCAGCTCTTGTTCTAATTCTCTGTCTTTTCTTTTCTGCATAATAGTAGCAAACACTTGTTTGGCATTTAGCCTGTGCTATGCATACCTGTGGGTATTTACATATGTCTATTTATTTAATCCCCCCCCACCCCCTGGGGCCATCCTCGGAAGTAGGTAGTGTTATATCCCCATTTTGCCGGTGAGGACAGTAAGGCACCAAGAGGTGAAATGACTTGCCTGTGTCCTCACGGCTTGGCACAGGTTGCAAACAGCCTGTGCGCTTACCCACCCTACCACCTGGCTCTCATCTTTTATTTATTTATTTATTTACTTAGTTGGTTAGTTTTTAATTCCAGTTAACAAGAAAATCTGGATCGCTTTATGAATCTATGTGTCATCCTTGCACGGGGCCTTGCTAATCTCTGTGTTGTCCCAATTTTATATGTATGCTGCCGAAGCGAGCACTACCTCTCATCTTTTAAATGGATGTTATGACAGTCAGAAGTTCAAGGGCATCCCTTCTAATGGATCCATCCCTTCCCAGAGCAGACTGAACAGTCCCTCATTCCATCCCTTCCTCGGCCAAGATTTCTAACACTTGCCATGTGCTGGGCATAGAACTCTGCCTGTGTATCTTGCTCTGAAGGTAGTGGTGTCCCCAGGGGTCATTCTGGGTGACAGCACTATTGGGTGAGGTGAAGGAGATCCCCTGTGTCATGCCGCCTCCATGAACTGCCCTTAGCTCAGAGGAGCATACCCGTTTCCCAAGGTGCACCTGCTAACCAAGCTCCCAGGAAAGGGGTAGCAAATCAGAAGGCTCGTATATTAATTTGCAGTGAGAAATATTCCTGCCTGGGCGGGGTTTGGCGAGCTTGGGATTTGGGAAGGGGAGATTGGATGACTTGAAGGTTGAGTGCCATTGGAAAAGTCACAGCCCCCTGGGTAACTAGCCTCCATTGCTGCTGAGATGCCAACCTCAGGGCCATGGTCTTGGGAGAGGCCTCACCTGTGGGGAAGGTCAAGGGGTCTCCAGTGCTCTGCTGGCCTCTGCCCCTCCCTCCCTCTCAGGACACTTTAGTTCTCCAACCATGCCCCACCTGTGGTTGGGAAGTGGGCATCTCTCTCTCTCTCTCTCTCTCTCTCTCTCTCTCTTTCTCTGGGACTTTGCGCGCGTATATATATATATATATATATATATACACACACCCTCAAGCTGGTGCAGGGAGTAGAGTGGCAACCCTGAGGGGGGAACTCATACTGACCAGTAACACTGTTTTAGTGGCAAAGTTCAAGGTCTTGGGTTCCACTGCTTCTCTGAGTTCCCCACTGCTCCACAAAGGTAAAGCACATGCTGCCATGTGGTTACATCTTTTTTGAAAAAGTGATCTCTGTAGGAGCGCCTGGGTGGCTCAGTGCGTTAAGCATCGGACTCCTGATTTCAGTTCAGGTCACGATCTCATGGTTCCTGGGATCAAGCCCTGCATCAGGCTCCATGCTGCCAGCACAAAGCCCACCTGGGATTCTCTCTCTCCCTCTCTCTCTCTGCCCCTTCCCTGCTCATGCTCTCTCTCTCTCTCTCAAAATACATACATACATACATACATACATACATACAAATAAAGCAATCTCTATGCCCAACGTGGGGCTTGAACACATGACCCTGAGATCAAGAGTCGCATACTCCATCAACTGAGTCAGCCAGGTGAGGTGCCCCCAGTTTTATCTTTTAAAATTTTAAACATAAAATGAGCGGTACCAAAACCCTGGAGGTCCTGTCGTGAGCGCAGGGAGGACTGATGCCGAGCGTTCAGGTAGTTGGGGAGCAGGGCCTCCCAGAAGGGACCGGGGTCATCAGACCCAAAACCGAGTCAGCAGGGAGTTCATCAGACTCTAAGCATCACGCAGATGATGCAGTTGTTCTGAAAGGAGAGGGGCCAAGGGGCCAGGGGCTCCGGTGGGACCTGGAGGAGGAGGCAGCTTGGGGAGGAAGGGGAGCTGAGACCACAGCTGTACTTCCCCACTCCGTCCGGGGCTTCTTTTCCTGCCGGCAGACCAGCGCTCCTCTCCTTGAGCTCCTCCCTAAAGCAGTCGGCCTTCCGCCCTCACTGAGGCTTGGACGCGTGGACCACTGTCACCATATCCGTGTGGCTGCAGCCTAATCAGTATCACCTGAACCATAAATAACATCAAAGGAAACGGCTGGTCACTGACCAAGAGGTTGTGGCCCCAAGGTGACCCACTACAGAGTTCCACCGCTGCCCATCGACAAGGAGTCAACCCTCAGCTCTGCAGGGAACCGAACTAGGGTTCTGTCTGCCCCCTCTTCCCAAGCCGCACTGGAAAGCTCCTGCAGCCAGAGGCCAGGAAGCCATACCTACGTCACAGAAGGGTGGCCCTTTCTTGTCTTAGTGGGGGAGGGCAGGCCAGGAAGCAGCAGACCCGGCAAGGACAGGATGGCATCTGCCTAGGGGCCCTTCAGATCAGACTGGGTGAAGTCTGCCATTTTTCTGCCACTTCCTGGCTGGGTGCCCTTTGGTAGGTCATTTTCACCTGCTTGAGGCCCCGATCCCTCACGTGTAAAGTGGAGGTAACAGCAACTGCCTCCGAGAGCCACTAGCTGCAGGGAGATGGTCCGAGAAAAGCTGTGACCTGGCTCCCAGTAGGCACGTGTATGGAGCAGAAGCAGGCTCTGCGCGGCCTGACGCCTCTTCAATTCGGTAGCCCTCTTTAAGAAAAAATATAAAATTACATATATAAAACCAGGCTTAAGAATGAGCATTTATTTCAAATGACGCAAGAAAAAAACATTAAAAAATTATGTGTTTAAAAAGCTGATATCCCAGGGGCGCGTGCCTGGCTCAGTAGGTAGAGTGTGTGGCTCTTGATCTCGAGGTTGTAAGTTCGAGCCCCACATTGGGTGTAGAGGTTACTTAAAAATAAAATCGTAAAGGAAACACCAAAAACTGACATCCCAAACATCACAAAATCCAGAAAATAACACAGTATTATTAGTAATCAGCTGTTTCGTGTTTGTTTGAATTACTTTTTTTGTATATTCTTTTGGGCTATGTACTCTTTGATCACTTCTTCAGAGGCCGGTGGTTTTGGAATGTCGTTTTCCCTCAAGAGAATAGCAAGGTGATTCACACATTTCTCTAGCATGGTTGGTTGGGTCCTGTTTTCTATTATTGATGGATTAGGGGGAAAAAAAGCTTGTTTGCTTCACAAGTGGCTACTGGTAACGTCATGTAAATTTTTAGGATTGCTGTCAAATGTGGGGGAACCTCTCTCAGGTTTCTTTCATATCTGAGCCGTAAGGTTTCAGGACATTTAAGTGTTTTTGTGTAGTGATTAGGCTTAAATAATGAAGGTGCTCATTCACCACCTTTTGGGGGTCCCTCCTGGCCATGGAAGGGGCTGTGTGAGCGAGGGGTACTGACGCTTTCAGCCTCAGTATCCGGTGGCAAACCCTTCCCTTCAAAACATGTCAATTAGATCCTATTGGATTATATTTGACATTCATCTTTTCAATTTTATAGTTTTAGGATTTCTAAAGAATGTGTTCTCATTGACAAGAAATATAATCTCTTATATTTTATATATATTTATATTGCACACACGAGTTTAGTGTGTGCAATGGTCTCTCCTTCACTATCACTCATTAATTGTCTACTCTGATCAGCCTACCTCCTGTTGATTGCGGGGGGCATTTGATGACATAAAGCAGATAGGACACAGCTCAGTGTCTTCATCTAGTAACTACTCAATAAACTTAGCCATCGAGACCACATCACCCCTCCCTCCATTGGCATCGATTTGGAGCTGGACACACGGAGATAGAAAATGGGACATTGTCCCCTGGGAATTAGGAATGGGCCCAGCTTTGGGTCTAACTCCCAGACCTAAGTGGGAGTCAGGTTTTGTCTCAAGTTATAAATAGAACTGTCCTCCCTCATTAGCAGCGAATTCTCTAGTTTTCTCCATTCATGAATTCTTCATTCATCAATAATACTCTGTTAATACGGCCACAGTTACACATTCAGCCATACTTTTAAAGAGCTCAGTGATAATGTTTAATTTCCTACGTTTCCCTCAAATCTTTTGATTCTTATCAGGCCCAGCCACTAAATTTGTCAAAATATGGTTTTTATCTCTTTTGAAACGTTAAAGGCTTTCCTGTAGGGGAGATATCTGTGCACAGGGAAATTGGTGTTGCCACTAACTCTGCGTGGGTATCTGCTGGGGTGCTCTCGTCTGCGAATGACAGAAGAGCCACTCGAGTGTCCAAACCACAGAAGGAAGTGTTGGCCTGTGCGCTGGGTCCGAGCTGGGCCTTCCTGTTCTTTCATGCCCACCCATCACCTCTGGAACTGACAATGGGGTCGGTCTCACACACACCACGGGACTGAGGGTTTTGTGGTGCTGTGGAACGCTGGCATGGAAACTGCCAGTGCGCATTCTGACGTGTGGCCCTAAGTCACTTCACTTCTTTGGGCTTCATTTGCCTCGTTCAATTAGGGGCTCGTCCGGCACCGTTAGTAAAGTCCTTCCCAAGAGTAACCTTTAAGATTTTATTTCCTCTTTACATTAATTGGTTTCTGTAATGAATAAACAAATCTTTTCTGGTCAGTGCTGTCAAGCCAAGAATGTAACATAGTTCTGTTCAGATTCAATGATAAGTCAGGGCAGTCAGCCTTAGTGACTTTCTCCCTACTCATGAGTTGTCGATTTTGATCTAGAAAATGAGCCATGGAGGATGAGAGGGAGGAGCCCTAGAAAATGGTCAATAAAACCGGCCCTGACCTAGTAAGCATAGCTTTTGCGCAGCAAACCCAACTTGGCTGTTCGTTCACAGGAGATCCGGGAAGGTCTGGGCGGGGCCTCTCTTTCTTACCATAACCATTGGTAATGATGATGGTACCACAAGGAAGCTGAGAGAGATTGGATTTGGAAGCCAGGGAGACTCTAAGTGGGGGTGGAATCAGATCCCTGTGGATAGCTGAGGGTTTCTCCGGACTCAAACCACAGACCTAAGCTTTCTACTTCATCTACTGTTTACAGAGCCTTTGGCTCGTCTTGAGACAAGATTCCAGTTGTGGCACTAGGAAAGCTTTCAAGGAAGCATATGGGGCTGGTTTATGATGGAATGAACTCCTTGGCCTTGGTACCCAAAGCCCTGTGGGAACGCCATGGACGTGAGGATGACTTGGGTGCCGGAGCTGGTAGTGAGCTACGCGAGGCGGTCTGCTCCCCATCTCCGGTGCATGGGGCTTTGTGAAGGCTCTGGGGCACCTGTGAGGCACAGGGCTACCTCGGTGGGGGGGTTTGACCCTTCTGTCCGGGATCTCTGGGGAAATGTTGATCTGATTAGTCGTGCAGTCAGTGTATGTTCATTATGGCTTGCTGATTCTTGAAAGTGTTTATAGAGTTGCCTAAAGTTTATCTGTGTCTTGATCTAATTCTCTGTAGTTGAGCTTTTGGAAGACACTTCTGGTGTGGTGGTCCGTGGTGTTTCTAAACCAGCAGGCAGTAACTACCTCACTTAGTGTGCAAAGTGCAAAAGAAAGAGTTCAAAAATGGTTTCTAGTGAAATGTCTGTGCTCTGGCAGTGTTGGCTTGAAGTGACACTATCAGATCTTGACCCCGATGGTTGTGGGATATTGAGAAAAGGTTCATCTGTTGGGGAAGGGGGAGGGAGAGGATTGGAGAGAGAGTAGATTGTTCTGTGAGTTGCATAATGGGCACCTTCAGAGTGCTTGTTCCTTCTGAGGGTCCGTCCAAATTGGGAGATGGGGGTAGACTTGGAGTTTCAGGCCTGGCCTCTGGAGTTGTCACTGTCACGAGTCATTTGTTGTCGTTTTCACCATGGTGGTGTTTTATGATTCATATAGGAGCACAGTGCTGGTGTATGACCATCGCCCTGGGTATTTGGGTATTTTGTAGATATGTCTGTCTGTCCAGTGAACGGTGGCCATGTTCGTGGGAGCAGAAGGAAGCCCAGGAGATAGATTGTAAGCATAACGTTACATTTCCGTGATCTTAGAAATTAGGTAAGGATGGTATACCCACGTTAGAGAACGCAGCGGTTACCAGGATGAGGCTCTGCAGGCCCGAAACACGTGGGGTCATACCTTTTCAGTTAAGCTCTACAAGTACCACCGGCAAATGGCCTTCATTTCTTTTCTTTCTTTTTTTTTTTTTTTTTTGTGAGACAAAGTGAGACAGAGCGTGAGCGAGGGAGGGGCAGAGAGAGAAGGAGACCCAGAATCCGAAGCAAGCTCCAGGCTCTGAGCAAGCGTTCGGCACAGAGCCCGACGCGGGGCTGGAACCTACAAACCATGAGATCATGACGTAAGCTGAAGTTGGACACTTAACTGACTGAGCCACCCAAGCACCCCTGGCCTTCATTTCTTTAAGCTCAGTATCCTCATCTGTAAGAGGAGGATGGTATGTGTCTCATAAAGGTGGTGGGAAGAAGAAATAAGTAGCGTAGACAAAGCTTCTGGGGAATCAGAAGCACGGGGGAGCCTGGTGTTGCTATGCATGTCTTATTCTTTGGATTGCAGTAACTGGGTACTTGGTACCCAGTTGTGGGTGCAGGAGCCTTGAAGATCCCCAGGCAGAGTTGACATTACCTTGGGTCCTCCTCAGGAAAACAGAGGAGGGTGGTGGTGCTAAGAACGTTGCGGACCAGCCAGGTTTCGCACCAACGGAGGCGAGAGGCAATCTCTGTCTGTCAGATGCGTTACCAGGGAAGGACCAACGTGTGGCTGGATTTCAAAGCACTATTTTGCCCACACCCTTACAGAGAGGTGACAGGAATTGAGTTAGCGAAGGGCTGTAGGGCAGCTGAGTCAATGGAATGCCACGTCGGGCTTTTCCATTTCTTTGGTTGGAATTGGGTTTTTATACGTTGTTTGACTAAAACAAACAAAACCAAAACAAAACTGCAAGAACTCTTGCACAGAGGACCAAAAGAATGGCTTCTAAGCAAAAACATGCCGAACACATGAAGACCAACCAGACTGGGTCGGTAGGTGGCAAAGTACTTTGCTATAAATATTGCAAGACTCTCCTCTTTCTCTCCTTAAAAGAAAAATCGCTTTGCATTTTAGACAACAGAAATGGCTGGACAAGCCTTTAGTTCTTGTGCAAGAAACTGAAAACAATGTGAAAGATTTTCCTTAAATGGACGCAGAGCTCGGCCTGGTCTGGGGCTGAAGTTAAAGGCCCCAGTCTCAGTTTGCCTTCCATGCATTATTTCTCATACGTTATGCAAGATTCCCCAGGCCCCAAACCATTCACTTTTTCCTGTAATCTCGAGGTGTGCGCAGGGTACATCTCAGCCTCCGACCTCTCTGCTTTCACTTTTGGTTAGTCAGAACCTCCATCTGGCGGGATTTGAATATGAGTGTTTTCTGTGGCTTTTCTGTGGCTCCTTTTCAAAGCATTCAAAGCAGTTTAAAAACACAGAATGTTCAGCGATCTGACCAAGAGCTAATGTAAGTACTTATTTGGGGACTATTTTTAAAAAATTTACTAAGGCAGGTTTGAAACTCTTAATGCTGACTGTGTCTTGGAAATAGACCCTAAGATTAAAAAAAAAAAAGGTTCGAGAAACATGCGACTACGTCTCCACAGTCATAATGCTTTCCATAGTGACAGTAGTAGCAAATATAGCACAGTCTAGAAAAACAGAAGAGCTAAAATTCTGTATTTAATATTAAACAGGAAACTGAACAGAGGAGACTGGAACAACATGGTGGGTTTTCAAACAAACCTGTTGCCGGGTTTCTCTGTTAACGAAAAGTCTAAATGAGAACTCTTATTCTGTTAAGATGGTGAGTTTTCACGAAAATCTCCACCCCAACATGACCCCTAGAAGTAGGTTCTGTATTGTAAGGGTTTGAAGCAACCCTGTTTCCACCAGAGCCAAAGGGAAATTTGGAAGCAAATTGAAAACCTCTCCAAGAGTGGAAAAAGCTCTGTACTTTTGTTTCGCCTTTGTGCAGAGCCGTCACTCACCCAACATGTGCATATGAATATTCTTTCTGAAGACCTGGGCTTCATTTTAAGGTCAGCCTTCAATTTCTAGAGAATATAATTTGCTGCTATTTTTAGAGCCTCATGATTGCTTGTAATAACTAATGGAAAAAAAAAACTCAACAGAGAAATAAATGTGTAACAGCTGTGTCTGCTTAAACTTGATTAAAGGCAGTAAAAAAAAAAAAGTAAACAGAAGAATGAATGTGATAATGGACGAAGGAGAGCCCAGTATCCCTCTCATTGTGAAAAGTTTTACAGACGTAACTTGCCCTCCTTCGGAGGCTGGCGTTGTCTGTGTTTAAAGTTTACTTTACTGTTTGTCTTGAGTGGGATCAGTGTTGTAGTGAATAATTTATAGCCAGCATGAATGAGCTCATTAGTCACCTTTTCAGACTTTAAATGCGTTTTGTGGTTGTCATTACTGGAGCCTTCTGTTCAGCCGCCGAGCAAAATGACAGTTTGGCAGTTGGCTGCCTTCATGTGGGGCAGCCAGCTCCCCTTCAGGTCTGCGTTGCTTTTATATTTCATAGAAACCTTTCCTTTCTATCCCGGGGCTGGTCTAGGGACTCTCGCATTTCAGATGCCTTTTGCACCCCAAGCTCAAATGAGAAGTTTTTCATGGATTAAAAACAAAAAAAAAAACTTTCAGTTGTGTCTGCCGCAGAGAATGAAGTGGACGGAGTGAGCTTTTTTCCAGCAACTGCTGTGTATTATTCCCTTTGTGCTTGGTTTGATATTCAAGTTGTTCAGAAGCAGCAAGCTGGGGGGTCGCCGTTCAGTGGCGGCGCTGGGCACTTGCACGGTGGCGGGCATTTCTGGCCAGGGGTCATCACCGGAGTTTGGAGGGTGAAGCATGTTTCAGAGTGGGTTTGCATCTTTACAGTCCTGAACATCAATATGATGTGGGTGGGTGTGGATGAAGAAACTGACTCCAGAAAATCTGGCAGGCCAGATTTCTAGGGCCAAAGAAAACCATGTTTTTCCTACAAAGGGGTGGGTAAGGTGACCTTTCGGGATCATGGCCATCTGGGGGTCTAGAGCTTGGGGAAGGGCTATGACTTCTTCCTCAACCCAGCCTCTTCCCAGTCCAGATCATTGAGAGAAAGCAAACTGTTGCAGCTGCCTGCCTACCGTGGCTTTGGAGACTTGCCTGGGAGGCTGGTATGTGAGGAAGAGCCCGGGCATGCCACTAGCAGGTGGGATTTCTTAGGAACGGATGTCATGGGGTACATCCCTCCCTTTGAACCTGGCCTGGGCAGCCTCCAGAGAGCTCTGACATCCACTCTCTGGGACTGGACTCCATCCGGAAGTCCAGGACACTGTGGCGTGCCCACCTTGGTCCTCGGGTAGCCTCCGTTGGCACACCAGGTGCGTGGAAGCTTGCCCAGGGAGATCTCAGCCAATGGCCTGGGCCTCTGTTCCAAGGTCTCTTTGATGTTTCCTATGAGCAACAGGCACTAATGGCTGCCATCACCAACGTGGGCAGCACCCCCTTCCGGGATCCATATTGTTAGACAGCTGGCCTAGCACTGTGTGAGGCATGTAGGAAAGATGTTCAGTATTCCTCTCTGGAAGAAATGCCAACTTAAAAAGGACGCCTGGTTGTTTGGGGGCCAAATCTTTGAAGCCAGTGATAGTCACGTGTGTTTGAGCTCAGAGGAATTAGGTGCTACTGGTGCACCCACAGAGAGATAGCAATCCATTTGGCCACTTCCTTCCCAGCCCCCACCCCTGATGAGACCTGAGCGCTCACATGTACTCGTGCCTCGCAATTTATGGGCACGTTTTACTTGCACCTGAATCAAAATATTAAAGGCACACGAGAGATTATTTTGGGAAGGAGTGGGGGTTTCAAAGCAGAAAGTGTTGGTGAACTGCGCTAATAGAGGATAACAGATTTCAGGTTTGGCAGTCGTAATACGCTGAAAAATGGCTAATCCCCCACCCCAAAAGAATTTTGTATGGCAGGGAAATAAATTGGTGATCTCTTAATCTCTGCAATGTTTCCCAGAGACGTCATCAAATTTGTAGCTTTTGCTTTTGTTTTAAAGAGACAATCTTAAAGAGAGGAATTAATGTCTTCTTTCACATCCTTCTGAAAAAGTAAAATGAGAGAAGTTATTTTTTGGCATGCTTAAGCCTTTGGCAGGACTTAGAAACCGAAACCCAAGAGACTGTGGCACTTGGTGTACTCGGTAAAGACAGGAAAACAATAAAAGCTCTTCAAAACTTTGGAGATGGTTGATGATGCTACTTTTCTTTGGCTGATCTGTGTAGTTATTAGATACCAGCTTGAGAGAGCAATAAAAAGAAGCATTTTTTTTCTGTTAAGTGATCGATATTTTTGATTACCCCTCTGCCACATGCTATGAGCAGAAGAGAGGCAGAAGACAGGTCCTTGCCTCTCCGGGCACTTACAATTTGTTTGATGCTCAGTATCTAGTTGATTTATTTTTTTATTACAAAGGTACGCCATACCGTATTGACTGTGACATAGATGCTGAACTTCGGCTCTTTGTAAGTAGTGCCTTTTCATTCTCTTTAAAAGTCCTTCTTCCCTTCCTTCTCCTTTATTTCCTGCTCACAATTTTTCCTCTCTTGAGCCCCACCACTCTTATCCTTCATGCCCTTGACCCCCAGGGGGTTCTCCCAAGAAGAATTCAAATGCTGCCGACTGATCTGAAGCTTCCCTTGGCTCCTCCCTGGAACCCGACTCCAAACTCCGGACCAGACTGTGTGGGTTCAAATCCCAGCCCCACCACTTATCAGCTGTGTTGCCTTGGGCAGGTGGCTAAACCTCTCGGTGCCTCAGGTTCCTCATTTATAAGATGGGCTTACTAATAGTACCTACCTCACATGGTTAATGCAAGGCTGAAATGAGGGAATATCTGCAAAGCCTGAGAATACTGCCTGGCGCCCAATACGTGCTAGTTAAGTGTTTATTAAATACAGTTGGTCATTATTCATGTATTCTGTATTTGCAAATCCACATCCTTGCTAAAAATTATTTGTAACCCCCCACCCCCCAATTAAAAAATACTCGTGGTGCTTTTATGCTCACTTGTGGACACTTTGGCAGAATGGCCAAACATTTGAATTGCCCAACGCGCACATTCCCGGCTTCCTTCTCACAAAGCAACGCTCTGACTTCTTGTTTCAGCTCTCATACCGTAAACAAGTATCTGTTCTGCGGTCTATCTTGTGCTATAGCTTTTTGTGCTTTTTCTCCTGGTGATTTTTCTGTTTAAAATGGCACCTAATCGTAGGGCTGAAGTGTTGTTTAGTGTCCTGAGTGCATGAAGGCTGATTGCCTTGTGGAGAAAATACAGAAGCCTTGTTAGAGAATCTTTGTTCAGACATGAGTTATAGTGCTGTTGGCTGTGAATTCCATGTTAATGAATCAACAATATATATTAAATAAGGTGTCTTTAAATGGAAACACAGTAATCTGTGGTTATGTATTCATCAGTTAACGAAAATGCTGTCACCAGCAGCTCACAGGAACCTGACTGTGTGTTTCCCCCAGGAGCAGTAGTTCAGTATGTGCTAATTCATTGTTTGTGGAACCTTATAGAACATAACTTCCACAAGTAATGACAATCAACTGTAGATAAATGGAGTTCAAGCGCACAGAGGGGCAGCCTTTTCTAGGGCAAGCTTCAGACTGCCCGAGTCTCCCTTGGAAGGGCAGGAGAAGCAGAAGTAATTCTGGCCACGTGGAGTGCCTCAGCCAGACACAGATTTTTCTATCAGAGCTGAAAAAAAAAAAAAAAAAGATCTAACCACATCGGGTCTTTTATAAGCACAAATTGTTATAGAGGATCAATGGGAAAATAGAGAGTCAATCTTCCCCCTCCCCCACAAATTCTTAACTCCAGAGTATTTTCCCTTATCTTTGGACCTTTGTAAGAGTTTGTAGAGAAAGTTGGACACTGAAAACCTACAGATTGAAAGCCTTCATACAATCAGACAAAAGACACCATAACACAGGGTATGATGTGTGTTATACTTAGCAATTCTCCTTTTTGCTCAGAGCACCAGCCTTTTCAGAAAAGAATCATTTTGTCCCTTGTGATTGAAAAGATCACAAAATACTTTAACTTGGTGGAAAGCTTTACTGATGTATTTATTTTCCCCCAAACTCTTACTTTATGAAATGTTTGCCAATTGTTTCACACATATAGTATATGAGAACGTGAAAATGGTTCTGAATAAGGAAGACTTCGCTTAAAATGACTGAAAAATGTGGGGCGCCTTAGTGGCCTCAGCTCAGGTTGTGATCTCGTGGCTCTTGAGTTCCAGCCCCACGTTGGGCTCTGTGCTGACAGCTCAGAGCCTGGAACATGCTTCAGATTCTGTGTCTCCTCTCTCTGCCCCTCTGCTCCTCAAA
Source organism: Cryptoprocta ferox (assembly GCA_028646485.1). Taxonomy (NCBI): domain Eukaryota; kingdom Metazoa; phylum Chordata; class Mammalia; order Carnivora; family Eupleridae; genus Cryptoprocta; species Cryptoprocta ferox. Next base: position 13,464,448 of record CM053560.1, read on the forward strand.
ATAAATAAATAAACTTTAAAAAAAATGACTGGAAAATCCAAATGGCAGGGAACAAAGGGAACATGGGGCCAGGGTGGCCCATAATATGCCTGTAGCTTCTTATTTCAGCGATTTCCAAGTTTTCATGATTTTAAACCCTGTCCCAGCAAACCCCCCTAAATACAATGTTGCATATTCCAGTGCTTGTTTTTTAGTAAGTAATGACTGAGTGTCTTCTGTGTGTGTCAGGCACTTGAGTAACTGTGTGGAGTTTACTGGATCACGGGGTTAGGCAGACTGGTGGACACGTTAACAGTCTTGCTATGGTGTCTCCCTCGGCTAAATTCCTGGAAGTTGGAAATTTAGGCTCAATGGCTGAGCTCATTTTAGTTGTAATTGAACAGTTGAACCAGGTCACAATCTTCCAGACACCCACACCAACATTCATATGATCATGCTTTCTCAGCCTCTGCCAATCTGATAGATGAAATATCACTATTGCTTTAATTTGCATTTCTTTGTTTTTACTGAGGTGGAGCCTCTCTTCATGGGTACGTGATCATTTTTGTTTCTCTTTTGGTGAATTTGCCCCTTTTCTCATGAGGGTGATACTTTTTTTTTGTTTGTTTCCCTCATTGATTATAAGGGCTATACATTTAAAATATTAACCCCTTTACCTGTGTATGGCACATATTTCCTCATTTTTTTAATCTATCTTTTAACTTGATTTATGACCCTGGCAATTTTTAAATTGGTATGCAGTCAACTATGTCAATATTTTCCTTTTGATTTATTTACTTAACAAAAAACAGTGCTAACTGCCAGGGCACCGTTATATGTGTTTTACAAATATTAATTCATTCGATCATCATGAGAACCCTGTGAAGTGGGTTATTCTCCCTCCCTGCCCACTTTTTTTTTTTTTTTTTAAGATGAAGAAACTAGGTGGAGAGAAAGAAGTTAAGTACTTTGAGTAAGGTCAGCCAGCTAGTAAGTGGGGAAGTGAGAATATAAACTTAGTCCCAGGTTCTTATGCTAGCCATTAGGCTATAACACCTCTGGTCATGGTATTTTGCTCTGTGTGTGTGTGTGTGTGTGTGTGTGTATGTGTGCGTGTGTTTATCTGTAGTCACTTCATAAATGTTCCCCAAGTCTCCTAGATCCTTGAGGGCAAGAGCGACATCTCTTATCTATCAAGGTTCCTTCCCAGTCCCCGACACACAGTACTGGGCATAGAGTAGATAGATGCACACATACTTGTTGAATGAATGAATTGACTAAATCTGGATTCTGGATCATTCGCTCACACTTGTGTTTATGCTGAAAGAGGAGGTGACAGGTTCTGTGTTTCCATGTTGCCTCCAGCCAGTGGCTTGATGAGCTTAGGTTTGGGGGGGGGGGCACCTGAGCTAATGAACTTCACTCTACCGGTTTGGCTGTACTTTCCCTTACCACACATCCCTCCCTCTCTCCCTCCTCAAATAAGCCTCCTGGCTCTGTTCCCTGCTGGAGAAATTTGAAGAAGCCTTTTCCCAGGCTACACCCTTCAGAACCTGTCATGTAAACACCAAGAATGCACAGGAGGAAAACCCAAGAGAGGATGAAGAGTGAGTGCCAAGACCCTGGACCAATCCTTGAAACTCTCCAAGAGTGGAGGGCCTTCCAGCTGGCATGTTGGGTCGCTCTTACTTCTGTGCCCAAGGGAAGGAAGTGGGCAGCTTTTTTTTTTTTACCGTTACAAACAGCATTCTCATATATTATCTCAAAGAGACTTAGTCAACCCATGATTAAGGGGTTTTCTTTGACCATAATCTTCCCTTCTTTTCTCGTATTTGACAAATCCTCTTGGTTTTTGCTTTGAAGGCTTTCATATGTTCATTTTTTCCAGTCTTGCTGATTGTTCTCTAATTCTCAAAGTGTGTTCCCTCATCCTCCGGCAGCAGCATCCCTGGGAGCTTGTTAGAGATGTGAATTCTCAGGCCATAGCACAGACCAACTGAATCACAAATTCCGGGGGTGGGGGCCAGCAAGCTGCATTTTAATAAGTCTTACAGGTAATTTTGGTGTACGCTCAAGTTTGAGGATCACTGCTCTAATGGGATCCTCCCCTCTTATCATTAAAACATTGTAACTATAATGGGTGCTCATTGTAGAAAATATGGAATATAATAGACATGCCTGATAGAAGCAGGCCAAGGGGCACCTGGGTGGCTCTGTCGGTTGAGCATCTGACTTCAGCTCAGGTCATGATCTCATGGTTTGTGAGTTCGAGCCCTGCATCGGGCTTTGTGCTGACCACTAGCTCAGAGCCTGGAGCCTGCTTCAGATTCTGTGTCTCTTTCTCTCTCTGCCCCTCCCCTGTTCACTCTCTGTCTCTCAAAAATAAATAAATGTAAAAAAAAAATTTAAGGTGTCTAACATAATAGATTAGATACATTTATATTCAAGTATGATTGCCACTGTGGCTTTAGCTAATACCTCTGTGGTGTCACATTGTTATCATTTCTTCTAGTGTTGAGAACAATTAAAATCTAGTCCATTAGTTTAACGTTTATAATCCACATGTCTTGTTGATAATCACTGTACTGTATTAGTTCTCTGGGACTTATTTATCTACTAGTTCCAAGCCATTCTTCTTTTCAAGCATATTTCTGGTAGTATAACTTCTGCACTCAAAAATATTCAATTTCTTCTTGCCCTTTGAATTAGTGCATAGAAACTGCTCATCTTAGCATTCAAGGAGTTTTGTCATAGAGTGTTTCCACTCTTATCCACTAACATGCATGCTCCATAAGGAACAAAACCCTTGTATCTCTGGTACCTGACACAATGCTATGACTTGGTAGGCACTCAGTAAATATTTGTTCAAGGAACAAATGCATCTTCTAATACAATCAAGTCATATTTGATAAATCTATATGTGCCATTTATTTCTCTGACATGGAACAGCGGTTTTTGCTGTAGGGCCTTCTTAGAATGTCTGGGACCCATCCTTGAAGATTCGGGTCCATTAGGTTGTGGCTTCCTGGGGTATCCCTAATAGAAAAGCTCAGATCTAGAACACGCCTTCCTCATTTCCACAGGTCCAACACGAACCCATCTTTATTAGATATCCTCCTTCCAAAGTCATCCCCAGTCCTGTTGTGCCCAATGATTCCACCATGGCCCTGGCCTCAGCTGTTAGGAGCGGGTGGGAAGAAAGGAGGAGTCACCTAAGTCAGGCTAAGCCAATCAGGTTATTTCCCTGAGAATTAAAACCACATAGTGGGAGAAAGAGGCAGTCAGAAGGTGGTGGGTGCTGAAGGTCAGAAGGTTATTTGGACTTGGGGCCAGCAGCCACATGTGGTCATAAGCGAGCAGAGGAAGCCAACCTATAGGCACGCGAGTGGAATAGATATGCAGAGGGAAGTAAGAAAGATGGTGTGGTCTCAGAGGGAAGGAGTGGGAGGGAGAGAGAAACTGCCTGAGGACGCCCCGGTTCTGAGAAGCCCAGCCGCGATGCCTGCCCTGGGCCACCCCGGGTTCCCACTCATGTGCCCTCTTCACTGGAGTCAGCTTGAAGGACCCCTGACCAGGAGATCGTCTTTGCCCACCTGCCTCAGACTCCTCCTCATATATGAAAGTCCCCAGTCTTCCCACCTGCCATGTCCTCTCACGACTCATCTCTTCCCGTGCCACTGCCTCATGGGGGGCTTCGCCCTGAACTATTCCATAAATAATCACGTTGGCCAAAGAGCCAGCGATGGGGAGAGGGGCTTCCATGTTGCAGGGCAGAGAAGCATGTTGGAGAAGACAGAACAAAACATCAAGAGGAGAGGTACTCTGCACACAGGAGGGGCCTGAAGCGCCACACTGATGGGGGACCCACGGGGCTGGGGTCCTGGTCTTCCTGCTCCAGACACGTGTGTGCCTCAGGCCCATGCCCAGAAGGCACTGTCAGAAAGGTCCCAGCAGGTCCCCAGCCAGGTAATAAATGTTGCCCAAAGTGAGTTCCAGGGCACATGGAGGATTTGGTTGTCAAACGTGTTTATAGAACAATGGTTTCCACAGTTCCACCTGATTTTTGGAGACTTCTCAGGGTCCAGGGCACAAGGCTACTGTTTGAAAAGTTCAAGAGGGGAATTGACAATGGAGTTCCAAAGAATTTGGTCCCTGCGCCCTTTTGTCAGGGAGCATGTTCCAGAGCTGGGGTTCTATGGGATTAAGAGGTGGAAAGGCCATTCTAAGCCTTCCTTTGGCTTTTGGCAAATACCTGGACCCCTTCCCCCCCATTTCCGACAGACAGGTAGGCAGACATAAGTAGTCTGCTCTCCACATCAGGCAGTTCTGGTGCACTGTGTCCTCTTCAGAGTGACCTCTCTTGCCCCATTTGTAAGGGGAGAGAGAAATTAAGGAATACAGATGGTCCCTGACTTAAAGACAGTTTGACGTACAATGTTTCGACTTTGTGATGGTGTGAGAGCGATACACATTGAGTAGAAACCAAACTTCAGATTCCGAATTTGGATCTTTTCCTGAGCTAGTGATGTATCATACGATCCTCTCTCGGGATGCCGGGAGCTGCAACAAGCCTCAGCTCGCAGTCAGCCACGCAGTCAGTGGGGTAAACAACTGATACACTCCAGCCATTCTGCACCTCTACAACCATTCTGTTTTTCACTTCGGTACAGGAGTCAATAAGTTAGAGGAGATATTCAACACTTGGCGTTAGATGATTTTGCCCAGTTGAGGCTAATTTAAGTGTTCTGTGCATGTTCAAGTTTAGCTAGGCTGAGCTGTGATATTCGGTGGGTTAGTTGTATTAGATGCATTGTTGACTTAGGGATATTTTCAACTTAACAATGGATTTATTGGGAGGTTAACCCCATCATCAGTTGAGGCAGGTCTGTAAGTCTGAGAATGGAAGAAACCAAAAACATGCAGAAGAAAAACAGGCTAGTAAAAGACAGCTTATCTCACCTTTCCCTACCCCCTGCTTAGGGCTTCTCCTGCCCCAAGACTTACCTGTTTTAAAGGTTTTGTTCACCCAGGATGGCTGGTTCAGACACTGGAGGCTAAACTGCTTGCACGGAGAATTTTCAGAATGACATATTCCGTGCCCTTGAACCCTGAGGACAAAGAAAGGACTGGAAGGAAAATGAACTTGCCACTTCTCTTACTGTAAAGAGATCTCTAGCTATGGTGTGAGTGTGGTTGGCCATGGGGAGGGCTGGGGGCTGATGACAGAAGAGGAGGGAAGGGAGGAGTGTTTCTTCCTCTCTGGGTGGGCAAGGGGGCTTGGACAAAGGTCTCTGGCCTTGGTTCCTTTGATGGGGGGATTCAGTAGCCCTCAACTGCTATGCTGAAGGAGGGTTGCCACTTACACTCCACTGGAGCTCAGTCGGGCTTTTGTCACCAGTTCTGACACTCAGAATCTCTGTCGGGAGGCTGCAGATGTATCTAGCTTCTCTCTCTCACCTTACACCTTTTGCATCCTGAGTTTGGGTAGATCCCATCAAGTGCTCAGTCATTCAAAGGGGTGGGGCTGGATGACCTCGGGCTTTCCCTGGGCCACCACCTTGGAATCCTCTCCTGGGGGGAGATCTGCCGAAGACCTGGTAAGTCACAAGGCCTGTGGGGAGTGTCTTTGCTGAAGACGTGCCACCCGCCACTTTGAAGCTTTGTTAAAAAGGAATGACTCCCAGAGCCATTGGGGTTTCCTTATTTTTTGGAAAACAAAATACTCAGAAGCCCTTGGGATTTCTCCTCCCCTTTTGGCTAGGTTCAAAGGGACTGCGGACTAGAGGGGTTTCTGAGGGAGATCACTCGCCCCCTGCTCACTGGTTTTTCTGCAGTTTTCAGAAAGCTCAAAATGGCCGGCCCGCGGGCTCAGGTGGGCTCAGGTGGGGGTGGGGGGTTTGTCACCTGGGCTTCTCCGTGGAGGTACCTACTGATCTGGCTACGTGGGAGTGGTGTGCAACCATATTTTTATTAATGTCACCACCAGGGTGTCCTGTTGGACTCTCCTTTCGTCCTCTCCAAAGGCAGCTGGTTGGTGTGGCTTTAGCAGTGGGTGGCCGTTCTTTGGAGGAGCCCAAAGACTTGGAGTGGTGGCCGCGCCGGTCGCTGGGTGGCCCTGCGAATTGTCTGTCGGGTTCCCGGGAACTCAAAATGTGAAGGCGATAAGGCTGGCTTTCGCTCGAGGTTTCTAAGTCGGTCGCGGCGCCCAGCGTTTCCCCACTGGAGAGGCCCCACCGGCGTGGCCTGGAGGACGGGCCTCTGGCTCGCCTGTGCGTAATGGCCACCCTCCCTCCCCTGGCAGACACGCGCCGGCAGACGACAGGAGGAGCGGCCACGGGGGCGGGAGGCTGCGGTGCCTTTGTGCCTTTCGTCCCGGGGCTCCAGGTGGGCGCTGGCGGAGGGCCGGGCACTGCCCTGGCAGCCCCGCCAGGACGCCGTAGTTGGGGAGAAGTGGAATCTCTTCTTCCCCTCGCAAGCCTCGCCCGCATCGTAATTCTTTTTATTTTTACTTTCGAGCCTTGTAAGGCATGCGGATGGGGTAGGAGCGTTCCGGCGACACGTTGCCAGCGGCGCAGCGCCCGCCCGCGTGGCCGGAGCCTGGGGAAGGGGCAGGCCGCGCGCCGCCCGCCCGCTCGCCTAGCCCCGCCGCCCACGGTCGCGGCCGCCCCGGGTCGCCGGGCCCGTGCCGGTCACCCCCGGCCCGCGGCGCGGCCGCCGGCGAGTCCGCGCGGCCCAGGCCGGCCTGGGCCCCGGCTGCGCCCCGGCTGCGCCCCGGGAGCGCCCGGGCGCGGCGCGCGCGGGGTCGATCGCCGCGAGGGGGGCGCGGGCAGGGGGCGCCCCGGCCGGTCCGCACCCCGGGCCGCCCGCGGCCCGGCCCACGTTTTCCCTCTCTCCGGCTCCCTCCGCCCCCTCCGCTCCGTCCCTCCCCTCCGCGCCCCTCCCTCCCCGCGCTTCCCCTCCTCCTGCCTGGTCATGTGTCGCCTTTTTTTGTTTGCAGTGGAAACAATTTCTCGCCGCTCGGCGCGCCCCGGCCCGACGCGCCGCGGCGGAGGCGAGCGGGAGGCGGGACGGGGCGGGGAGAGCGGCGGGGCCGGCGGGAGGACGCGCGGCGCGCCCGGCGGACGCCGCAGGTCCCATGCCGCGCCGCGACCCCCGCGCCCCTGCCGCCCGCGCCCGCGGCCGCCCCCCGCCGCCCGCCGCCCCGGGCTCGCCGCGCCGCGCCCGCGCGTCCTTAGCCGGGCCACCAAGCGATGCCCGCTGGGCGCCCGCGAAACTTTGTCGGCTCCCGCTGAAGGGCTGCGGCGCCCCCGCGCCCCCGCGCCCCGCTCCGGCCAGGTGAGTTTGCTGCCCGCTCCCGCCGGCGCCCCAGTGGGATTGGGGTGAGTCGGGGCGGGGGCGCTCGTCCGAGGCCGTCCTGGAGGCGACCTCGCCGCTCTCGGCAGACGAGGGACTCCGCAGTTCCTGGGGGAAGGGCTCGGGGTGGGGGGCCCGGCCGGGCGGGGAGACGGCAGCCCCAGAGCAGGGAAGTTGCCGGGTCCGAAGAGTTTCCTGCCCCGACGTGCGGGCTGTTTCCCGGTGCCTCGATTTCCGAAAGACGCCCAAAAGGAGCAGAGTTGGTATTGTGCGCGGAGGAAGGGATCCCCGCCGTTCCGGGCCGGGGGAGGGGGTGCCGATCTAGGAGAGACCCCAAGACGAGAAACAGGCTCCTAACAAAGATGCCCCCTCCCCCCAAACTGTGCAGGCTTGGCACCGGCAGTGAGCGTCTCCCGAGACCCCCGAGGCCCGACCCCTCCTCTCCCCGACTCTCTAGGAAACCGTCCTTGGGCCCTCGAGAAGTTGGGGGGACGGCGGGCTTTTATTGATGTGTTTTTAAGGCTCGCCGCCGTGCGGCCAATAAAAGGTTTATGACATCTGACCGGCAGTGAAGGTATGCGAGCTCCCAATTGCCCAGTATACGGGGAGCAGAGCAGTTTCCTCGTTGCCTGGCAACGCCGCTGATTGACGGGAAACGCAGCCAATCGCCGCTCCCGCAGGTCCCCTTGAAATGTTTTTGACAAGTACAGTAGACGGGAGTGGAGCGCGTGCGTGTGCGCGCGCGCGCGTGCGAAGGGGGGTTACCCGGCCCCTCCAAACTCGAGACTGCCCTGCTCGGCTTGGAGAGCACTTCTTAACTTTTTAAAGTTGACTTCCACCATCTGTTCAGAGCTGGGCCAGTAATGTGTTTGTCAGTTATTTGGAAACCTTGTGATAGCGGGCAAGAAACTCTCTTTCCTGCTGCATTTTCTCCGCTAAAAAGCAAATAAGATAACAAAACACAGCAAGTCATATAAAAACAAAAAGAGGGTGTGTGTGGGGTGGGGGTGGGGGTGGGGGAACGGAACCAATAGCAAACCGAAAAGTTGTAAGGAGGTCACTAGTGAATAACTGTTTGCGTATCTGGTGGAGCAGATTAAAAATGTTTGCTTAACTGCAGACTCACATGATCCGGATTCTCTCTGTCTCTCTCCCCCCCCCCCCCAAAATAGGAGGAAAAAAAGATTTGGCAAATTATGTCGTTAGAGTATAATAATGGAAAACTCCTCAGCTGTGGTTTCTGGGAACTGTTTTTTAAAATGGAACTGTGGTGATCAGCAGCTCTTGATACTGTTGCCACGAAATGCTGGATTTATAAAGATGCAGTTAACAGTTGGAGAGCATGGGGGGATAGAAACACAAAGCAGACAGATGATTCAAGGGCACTGAAGCCTCATCACCCTCTTTTCTTGACAGTGCCACTTTTCTAATAAAACCATATTGCTGGCAATGTTTGTCTAAAACAAAAGAAAACATGGAGTATAGTGTGTTAGTTCCTTTGGGAAGCTACTGACAAATAAGCAAATTGAAAAGAAAGAGCAGCATGTTGTCATAGCAACAGGGCAATTAAATTACTTTACTGTCAGCCATGATATAATTTTCCTGTTTGGAAGCTCAGGAGACATAAAACTTTCATCTGGAGCTGAAGTTGACTTCAGTGGCTGAGTAGTTGGTCTGTTTTGCACTCTACCGTGCCGATATTCCCGGTTATCAGGAACTTAGGGTTTTTTTTTTTTTTTTTTTTTTTTTTTTTTTGATGGGATCTGGGGAAACTTTGAGACAAGCCTAGCTTTGATTGGTTCATAAAGAAGGTAAAAGCATTATCAGGTTGGTCTGTCAGAGCCCCAAACCTAAAGGTACTAGCTTATTCTAAATTGTGTCCTGTATTACACAGGTTGGTTTCCTTATTTGGCAGAAAGAAATATTCTCTGTGGATGAACCTGAGGTATCGGGATTGCCCTGCCTCTGTCAGACTTCGATGCCCATGGAGGTTTTCTCTCCTTGGAGTTGGGCATCTCGTAGCAGCTCCAGGGAGCTTTCTCACGCTTCTGCCTGGAGGTTCTGTTCGTCTTCCCTTTCGGAAGAGGGAGGGTGCTGTGGCTCTCAGGCACCTGCGGCTGGCTGGCCGTTGGGTGCCTCACTTTATGCTTTCTAGAATCCCATTCTAGAGCTTCCCCAGCTGAAGTGGCAGTTACTTTCAGCATAGTGTCAATGGACATTTAGAGCCTTAGAATGATCGTGTCTGCTTTTGTGTTCATTCTTTTTTTTTTTCTAGATGGATTGCTTGATCTTCTTACTCGGGGAAAAAAAATAAAACAGACCTGCTTCTTAATCCAAGCACATTGTGTGAGGGCTGCAAGCGGACAGTGGGAGACCTCTTTCATTATCTTCACTGTTCTTTCTAACTTACATTGAGTACTCGAGGGTTGAATATGCTTTGTATCTATCGGGGTCATCCCGTTGGTGGACTTGCCACGTCCTCATTTTCTTTTCTCATCAGAAGTTGCACTCCCTGTTCTAGGTCATTGATAAAAATGGGGGTGGCCTGGAGGGTGGTGAGGAATAGAATTCTCTAGCAATTTTGTTGAATCTGCCTTCCGGTCTTGAAGCTGCCAGTTGCTCTTTGACTTTTTTCCGCCACCAATTCTAATGTCAGTTCATGGCTCGTCTTCGCATTCCCATTTATTCATGTGGTGCCCGAAGTTGCTCACTTTTTCACTGGGGGGTGTAGTGCCCCAGCAATTCAATGTCCCATTTGCCTGCAGTTCCAATCCCCCAAACTCCTGCTTAGCACTCTTCAGACTCGCCAACTGTAATCACAGTTGCAGAGCGTTGGGTCATGACTTGGGGAGAAAAGATACAATCAAATAAACCACGACCAGACGATGCACACTGTGGTCACACTTGAATTCTGAGGCGGTTGTCATGGTTTTCATGTGGCGACAGCTCCACTTAACCTGAAACACCTGGCCTTAAACTTCTAGGCATTTTCTTTTTTGGGGGAAGGATAAACCTCGAAACCATAATAACCCAAAGCGACGGGAGTGGTGCATTGTGCTTACTCTGTAGCGTTTCTCATGAGGCTTGAACCAATTTTACCTGTCTCTATATATTCACATACTGTAGAGAAACTGAGGCACCAAGAAATAACTGCTTTTCCCAGGGTCACAGGGAGAATCTGCATCAATCCGGGAAGAAGGCTTTATAGATTTTCCCATTCTTTTCATGATGCATTTGCCTATTAAAGGTACTGTAAATATTATTTCTAGTCTTGTGTTTTCGAGGTGATGGAGGGGACAGAGTCGCTGTGCTCCAGGCATGGTGGACGCATCTTCCTTAAGAGTGCTTCTCCCTGTGGTGGAGTTGTGTGCTTGTGTTACCCAGCGTGGGAGCCATGAGATGGTGTTCCTGCAGGGCCAGGGCTCCCTAGAGGTGGCAGGGGCGGGAGGTGGGCCCAGTAGAATTAGGAGGGCACAGATGCCCTTTGTTTTGGGTTTCACCAACTCATCTTTTCTCTGTAATGTGTTTACCAGGAGCCTTCACGTAAATGGGTCCAGTCATGCCTCCCAGTAAGAAGCCAGAAAGCTCAGGAATTAGCGTCTCCAGTGGGCTGAGTCAGTGTTACCGGGGCAGCGGTTTCTCCAAGGCCCTGCAGGAGGACGATGACCTCGACTTTTCTCTGCCTGACATCCGACTAGAAGAGGGGGCCATGGAAGATGAAGAGCTGACCAACCTGAACTGGCTTCACGAGAGCAAGAACTTGCTGAAGAGCTTTGGGGAGTCGGTCCTGAGGAGCGTCAGCCCCGTCCAGGACCTGGACGACGACACGCCCCCGTCCCCTGCCCACTCTGACATGCCCTATGATGCCAGGCAGAACCCCAACTGCAAGCCCCCCTACTCCTTTAGCTGCCTCATATTTATGGCCATCGAGGACTCTCCGACCAAGCGCCTGCCAGTAAAGGATATTTACAACTGGATCTTGGAACATTTTCCGTATTTTGCGAACGCACCTACTGGGTGGAAAAACTCGGTGAGACATAATTTGTCGTTGAATAAGTGTTTTAAGAAAGTGGACAAGGAGAGGAATCAGGTAAGCCTCTGTGTCTGGAACTTGAGTGTTTTCTTTTTTAAATGTGTAATTTCTCTCCGTGAAAAAAACATCAAAGGAACGTAAATTCACCTCCCGAAGGAGTGGTTATAAATGGGCAGTTTTATTTTTTAATAAAAAATGTTTTTTTTTTATATTTATTTATTTTTGAGAGACAGAGTGAGACAGAGCGTGAGCGGGGAAGGGGCAGAGAGAGAAGGAGACACAGAATCCAAAGCAGGCTCCAGGCTCTGAACAAGCGGTCAGCACAGAGCCCGATGCAGGACTCGAACCCACGAACTGTGAGATCATGACCTGAGCTGAAGTCAGATGCTCAACTGACTGAGTCCCCCAGGTGCCCCAATAAATGGGCAATTTTATTTCATTCATTTGGTTTCAAAGAACTTCCTTTTCCTTGAGCGTGTCAGTTACATAATGTTTTTAGCGTTTGTGCCAGATTGAGGGTTTCCCACTGTGGTATCCAAACAGAATCCCAGAACCGTGGTTTGCATGCCCGATGGGTTCTCAGTATCACCCCTCAGTGTGGATGGGTCCCTGGGGGGTTAGAGTGTGAACACAGGTCCGTGTTCCGAGGACAGCCCTTAACCGTGTGGTACGTGTTATGCCTTCGAGGAAGGTTGCCGCCCCGGGCTAGTGAAAAATGGCATTTCTCTTCTTTCTTAATATTAACTTGGAGAGAGGCAGCCTCCAGGAGTCAGGAATAAATGGACAGTAATGAACATTGGGAGGTGACCAAACAATACACTCCAAGACCCGACGGACAAAGACACAAATTGCCCGGGTGGCTCTCATAAAATCAGGTGAACACATGCGTGTCTGGCAACTTCGAAACACCCCGAGTATGAAAAGATCAGGGTAAGGTCCTCATCAGAGATGGGCTTCGACAAGATTGAATTTTGACTGTAAAGCCTTAGCCCAAGTTTCCTGGCCCGGCTAAAGCGAGACTGGTGTCGATAATTTGCTTGTCCTTTCCTGTAAGGAACGTAACCGGAGGTACGGTAGGAATAGAACTGACCGTTAGGGCTGGACCGCAACGCTGTGATCTGACTTTTGAGTCCTGGAAAGGAACGCGGCCGCAGCGGAAACACAAGCAGAGAAACGTTTTCCCCACGGAGCTCGCGCGTTATTAACTGTATTTTTCAGCCCTGTTTCTCATGGTAGGAATATTGCCCTGTGTAGCTGGCAGTCTGCTTTCCACCCTTTTTGAAGTTCAAGCTCAGGACCGGGGTCGCTGGCCGTGCAGGGTCGCTGGCCGTGCAGCATTGGGGCCTCTCTTTCTCTCCAGAAACATGTTCCTGTTTCCAGGAGGATCTTGGGCCTGAGAAAAAACTCTGCTGAGGACGCCTGGGTGGCTCAGTTGGTTGGGCGGCCGACTTCGGCTCACATCATGAGCTCACAGTTCATGAGTTCGAGTCCGGCATCGGGCTCTGTGCTGACAGCTCGGAGCCTGGAGCCTGCTTCAGATTCTGTGTCTCCCCTCTGTCTCTGCTCCTCCCCTGCTCATGCTCTGTTTCCTTCTTAAAAATAAACAAACATTTAAAAAAATTTAAAAAAGAAAATAAAAAACTCTCTCGGTCTTGGGCTTGGAAGTGGCGAAGCCTTCGTTCTCGTTGCTGCGGCTGGACGCGTTTGTCTGCAAATGCTCTTCACCTGGAGTTTATGCTCATGATGGGATGCATGGAAGGGGGTTGCCTGGGAACACTCAGGAGCCTTTGACCTGTGACCTTTGACCCTGGTGCAGGGGCTGCCTGGGTCCAGTGTGCAAATGCGGATGTTCCCCAGGTCCTTATTTTTACGTAGCTGTGATGATTGTGGGGGCGCCGCTCTTGTCCCTGGGCGTCCACTGCTCTCCTGCCTTCCCTGCATGTCTCAGAATGGGCAGTTGGAGACCGACCTCGGGACTCGGCTCTGCTGCCTGCCCTACCATCATTCTCTGAACCGAAAGAAAATTCCCTGCGCCCTGGTAAAGAACCATGTCTGTGGTACTAATAGTTTCCGTATAGGTGAGTCCTCGTGGTTAAGAGGGGAAAATCTTAGAAAGCAATTCCGGGATTAGCATAGAGAGAAGAAAATGCTGTTCAGGTCCCCCAAAGCCACACGCCCCCCACTAAAGCAACGAACGGGCTTTTAACGTGGTGTGAGCCTAGTGTGCGTGTTACTGCACGCCTGGCTCTGTGTCTGCCTTAGAGCCTGGACACATCCACGTCATTTGGCCAGTGTTCACTCTGAAATGTTCAACGAGACCAACTCCAGAGGATGCAGGGAGACTGGGGAGGATTATTCATCAGCCCTCCGAGTGACAGGTGTGTTGGATGGGGGTGTGCATGAAGGTACTGGGGCACCCCCCCCAGCCCTACTCTGGGAGTCACGTTTTCCAGGGGTGACGGTTGTCATTCTGAATAAACACAGACACCGCCTGTTGAAAGGGAATGGCTCTAAGGACTCATGTTACTCTCATGAAATGTTGAGTTCTGGCTTCTTACCCAGGCTGACCTGCATGGACACGTTTCTGATCACATGGCCGTCAGTTTTGTGGCTGGGAGTTTGCTCCCATCATTTGTGATTTTGTGAGAACAAAGCTAAGAGTGTGAGTTTTCCCCTTCTCTCCTCGTTCCTTGGGCCACCCTTGGGCCAGCTGGTGGCTGCTTTCAAAGGCAGCTTCCCGGGGACTTCCAGGCACTTCAGGGCACTGGCGCTGGCCCACCCATTTGGGGTTTTCTCCTGTGGCTAGCTGAGTAACCGAGAAGGCATTCTCCCTGACATGTTGCCCAGCGAAAGCCCCTTTGGCTGTACAGGTAAACTTGTTTTTTTCCCGGGGGACTTTACTTACTGGTAGCTCCCACGCTGAGGTTGGGCCACAACACAGGGACTAAGTGCACCTGAGTGTTGGGGAGAGATATGTTCGTTGAAGGGGAGAATGGAAGGCTTGCAAGTTGCATTCACCTTTTTTTCTTTTAAAAGTGCGGCACCCAGTTTTCGGCTTGTCCTGACTGTGAGAATGCAGAATGTTGTCTGATCCTGGTCCCTGAGGGGTTTGGAGTAAGTCCCCCGCAGGACAACTGCTGGCTGGGATGTTGAAGAGGGAACTTACAAGATTGCATCAGAGTCACCGGTGGCACTTAAAAGCGATGAACATTTCTTGGCTCGTCCCTGGGGATTCTGATTCAGTAGGTTTGAGGTGGGCTGGGGACAACTGGTGGTTCTGATAGGCTCCATGGGTGTTTCTGACTTGCAGCCAGGTTTGAGACTCCCTGAACTAGATGCCCTTTTGGGTTCCTTCCAAAGCTGAGATTTCATCAGGAACATCTCATGAATGAGTAAGTCGGAGAGAATAGACTGTTTTGCTTCTGTTTCCTCTCTCTCTTTTTTACGTTTTATTTCTTATAGGACTTAACAAGATATGTAAGTACTTAAAGAAGGGCTGCAAAAGGTAGTTTTATTTTTATTCTTTAATCATGAAGAATTTCAAATATGCATGTAGAGAGAGGAGTGTGATGAATCCTTAGCACCCCCGTTGCCCATGACCAGATTGAGTGGTTAGCAAGGATTTGTTGCCTTTCATTCATTGTTTTGTTTTGTTTTGTTTCGTTGCTCAAGTCTTTTGAGGCAGATCCTAGATCTCATGTTGTTTTATCTCAACGTACTTAGATGTGCGTAAGAACAGTCGCCAGATTCTTCCATAACTTCCTTTGCCAGCGTCGCCCCGAACAAAGTGCACACTTCCTTGGTGTCACCTAATACCAGGGCCGTATCCAGAGATCCCTGACGGTTTACAGAATGCTCACTTGAATTAGGATCCGAGCGTGGTTTATGCAGTGCAATTGGCTATTTTCATCCACAGCAGCCCTGCCCCTCTCTGCTTTCTGCGGCCTTTCCTTGTCAAGGAGACCATCCGTTGGGCGGTGGTGTAGAGCACCCCACGTTGTGTCTGCTTTATGTGGATTGCGCTTAGCATGTTCTTCTGTCCCCCTGTATTTTCTGTGAAATGGAAGTGAAATGCTCAAGGCCGGAGCACGTTCCGGATTTCTTTCCCCTATGAATACTTCACAGACAGCTCTTGCGTGTTGTCCCATCAGGAAGGCTGGTCGACCCCGTCTGGGGATGCTGCACTTGAACTGTGGGTTCACACGGGATCGGCTGCTACCCGCCTCTGCAAGTTTCCCATCAGCTTTTCATCTTAGGGTTTCTTCTATGGATGACCTTTGCCCCAGTCAATGGAGGTGGAGTTTCAGAGTCCGAGATTAAGTTTTATACCCCCTAAATACAGATCGTAGTTAGGACTATGAGGTTAGCATGTGCTAACCTCTCTGACTACTTGTAAAGGAGAAGTAAAGTGGAGTTCTTTTTTATAGGTGGGGGATTATAATGGTTCAGGTATGTACGTTTCTATTTCTGTGCTTTTTCTCTTCTTACCAGCCTAACAAGAAACATTGTTGTCACAGAGCGTTTATAAAGGAAACAATGTACAAAGGTTTGTTTATTCTATAGAGGGCTGAGTGCTTCATTTTTCATGTTCTGTTTAGTAATCTGTGTGCAACTTGGGTCTCAACCCCACGGCCCCCAGTCACACGCTCTTCCCACTAAGCCAGCCGGGTGCCCTGGGTTGAATGCTTTTAAGTACAGTTTTAGCTTATTAATATGGGGAACTTCTCTTGATTTCACGAGGAGTGGCTTAGAAGCCAGGAGACTTGGTTCTACTTTTGGGGCTGGAGGTAGTAGCTGTCTTGGGTTTCAGTTTTCTGATATGTAGGAGCAGGAATTTGTACTTGCCGGGCCTCTTAATTTGGGGTGTTTGGACGTCCGAGGCTCTGCAGACAGCCTGAAATTATTGACTACATGTCCTGTGACTGCATGTCACATTTTTCCTTGAGGATCCCAAGATTTTGTTTGTTTAGTTTCTAGATTCTTTCTTTAAAAAATGTTTATTATATTTATTTGTTTGTTTAAAAAGCAGTTACTTTATTTTGAGAGTGAGAGAGAACACAGGTGGGGAGGGGCAGAGAGAGAGGGAGAGAGAATTCCCAAACAGACTCCACGCTGTCAGTGCAGAGCCCGATGTGGGACTCGAAGCCATGAACTGTGAGATCATGACCTGAGCTGAAATCAAGAATTGGATGCTTAACCAACTGAGCCACCCAGGTGCCCCACATTTATTTAGAGAGAGAATGCAGGAGTGGGGCAGTGAGAGAGGGAGAGAGAATCCCAACTAGGCTCTACACTCTTAGCGCAGAGCCCAGGGCGGGGCTCAAACTCAAGAATGCTAAGATTATGACCTGAGCTGAAATTAAGAGTCAGACACTTAACCGACTTAGCCACCCAGGCACCCCTGGTTTTTGGATTCTTTAATGGAAACTCTGACTAAGGAAAAGCGAAGAACCACCTCTATTTCATAGCCACAGTGGCAGACCTAATATGGAAAGACCTTTGAACTTTCCGTATGCAATATCCCACTTCCTAACTACAGTCCTGTGAAGTAGGTCCTCTTTTTCTTCTTAACATAGGTGACGCGTTAAGCTCAGAGGGCTTAAGGAACTTGCTAGAGGTCACATAGCTGGTAAGTAGCAGAACAGGAATTCACCCTAATTCCCTCCAGTTTTGAAGGTCCCTATGCTTAAATTAACCTGGGTGCTTGATTAAACCTTCTCAGTTGACAGGCTATTATAGATGATCTCTACATGCTTCCTCAGAATATTCTAGGAACATGAGTTATAGGGACCTCAAATAACCCCAGGAAACCCAGAATTTACTCTGGGGCTACCGGATAGAGAAAGGTAAATATCGTCTTTTTGTGCTGTTGGGATCGGGCCAAATTCTGAATTTGTCAGCAAATGGGAAGATGTGGCATCTGCACGAAGCCTCCGCTCAGCTTCCTCTTTGCAGGGTCTGGCCCAAGTTCAGAGCCCCTTCAATGCTGTAGATACTGTTTATATAAGCTCTCCCTCCGATTCCCAGCCAGCCCCCTTGATGCTTTGCTTTTCCATCCTGGTGGATGAAATTCTTTTTCTTTTCTTTTTTTAATGTTTATTTTCGAGAGACAGAGAGTGAGTGGGGGAGGGGCAGAGAGCAAGGGAGACAGAATCTGAAGGAGGCTCCAGGCGCTGAGGTGAGCCTCAGACTCACAAACCGCAAGATCATGACCTGAGCCGAAGTTGGACACTTAACCTGAAATTCTTTTTCCAAGGCAGTTGGGAAACTGAGGTAGCGTCTCTTATGTGGTAGTGCCCGCATATGCACAGTTGCTTCTAACTCCCTCCTCTTGGTGGTGTAAACACAGAATCAAAAGCATTTCCCTTTCCCGTGATGCTAGTCAGTGCACCCATTTAATTGATGGCCATTTTAAGAAGAGATGACTTCTTTTATTTTGGGTAAGTAATGCTCTTTGAAAGACTGTGTAGTCTTATTTTGAGGGGGTAAATTCCTAAAAATCAGGGTAACGTTGGGTGGCGGGGCATGCAAAAACTGGGCTGAAGATTCTTCTGAAGTCTCTGGGGCAGGTGACGATCCTGTTCATGCCTGCGTATGGGCTCCGGGCACCGCGGCGGGGACACAGCGTCTGTCTCGCTGGTGCACACTGCCTACCGCGCTGCTTTCTGCGGTCTGTGCTAAATACGGACTTTGCCTCGGAAGGTTGAGACTTTACCAGGGTTTCTGAGGGGCTTGAAGTAAACACAACCCCATGTCGCAGGCCCTGGGAGAGGAAGCGCTTCACACCACCATCCTCTGTCATCCCAAGAAGTCTGTGCCACCTTGGCCATGCTCTCCCATCCACCCTACCGACTCTGCTCCTTCCTGATTCCTCCAGGTATCGGATGCCTTGGCTCGGGGGACATTTCTGTTGTCCTGATCCTGCCAGCTGTTCAGTGTCTGCTGATTCATTCATTCAGCAACCTTTTTAAAGTATCTGTTGGGGCTCCTGGGTGGCTCAGTTGGTTAAGGATCCGATTTCGGCTCAGATCATGATCTCACGGTCCGTGGGTTCGAGCCCCGTGTCGGGCTCTGTGCTGACAGCTAGCTCAGAGCCTGGAGCCTCTCTTCGGATTCTGTGTCTCCCTCTCTCTCTGACCCTCCCCTGCTTGCACTCGCACTCTCTCTCTCTCTCTCTCTCTCTCAAAAATAAATAAAAAACATAAAATTTAAAGTATCTGTTACGGTCAGTACCTACACTGCTTAACTACAGCAAGTGCTGAAAAGGGTCCAGCGTTGAATGGGTTGTGGCTACGGCACCGGCCGGTGGTCCAGTGGGTCCCACCTGCAGGATTTCCTTCCAGCTTCCAGAACGTACCAGAAGAAGCCCTTTCTTCAGCATGCTCGCCTTCATTTACTTGTTTCCTATTTCTCACTTTGTCCTTTCTTGGCTTTTCTGTTTCACCGTTACACTGCTTTTTCAGTCCCCACAGTGACTTCTGTCATTGACCTTGATAAAGATCCCTCTAAGTCTTGAAAGCTTGCTTCTTCTGGACTCGAGGGCCCCATTGGTGTATCTGTCCAGTAGCTCTGCCCGTGAACTGTTCAAAAAAAAAAAATGTTGCATTCTCTTTGGTAGGGCTTTGTGGTACCTGATAGACCTATGGGATACTTCCTCATGGATGTCCTGCCTGGATATGCAACCAGCAAGAAATTGCTCTCAGAACCTCCCCTGTTGAGCTGAAGAGCTTTGGGATTTCCCTCTGAAATCACTTTAGCTGCAGGATAATTCTCCGCAGTAAATAATATGGGAAGTTGGCACACTGACCTCCTATTTGAAAGTCATGGGTTTTGCTTCTTTCACAAATAGTGGTGGGTTGTTTGGATTAATCTATACTCTCTCACCGAGCCCTTGGTCATCTTAATGCTCTCAAGCTTTGGCAAGATGATGGTAGCTTTTAGGTTTTCTAGAAAATTCCACCATCTTCCCAGTGGACATTTTTGCACTTGAAACAGATGATTGTATATTTTTAAAAGGCTAGTGTAATTTTTTTTTTTTTTGATGATACTGTATGTAATTTATTGGGCAGGTCTTCTGTTTCTAGATTTTGGTTTCATGGTCCCCTTAAAGTGTCTTATTCCTGTTCCCTAGTCTTGGCACTTTTAACTTATTTGTTGCTTGTCTCAATGAATACTTCTTACTGGCCTTGTGAGGATTTATCTTTTGGCCCCATTTGGCTCAACCCTGGCCCGAAGTTACCGTCAGAACTTACCACGTTGTTCCTGTGGAATGCCTCCATGTTAGTGGCCATCAGTAACTCTTTACCTGTGATTTGAGGGGCACCAATGGCCCTTTGCTTATTAGTTAGTCTATTCTGTAGAGTTATTTGGTAATGTGAAAAGTTAAGTAAAAAAGTGAGATATGGAGGCTCTTGCGTGGCTCAGTCGGTTAAGCGACTTCTTCAGCTCAGCTCATGATCTCACAGTTTGTGGGTTTGAGTCTCGCGTCAGGCTCTGTGCTGACAACTCAGAGCCTGGAGCCTGCTTCAGATTCTCTGCCCCTCCTCTTCTTGTGCGCTCGCTTGCTCTCTCAAAAATAAAAAAACTTAAAAAAAAAAGTGAGATTTAATTCTTGCCCCCTAGGAACTTACGTTGCAGGGACATAGGAGACATAATAAAAAATAAAAAAGAATAAGCCACCGCGGGTTTGGGAAGCATACCAGATCCATAAGCGGTAGGTGTCACTTGAGGTCAGAGAAGCTTCTCTTCCCCCAAATGGGGCACCTGGAGCTGAGAAAAAGCTAGCAGTGGGCAAGTTTTGGATACTCCTTATGGGGGAAGTACTTGAATAAATTCACAAAACATTCTTCTGCTGTGGGAATGAGCATGTGACCTTCACGAATGGATTAGTTCGGATGAGGTTGGACTATTTATTCTAGAAAATCCAAACAATAGTGAGTTAAACAAGCTAGAAGTGGATCGCTCTGTCACATAAAATAAGTCTTAAGGACTTGGACAGAGACCCACGTTCCGTCTGTCTTTCTCATCTACTGTTCTTAGCGCATGGCTGGTTTCCATTCTCAGAGCCTTCCACAGTCCAAGGTGGCATCAGCTGGCATCTTCTCCATTTAGGAAGTAGGAAGTGGGGGTGTATGTGCAGGGAAGGACCCAAGGGGGCCCACTGAGTTCACAGTTTTAAGGGAGCTTTTTCAGAAATCCCACATTCTGCTTTCATCTACCTCATTGGCTATACTGTGATCATATGGCTGCAAGGAAGGGTAGGAAAGGTCGTCCTTAGCCGGGCCCACTGCAATCCCAAATAAAAATGTTGGTTTTGTTACTAAGCAAGCATGGGATTTTCTGTCACAGAGGTCTAGAGGAGATGAATGTCTTTGGACCCAAGGGATGTGTTAGAACAGTCAGAGAAAAGGAGGGAGAGAGATGGGTGGTCAGAGAGGTCATGTAAATAAGAGCAAGGGGTTGGTAGGGGAGCTAGGACCGGAAGGAGAAAGCTGAATCGCCCCGCTAACTTAACGGAAGCAGAGACACTGACCCGTGTATTTAAGCCCTGCAGTTAACCAAGGTTTTGCTTCAAGATATTCTGGTTAAGTTGCATTTAATATTTTCCAAAGCAGTAGCTTGATAGAGGTGAAGATGGAGTGTGTGCCAAGTATGATAAGATGAAAAGCAGGGAAAACGTATGGTTGAAGATGGAGAGTAGCGTAAAGTTGTTTTTTTAAATAAGAACTTGCTGGTTTGCTCTGCGAGGTTGCAGACCGTTCCAGGAACTGAACGAAGTCTTTGATGTGTGTGCACGCGCGTGCACTTGGGCTTGTGAACTCTGCGGGAGACCAGTAAATACAGGCCTGGAGATTGTGCTGCCTCTCAGTTACTCTAATGTCTCTTCCTTCTGCCCCCACCGGATAGGTGGGCACCTGCTCGGTGCCCAGTGGGCTCGCGTACAGCCTTGCCTTGCATTTGTCAGAGCTCTGTGAAGTGCCTTGCGCAGGCTGTCTGTGCTCCTCAAGGGACAGGACCGATAAGTGATTTAACTAATGTCATTAGACAGAAAACAGTCAGCTAGCAGAGCGTTTGTACACTTTGTTTTTGGAGAAAAAGGCCAAGTCACGTGAGCACCACTCTAATTGTGGCTAGAGTGGAGGAGTGGGGAAAAAAACCCAGGGTCTCCTGAAATCAGAGTGCAGCAATGTGGCACGGAGCCGGGGTGCAGAGTCACACCAAGTACTCTCAGAGTACTTCACGGAATGCTGGGTTCTTTCCAGAGTCTTCCTCAGATGCAAGTCATGTAAAGTGAGAACCTGTGCTCATAGCCATGATTCTAAGACCCCGCAGAAGCGGTAGTTTGCAAACTAAAAATCAGACTCTGCATTTACAAAAAAAGTAGCTCAGTCATTTTAGAAGCATTTATCACTCATGCCACACATATATGTGGAGCGAGAGACACAGTTTTCCGTGCTGAGGGTATTGTGGTGACTTGTGATAATTATTAGCTGGCTAGTCCAGACTCTCCATAGGATAGGGAGAAGGGGAGAGGAGATCTATACATAGACACATAGGTAATATATCAGATAGTCCTAAACACAATGAAGAAAATAAAACAGGATAGAATATATTGGAGAGGGGTGGGGAGGGGGGCGGGAGCTTCCTGGAGGTGCTGTTGGGGCCATGCCTTAAATGGCAAGAGGGATGCAGCCGTGCAAAGATTGGATCAGAGAGAACAGCAAGTCCAAAGGCCCTGAGGTGGCAACAGCTTGAACTGTCCAGGGAACAGAAGGAAGGCCAGTAGAAAGTATATTAAAGAGAGAGTATGAGATGTCTTATTTTATGTATTTTAAACGTTTGTTTATTTGAGAGAGAGAGTGTGTTACACGAGCAAGTGGGGAGCGGGGAGGGGCAGAGAGAGAGGAGAGGGAGAGAGAATCCCAAGCAGTTTCCCTGCCGCTGCCCAGGAGGAGCCCCACCCAGGGCTGGCTCAATCTCATGAGCCCTAAGATCACGACCTGAGCCGAAATCAAGAGTCGGATGCTCAACCGACTGAGCCGCCCAGGCGCCCCGAGAATGGTATGTTTTAAGGAGACATCAGGGAGAAGCATCTATCTGGGGTTTGTTCCCGTGGGACGGGTTAGGGATGACAGAAATGATGCTGGCTGAGACCGGGATTGGGGGTTGCAGATGAAGGCTTGTGGGCAAATGAGGGTTGGGAAGTGGGAGAGAGGTTGGCGCAAAAATCCTGTTTTGACCATGTTAAATTTGAGGTGGCTTTTGAACATCTAAGAGGAGCTATCAGGTTGGAGGTTTGCTATGTGGGTTTCAAGCTTAATAGAGAAGTCAGAGCAGAGGTATAAATCTGGGACACATTAGCGCTTAGTTGGTGGAAACTAAAGAGGATTTCTGGATTACCTCTCCGTCAAAAAGGAGGAAAAATCAAACCTCCTATTCCAGTTCTTATTGAAAATGATATTTCCATTACTGTTTGACCAGGGAATTCATTTTAGGGTCTATTCAGCATGGTGAATAAAAACAAAAGACGTTTATACTTAGAGGGAGAAATTCAGAATTATCTCAGAAATAACTTACCTGTAATTATCGTAGTTCCTGCCCTTCGTTTTGCGGGCAGGAAACAAACCTTTGCTTTTTGTAATGAGGCTGTAATTTCTAAATGTGCTCGGGGCCGGTGGCATCTCCGATGTGATGAGAGAAACGCACGGTAGTAAACATCCCATTTAGCAAAGCCCTCTAACCCATGACTTCTCCGAGATCCCTGCCATCTGGTCCCTGGCTGGAGAGAGGAATTTTTCTTGTATATGTGTTCCCATAGCAACGAGTTTGCAGTTGATATGGAAAGTAAGCAGTTGCCTTAGCAACAGAGTTGCTGATGTGGTGGCTCCCCGGCTTTCAGGGAACGGATAAGCTGACCAAACTAGTTGAGATGCATCGTGGAGGGTGGAGGGCAAAATTGCAACGTAGGGCTGCACACGCTGGCCCTGCCAGTGTGAGATCAGGTCTGCTTTAAAAGAGATCGCGGCCCCTCCCTCTTCCAGAAGGAAGGCTCACTGAGGTAATAAATCAGACAAAAGTAGCTGCTGTCGGTTGAAATAGATTATAAGAGGGATTTCCCAGTGGAATGTGTTTAGTTTCTCTTCGAGGAGAATGTTGTAGTCAGGGCACATTTGGTCTCGAGGAAAAGCCAGCCACCCAGGTTGGCATAAGTAAAAGAATGCTTGTCCCAAAGACATAATAATCAGTCCCACGGGCTGGCGGTGAGGAGCAACAGAGCACATCTTGGGTCGGCGGTGATCGGAACCGGTCCGTAGGTCCCTCCGTGGCCACGAGGGATGCTCTCCTCCTGCCTTTCTCTGGGCAGGTGTTCCCGTCTCTTCTTGGCAGTCTGGCTTCCTGTGTGGCTGTTGATTTCTGCGGCTTCACACCGTTGGCTGGCTTGTGATGGAATTTTGGTGCCAACCTCCTCCTCACCGTGGTGGCCCCGGTGCCTAGCGACATCAGCCCCACCATTTCTGTGCGGTGTCTGTCATCGTTCCAGACACACGGATTGGGGCTTCCTGGGTTCGACGTTCAGCTCTGGTCAAAACCAGGGCAGGGTTCCCTGGATCCAGATAGCTGCGGGGACACCCCTTCCTTCATCTGGGCTGGGCTGGCACTTGCGACATGCCTGCAATGAAACATTTTCTTGGGAAGCCTTTGGTTTTTCAAAGGCATTTTAATGATGAAAACAAAAATGGTGAGGAACTTTTGACTCTTCTGTACTTTCTGCTTCCCTTTGGGTCGCGTCGGGACCTCTCACAGGTGGTGGAGACTAACATGGCAGAGGCCTCTGGGGCTGCCCCAAGGCTCCCTTCTGCCTCTTCTTCGTTTCTGCAATGACTTCATCTTCCTTGCATTTTGTTTCCATAGATTTGGGGCTGGCATTTCCCGAACTAGCAAAGTTTTTCTTTGGTGGCTACTTCTTCCTTCCAGCTGCCCTCAAATTGCCTGTAATCACAGGGTTGAGTGATCACCCAAAATTATGAACTCTAGTCCCTTGTTCCAGACAGGAATAAATGTCATCTCTCCAACACAAGTTGTCCTGATTTTCACGATCGAGAGATGGGGTCATGGTTCTTGTTAGCCAGCCCATGCCATCCCATTGTGATTTCCAACATGGGGGGAAAATGTAATTATTCTGTGCTGGGGACTGGCATAGAAACACAAAGGGATTACCAGACTTTGGTGTTGTGGGCTGGGCAAAGATAAAAAGAGACTAAGAAGGTTAAAAGTGGCATTTGCCAGTTGCCGAGGGATTGACCAATGGGCAAGATTACATGGTTTGGAAACCCAAAGGAGAAAAAGGTTCCTAACGGTTAGTAGAACCACGGTGGGAGTCCTGGAGAGGGCACAGAATTTCATTAGCTGCACCCTTGAGGATGGCCAGGGCAGGGGCTGATGACAGGGAGAAAAGTCGTGAGTCCCCACATCATGAATTTGTACCACAGGGTCGGGGGTGGGAATGCATATGAGGGAGACAATGTGAAAATGGGACCTGATATTTTCACAGGGCTTATGGGGGGCTGTTGGGAGTTGTGGGAGGCATTTGTATCTATGATCTTCTAACTTTCCAGCAGCTGCAAGTGGATATCATGTTCTTTTAACAGGCAGGGAAACCGGCTCAGAGAGATTCAATGGCTTGCTAAGGTGACATGGCCAGATGTTGAACCGAGATGGGAACTTCTTTGCTTCTCCTTTCCCCCAGTTGGCTGAAGCAGAGGGTTCATATAGGACAGGCAGGGACATAGGTTTGCGAAGGTAGTTTGAGCTAGACAGTGGCGTTCTTGAGGACCATGCCCAGGAGTCTAGACTTTGCTCCAAAGGCGATGGGAGGAGGGGGGGGCTTGGACATTTCTGAGCACAGGTGCCCCATGTACGGAGGTGCAAAGTGGGGGGGCAAGTGCTTCTTGCTTATGCCTTAGAAGTTTGTGCTACAGCCCTATTCCGTCCACGCAAAAGGCCACAGCGGTCACTGGAATGATTTTCCATAGATTGAACTAACGTGGACCAGAGTTTTACACAAACAGAAAAAACCTGGTCTGCAACTTCTTTTTCATTTTAAGTGTTTTGCTCTTATTTTTATTTAATGGAACCTGTTTTCATTGACCGTTGCTTTTATGTGTTGGTGCCACCGTTATTATTAACGTTTTGACCATTCCGGAATCCATCCGGTTTATAGAGGGATGGAATGAGTGACCCACTCCCTCAGCACCGCCCTGTGGATTTGGCCAGTTTCTGACATTGGGATAGATTTTTCCCTCTTGCTATTTGAGACGGTAATGTCTTTTCCCCTTCGGCATTATAGGTAAGCACAGTAATAGGAATCTTTTATTTCTGTAGGGAAAAAAAGGCCAGGTAGGTACTTTTATTCATTCTTTTGTTCTCTGAACCACATTGAGTTCTTGGAATGTGGAGGGCCTGGCGTTAGGTGCGGTCCTTGGGGGACACCTGGGTTCGTCCCTGAAGCTTCCCTGTTCTTGAATCCCATGCCCGGTCAGTTACAAAGATCTCTTGATTCTGCCTCCTAGATGTCTCTCTGGTTATGCCATTCTCCCCGATCTCCTCTGCCGCTGACCTTCGTTGGCTCGATGGTACAGGGGCCTCCTTACTCTTCCTCCTTCTACTTCCTGTCTCCCCTCAAGTCCATCTGATAACAGTGCTGCCAGAGCCTTCAATACACAAACGAATGCAGTCACAACCCTTTGAGTGGTTTGTCTCAGAGTGTGGCTCTGACCACCAGCATTAGAATGATCTAGAATGTTTATTAGAAATGCAGATTTCTAGGGGTGTCTGGGTGGCTCCGTCAGTTGAGCCTCTGTCTTCGGTTCAGGTCATGATCTCACTGCTTGTGGGTTCAAGCCCCCCTGTCGGGCTCTGTGATGACAGCTCAGAGCCTGGAGCCTGCTTCGGATTCTGTGTCTGTCTCTTTCCCCCGTTCGGGCTCTGTCTCTCTTTTCTGGACCTTAGCCTGGATTTACTGAGAATTGGAAGTAAATGATTCTTTTTTACACCAAAATTTGAGCAACATTTAGAGGACCTTTCAGCAGGGCTTATAAGATCTGCCTTTCTAATCCTTTTTATTATGGAAGATTTCAGTACCGTATCATAATGGGCTGCAGCATACAGTGTTGCTATCATGGGACTCACCACATCATGTGTACCGTTAACACAGGACCCATCTTGTTTCATCCTTCCTCCCCTAGCCCTTTCCTACCCTCCTTGCTGGATTATTTTAGAGTAAATCCCAGGCATCATATCACTGTATCTACAAATATTTCAGAATGTACACACACATACACATACACACCCACCCACCCAGAAAACCATTATCACTCCTAAAAACAAATTAACCAGGATTCTTTATGACCACTTAAGATCCAGTCCATTTTAGATCTGTCTGAGTGTTAAAAAAGAAATTCAGCGGCGGTCTAGTCAAATTAGAATCCAAAGCAGGTCCACATATGACGCTTCATTGATGTGTCTCTTAAATCTCTTTTTGATCTGTGCTCCTGCCTCTTCTTTTCCCTCACCATTTAAAGGAGGCTGTTTTCCCTTTTCGTGCTCTTCTCCATCATTATTCTGCTGTTCCAGTCTTTCCCCCCCCCCCCCCATATCTCAGGACTTCCTGTTCCCACAAAGGCCATGTGATCTAATGCTGACTTTCACTTGCATGTGCTGTTCTCTCTGCCCAGAATATTCTTCCTCCTCTTCTCTCATCCGGATGCTGCGTTCTCAACTTGGACGACCCAGCTGAGCTGCACCTCTGTGAAACCTTCCGGTTTGGGGAACCATCCCTTCCCATTGTGGTTTTTGTCTCCACTTTGCCTTTTACTTCATAAACCTCATTTTACCGTGTGATTATCTTCTTAGTGTCTGTCCCTGCCAGTGTTCCCTTTCACATCTCTCCCCACCCTGAGGGGGAGGGCAGGGACCACATGTTACCCAGTTTTGGATCCTTGGCGGTCAGCACGTTGCCTGACATGTAGTAGATGCTCTTGAAATACCTTGTGAGAGAACAGACAAGCCATCAGCCGCCAATTCAAGTACTCAGAAGAGACTTAGGTTCAGCTTTTTGGAAATACTTGAGTACTGTGTACTCTGCATGAGTAGCTTACTGTGTACTCTGCATGAGTAGCTTTTTCGAATTCGGAAGAATACAGCTTCCTCACCTTTTTTCAGTCCACTGTAAGACTGGGTTTGCCCAGATCGCTGCCTCTGTCTCTGTATGGTGACCATCAGCTGCCTTCCTTCCTGCTGTTGCCATCACTACCACTGATTGACAAGAATTAACAAAAGCAAGAGAGTCTTAGCATTGAATGTGCTGACCCAGGAGTGTGTTTTACAGTTGAGAGAAAGAGGTGGTTCAGGGGATACCAGAGAATTGACTCCTGCCCTATGAAATTCACTTAATTGTGTATAACACCCAGTAGCCTGTCACTTTTGTGAGAGTGAACTTACTACAACAGATTTTCTTCCCTGTAGTGTTGCCTGGATTCATGGCAATCTCTTCACTGGGATCCTAGAAGGCCGTGTTGGTTTGTAGAAGGATCTGAGGTCCGAACAGTGTAGATGACTTGCTAAAAACCTATATATCTGAGTGAAGAGCCCAAATCTCCTGCCTCTTGTCTGATGCTCGTGCCTGCATCATCTTACTGCTTCACTCATTCCTTGAGATTCTGGCTAATTGGAAATGGACACGAACTGTGCCATTTACATAGCCACATGTATTATTTTCCTTCATGTGTCCTTTCCTTCTTTTTTTTTTTTTTTTAATTTATTTTGAGGGGTGCCTGGGTAGCTCAGGTGGTTAAGCGTCCGACTTTGGCTCAGGTCATGATCTCACAGTTCGTGGGTTCGAGCCCCGCATCGGGCTCTGTGCTGACAGCTCAGAGCCTGGAGCCTGCTTCGGATTCTGTGTCTCCCTCTCTCTCTGCCCCTCCCCTGCTCATGCTCTGTCTCTCTCTGTCTCAAAAAAAAAAAAAAAAAAAAACATTAAAGAAAAATTAAAAAAAGAAAAAGAAAATAGAAAAAAATATTAAAAAAATTTATTTTGAGAGAGCACATGAATGGGGTAAGGGGAGAGGGAGAGAGAGCCAGTGAGCTTGAGTGGGGTAGGGACAGAGAGAGAGAGAGAGAGGGAGAGGGAGAGACAATTCCAAGAAGGCTCTGTCAGCACAGAGCCCGATGTGGGGCTTGAACTCATGAACTGTGAGATCATGACCTGAGCCGAGATCAGAAGTCACACGCTTAACCGACTGAGCCACCCAGACACCCCTTCCTTCGTGTATCTTTGAGTCACTGGATGTACCAATTTTTTTAAATAAATGATTTCTCATTTCTGTTTGTGATCTTTGAAAATATGCTCAAAGCTATCAAATTTTTGTTTCATTAGCTACCCAGCATATCCTTGAATTTTAGTTTTTGAAGGACTCTAGGGACGCTATTTTGAGTTACCTGCCAGTTTATATTACAGCCGTCGATAAAATCCACAGAGAACCTTTCTGGTGAGTGAAGGACCTGATCCTCCTTGTTGATACAGATATTCTGTGTTGGGAATGCAAATTGCCCAGAAGCACTGACAGGTGGCATCGGGCAACTGTTGGAACATTTTTTTTTTTTACTTGAGTATCTGTCCTGATTACCTCTACATTCGTTATCTCTGCTTTTTTGACTTATGTGAAAGCCGTCCCCCAATCCTTATGGATCAGTTTCTATTGGGGGTGAGGGGGCCGTTTCTCTGAAATAATAAGTAATAAGGTAACGATACCATTCCTGTATGATACCTGAAACTTTCTTTTAACTCATTCATTCACTCAACAAATGTTGATTTCCTGCTTATAAACAGGCTTTGTGCTAGGCATCAGGAAAATGAGGATGATTTCAGTCCAGTGGGAGAGATGAGCATATAAAGAAATACACATACAACATGGCCTACGACATCTACACCAGGTGCTGTGGGAGGGCGGAGGAGGTGGTGACTGCCTCTTGGTTTTTGTATGAATTGCTGAGCAAGGTTTCTGTTGCACAGAGAGGGTTAATAGGAAAGAAGTTTGGAAAGTGCACAGAGCACTGAGGTAGATGCTTAGGGTCTATGGATTCTTTTTTTTTTTTAAAGGAGATGTAAATTTCTTTGTTTTTTAATTGTTTCTTATGTTTTTTATTTATTTTTGAGAGAGAGAGATCGCGAGTGGGAGAAGAGCAGAGAGAGAGAGAGAGAGAGAGAGAGAGAGAGAGAGAGAACGAGAATTGGAAGGAGGCTCCAGGCTCTGAGCTGTCAGCACAGAGCCCGATGCCGGGCTCCAACTCAGAAGCTGTGAGATCATGACCTGAACCGAAGTTGGATGCTTAACTGACTGAGCCACCCAGGCGCCCCAGGTCTCTGAATTCTAGAGTTAACTTGATGACTAACATGTGACTAGGACAAGTGGCTGTATCTCTCTGACTCTTAGAGTTCTCCATCCAATTCAGTAAACCTCTGGTGGGCCCTCTGTGTTTATTCGGTGTTTTTTTTTTTCTTTTTTTTTTACCCCAGTAATTCACATGTGAGCTGAATTGGCTTAGATCCATGTTTCCCAAACTAGTTGCCACAGAGGATTCTGATTATCCTCCCTCGCCCATGCTTTTGTTAGACACCTAGGATGACCACCGGCCACAGGTTTTGATCTGCCTCAGATCGCCAGTGTCACCGCGATGTGCTGAGGAGGAACATTTCTGCCCGGGACACCACAGCCAGGGGTGGGCAGCTTGCATGATTTCCGGAAGGCTTTGGGGAAGCGTCGGAATGAAGCCCCGTCCTCACACTGCTAACTCTGCAGAAGCCCTTTTCCATTTGGGAAAATGATATGAGGATGTGTGTTATCTGCAAGCCTGTTCTTTTGCCACAATTAAAATGTATGAGATTGTGTGGACGGGGCCGCACTAGCTGTGCCGAAGTTGGATCTTGTGTCTCCCCAGGGCCCACTGTGTCTTTGGTCACAGCCAGCAGTTGGGATCCAGCTCTTCCGAGTGCTCTCCCAGCGCCCCTGGCACCGCAGGATTAGGGGACACTGGCTCCAAGTATCCTATTCCTGCGGAAATGGAGTTCTAGAGTGTGCTTGGCCATGCGGGCACCATTGGCACACACGTGTGCCTGGCCAGATCGCTTAGGCCACCATATCCACCTTGGGCTCTTGGCTTCTTTCTTTCTCTGTGAACATTTCTCTTGCTGAGATGTCTCCTGTATCAGAAAGCATTTGATAAACTGCCGCTGAAGTCGAAGGCTCTGAAGGGCACTTGTGACTGGCCTCATCTTTCCTCCCAAGGTTCCTGCTCCAGACGTGTGCTCCCTCTGGACTCTCTGTAAATCCCCCCTCCGTTGCTGTCACTGAGTCACTTCTGCCTCTCTCTGGACAAGCCTGCCGTCTGTGCAGGCGTGATTTATTGCCAGATGGTTATTTTCTTAACAGTGATTGGGTTTTATGAAATGTAATCCCAGTTGGTCTCCCCCCACCGCTACCGCTGTGTAAAATGTCCGCCTTACGCACTTGGAACTGTTTGCTTAGCCCGGTG
The DNA here is from genome assembly GCA_028646485.1 of Cryptoprocta ferox. Taxonomy (NCBI): domain Eukaryota; kingdom Metazoa; phylum Chordata; class Mammalia; order Carnivora; family Eupleridae; genus Cryptoprocta; species Cryptoprocta ferox. The sequence goes on from CM053560.1 coordinate 13,495,403, forward strand.
CCGAGGTTTACCCCAGGTTTGGTGGGGAGCTGTGTTCATGGCTGTCACCTGGCTGTGGCTGATTGAGGGCAGTACTTACCCTCAGTACTTTGGAGACGGCCATGATGGTTGTCAGATCATCTGTTCAGAAATGGCAGTTTATTCACGCGGTGTCGTTGGGTTTCTCATGGTGCCCAGCGTTTGCCCGTCTAAGGCAAGCGTTGTGGGTTGAATTGCCTCTCCAAAAAGATATGTTGAATTCCAATCCTTGGTCCCCGTGAAGGTGGCCTTATTTGGAAATAGGGTCTTTGCAGATATAACCAAGTCCGGATAACCGATGTCCTTCTACGAACGAGAGAGGCCCAGACCTGCGTTCAGGGAAGGCGGAGCTGGAGGTTGTAGTGACACATCCAGGGATTGCCAGCATCCAGCAGAAGCTGGGAGGGAGGCGTGGAACACCTCCCCTTTCAGAACTTCTCGAGGGAACAGTGCTGCAGACACCTGGGATTTGGGACTTCACGTCCGAACTGCGAGACAATCAATTTCTGCTGTTCCAGTTAGTGGCACTTTATTTTTCTAGTGGCCCCGGGCAGATGAACACGGCAACGAAAAGAAGTAGTGTTGAGTTTCTGCCCACGCTAAAGACCAAGGGTAAAACCCAGCCACAGGTGCTTAGGAATTCTGCATTGGAACTGCGTCCTTTTACGGAGGAGGGAACCGAGGCCAGAGAGCTGTGCAGTCGCACAGTGGGGGCTGCTGGCCGATTTGGCTCCAGGAGCCGTGTCTCCAGAGCTTACAACTTCTCCCACTGATAAAACTGCCGGTTCAAGTACATTTGAAACCTGACCCTGTTCACATTAAAGAAGCTGCCACCTTTGGGGACAAGTGACTTGTTTTCCTCTTCCGCTTTAGATGGTAAGTGAGCAGAGCGCAGATCTCTTTGATTTACAGGGCATTGGCTGTATTTGCTACACACACTGCAAGTGGGGAGCAGGGGGGCACAGACCACAGGTCCTAAAGGGGACCCATTAGTCTGGGGCTGTAGCTTCTTGGTCGTGCCGTTGAACTCGCTTTTCTTTATCCAAAGTGATTTGTAGTAAGTGCCAGTGTGCTGCTTTTCTTCTAAGTGAAAGCATTTGATAAAAAACCCGTTCTGGTTGTTTCCCTCAGGTGGAGGTGATACGGGGTGATGGAGCAGGAGGAAGGCTTAGTTTTCCTAGCTTTATTTGAAAATCTTCAAGTGTGTCTTCTGATTTATTATTTTGTTATTTTTTTAAAAAATTTTTTTCACATTTTTATTTATTTTTGAGAGACAGAGAGAGACAGATCATGAGCAGGGCAGGGGCAGAGAGAGAAAGGGACACACAGAATCCGAAGCAGGCTCCAGGCTCCGAGCTGCCAGCATAGAGCCCGACGTGGGGCTCGAACCCACAAACTGTGAGATCATGCCCTGATTCGAAGTCGGACGCTCAACCGACTGAGCCACCCAGGCGCCCCTATTTTGTTATCTTTTAAGTTATTGTTTATTTAAGAAATCTCTACACCCATTGTGGGGCTTGAACTCATGACCCTGAGATCAAGAGTCACATGCTCTTCCTACTAAGCCAGCCAGGCGCCCTGTGGCCTCCTATTTTAAACTCATGACGCTCATCCCTCCCTCTCAGAACTCTTGTCTCGTTCACAAGGCGTTCTTCCTTGACTTTCTTGGTTCCCCACTCCCTACTTTGAGTTTGAGGTGCTTCCAAGCCTGGCTCGGTCCTCTCCTGGTCCTCAGGTCCTAAGCCCCCCACCCCGGGCTATCCCGTGCACCCAGACATCTGTCTCAGGGACCCACTCACTTGCCCTCCATGTCCATAGCAGGGTCTTAGGTGGATTGAACGTGTAGGGTGGTTGGGCGGTTCTTGCTGCCTGGTGGTCAGCGTGAATCGGCACAAGCAGGTGCCATGCTTGGGCGGCATTTCTTACTCGCGGCCTGCCTAAAACCTTGAACTTGGAAATTCAAGGCGACTCTTGTTTGGAGTAATTTTCTGCTGAAGGCAGAAAATCCTTTTGCTTGAAACATGAAATCACGAGACTCCGTTTGCACAACTGCGAATGCTCATGCCAGTTGAGTTCTTGGTACAGAAGTGGAGGGACTGGCTGAATAATTCTAGATCAGAGTCCCTTTAGAATTATTAATGTATTGGCTACTTTGTTCCCGATGACTCAGTGTTTGTGTGACCTCAGTTTTACTAAGCTTCTGAAGGCGCTTTTGTCGAGTGCCTTCAGTTTGCCCAGTGTAACAACATTTTATTTCTGAGCAACAGTCATGCCCTTTAACCTGGCTGCTTTTCAAGAAGGGGGACCCGCTCACCACCCTTGAGAGCTGAGGTCAGCCTAGGGCTGGTGATGGGCAGTCGGGCTGCTTCTTGAGGTCAAGGTGATTCTCTCCTCCAAAGTTCTCACCCTTCTTAATTGGGCCCAGGAGACCAAATACAACTAAGTACATGCTGTTCCCTCCTGCTAGTCGACTTCATCTCTGGATGGTGGAGGGCTGGATCTGCTGTGCCGTCTCGCAGCTGGAAAGAACTTTCCGGAGATGCTGCCTACTCACGACTTCATCAGCTTCTTTTCTTTTGCCAGTGACCTTCTTTCCTAAGTGATAAGGGCGGGGACTCGAGGAGAAAGGGGACTAAGTGTTAAGTCCGGACTCTGCCTCTGAGAAGGTCCCCCTCACATCCAGGAGGACTTTGGCAGTAGCATCTCTCTCAGCATCGCCAGGGCTTGGCAGGGACTTGAGAAGGGTTTCTGGAGATTTGGGTCATAGAGTGAATTCAATTACTTTGGAGCTTCCTTGCACCATTTTTATTTTCTTTAATACTTCGTATTTTACTTTGCTAGGCTTTCCCCCCTCCCACCAAGAATAAAGGCACATTCAATAATAAGAATTCTCTGGCATCCAATACAAAAATGATAACTGCTTGTCAGGTTGAAGAAAAAGCAAATTGTCTGCTCTGTGGGTTGGGATTTCCTCCTTAAAAAAAAAAAAAAAGCAGCTTAGAGAAATCCCTGAACATAGTCTCCTGATTGAAAAATACATTAGTGGATTTCATGGCTTTATCATTTTCTTAAAGTAACAGTTTTCCTTACTTTTAAAACATATATATTGCTGTTGAGACCTATGACTGAAAACATTCCCAGTGCAGAATTTTTGATGGTTTACAAAACTGAAAAAGAAATCTGTGTTTCATAAAATTGTGGAGTTGGAAAGAAGCTTATTATTCCTTAAGTCTAATAACCCTCTGCTTGGGGACAAAGGGTGAGTCCCTTCTATAGCCGCGATCAGCCTGTGATTGATACCTCCATGGGGGGGCTTGCAAATATCAGGTATTGACACCTTCAGACCACCCATTGGGTGCTAAATTTGGGTTTCTACACGTCATCAACAAGCCAGTGGCTTTTAGCCCTCTTACCTGGCCTGCCAGCCAATACATCAACTTCTGTGGCTTTTCCATTTTTTGTCTTTAGGGCATGGTTTCTTTGTGCAGTCATTTGCATTGTTTATGTCCTTGTTTAATAAAAATGAAAATTAAAAATTAAGGAGGTTGATAAGAGTTATGAAGAGCATGGTTCTCCACACATCCACTGACAAGGAGCAGGGAGTCATGTGGTGTGCACCTCTGGGCTACTCGTAGGGGTCTGCGGTGAAGGGAAAGAAGAGAAGGAAGGGTGTGTGTGCAGTGCTGCTGACAGAGGAACTGGGGATGCTTGAGAGCGAGAGGGGAGGTAATCAGGAGCCTCTTTGCTTGCTTTTGTTCTGGCCACTCTAAGAAGGACTGCTCGCTGCTTTAGACTAGTGAGTGAGGTGTATGTTGTGACACGGGTTTTTGACTTTCCTCCACTTTACTTGCAAACCCATTTTCAGGAAAGCATCACAGATGCGGGGGAGGGGAAAGGATTGCTAAGAAAGCACAAACACGTAAGTGTCCTCTGGAGCCTTTCGAGTGCTGCCTTTTCCTGCTAGCACGCTGCCCCGGAGTTCAGCTCCCCCGGTGTTTGCTGGGTCACCCTCCCCAGTGCCTCAGGTGTCCAGTTCCCTAGGATTTTCTCTCTCTGGATCACTGGACTTTGGACTCCCCCACCGCCCCCGTCCCGACCCCATTTCCCCAGGCTCCCTCTGTGGATGCCTCCTGGCATCCCTGAGTGGTCCTGGGCAGTCCCCGGCCAGTGCTCTGCTGGTACTGGTGAGCGGCCCTTAGAGCCGCGTTCCCTCCTGTCTAGAATGCACCCAACTTCGTCACACCCTCCAAGCCTTTGCTGTGGGCCTCTGGGGCATCTCATTTTTCTTTTTTAATGTTTTTTAAATTTATTTTTGAGAGCGAGGCAGAGCGTGAGCAGGGGAGGGGCTCTAAGCAGGCTCCAGGCTCCAAGCCGTCAGCACAGAGTCCGATGCGGGGCTCAAACTCACAAACTGCAGGATCATGACCTGAGCCAAAGTCTGATGCTTAACTGACTGAGCCACCCAGGCGCCCCTAACGCATCTCATTTTTGATTTTCCTGCTTCTCACTCACCTGACACCTTCTCATCTTTCTGCTTCCGGCGCTAAGGACACCTCTTCCGGGATGTCTTCCATAATCTCTCCTGCTGGGCTCCCTCAAGGACTTTGCCCCCAGGAGTACTTAGCCCCAAGTGTGTTTATACATCTATCTGTTGCTTGTTTACGATCTGTCTCCTCCCCAAAATGTCACATGGTGCTTTGCACAGGCAGCTCCCGAAGATGCGCTGAATGCGTGAATGGTACCCTGTTCTGGTCCCTGAGGTGCTGAACCTGGCAGTGATCTTGGATTCCTCATCTCCTTGGCCCCCAGTTTACCGAGAACTCATGAAGAGCAAGCAGAGCCCAGCCCCTGGCCCTCTGGGCCACGCCCCCCAGGTCCCCCACCTTGCTTACGGCCCCACCCCTTCCATCCCTGACTTTCAGGTACAGCTCTTCTTGTCTCCAGGCTCTGACCCCTGTAGCCAGGTACTGTCATCACTGTATGCCCTGCTCAGGTGTCCCCACTGGTCGCTGCCACCCATGGACGTACGTGCCCGTCTGCTCCCTGACTCTCTAGCCCTTTTGGAGTCTGCCTTCGTCCTTTAGCTGTCTTGATGTCACGTTGTTCCCTGTGCATGCCCTTGACTAGAGACAGGTGGGTCCCTGCCCTGCACTACAGACCCCACCAGGCATGGTCTCCGGCTCATGTTGTCTTTACCTGGACTCCCACCTCCTCCTGCCTTCTGTGTACCCTGACCCAGCTCTTTGCTAGGGACCCTGTTTTAAATCCCCTCTCCTTAATGGCAAAAACTTCTTGATCGTATTCATCTTACTCTCATTGGCCCTTGGCATTTACAGTTCGTCTCCGCAGTTTATCATAAACTTTATAATAAAGTCTGTCATCTTACGAAATCAGGAGCAGTGCAGATGATTCCGAGGAGCATGGAGAGGTTGGAACCAGAAACGTAGGTGTGAATCTTCGACCATTTGTAGCTGCGTGTCCTCCAGCAGGTTAATTACCGCTAATAAGCCTTGCGTCCTCATCAGTGAGGTGGGAATAAGATATGCCTTGCTCGCGTGGTTGCTTGCAAATTAAACGATATAATGAAGGCGCAACTCCTAGAATAGAGCAGACGTCCCGTGGGTTTCATACTGGTGGTCATTTCCCCTGTGTTGGTGCCGTGGACTGAATTGCGTCCCCCTGAATTCATATGCTGAAGCCCTCAGCCCAGAGTTACTGTATGTAGGGATAGAGCTTCTAGAAAGTAATTAAGGTTAAAGGAGGTCTTAAGGGTGTGGTCCAATCCTATAGGATTGGTGACTTTATAAGAGGAAGAGAGAGAGTTCTTTTGACACTGACACACCAAAGAAAGGCCGTTTGAGGACACCGCAAGAAGGCAGCTGTCTGTACGCCAAGAAGAGAGTTGTCCCTGGGAACCGAATCAGCCAGCACCTTGCTCTTGGACTTGTAGCCCCTAGAACTATGAGAAATAAATTTCTAAGCCATCCGTACTACGTGTTTTGTGAAAGCGTAACAGCGGCCCGGGCTGACTAATGCAGTCAGCTTTCGCTCTAATCAGGTAATGATTTGTCGAGCTGACGTTAATTGAGCACTTATTATGTGTCAGGCACGTTCTCATTTAACCTTACGCGTCTGATCTCTCAATTCTCATAACCACCTCGGGAGATTGGTTCAGTCGCTTGCTCGGGCTCCCGTCGCCTGCCAGTGCCGGCATTAGAACAGCAGCTTCGTGCCGCAGCCCTTGTGAAACGGCGCCTCCCGGAGTTGTTCAGTGTGCACCTCTGTGACCCTGTGTGAGGACCCTGGCGGCAGGCCATGTGTCGATGTCAGAGGCGGTGCCTTATATTTTATCTCCAGTGGCACTCGGCAAGCGCTACGTGCCCAGCAAGCAATTAAAAAATAATTTCTGGTTGGCGAATTTTCCCCAGACAGTTCTGTCGCGTGCATCTGGGCAAAGAGTGAAAGTCTCCACCCCCACCCCCTTTCCCCAGCGTGTTTGCTCTCCGTGGGCGCGTTTGCGTGTTGCGGGGAAGGAAGAGCCTAGCCTGCCCAGGAGCCTGCTGAGTTGGGGAAAAGTGCAGGAGGCTCAGGTCTTCAGTGGTTGGGCATTAAACCCTTGTAAGTTAGAACCTTCAATTCTTTTTTTTTTTTTTTAAGTTTATTTTTATTTTTTGAGAGATAGCAAGTGAGCGGGGGGAGGGACACAGAGAGGGGGAGAGGCAGAATCCCAAACCGGCTCCACGCTGTCAGCACGAAGCCCTCTGCGCCTCTAGGCAGGGCTCGATCTCACAGCCCTAAGATCATGACCTGTGCCAAAATCAAGAGTCGGACGCTCAACCACCTGAGCCACCCAGGCGCCCCCGGATACTCCAAATTCTTAATCCGATCTATTTGCCTCAGTTGAGTTTGACAGCCGGTGCAAACCTGGAAACTCAGCTGGTTATAGCCCTCTTGCTAAAATGCCAATTCAGGAGAGTTCTAGTGCTCAGGGGCCGGTTGCAAAAAAGACTGCATTGTGGGGCCCTTTCTCCGAGGGACATAAAGCCACATAATTTACAACATATGCAGCAACCCCAGCTACAGTTTCAGAAGGTTAATTGAGTTTGATCAAGGCTTTTGCTCACCCTCTTAGTGATGGCCTTCGCCTTCTCTGTCCTTGGGTAACTCCTGTTCATCCTTTAGACTTTGACTGGGGTCTCCTCTTCCAAGAAGTCTTCTCTGATGCTCCCTGCCCAGCCCCGGGCTGAGTCCCTCTCCTCAGTGGAAGGAACCATAATACTCTGGGCAGTATTTCTTTGCACCTCCGTGTTGCTTTATATTGTCTCTTACAACTAGACCAGGTGTTCCTAGGATTCATTTCTGGTATTGTGATAGTTGTGTGCCAATGTTTGTTGAAGGAAGGAAGTTTTATTGATCTAAGTTAGAGAAACACTTTTCTAAGGAGATGAAACCATTTTCTGCCAATGAAAGTCATCAGCAGAGTTTTAGTGTCTGCCCGTAGCGCAGAGCTTGTCTGTAACGCAGAAAGGTCATGTCCATGTCATTGTCGCTGTTGGTTTCTAGTCCTGGTTTTCCCACCAAGTACTGGTGTGACTCGCACATTCCATGGGCTCAGCGTCAGCATTGGAAAGTGAAGGTGTTGAATCAGGTCAGGAATTGCAGAGATAGAGAATTCATCTTCAGTCGTGCATTCCACACCTACTGGGCATGGTGGGCATCCTTCGCGGGCCATAGCACCTCGTCTCCCACTCCGCCCCCATCACCCCCACCCGCCTCGCCCCTGCTCAAGAGATGCAGGGTTTGGCTCCTTCTCGGAGCTTCACTTCTGGAAGTCATCACCAGTCCTTTGGGGTTGGTATCAGAGAAGAAGACTATTTACCATCTGTGGTTATCTTCGGAGTTCTTTATAGCTCTAATGCTTCTAGAAAATTCCCTGATTTTCCTCTGTCATCACTGTAACGGGCTGAGGAGTATTCTCCTAGAGCGTGCTCCTGGAACTGAGGCATGTGACCTCTTTTAGAAACACGTTCTTTGCAGATGTAAATAGTTAAGATGACATTGTCCTGCTGGGCTTGGGTGGGCCCTAAGTTTAGTGACACGTGTCCCTATGAGAAGAGAGGACGCAGGCGCACAGGGAGGAGTGCTGTGTGACCATGGGCAGGGATGGGAGTGCAGCGCCTGGGATCCAGGACGGCACCAGACCTGGGAAGAGACTGGGAGGGCTGTTTCCTGGAGCCTTCAGAGGGAACCTCGATCTCAGATTTCTGGCCTATGAGAATAAGTTTCTTTTATTTTAATGTTAATTTTTTTTATGTTTTATTTATTTTTGAGAGAGAGACAGCATGAGCAGGGGAGGGTCAGAGAGAGAGGGAGACACAGAATCTGAAGACAGGCTCCAGGCTCTGAGCTAGCTGTCGGCACAGAGCGCGACGCGGGGGTCGAACCGCGAGATCGGACTCTGAGCCGAAGTCGGATGCTTAACTGACTGAGCCACCCAGGCGCCCGTACGTTTCTTTTATTTTAATCCACCAAGTTCGTTTCTTTTATTTTAATCCATCAAGTTCGTGGTGTTTGTTAAGGCAGCTCTAAAAACCCCATGCACTCACCTCCTATTTTTATTTAAAAACCATCCATTGTGTTTATACTCTGATGCTAGTATGCACGCCCCCCCCCCCCCCCCCGCCCCATGTCTAGAGGAGGCTGACATGCCATAAGACATCTTTTTGCCATGTTGTGTGTGGTGGAAAGAACCAGACGTTTCTCTGACTGTTCATAAAAATTTAGACATTGATAAAGAGCCCCTTTTCCCAATTAATAGATGAAAGCATATGAATTACTTTATATTTTTGTGGGACATATGTTTAGTTCAGACTCCCTGAGGTCTTATTCAAATTATCGAAAACTTGGCCTCTGCAGTGTAATTCACAGATGGTACTGACTCTAGCCAAAAAAGAAAAAGACAGCAGGGGGGAAAAAAAAAAACGAACCGGGGGTTCAAAACACAAAACCACAAAACTACTCAAATGTTTTGTACGACAGGGAACAGTGTTTGCCTGGGCCTGCCCCCCACCCCGCCTGCTCCGCTCTGGATCCAGCGGGAGGCCCTCCCTGTCCCTTTTGCACGTCTTGCGGTGCATCCTCTAAGCTTTTATCTGTGTTCTTCTTCAAATCCTGGCTCCTCTTTGTCAAGTGTTTTCCTGTGTTACTGAGTGATCTCAGCACTCTACGGAGTGGGTGATTATTGGCCCATTGTATAGACAAGGAAACAGAGGCTCTGAAGCCCGCTTGAGAGGGCGTCTGTGGGAGGGGTGGGAACAGTGGCCTGAGCAAACTCGGGAAGGACGTAGGTGGAATAGAATACGAGGGAAGGGGCAAGGGGGAGGCCTGGGATGGGGCCGGGAAGCCGGGAAGGTACGTACTGTGTAGGGCTTGAGTCTCCGGCTGCGTTCTGTCTCCCCTGGAAGCTGTGGAGGAAGCATGGAGAGAGTGGGAGGGGATTTGGGGTGGTTACACCTGGTGGCAGGAAGCAGAGGGTTGGGTCAGAGTCCAGGAGGGGCTGGGGGTTCGGCTGGGGGAACACGGGTCGGACAAGGTTGGCAGCCGCAGGATAGGCAGGGGTGACAGCAGACCTGCTCTCCCACGGGCAGGATCCACAGACTGTGATGTCAGCTGCGGGCCGTAGGGAGGCAGACGAGGAAGAGGAATAAGAGTCAGGGTTTAAGCCTGCTTAGATGAGAGGGGACATCACGCACCTTGACAAGCACCAGGGAGAAAGGGTGGGCTTGGGGACACCGTTGAAGGGGGTGGTGGGTTCTGGTCTGGCCACGGTGCATTCCAGGCACTGAAGGTCATCAAGAAAGGATGCTCAGTAAACAGCCAGCTGTGTTGGCTGTGGACGGGGACAGGTGAAGCTTTGGAGGTGGTTGAGAGGATCGAGCAAAGGGCCTGGGGCCAGCTTTACCTACATTTAAGCAAATGTCGCAAAGCCTTTCCTGGACTGTGGGCGCAGGGGCCGGCCAACCCTGGCAGCTCGCTCTGCAGGGCTGGGACGTCAGGGGTGTGGAATCAGCTAGCGAGGTTATGGTCTGTTATGGTCACACCACCAGATGTTGTGGGAAGGCTTTATAAAAACGAAGAACAATCCTGTAATCCGGGTGGTTTTGTAGGCCAACGCCCGCGTCTGAGCCATAATCCCTGTGTGAGTGGCTTCAGGAATGCAGGGAGTAGAGAGTGTAGTAGCGACTTGTCTATCAGTCATATTTGCAGGTGCAGCCGAGTTACCTTGCTGGTGTCTTTGCAACGATTCTCCAACAAGAGGGCTTTTCCCGGGTTACGTTGCTGGTGTCTTTGCGATGATTCTCCGACAAGAGGGCTTTTCTCCACGGTCATATTGCTTGATTTCAGAATTTTGTACAGAGTTTGTCTCTCGTCCCCATGGGTCAGCATCTGCCCACGCAGTTATAAAGGTGATTTCCAGGACCGTCCATGATCTGTGGGGCCAGTGAGGCCATTGCTGCTGCATTTTATAGGAAGGGGAACCGGGGCACCTGGTGTGTGGCCTCAGCGCTGTGTGAGGAGCCTGGGATCACCCTGCTCGTGGGCAGGGCTTTTAAGGAATGTGGTTTAAGCCTCGTCCAGGGGGTAAAGTCAGTGATGTGGGAAGCAGTGCTTTTCTGCCTTCATGCCCAGCTTGGACTCAGAGATTCCCCCTTCTGTCAGAACTTAGTGGTTTATCGTGCTGAGGGCAGCAGTTCTTAATTGGAGGTGATTTTTGTCCCCCCAGGGGACACTTGGCAGTATGTGGAGACTTGGATGTGCAGACCTGGGTGAGGGCCCCTACTGGTATCTGGTGGGTAGAGACCAGGGGTGTTGCTAAACTTCCTGCAGCACACAGGGCCGCCCCCACAACAAAGAATCATGGCGCCCCAGATGCCAAGGCTGAGAACCTGTGGGTAGGTTTCCAGCAAAATCTTTCCATCCTCGCTGCTGTCTGCTGGGAAGACTCGGGGTTCTTAGCATGGCCCGGGGGTCCAGCACAGCCAGAAGGTCCCTGAGTGGAGGGCAGGGTGGAGAGAGGCCTGCATGCCTTGCAGGGAGCAAGGGTCAGACCCCCAGCAGCCGTGTGCTCTCAGCAAGCCCTGCCCTTTTGAGTTTGGGTCCCTTAAATGTCCCGTGAGGAGAGCCAACCAGGAGGTCTAAGACCCTTTCCGGTTCCCACAACCTGAGGTTCTAGAACTGACCCTCTGTCCTCATCTGCTGGGGACGATTCAAGTAATGTGGGAAAAGGGATTGGACGAGGCCTTATTTTCTTTGTCTTTTCTACTGGGTTTTATTTGCATTTTGGGGGAATTCTGAAAAGGTAAAAATACCACATAATACTAATTTCATGTTTAAAATGTCCCCTTTTTAATAAATAAGAGCCCTGATGATAAACACAAGAATGTTGCTTTTATTTCAAGGAGAAACGTCTTTAATATACTTGAAACGTTTCTGCTCCGTGATAAAAATTCGATGTCTGATCGCTTGCAGCAGACAGACGTGTGCATTTTAAGTGTCTCTGCCGAGGTAAACCCAGGCTGCGGGGGTGTCCCCAGATGTCACTGGCGCTGAGAGAGGGAGCCCTGTGAGTGTGAGAGAACCAAGGTCCAGGATGCCTGGGTATTTCCTGCTGATGCAGCAGACGTCAAGTCATCCTAGAGAGGCGTGTTCACTTCTACCCCCCTACACACACACACACATGCACACGCACGCATGCACACACACATACGCGCGCGTGGTATCCTGGGAGCTCTCGATTTTCTCTATCAGTGAATGGGTAATGTGCACAAGGGAGCAGGAGCTATTTCTCTGTCTGGATTAGAGGAACAGCCTTTCTCCTCCTCCTCGAAACCTTCCCTATGACATTAGTTTGCTAGGCTGCCGTTACGAGTCCCCCAGCCTGGGTGGCTTAACAGCCAAATTAATTTTCTCACAGTCTGGAGGCTGCAAGTCTGAGAACAAGGTGTCTGCTGAGCTGGTTTCTTCAGAGGTCTCTCCTCATGGTTCATAGGTGGCGCCTTCTTGTGTCTTCACCTGATCTTCCCTCTGCCTTTGCCTGCGTCCTAATCTTCTATTCATTTAAGGACAGCAGAGCCCTCCCTCATGGCCTCCTGTCCAAATATAGTCACATTCTGAGGTCTAGGGGCATCCATGTAGGAATCTGTGGAGGAGAGGGCACAGTTCAGCTCAGTACACCTGCAGAGGTAGGTAGAGTGCTGGCCTTGTCACTCTCCCAGCTCTGTCCAGGATAAGACTTTACAGATGGCAGTAATGTCACCACTGGTGCTCCCCCCCCCCATATTCTTATTAGGAGAAAATTCAAATGTATGGGACAGATGCCAGAATAGTACAGTAACCACCTAAATACCCTCCTACCTAGAATCAGTAATTGTTCACACGTTATATTTACTTCATCGATACGGATTATATGAACCAATGAAAGAAAAGTTGTAAGGCATCATGACGCTGTACGCTTTCAAACATCAGCAGGAATCTTTTCGGAATCAAGACATCCTCCTGTATAACCACAGCACTGTCACCGCACCTAAGAAAATTTGAAATAATTCCTTACGACATCTGCTATGTAGCCCATATTCAGATTTCTCCAATTGTCCCCCAAAGTTTTTTTTATAACTTGGTGGTTTTTTAAAACCAGGATCCAGTGAAGGGATAGGCATTGGAACTGGATTTTTATCTCTCTGTTGGATTCTACCACCCCTCCCCCTGTCCCCCTTTGTTGAGAAGATCAAGGCCTGTTGTTTAAGGGGATGCCTCACCTCCTGAATTTGGCTGAGTGTTTCCTTGTGATGTTGTTCAGCCCGACCCCGTATCCTCTGGAAGTCCTCTGGAAGAAGCTTGTGTAGGTTCAAGCTTGTTTAAACAGTTGCCAGGTGATGCTGGGTGCTTCTTAAACCGTCTGATCCCACTAGGTTGTCCCATTGTGAGTAATGCTCAGTTTGAACGCTGGCCTAAGGTGGCAAAGCCAGGTCTCTCCACCGCATGGTACGTTTTTCCCTTTGCAATTAACCCGTAATGTAGGGGGAGATAATTTGGCCCCGTGTCCGTATCCGCTGATGATTCTTCCTGAATTATTTCAGTGCGAGGGGGGAGAAGGGAGGGTGTTGCAAAATCGTGATTTTTTTCTAATTCTATCATTAGTTGGCATTACAGTTCTTCAAAAGGAACTGTAATGGCTGATTTGTAGAGAAAAGGATTGCTGTAATAATCGCCTCTCGTGGTGGCAAATAAATCTCTGTGGATGTCATTGTGGACTCAGGTTTTTATTTAGCCCGTGCTTATAAATCAATTACAGTGATCATTCTGATGCTCAAATTGTCCCAAATTTGGCCAGGAAGGGCCCTTTCAGGTTGCCTTTCATGTCCTTTGAACATGTCCCTTTTAGTCTCCGAGTACTTACTTGCACAGAAATGTCCTAGGTTTATCTTCTACTTTCCATTTCCAGATCCAGATGTATCCATTTATCCAAAACGTTCTGATTGCTTTTAGAGGTGAATGGTATTTAGACTCTGAATCTGGATGCTGAGTGTGTTGATTGTGGCTGGGGTGTTACTATTTTCAGGGCTTTCAGTGGACAGAACTAAGAAAAAATAGAATAGCGGGCTTATTGATATTTCCAAGTCATGTCTGACAGTAGCGGGTTTTTCCTTAAAATCTTTGATTTTGTATTCATAGATCTTTGCTTGGCTTCTACTATGGTGAATGCAATTCACACATTATGCTTATTCTGCAAGATACATAAAATAGTTTCAAAATTGTGTTACTATTACTATAACTCAGATCGAAACATAGTGTTTCTTAGTAGTTCATTTTGTCTTTAGTATCCGTTCCACTAGAATGGACAGTCAGTATTGAGTTCAGAAGCCACGTAATAGAATCCTTTTCCCTGTAAAGTTGTTGCCAACTCAATCCTCCAGTTCGGTTATTTTGTTTGCTTTTAAAACAAGTTTTAAATGTATAGTTTGCTCTTTTCTAAGAAATCAACTTTATTGAGGCACAACTTAATGTATAATAAACTACACCCATCGAAAGTGTATACTAATATGTATATGTCTGTGTGACCAACTGCAACATGGCCACCAGGATATCTTCATCGCCAGTTTCCCTGTGCCCCTTGGTATCGATCTTCTTTCCTTCCACCTGAATCATCAGGCAGCCACCAATGTACTTTCTCAGTTTCACCTTTTCCAGAATTTCCTGGTAATGAAATCATAGAACAGTATACTTTTATTTTTGACTTCTTTCACTCAGCATAATGTTTTTGAGAATCATAAATGTTGTGTGTATCAGTTATTCATTCATTTTTTATTGCTGAGTAGTATTCAGTATTTTGGAGGTTGATTTGTATTATGGAGATACAATTTGTCCAGTCCACAGTGGATGGATTTGGGAGAATTTGCAGTTTTATGAACAGAACTGCTTGGAACATTCTTGTACAGGTCTTTGTATCCATATACGAATCCATTCCTCTTGGGTAAATATCTAGGAATGGGATTGCCGGGTCCCGTGATAAGCGCATGCGCAATTTTATACGAAAATGCCAACCTGTTTTCTAAAGTGGTTGTGCTAGTTTTCGGTAGCTTCACATCCAGACCAGCGCTTAGTATTAACAGCATTTTTAATTTTAGCCGTTCCAACGGGCATATTGTCCAGTCTCATGATTTTAATTTGCATTGTTCTCCTTTTGATCGAGTTTGTATTTTGAATTGTAAAACATTTCTTAGTTCCAAAGTCAAAATTCTATGGGAAAAGTATGTTTAGCAAAGTCTCAACACTTCTTATTGTCCATCCTCCCATCGAAGGTTTGGTGTAAACAGGTAGAAAAGTCTTTTGAACGCCCGTGTCTGTGTTAGCATGGGCTCATGAGCACAGATGGGAATAGCCTCTACCTTCAGAGGGTTTACGTATTCGCAAGGGGAGGGCGGTGTTAATCAGGTAACTTACAAATAAATGTACTGTGGAACCTTCCCGGTGAGCTGTGTAGGAAAGACACAAGGAGAGACCTTAGGCTGTTACACCCGAGTCTCCTCCTTGTTTCCCAAGAAAAAGGCATTGTTTACCTGCTCCCTCCCTTCATACTTGTTGCAAAATTTCTAATGTGCTGTAACTCTGGGACCTGTAGCAACAGGCTGAACGCTGGGAAGGTATCTCACACTCCGCTGTTGGAACCCAGATCTGTGGTAAAGCCATAGTGAGCTTTCACATGATTATTTGTCTTTAGTTGAAGTCCTTTAGACTTGTCCTCACAGTGTTTTAAAAATACTGTGGGAACATTGGGAACACATAGTTTACATTTAATTTGTTAAAATCCCTTTTTTATTTTATTTTTAACATTGTAGATGTTGATGATTCCTTAGTGATTAAAGAAGGTCAACGCCTATTATGTTATCAGTGTTTTGGGGCGTCTGGGTGGCTCAGTCGGTTGAGCGTCCGACTTCAGCTCAGGTCATGATCTCACGGTTCATGGGTTTGAGCCCTGCATCAGGCTCTGTGCTGACAGCTAGCTCAGAGCCTGGAGCCTGTCTTCGGATTCTGTGTCTCCCTCTCCCTATGACCCTCCCCTGCTCATGCTGTCTCTCTCTCTTTCTCAAAACTAAATAAGACATTAAAAAATAATTTAATCAGTGTTTTTTTCCCGTTATGTCTTGTAGGTTTGTTGGAGATCCCCTCCCCTCCCATGAGACAGCTCATAGTTTTTAGATTTGAAACTTCAGTTTATGTTTTAATTTCCTGCAGGTCACCCTGACCTAGTATAGAACACTGATAGTCTTCAGGACGTTAGGTCTTAAATTCTTAGAAATTTTGATTCTGTGTTACTGTATGATAATTGAATTCATACCGTGTAGTGACTATGTACTCTGAAGTGTTTTAGATAAGATGTAGTTTCACTTGGCTCTTCTAAAACTGGACACTTTACTGACACTCTTCTCCTATTTGCAGTTTTTATGTTCAGTGAAAGTGGCTGAAACATAATAGTAATCACTGACGGTGTGCTTTTAAAGGAAGTCTACAGAGAATATTTTTAGTGACAACATACTTTTTGAGCGCTGTAATCGAGTTTTCGTGTTTGAAAGCTTATTTCACTTTTTAGGAAGATGAATTGTGGTCTCAAGGTACACAATGTAGTAAATTATTGGGGACGTAATTGTGGCATTTCCCCCTCTGCTCTTCTCTATGATTTGGAGAAATCACAGGGAAATTCTTAGGCACATATTGTGGCCTGTAGATTCCAAGAGTGAAATTCTAAGGTGATCAATTTGGTTTTTGTTTTACCTATAATTTTCCTGGCAGGGGACACTAGGCACGATGACCCAAGTAACTGAGGAGGAGCTTTTAATAAAGGGCCAGTTTGGCAGCACCGGGCAAGAATACGAGGAACCAGTAAGGACGGCCCGTGCCCACCCCACACACCCCCAGGGTAGAGGCGATGGCGGGTTACACCAGGGCACTTTCCTCACCACAGGTGGGAGAGGGGCAGAGAGAGAAGAGAGAATCCCAAGCAGGCTCCATGCTGTCAGGACAGAACTCGACGCAGGGCCCCATCTCACAAATCGTGAGACCATGACCTGAGCTAAAACCAAGAGGCGGACACTTAACCGGCTGAGCCCCCTGGGCACCCCCCTCCTCATCCCTAGTTCTGAAGGCAGGAAGGAAAGGGGGCAAGTGCTGGCCCCTGGAGGAGAAAGGAGCTGGGGTTATGAGCCCTCGTAGGGGCATGGCCTTTGGTGGCCAGGGGCTGCTGACTGCCTGGAGCCAGGGGAGGAAATACCCTGCCCCCACCCTCCTTCCACCCTTCACTTCTCTTCCCCGTGCCTCCTTTTGGTTGAACCAGACCCGAAGTCAGGGGAGCCTGTCTATGTGTCTATGCTTGTCAGTCTCCTCGGGCTGGGAGTAGCTCGAGTGGCTCTCTGGGCTGGATGGAGTATATCCAGAGTGATTAGAGACAGAGTATAGGATGGGGAGGATGGGCAGCCGTTGCAGTGTTTCCCGTGCACTCTGAATACCCAGTGCATGTGTGTGCTCAGTCCTGGCCAATGTCTAAGACCCAAGGGCCACTGGTGATCAGGCAGGTCACTATGGAAGGTTAATTTCATAGCTAGGGATCTTTCTTTAATTTAAAATGCCTAGGGGCGCCTGGGTGGCTCACTCGGTTAAACGTCCAACTTCAGCTCAGGTCATGATCTCATGGTTTGTGGGATCAGGCCCCGCGTCGGGCTCTGTGCTGACAGCTCGGAGCCTGGAGCCTGCTTCTGATTCTGTGTCTCCCTCTCTTTCTGCCCCTCCCCTGCTCATTCTCTGTTGCTCTCTGTCTCTCAAAAATAAGTAAGTATTTAAAAAAAAGATTTTAACGTAAAATACTTAAACAAATAAACAGTACCTAAACAGAGCCCCAGACTGCTAGGTTCTGATAGTCTTCATTGTCAAGCATTTGGTAACTACTTTCCCATCATTGGAAGATGCTAGAAAGCAGGGGCGATTTCTCCCAGAGAAGGGCATGCCTTCCTGGCCGGGCCACCCCGAGAGTGCAGGAGGCAGAGCCAACCCGTCCGAGCAGCCTGTCTCTGCACACTGTCCTTGCCTACTTGAAGAGTGTCTCTGAGCTGGGTGGCTCCTAGGGGCTCCCACATGGGTGTGGCACGGCTGATAGGGTTTGGAGTAAGCTTACAATTCCAAGCTGTAAGTAGTCCCCGGGGCTGCCACTGAGGGAAGAAAGTGACACTGAAGCAGACACGCTGTTTTGTCATTGTTTTGGTGAAATACCACAGTCACAACATGTCTTTCTGTGGTCTTAAAACAGTGATGACAGGGGTGCCTGGCTGGCTCAGTAGGAAGAGCATGTGACTCTTGATGTTTGGGGCCATGAGTTCGAGCCCCCGGTGGGATATAGAGATTACTTAAATAAATAAAACTTTAAAATATAAATAAGTAAAAGGCTGATGACGGTGTCTTATATATGTGCTTAGAACGTATAATGTACTTGGAAGGTTGTAACTTACCGGAAAAATAAGTCGGGTTCTCGCTTACACAGACCGGGTAGCCCTTACGCCGGAAGTTGAGTGTAATCTGGGGCTCTGTTTTGCCAAACAAATCCATAGTCGATAATCCCAGTGGAATGATGTTGGGGAGTTTAGCTCTGTCTCACCCATTTTAGAATATGTCTTTCAGACCAAAGGCCTTTCTCTTCTAACTCCCTTCAAAAATTTCTCTGAAGGAGCACATGACTTTAAGAGTCTCCTTCCTGCCAGGTGAATTCAGAGACCTGGGGAGGGGGGTGGGCAGGGGTGTACACATTTGCACAAACTGTCCCACTTTGTGGGATTCCATTTGTCTTGGCTCAGCCATTTGTGTAGACGCTGGAACTCTCTGAAGCATACACGCAGATTTGAAAACTTTGCCGGCAGGCTGAGTTTCCTCATGGAACTTTGGTGGTTGGTGGAAAGATGGAGGCAGCTCAGAAGACTAAGGTTTGAATCCTGGCTTTGCCTCTTGCTGGTTAGGAGCTGGGGCCAACCCGTCTTTTCAGAGCCTACCATCTTGGCTATAAACGGACTTAATCTCAGATCCCTTCATGGAGTTGGTTAGGGCCACCTGGGTAATTGATTGTTCTTTGAACTTTGCTGTACAAACGGAAGGGTGACGTTTTGTCTGCCGATGGCCACGTGCCGACGCCGGAAATACAAAGTCCTGATAGTAGCAGTAGTAACTTCTGATTTTGTTCCTGTTCTCACGTGAATGATTAGAGTGTATGTATCCGAAAGCATTTGTGTGTGGACACTCCTGGTAAAAGACGTCTATTCCTTTACTACAGTAGGTGATCCCCAAATCATTAGGTTTGACTTAGGAATGTGTGTGATACAAGGTTTAATTGCAGCCGCCTTACCTGCCTGGCGATGTTTGTAGCAGACTTGCATTTCCATGGTGAGGCATTCCCAAGTCCGACTGGTGGCATTTGACCTGAGGCAAGTTAGTTAACCTGTCTTGAACCTTAATTTCCTGCTCTGTAGGGTTCTACTGCTCTTCCGTCTTCTAGGTTTGTGGGGAGAATGGAATAATGCACGAAAAATGCTTAGGACAGTGCTTGGCCCATGGTCAGTCGTCGATTAATGTTAATGGTGATTCCTGTTGCTACTGCTGTCACCACCACTACTCAGATGTTCCGGCGTACCCTGAGCTCCTGGTCGGACTGGCATGTAGGCCAATGACTCGACAATATACCGAGCAAATGAAAATTTCTTGTGTGTACAATCTCCATGGATAATCGAGCTGGCTGTTTTGGGGAACCTTACTGAATCACTGTGGCATGGTCTGAGACTGGTGTGTTCCGGGGCAGGGCAGGAACTATTTTTTTGGGTCCCTCCCCACGGGGAGGTCCAGAATCCCAGCATCGGGCATACTTCCCAAGATCCCTTTCAGGACTGACGAAGCGGTGGACAGAGAGTACTTTTACACTGTCCGTTGAAACGTGCCATGTAAAGTGTTTGTTAAACTGGAGATTTTCCCCTTATGTATCGTAATCAGGTAACCCATAACCCTTGGCCGACTTTCTCTCTCGTTTGCTATCATGTAGGTTTGTTTAATTGTTAGTTATTAACCTGATGAGCTTCCGGTTGAATCTCTGGAGGGATGTTTCTTGTGTTCTGTGCCTCAGGTCGTATGTAGTGAGTCCGCAGGGGAGTTGAGAAGTGTGCAGACACAGGCGTGCTGTCCCAGGTGCCCTCAAGACCCTGTGCTGGTAGCCCAGGTGAATCCCCATAGTAGCAGTGCTCAGTTTGGACACTGGCCTTTGCTGGTGGCACGCATCACACTGTCACTGAAATGCCGCAATCTGCATAGTTGTGCCAGCACGGAGGTTGGCAACTCCCACCTTCTGCAGAACCTCCCAGGAACACACTTTGTCAGGAAGATGTGACGATGAGGTTGAGGACCAATGTAATTTGCCTTTTCATTGCTCTGAAATTGGCCTCAAGGAGACTCAGCGTGAGGCCAGGAGGAACGTTTAGACATGATCCTGTGTCATGGCCCTAGGCAGCTGCTGGCTCAGGTAGCTTAGCCTTTGCCACGGTTTTCATGTGGTTTCACGTGGTTCCCAGGGTCCAGGTCAGCCAGTCTTTTTGGGTAGATTCTCTTCACTTAAATGTTTCCCTGAGTGCTAATCACAGGATTAGTTCGTTCTCTCAGCCCATCCCCGGTGCCTGGCCTTCGTCTCCCGTCCCTTTGTTTGCCTAGGGCCCCGTGAGGCCTCAGTTCCTTTTGGAGTTCTGGATTTGCCTCTTCTCGCCTGCAGTTTTCCTGACCTCCATTCCCTCGGGCTGCATCCGCATCTTGACTATTTGAAAAGAAATCCATAACCTTACGGTGTCATTTGCTCCTTGTCACTTCTCCTGCTTGGGTTGGGGATGGTTTCTGATTTGTCTTTGCAGCAAATGTCACAACATCAGCCTGTGCTCAAACACCATTTGTTGAAAGGGTCTCCTTTGCTGCTGGAATACTTGTGCTGAAATTTCAGGGTGTCGGCAAGGCAGTATCTCCCTCCCGGTGGGCCGAGTTGGCTGTATAGCAGGATGCTCAGCCCAAACCTGGATTCCCGGCCTGGGAACCCCAGCAAAGGCCCCTCGTGGACCGTGAATGAGGGAGAGTGGTAACTGGTTGGTCCCATGGCCAATGGCCACCCCTGTCAAAGCAAATGTATAAACATACCTACAACCCTATGTGCGTGTTTTCCTGAGAGAGAGGGTTTTTATGATATTTTTTTTTTACAAAGTACAATGCCATAGCTATTAAGTTCCAACTCAGTACACACACACGCACACACACACACACACGTGCACTGTAACTGTAACTTTTACCTGGCCAGGTGCATTCAACAACTTTTAGTTATGGAAATAAGGTGATCAAATTATATGTGCCAATTAGATAAGATCATATTGGAACACTTAAAAATAGATGAGTCACTACTGACAACCAGCAGATAAAGTGGCATGAGGTGGGCCAGGTGTAATCCGGCCGTGGGTGTCTGTGTTTGTCAGGCCCATGTGTGCCTTTATTACCCTCCGTAAAACATGATTGCGTTACTTATCATTGTGCAGATCTCTTTAAAGAAAGTAGAGGGACTGGGGCGCCTGGGTGGCTCAGTTGGTTAAGTGTCCGACTTCGACTCAGGCCATGATTTCACGGTTTGTGAGTTTGAGTCCCGCATCGGGCTCTGCGCTGATAGCTCAGAGCCCAGAGCCTGCTTCGGATTCTTGTGTCTCCCTCTCTCTCTTCCCCTTCCCCCCTCGTGCTCTGTCTTTCTGTCTATAAAAAATAAATAAACAATTAAAAAAGGGGTACTAGAAAGAATGCAGCTTCAGTCCAGAACCAGAGCTGGTGGCCATCTTTTCCCCTCTCCCCTTCGTACTGTCTGTTTGTAAAAGTCCTTTACTGGGGCTTAAGCTTTTCAAATAACTGAGTTTCTGTTTCTGTCAATGCAATAAATGGTATATTTACCTCCCTTCATATCTATTCACTTTAAGTTAGTTTGCCTTGTGAACTTAAAAAAAAAAAAAGCGTGGGGGGGCACGTGGGCACCGCAGTCTCTGCCTCTTGACCTTGGCTCAGGTCGTCTGGGCTCACGGTTCCTGAGTTCGAGCCCCACGTCGGGCTCTGAGCTGATGGTGAGGAGCCGAGTTGGGATTCTCTCTTTCCCTCTGCCCCTCCCCCACTTGCGCCCGCGTGTTCTCTCTCAAAATAAATAAATAAACCTAAAAATTTTTTTAAAGCACGAAAAAGCAATCTAATATGTGTCTTTTGTTCTACCATGTGTCCTCTTTATAATTTGCTTATGCAATTTTTATTTTAAGACCGGGTAGATACAAACAACTGTTCCTAAAAAATGGTTAAAAGGAGTATATCCACATCTTGGACAACTCCATCACATCACTGTTCATTTTTGTTTTGTATCAGGTGACAAATAAAGCCTTCTACATTTGCATATTCTCTTGGCTATAATAAAGTGATTAGCAATTACATGGTCGTGAAGGATTTCCTTATCTACCCATATAGTGTGTGTGTGCATGCGAGCGTGCACGGCCACATATCTTGATGCCACACGATACCTTGAATTCACTTGAATTCAACTCTTGGAAGTGCTGTAGCCTGTTATTAGAAGTGTATAAAGCAACCAGCTTCTTACACTTCCCATGTGTTTTGCAAGTGTGTGAGTTTTTAAAATAAACCTCTCTGTGTCTGTTCTCCTCAGCCTGCCCACGTAATGCTGTCCTTCGGGTAGAGGAGAATAGTTAACCCTTATTTGCTGACGGTCCCCAAAGGACGGACTGGCAAAACTAATTTGGGAGAATCCCCAGATCTACTTGTATAAAAGCCGTGATCAGCGATGCCAATTTTGTGGCCTTCAGATGTGGAGGAGGAGGGGGTACGCGCACGCGTGTGTGGGTGTGGGTGTGCGAATTCCCTTTTCTTTATTAGAAATCACCGGTGTGGAGTTTGACAGTATTTATACGTAAACATATTTTGGATGTTCGTTGATCATTTTATTATTGATGTTGGTGCGCTTAGCGCTCGCCTGCCTTTGGCAGTTGGGAAGCAGTAGCGTAGAGAGTATGAGAAATAACTCATTTCAACCCAAACGCTTACCAGCTCTGCCAGCCTCCACGAGTTGACGTGCTTCGGGTCTGCCCCCAGCCCGCCCCAGTGAAACCAAACGGATGGGTGGTGGAGGGCAGGAGAAGAAACGTGCTCGCTCACATAGCGAATGACCACGGAGAGATTCCTGCAAGGCAAAGCCCTCCTAACCTCTGATGAAGGAACTGCCTTCCATCTGCAGTTCCCACCCACTTCACACCTGGCTTTTCCTAGAGATTAATTTGGTTTGAAGGCACATGTTGGGTTTATTTTGGTTCTGTTTAGGTGTTAATGCAAGGAAATGATTGATCTGGCGTGACTCACACACACAGAGCCTGCCCAGTGTCTCCACTGCAGACGAAACATTTTCCATGTGTCTGAAAATGGTCCTTGGCCACCTGTCCCTCCTGCGTTCCCTCGCCCCTCCCCCGTATTCGTGGCTGCTCGTGAAGGAAGGGGGTGTTCCGAGACAGCCAAAGTGTGCTCCTGACAGAGCTGGGGGGCCTTACCAACCATCACACAGCTCATGTATCCGAGTATTGCATGAGTGCCCTCTTAATCATGATTTCCGTCTGTGCAGCTTTTGGAACATGTCTGTAAAATAACAGCAAGGCGGCTGCAGGCCAGGGGGGGAGATGTCCATACTGGATATGCAGAGGACACGTTGTTCAGTGGCTGTGATCATGAGCGGCTCCGTGTCCAGCTCCTGATGCCAGCAGGCTGGCATCGTCCTCGAGGCCTTGGGGCCTGCCCTCGCTGCCTGCAGGGGCCCCTCCCCGGGATGGAGCAAGACTGAGGCACAGAGGGTGGGGTGAGAGAAACTTCTGTCTGGACCAGGGGTGTAATTTCTCTATTTTTCATCCCTCTTCCTTTTGGGGGGGAAAAACAGAGAGAGAGTGGGAGAGGGGAGAACGTAGTGGGGCATTTAAAACAGGACAGCGCTGCAAAGTTATTAGGCAGATCCAAGTGTCTGATGTGACTTCTTTTTTTAAAACCTTTCTTCTGGAGCAATGGTCTGTTTTGTTGTGGGAAATGAACAGCTATCTATCTGGATAAAAATTCTTTATGATTAGTTTTGTTCTTTCTCTTTCTGTCGCTTTCATGTACTTGGCTAGTTCCTCAGGTCATTTGCTTCATATTTTAAAATTTAAAAGTCCCCCTTGATGTCTTTAGATTATAAATGAGAGAGTTTTAGAACAAAAAGGGCCTCTACGAATCACTCATTTGCCAAGCATTTTGGTGGTGTGCGAGGTCATGGTCATTTGTTAGCATAACTTTTCTCTGTTCTCTCTCTCTCTTTTTTCAGTATCACCAGGCTTCTCCTGTGACTTCCTTTGACAGAGAGGAGAATTGAATTGATTAGCTGGCTTTTATGGGCTGGGTACAGTGTTAGGTGCATTCTATGCATGACCACATTTAAGCCCAACGTGAGTCAGAGAAGATAGTATTACCTCTAATGCAGAGGCGAAGAAGCTGCCAGTCTGAGAGGACAAGTGGTTTATTTCCAGTAACACAGCAGGGTAGCAGTGTAGACAAGAACCATGTAGGTTCAGTCGCTTGGTTGCTTCGGAGCCACGTGTGGGATGCATTCTGGAATGCTCCCCAGGAAAGCCCTGGCATTGCTTCTGGCCCCTCTCATGGGCACATGGGCGTATTTGCCTTTCACCATCTTGATAGGCCCAGGAAGTGTGAACGCAAGGGAGCGAGACTGTGTAGGGGGCTTGGTGGGAAGGTGAGAACCATCTCTAAGAGGCTGCATGTTCAGCTGGGGGGCTGCCCTGCACAGGGGGTATGGGTATTGAATGTGTCTGCAGGTGGGGCTGGCCGAGGACTCTGTGTGTGTGTGTGTGTGTGTGTGTGTGTGTGTGTGTGTATACTTGTGTGCTGGGCATTGAGTGGGTCTGCAGGAGGGGCTGACCTAGGACTCTGTGTTTGTGTGTGTGTGTGTGTGTGTGTGTATGTACTTGTGTGCTGGGCACTGATTGGGTCTGCAGGAGGGGCTGACCTAGGACTCCGTGTGTGTGTGTGTGTGTGTGTGTGTGTACATACTTGTGTGCTGGGCACTGAGTGGGTCTGCAGGAGGGGCTGGCTGAGGTATGTGTGTGCCCAGTGTGAACACCTTTGTCCCCTGTAGGGCTTATCTTTCTCGTCTGTTGTCCATAGCCCTTGGGTTAGCTTATGCAGTCTTTCAGAGTTGTTTATTGTTTGTCTTCCTCTGGGGGTCCAGAGGTCCTGCGTCCTAAAAAGCAGACCCTGCCTTTATGTCAGGGTGTGTCAGGGTAACAACTGTTAAATGACCTGCTTCAGAATGAGACCCAAGGGCCCAAGGGTCTTTGATTAGACCCTTGGGGGGAGGGAGCATCCTTGTGCGCTGGGACCCGCTCTGGGGGGCTGCAGCAGGAGCTGTTTCCAGATAGTTTTTAAGTCCGCCTTCCAGATCCCAGGAAAACGTTGTGAATGTTGGGTTAAAATGGCAACTGGATGCAAAATGTCAACTCTGCCCTCCCCCCTCCCCCCGAACCCTTGTGTATAAAAGCTACAGGTGAGTAAAACACTAGGAAGGAGATGGAGAAATGAAGGCCCATGTCCACTAACGAGTCTATAGCAACACATTCTCACAGCAAAGGGCGATGAGCCTGTGGGATGATTGAGTCTGACCATCTACTTTATAGAGGAGAAACTGAGACCCAGGGAGGGGGAGTGGGCTGCGTCTGCTCCACAAGCTGTATTCTAGCTGTATTCTTATTACTGACCAGCTGACTTAGCCCATCTGTACCTCCTCCTCCCCTGCCCCCTGCATGACCTCCTCGCTGCCCTCAAGCACTTGACTTCCCCCTCCTTGATCCAACAGC
The DNA here is from genome assembly GCA_028646485.1 of Cryptoprocta ferox. NCBI lineage: Eukaryota > Metazoa > Chordata > Mammalia > Carnivora > Eupleridae > Cryptoprocta > Cryptoprocta ferox. The sequence continues at coordinate 13,520,950 of CM053560.1, forward strand.
ACCAGCCCACCTCTCCTAGCCCCCGAAGACTCCTTACCTGGTTTTCGGTTCCCACACTACGGGAGTTTTGAGTCTGAACCCTGGGTTCAAATATAGGAGCTGTGGAGCCGGGGGCAGTGAACGAAGGGCTGTGTTTTTGTAAATCAAGTCTTAGGGGAAGCACGCCACATCTGTCCTTCATGCCTGTGATTGCTTTTGTTGGACCACAGCTGAGTTGAGTAGTTGCAACAGAGACCATGTGGCCTTCAACGACTAAACCATTCACTCTGACCAGCCCCTGCTGTAGAAGAATCAGTTGATGCCAAACCTTGAGAGCCAGCCCACCATAGATCTACCTTTCTACATTACTGAGCTTTTGCTCTAAAGGTGGGGGATCCATGGGTCTGCAGCAGAGGGAAGAAAGGTAGCAGGTGGCCAGCAAGGTCATTCAGGCACGGTGATCAGCTGTTCTTAATTCATAGACAGGTCAAAGGTTGTATGTTCAGATGAGCACTGGATTTCCCCCCTCCCAATCTTTGACCCAATTAGTTGCACAAACCAAAGCGTTCTTCTTTCTTCTTCACCTGCCACTTCTAATCCATTGCCAGGACCAGTTGGTCCTCCAAAATACATCCTGAAGCTGCCTTTCTTCCTCCTCCTCTGCTGCTGCCACCTGGTCACTTCAGACCCAGACTGTGACATCGGCTCATAACAGACCTTCCAACCCATTTATTCTTCATACGGCAGCAAGTTCCTGTCTTTGAACTCATTATTCGTTATTTTCTTCACGGCAGACATTGCAGTCTGTATGATCTTGGTTGTTTATTTCTTCACTTACTTGCTTGCTTGCTATCTTCTTCCCCCTCTAGAATCCAAGCTTCAAGAGAGCAGCACCTTTTTGTATTGTGTTGTAGTCCCTAGTGTGTCCCCCAAGGCACCTGGCACGGAGTGGGTGCCACATGGAGGAGAGAGTGAACAAGTGTAGGTGGTGCTGGAAACACCCTCAGAAATGGCATATCAGAAGCATCAAGAAGATTCATTTCAAATGCACCAAGAACACACATCCAGCTCCCTGCTCCAAGTTGACATGGGTCCCGCCTTATGATCTCCCTTCCCCAAGTACGGCTCCTCTCCTCCTCTGTGTAGGCCGTCATGTCGAGAGAGTCTTCCATTACTGCCGGAAGTGGGCTTTATTCCTCAGAAGTGATGAGAAGGGGAGCGAGGAGGAAATTGTTGTCCTAGACCAGTGTTTGCCTACTTCTTTGACCCAGAATCCAAGTAAGAAGTGTATGTTACCTTGTGATCCATTATGCACCATGCATATACACATGCCCCTTTCACAAAATACCCCTTTACTACACATGTTTTCTAGTCTAATCTATTTGGTTCTATTCCGTTCTATTAAAACAGTGCTGGTTATGACCCATTACGTTGATCTCAGGACCCATTAATGTGATAGCCCACACTTTGAAGATAATCTTTAAAATTTGGTACTTATCCTCAGGGATTCACAACTCAGTGCAGAGCCCACAAATAAAGACCCATGCGTAAGGCAGACAGACAAGTGCTTCCAGCAGGTCCAAGTTGCTGTTGGCGGGCGGTGGGGGGTGGGGGGGTGGGAGGAGATTCACGAGCTGCTAGAGACATCTCGGAAAAAATGTTATCTTTAGAAGTTAGATTTAAGACAAGTTAGTTGTTCTTATCTCTCTCTCTCTCTTTTTTTATCCTTTCTAACTAATCAGTTCTTTCTACGATATAGGCTTTTGTCTTTTTTTTTCTTCTTGTGTACTGAAGTTTTTTTTTCATTGCTAACAGGGAGATGTCTATTATTCCCAGGTGGATTTTAATTAAAAAACAAAACTTGGCCTCATCCATATCTTCTTACTCAATTTATTTTTTCCCTCTACTTTTTCACATTAGTTTTTTTTTTGAGCTATATGTGTGTGTGTTTGAAAGATCTTCATTTAGAAACACAGTTTCATCTTTATATGCATGTAGGTATATAAATGTCATCTTAAAGAATATATATCCACAAAAATGTGTCTCTGAATGAAAATTTTTCTTATTATTTTGAATTCCTTAACCTTTATTGATGCATAGCCCCCACAGTTGTCACAGTAAAAAAAAAAAGAAAAAGAAAAAAAATCCCTATTCTTCAGATAAGATGCAGAAATTTCTGTAAAAGCCCTGACTCTAAATGTATCACAAAGCTATAATCAAATTTCAGCTGCCTTTCCCCTGTTAGGGGCATTAAATGTAATTTTTCCTGGCCTAAGAAACTTGAGTGTTTCTCTGTGTGCATATTTCCATTCAATTTTTTTTCAAGTCAACCTTTTTACTCTTCTGAACTGTTACATGAGACCAAGGAGAATATGAGATGCAATGCCAGGCTCTTTCTGTTCCTTTCAAGCTCTGTACGGTCATTGGAATAGACAGATGAGTGTCCCCATGGGTGTGTCCTGAAGATGCTTTTTTTGTTGTTGTTTATTTTTCTCTTTGGAAATTCTAAGTGTGAGATATTGAAATTCACATCTGGTCTGTGAAAACCAATCAGCAGTTCCACATCTCCCTCCCGGTGAAATGCAGAACTGATCAAGGCAAGAATCATTATGACCCAAAGCCTGGGCAACTGTCTGCAGTGAATGAATATTGCAAGTATGTGCCAACCAGTTTGAAATTAAACCTCGGCTGGGCGATCACCATGTGAAGACCCGGGTGAAAGAAAACTTGTAGCAGCTAGGCTCCTGTGAGTTGGAATTGGCTTTCTGAGCACAGGAAGAGTTACGGTAGCGAGTACATAGAGCAAGTGTGCGTAGAAGGCAGATGGGGGCACTGATGGAAATAAAGGGAGCATCTTAGAAAGCAGAAGAGCTCTTCAAAGTGGGTTTGCTAAGCCCGGACCCACCGTACCTGTGAGTTTGCTGGGGGCTCCTCCCACTGCCACTGTTGGAACTTGGTACTGCTTTTATGATGAACGGCTTTGGGAAAATCAGATTTGATTTAGTGAAAGGCATTGGAGAGCCAACTTTGCTCCTTTCTTCTGTCAGAAAGGAGATGTTCATAGCATCACCCACCATTATTGAGCACCTGTAGGCACCGCACTGTTACAGGTGTTTGACATCATGCCATGGCTGGCCCTCACATCCATCCCCGGTGGAGGGGAGGAAGCTAAGACTTTCTGGGGACCCTGATTTTCCCAGGACCACACAGGAAGCATCTCTCTGGCTCCAGAATTCCTAGTTCTTACTGTAACTCCCCCAGCTTCTTGCACCTGGATCACTTACCTTGCAAGCTCCCCTCTCCCCGCACCTGTGGGTTTTTTCTAGGTAGTTGGTAAATAGTAATGTAGTATAATAAAAAAGATACTTAGGTTAGGATGAGGAGAAACCCCATTCTTGGCTTACTATTATTTGCCCAAGAGGGTCAATTGTCCTTCATTTCTTTGTCATATTTTTAATCCCTGTAAGATTAAACGACCCCACCCTGAAAGCCACCTTGATGAAAACAAAGGCCGTTAGGTTCCCAGAACTGAGATAATTTCCTTGCAGAGATGTTTGGGTTGCACCTCTCCAGGTTGCTGGTTAAGGGCCTTGCAGGTCTCACTACACAGGGCTCCCCGGGGAGCCTTTGGTGGAATCAGCCCAGGACCCCCACTTCCCAGGAGTTAATAGCTAATTGGATTGTTTCTCGGTATCCAAATTTGGTAGTTAGCGGTCTGCCCCGTCCTCCCACACCCATCTTCTAGAAAGTGTGCTTTGTGTCTCCTTTCCAAAGAACAGGTGGGTCCTCGCAGCTCATTTGCTGGCCTGCCTGCTTTCCCAGGAAAGTCTCATCCGTGCCCCTAAACCGTTCTGGGCTTGAAAATGTACACATGAAAGGAAAGGTCACTTAAGGACGTTGAATGTTTCAAAGTTGACATCTTTCCTGTTTTCAGACATCCAGACGGTTAAACTGGAACGTTGGTGTTCAGCTTAGGCAGGTCGGCCCGACTGGGACCCGTGTTCAGACTCAGGCCTGCTCCCGGCGCATGGAGGCTGGGGCGATCAGAGGCCCCAGCCCCCTGATCTTGGCTTTGAGCAATTCTCTGTTCGCAGTGCACCGGAAAGAGTTAATTCCAGGTCCACTGCTCACTGATGTTGTGATAGTAAAGAAATTTAATGGGGTCTGCCAATGAACTACTTGGTGAACTCACGACTGAAATACAAATTTTTAAAAGCCTCTTTAAGGATTTTAGGAATCACTTAATTTTTGTTTTCCTTCTAAGGGATTTTCTTGGGGTTCCCCCCCCCCTTAATATTTAAACAATTTCAGTGTTTGCTTTCTGAAATGTTCCAGCGGTACAATAGTTCGGAAAATAAGAGAGTCAGTCCCTTGGCTGCAAGCATGGGGTGGGCGCGGGTTTATATAATTTGACTTCTTTTCTCTCCAAATCGGTAAATATTTACAAACGACCTTATCAAACAGCTTGGGTACATTCGGTCACTTGAAAGCATACAGTCAGAGGAGCGACTGCCGGTCGGTCGGCGCGAGGCCAGTTCAATGGGCCTCACAGGAAGGACTTACTTTTTGTTTTGTTTTAAATAAAAATGCTGTCCGCAGACCAAGAGTGAGCCTCAGAGCAAGTCTTTCCATGGAACCCATTTTAGAAAATTTGCATTTTAAAGTTTGGCTTCTAAAGATTCAACTCCTTTAGGTCTAGGAACGACAGCATCCAGAAAATAAAAAGACTGCATTCTGGCTTAGGTTTAACCACTGCTGCCTGAGTTCTTTTGTTTCTTGGGGAAGGTAATTACAGAATTCCATTGGAAGCTTAAACGGCATTCTTTTGTGAGGAAGTAGGAAAAAAAACAAGGGGATTACTTTTCTGTTTTTGTGAAGTGGTACCGAAATAATATGGTTTCAAAACATAACCCTGGAGTTTTTTTTACAGCAGAGATGGGAGTTTGGAGGTGCCCAGCCCTCTTTTCTCTTTGCACATTTGAAATCTGACAAGTCGAAAACTCATTTTCTAGAAGAGAATACATACGTCCTTCAGAGTTGACACTGAGAAATAATAAAAGAATCTGAGTTTGGGGGCCAGTAGGGTATGAAAATTACAATATTATTACATCAGCATCACCTGGTAATAACATGTTCATTTCATCTGTCAGACTTAATCCAGGTAAGACTGAAGTGCATTTTATGGTGCTGTCTCATCAGGGTCCAGTATTCTGTGTTTGTGGCTGGCAAACACTAAGAAATAAGCGAGAGGCTTTTAAAAATAAGTAACTGTGCTAATTGCTATTCATCTCCTTACCGCAGAATACTGAATGTTTCTTTTATTAATCATTTTTATGTTTTCGTTTTCTTTGCAGAGCATTGGGAAAGGGTCATTGTGGTGCATAGACCCAGAGTATAGACAAAATCTAATTCAGGCTTTGAAAAAGACACCTTACCACCCATACTCACATGTGTTCAATACACCCCCAGCCTCTCCTCAGGCGTATCAAAGGTAAGCAATTCAGAGGTTTTCTTTTTGGGTTTTTTTGTTCTGTTTTTTTGAGTTTTTTTTTTTTTCTGTTTTTTTTTTTTTTTTTGGTCTACTGAAGTTGCATTATTTGGTTGAGACAGGCACTGAACCTAATTCAATAGACTGTACAATTTGAAAAATAACCGTAGATAAATGAGAAAGGCATGAAGTATTACTGGAGGCATACTCGTTGTATTTCCTGCAAACCTTACCGCTTCTGCTGCTTTGGAGGAATGCGCTCAGAAGGCTTCTCGGTGGGTGAAATATTGTCTTCCTGGGTAGAAACATTTACAAAGAAAAGTTGACAGCTTTAACATCTCCGCATGTCACGGTTTGTTGGGGAGGAAGTACAGGAATGAGCCAGCTAGGCGATTCCATCTTCCCAGCGTCTGCCCGAAAGCGTCTTCAGGTGTTCACCGAAGGACTCGTTGATTGTTGTCATTCCTGGTCTCCATGTAGACGGTGCTCAGAGTGATCATTTTGTTGTGGTTACTTGGGGTTTGCCTCTTCAAGGAGAGCAGCAGAGAACAATGGAGACTTTTATTCCCCCTCGCATGCCCATTTGTTCTGAGACAGTGAGGTCATGGGTGCCATTTTTACACCAATGTAATTGGAGGGGAGGATAGGAAGCTTGTCACTTAAAAAAAGGGGGGGGGTGTTAATGTTAGATTCCAAAAAAATAGCCACATTACAGATACAACATTTACCATAGATTTGATCTCACATAGCGCTTGGGTTGGAAATATGTCCTGCAAAAAAAAAAAAAAAACCAAAAAAAATTTTTTTCTTTCATGTAAAGAAATGTTTCTGTAGTAACCACCCAGTTAAGAGAAACTGTCCTTGGACTACAAGTTTATGTCAATGGGGGATGGCGTGGATTCGTAGATTTCAGTAGCTTTATAGTCCACTTGTTTTGCAGATTCTCTCCCTAGTCTGGTGTTTGCGCTGCAGAGGGGAGTACAAAGTGAGCCTCTGAAACCACATTAATGAAGTTCTTGTGCATCTTAGTTGAGAAGCATTCCATCACAGGCCCTAGACAATCAGTCTTCAGCAAGAGACGTGGAGGAACAGCTGGGCTCTCCGAGAAGACTGCTGTATGTCTGCCTTTGCTAGGCGATTAGCGTGATGGTAGCCATAGCAACTGGAGCATCTCCATAGTAACGCGTAGCTGAGACAGGTGCAGTTGCATCACAAGGCTGTTTGTTGCCTGGCAAAAGGACAGGCCATTAGTACTTAGATATACGCTGTTGCCTTAGGAACAAATAACCCTACATAGCAACTACAGTTGGTTTGAAAGATTTGGGAGTGGGGGGGTGAAGGTTGTAGCAGCTTTTGTCTATGTTCATAAAAATCAGTGCAAGCATGCTTTATTGGAAATGACAACTTGAGGTCATATAGCTGTAGGAGATAAAATGGGATTTTCCAAAGCAACCCAGCCAACATTGTAGAAATGTCCAGAAGGACAGAGCCATATGTTTGGTTTTTTTCCTCGTGGCTGTATCTACTCCTGAAATGGAAGGGAACCGGGATCGGAGAATTGCTGATATCCGAGGTTGATGGGGGACGAGATGACACTTACTGGAATTTTCCCTAGATGCTCATGGTCCTTTGTCATTTTACTCCCCGCCCCCCGTCAACCCTCCTGACCCCACAGATCACCCTTCATTCTCCTCCCCAGTTTGTATCTGGGGAGTATTTCATATCCTTTTGTTCCTAGGAAGTTAAGAACATAAGTGTTATTCACTGGGCCATATCACTGGTTCATTTAGATAGTATTTTGTTGCCAAATGTGACCCCAAGGGAAATGCAGTAATTATTTAATAATTTGAAGGATTATGGTAGAGCCGTAGGGACTGTATACTCAGGCAGAGGCTTTTTGAGCTGGCCTAAGCTTAATGACTTCATTTGATTTTTTTTTTTTTAATATAGGCATAAAAATGCAGGCAAACCAGAGCTTTTGTAATGAAAATAATTTCCGATCGAATACTCCAGATCCTGTTCTGTAACCTCCGGTTCCTTTTCTCCCAGGTGACTGAAGGAAAAAACATTTCTGCATCTACCCATGCGGGTACTCAGATGTCACCTCCATAAAGGTCACTGGAGGTGGAGCGAGATGGTGTATCAGATTCTATCTAGACTGCTTTGCCCATGTCTTAAGTCTGAGGACAAGTCACTTTCTCTTTCCTGGGGACTACAGTCCCTTTGTGTCATAGCTTAGATTTTGCTCCAGTTTCCTCTCGCGTGTGAATCTGTACTAAACATCCTCAGTACTGGATGACTGTACAATATTTGGATAGCTTACAGCGAAGTGGTATCCAGTTCAATCCTAAGCCATCGGGCCTCTTGTTGATGTGACTTAGGGAAGATGGAAGGCGGACAAAGCACATCATCAAACAGGGACCAAAAATGCCAGCTTGACTTTGTCTGGCAGGTCTGCTATGATGTGGGGAATCCCTTGTCAGCCCCTCGCAGAATCGCGGCGGGGCACCTGGGAAGTGCTTGGCTCTCACGGAGCTGGTACTTAGCACGCTGAAGACGGTGATTAGACTGGATGGGTGGTTATTGCTAGCATTTGCAGGTGCACTTGGCACTCGGTGCTCAGAACCGAACTGCAGGTGGCTGAAGACTGCCGGGAAGGCAAGCTATCTGAAAACACTGCCCCACGCGTTGTTCATGGCCAAATACGTTGCTAAATATGGCAGCTCATAGACTCAGGCCTCTGTTTTCCAGGATACCCTTTTGGACGTGTGTTAAGCTGATCCTCTGTACCTACTTCTTTGGATGTCACAATTGTGAACTGTTTCTGATTGAAATGCAGAGCTCAGTGACATCCGCCCCTGTAGTAGTCTGCTGGGGCTGCTGGAACAAAGTAAGAGCCGAGTGACTTAAGCAACAGAAATTTGTTTTCTCACCGTTCTGGAGGCTGGAAGTCAGAGATCAAGATATCAGCAGGGTCGGGGCGCCTGGATGGCTCAGTGGATTAAGCACCCAACTCTTGGTTTTGGCTCAGGTCATGATCTCACGGTCCATGGGATCAAGCCCTGCATGGAGCTCTGCACTGTCAGCCCAGGGGATTCTCTCTTTCCCTCTCTCTCTCTGCCCCTCCCCGGCTCATGCTCACTCTCTCTCTTTCTCTCAAAAATAAATAAATGAATATTGAAAAAAGTAAAAAGATGTCAGCAGGGTTAATTCCTTGTGAGGCCATGAGATTCTGTTCCAGACGTCTAGCCCGGCATCTGGTGGTCGCTCGCCTTCTTTGGCCTTCCTTGGGTTATTGATCTTTGTCTTCATCTTCATGTGGTGTTCTCCTGGTGTGCTGTGTCCAAATCCCCCCCCCACCCCTTTTTAAAGTTACTTATTTATTTTGAGAGAGAGCATGAGCAGGGGAGGGGTAGAGAGAGGGAGAGAATCAAAAGCAGGCTCCGTCCGCAGTGTCAGTGCAGAGCCCGATGCGGGGCTTGAACTCAAATCGTGAGATCATGACCTGAGCTGAAATCAAAAGTCAGGTGCTTAAGCAACTTAGCCACCCAGGTGCCCTCAAATTTCCCCTTTTTGTAAGGACACTAGTCATATGGGTGGAGCGGACTACCCTACTTTAGTATCATTTTAACCAATTAGACCCCCAATAACTCTGTTCCCCCAAAAAGGTCACATTTTAAAGTACTGGTGGCCAGGACTTTAACATGAATTTTGGTGGCAGGGGACACAATTTCACCCATAACAGCTCTTTTCTTAGTAAGGCATTTTTGCTGGCAAGAATATGGAGGGAAAAAAGAGGTAGTCATAAAACAAAACAATGGGGCATGTCAAAGGGACAAAGGAGACAATCAGAAATTGGTCCTAGTGGCCAAAATGGGGACAACATGAGCAACAAAATAAATAACAGTGTTGGGTTATAACCCAGGATATAAAGTAAATATCTGTGAGTCTACACTGATATAAATAAATAATAGAATAAGTAAATGGTTCTAGAGACAAGTCTCCCGTACGAAAGAATTCCAGATGATTTCGGTAGAGCTTCCTCTGCTCCAGGAGTTGGTGCTTATTAACTCCTCACCCCGAGTGGCTGCATTTAATGACTCCCTTCCACAGAGCGAGTAAGGAAGGAAGCGGAAGAACAAGTTTATAGCCGGGAAACCCGGCACCCACCGCCTTGGCCTGGTGATCAGAACTAACATCCATGATGAGAAGCTGACAACATGCATCTTCGATATGATGTCATGGAATTGGCAGTTCACCTCTGTGGTCCCCTTTCCCCCACCAGTCCATAACCCCTGCTTAATCATGGGAAAAACATCAGACAATAGTCTTGACCCCAAGGTGGCAGGGGGTGGGGGAAGGTGGGCATTCTATGAAATACCCGTCCAGCACTCTTCAAAGCTGTCAAGGGCATCAAGAGCAAGGAAAGTCTGGTGGTGCCTGGGTGGCTCAGTCGGTTGAGCATCCGACTTTAGCTCAGGTGCTGACAGCTCAGAGCCTGGAGCCTGCTTCTGATTCTGTGTCTTCCCCTCTCTCTCTCTGCCCCTCCCCCGCTCATGCTCTGTCTCTTTCTCTCTCAAAAATAAACATAAAAATTTTTTAAAAAAAGAAAAGAAAAAGAGCAAGGAAAGTCTGGAAAAACTATCATGGATGATGTGCCATTCTGCATGAGTTCCTGGAGCCCAAAGGACATTAGGGAGAAAACTAATGACATGTGAATGAATGGTACAGTTAGTTGAGGGCATTATACTAGTGTTGGCTCCTTACGATTGTGGCAAATGCACCCTAATATGTAAGCTTTTAACTTTGGGGGAACTGAGTGAAGGGCACAGAGGAGCTCTGTGCTGACTTCGTAACTTTGCCGATGAAGAAAAAGCAGTCCCCAGCACACAGCCTAGTTGAGTTTGTCAGTTGTAAATATCCCCGTCATTGTCCATGTAATGAAAAGTCAGGTCACCACAGCAGTTTGTAAGCACTTGCTTGACCTACTTTAGTGTCTGCCTCTATCCTCGTTAACAGTATGTTTGAAGGGCTGATGATTGGAGCTCTTGCTTTTACCTCATCCTCTGTAGCATCTCCCGAGCCACACGAGAGGACATGACTGTTACTTGGACATTACGGTTCTTGGAACTTTATTTTTATGAAATGGCATCCAACTTTTCCTTGTAAGGCCCGCAAGGCCAAGGTCAGGGAACTCGAGCTGACCACGCTAAATCTGCACGCTAAAGGACACTCAACCACTGCCAGCGTGGCCTTCAGACTCCAGACCTGGAAAGAGGAGGGAGGGATGGTATATTTGGGTTTCTTGCCCACACTCTTTCAGAAAAGTCCTATTGTCTATTTTAATGGTTTTCTCACATATGCCCTCCTTCCTACACAAGGAATTTCTCGTTAAAGGATATGCATATTTTAATGCTTTTGATATAGATATTGCCAGATTGCCTTCCAATTTTACACTCTGTTCCAATCTATACTCCCACCACCTTTTTAGGAAATTCCCATTTTCTAACCTTTCTCCATGTCTGGTGGTTAAATAAACAGTTCCCCAGCGGGCGACCTCAATGTTTGTGATTTTGCTACTTTATAGTAGGGACATTTAAATTTTACAGTACTAGATCAGTGCCCCATAAATAGTGGCTGTCTCATCACTGTTTGTGACAGCAGGTTGTCTTTAAAAATTATGTATGTGGATGGGTCTTATGTAATACCTTCTCTGGTATAGGCACCAACCCAAACTCAGTTTATAGAAGAAAACATTTTAATCATCTCTCACCATAGGTGGAAACAGGTTTTATAATTAATCAAAAAATATGGTTTATAGAGAGTTTCCCGGATGATCCATTTTCAGAGAAGGGAAATTTGATAAAGTAGGATGAGCCAGTGTAGTTTTGTGCTCCTTTGGAATATACAAAGATATCTTTGGGCTGTGGATGAACAATGAACCCTCCGTGAGGGGACTTTTATGCCTCACCTCACCGTCTGCCGGTTTAAATACCTTCACTCTAAAAATAGTGACCGCATATTTTATATCTTATGTATTGTGGCCTCACAGGTGTGAAGTTAGAAAAATCCACAAGACTTTGATGATCTGAGTCTAAAGAATTATGTTTTGGGGGCGCCTGGGTGGCTCAGTCGTTTAAGCGTTCGACTTCGGCTCAGGTCATGATCTCCCTGTCCGTGAGTTCGAGCCTCGCATTGAGCTCTGTGCTGACAGCCCAGAGCCTGGAGCCTGCTTCCGATTCTGTGTTTCCCTCTCTCTCTGCCCCTCCTCTGCTCATGCTCTGTCTCTCTCTGACTCTCAATAATAAATAAAATGTTCAAAAAAAAAAAAAGAATTATGTTTTGGATGACTTTATCTAAAGTTTGGAGAGTCCAAACGTTAAAGTGTCTGTTGCTGTCACTTTTTTTAAAAAAGAAAATCCTGGACGTTCAAACTTGTCATTTAGCTCTTTATGTTTCTTTCTGCCTCTTCAGACCATTTAGTGAGCTGCAAAAAATACATTAATGTTTTCTTCAAAGATTTTGGCCTCTTGATATTGAGGATCTTAATGAAAGTGGCTGATTTTAGTGCTGACGTAGCAGAAGGTTTTATTTTATCCTGCTGCCGTCCTGTTCATGTGCTTTCAGCTCGTACTTTATGATTTTTTTAAACACCTACATGGCAGAGTAATACCGCTAAGGATATAGAAGTTGTACAGAGTGGTCAGTATATATTCAAATTAATGAAATCATCAGTGATTCCCCAGCAACCCCCCCCCCCCCCGCCATTAGTGAGCTTTGGCTGAAGGAGGGAACTGGTAATGGTGGATGGGGGATTGCGTTGGGAGGAGGTGGGAAGGGGAGGTGTTTGGGGAGCTCATCCTTTTAGACAATTAGAAGATTAGAAAATCCTTAGAATCTTAAGCTTGTTAACATAACTGTGTTAATTCCCTCGCTAAAATGCTGAATTTGCATCCAGCAAGGAAGAGCTTAGTCATTGCTTGGATAGCATCCAATAATTTTTTAACTTAGAAGACATCTTTCATTCCAGTTGTTCAGAGCGGTGTGCATTTAACCGTTGGCAGAAGAAGTGTAAAACCACAATCAGATCAGCTTTAGCTTGCACGGAAGGCATTTGCACGGAAGGTGTTCACACTGAAGGTGTTTAATTGTTGGATCGTCGCGTCATGGCAAGTTTTAATTTAGTCCAGCATGAAAGAAGTGTGAGGATTCAGATTAGTTGCATCATAATTGCCTTTCGAATATTTACTTGTAAGCAATATATTTGATGGAAACCGTAAATAGTTTTTTAAATTCTCATAGTCAATATGCTTATCTGTGTAAGTTTAATTTAAGAGGGTGAGTGAAGTGTGAGGTCTTTTGTAAGAGTATTCTTAAACTGCAACTTTTCTGTTGGGGTAATTTTTTTTAAGTTTATTTATTTATTTTGAGAGCGAGAGTGAGAGAGAGGGTGCACAAGCCGGGGAGGGGCAGAGAGCGAGGGAAAAAGAGAATCCTAAGCAGGCTCCTTGCTGTCAGCACAGAGCTTGATGCGGGCCTCCATCTCACGAACTGTGAGATCATGACCCGAGCCGAAATCAAGAGTTGGGCCCTTAATTGACTGAACCACCCAAGTGCCCCAGTTTAGAGTAATTTTAAAAAAATATATTAAATTACATAAAATCAATAGGAAGCTTCATTGTGCTTAACACGTAGAAGGATATGCTAAATTAATATGGTAAAATAACTATGAGATTGAATGACAATATCTTGTAATGGCAGTACTTCAAATATAAAGTTTGTTTTGTTAAAAAATTGATAAGACAGGTTGTGGGAAAGTCTTAAAATTGTAGGGTTCACTCTTGCATATTAAAAACAAACAGTGCTCATTTTCACTGTGAGGTTTAAAAATCCATTAGTTGGCTATAATTTTATTTGCATATCAAATCATATGATCTTTTGACTTGCATTATATTTTCTGAGTTGGTCACAGAGTATTTTTAATCTCAGCATTTTTGCCTTCATTACGCTGTCCATTGTACATTTCCTTCTCATTCAGTCCGACATTATTTTATTTAAATGGAAAACAGCCCCCTGTTATCTTTGAGCACTTAGGTACTAGGCGTATCATGTGAATATTGTGCGCAGTCATCCAATTTCACTCTGCTTTTGCATGCCCTTAGAAAGTTGAATGTTTAAAGCAGCCGGCCTGATCACATCCCTTTTACTCAGGTGCTGAGTAAAACTCATGGCCAGAGAGCCACACGGATTTAACCTTTTTGTTCTCTGATCTCTTTGGGTACCCTCCGTCCCTGATTTGTGTTCTAATAGCATAAGTATTAAGATCTCTTGCAATCTACCAATAAATTTCAGTCGAACTATCTCCTGAGATGATGGATGGCAAAGAGGTTCTGTGTCCCTAATTCCTGGTGAAAACGTTGAGGCGTCAGTGGACCCACTAGGAGTCTGGGGTCTGTGCCAATTTCTTCCTGTTTATTTGCTCTTCCAAAGAGCCACGGAGGGTGTGAGGACTGGAGGGCCGGACAGATTTCCTGATCAGAGCGTCTTAGCCAGCGTCCACAAAGTGGGGCTCACCTGCATTCTGCCTATTTGTCAAACGCCTCACCTTCCCACAGGGGGAGAAATTGATCTGTGTGTTTGAAATATGAAAGAACTGTCAAAAATGCCTGAAATCAATGATGTACAGTGTGAAACAACAGACAGTGTATTCTTTGCTTTGCAGCAGTGTGAAATTGGCAAAAAATTTTTTTATCACAATAGAAAATAAAAACCCACCAGGGCTGTGTGTAAGCCTCCTCTTTCCCCATCTTCCCGTTCACCAAACACCTCTGGATTTTATAGATTAAAAAAAGGAGGGGAATTCAACATAGAGGTGTAACGTAATTAGATTTAGCAATAGCGGAACCCATCATTCATGAAAGATTTGAGGAAGGTGGAATAGGGGAAGGATTAGTTTACTGTAAGTATGCCAGCAGTGAATCATGTGCATCAAAAGGGCACTATATGTAGTCTTAGATAATATTAATAAAAGAGTGTTTGAACAAGTGATCTGATGGCGGGTAATTCCTACTTTCCCTGTGGATCCGACCTCACTGGGAAGTTTCTCTCCAGATGAGGAGGGCACTTTGAGATAATGCAGGAAGCAGTCAGACCAGCTAGGGGGTCTAGAAAGAGCTGGGAATGTGTAATTGGGAGAAGAACGCCTTCAGAAGGTCAGCACGCCAGCCACCTTCAGCTTCACCTAGGAGGGATTGGGTCCACTGGGTCAAAGTTACAGAAAGAAAGATCGGGGCTCACTTAAAGAAGATCTCTTTAACAGAACAGCATCTAACACTGTGTCAGACACAAAACAGGAGCTGGGTGAATGAATGTTTGGGTTGATGGGTGAACGAGGTACCCCTGGGGATGCTAGTCAAGACTTGACGACCAGTTGCCAGGGTCCTTTGGAAAGATTTAATTACTGCCTGGAGAATTGCAAGGTTACCCCTTCCAACTCTTGAGCTGTTCTGTTTCCAAGCCCGTTGAGCTGCTGTGGTGGTTCGGGGATGGCGTGTCACTCCCTAGCTTGGTGTTTGTAGTTCTGCAAGCCCACGGTGTTACACTGGAAACAAAACATTAGGGAAAATGTGCTTGGCTTTCTTACTCAGAAATGAGAGGTCAGATTCTTCTCTTGAAATTGCGAAGTCCAGATTTCATGACCGTGATGGGACTAATTTAGTTACTCTTTATTCTGTGTCATCCAGCTTTTTGATTCATGCCCTATAATTACCTCCCTTGTTTTAGTGACACTTCTCTGCATTTCCTTCCGTGTGAATAAAATTATCACCGCAGTGTTTTGCCAAGCAGAAGATCATTTCCAAAAGCTGTCCATCAAATCATCCAGACCTTCCCCCTTTTGTTTATCCACTGAATTAATGAGAGCAACACCCACCCTTTGTATAAAACTCCATGCAAGAGCCAAACTGGTGTCCTTGTTCTGTAGAATCACATGTTTTTTGGCCAGAGCCTCTGATCACATTCTTAACCTTTTGTTTTTCTTACGTAAGGTCCGTGTCACATTATTTGTCAAACTGTGTTTGAGACTCTGTCATTTATGTGAAAGGAAGGAGAGTGAGAAGCATCAGAAATTTAGTTAATTGCTAACTCCTGCTGATTTTTAAGTCCTGTGGAAAAAACATCCATAAGCCATTTAGACACATTTCTTAATCCTTATCTTTCTAGATGGAGTTGCTTAATCGCAGTAGTCCCAAGTTGAGACACGTTAACGGTGTGTTTATCTGCTTTCGAATGGAAAGTTCTGGTCAAAGTCTGCTAACCAGCTGCTTACTCTGCCCATATCTCTGTGACAAACTGAGTACTCCTCACCCCCCAGCACACATTCCTCTTCTAGTCTGGCAGGAGTAAAAGTGAATGGGGGGAAAAAAACCCATTCAGAGGAAAACAACTCAAAGAATTTTTTTAGCAGTTGTCTCTTCCTCCTTCCCGCTCCTCCTCCTCTCCCTCCCCTGCTTCCTTCTGCCATTCTGGGGCTTCTGAGTGATGGGCTCCTTTTCACCGTAAGGAGTGCAGAGTTTTGTATCTTTGGATTTTTTTGAGCTAGAAATTTTGATATGCACCCCTTTTACAGCTCATAGAGAAACTGAGGCACATAGAGATACTTTCCCCCTTTTAAACTTTACAGCAGAGTCAGCCACTGGAGGTGGGTGTTCTGGGCGGTTTGGTGAGCCCCCTGCCCAACCTTGTGGCCACCTGCACTTGCTGTGGAGTGGACCCACGCTGGCCCTGTGGGTGGAACGTGGGTACAGCAGTCATGACACCCTCAGGAGGAAGAGAGGAGTCTGGGAAGCAGTAAGGAGGCAGAAAAACAGAAAAGATCTGAAAATCCCAAACTCTCAAAGTGTGGTGCTCCCTTCCCCAGCTATCCCTCCCGCCCCTCTGCCTCCGTGGTAGACTAGATGTCAGACAGGGCCCTCTCTTCTGGGCCTGTGTCTGATGAGCCTTGGTGCCTTGCATGGGTCTTTCTGCCACGCAAGAGAGGACGCACAGTGGAGCCAGACTTGAGCGCCCCATACAGGCCAGCACAGACCAGCACTGGGGGGCCCCCTGGCTCCTGCAGGCCCTCTACCATCCAACCAGGCTCCAAGCAAATCCCGGCAAGTCCCAGAAAGACATGCAGGTTCGAGCCACACCTGGGGTCCCCATCGGCCGTGCCCCTTCGGACAAGTTACCTGACCTGCCCAAGGATCCAGTTTGTCATTCCTTTTGTGGCAGAACAGTGACCTACCTCGAAGGAGTGCCGTAGGCCCGAAATGAAGTAGAAGGATGTATCGGATGCTTAGCACTTGTGCCCTGGCCTGCAGAAAATCCATGCATTTTAATTTCTCCTTCCTCACCACCGGCCAGACTTTCTTTTGATAATTGTATGACCTTTTTTTGCACAAGCTGCATACCAATTTATAGATGGGCTTGCACTGTGAAGTGTCTTTCTGTCCTGTATATTCTGCAGTTTCTACAAGATTTAGGGTCTGTGAAAATCAGTACTCTCTCGGAGTTCTGTCTCCCAATGCTTTATTTTTTTAATATAATTTATAGTCAAGTTGGCTAACCTACAGCGTGTACAGTGTGCTCTTGGTTTTGGGGGTAGAATCCCATGGTTCATTGCTCTCTCTCCCAGTGCTTTAAAAGGAACCCTGCCTACAGGTGTTATTCAAAAGATACTTATTGATGATTTCTCTTAGAAAGCAGAGTGCAGATAATAGAATAGTGCAGACCATATTCTTCTAGCTGCTCAGGGATGCCAGAATCCTTGGGCACCTTCCGCATGTTTACTGTCACATGGTCAGGGACATACGGACGGGAGACTTTCCTATAAAGATAAATCAGTGGTGTTGTAGCGTTGGTACTTCTGGCTTTCCGTCTCCTTCCCCATCTGTCTGCCAAGGCCCTGGGGTACCTCTGGGTAGCACAAAGCCTGACTGTTTGGACCAGGTCGTTCCTGAAGCCTAAGAGAGCCATGAGGCTACTCTGGGACGGAAAGGGTATAAATTCCAGGCTGTTGACTCCAAGGCACCGAATATTGTCAGAGGACTAAACATTTTGCAGCTGCCATAGGAAATGCAAATGTGCTTGAGGTGGTGCTGGCCAGGGATGGCTCCAGCTTTGTCTCATTCATTATTCGTCTGAAAAGAAGCCTCCCTCTGCTCCTTGCTGAAAAGAAATACGCTTCTTGCGGAACACAGCCCTTGAAAGGTGAGGCGCTCCAGCTCTACCTTCCCCGATCATAATGGGAGGAGTGTTCGCCACAGGCCGACCCAAACCGTCCATTGTGCTCATTCTCCACCAGATACATAATCCGTGTTTAAATCTCTTGGCAGTAACTCATTAGTCCCCCCCCCCCCCCAACATTCTTTCCCTCTTTGATGAGAACAAAGCCCGTCTCCTCCCTACGCCTGATCTTGCTTGCCTCTCTCTCCCGGGAAACCTCACTGTTTTACTTTCATCCCTTAGGAAGAAAGTCACCCAAGTGTTACCCTTCCCTACCTGCTAAATGATGAAGATCTTGTTCTTTGTACTTTACAATCTGTGTTCGGAACTCACAAATATGTGGTGACACAGGCCCTGGCGTCTGCGGAAGGTATGCGGGCGATATGCGTTGCGGCCTGACCAGCCAAGGACCCCTTGCTTGAGCAGACCCTCCTTCCAGCTCTTTAATGGACTGTTCTAGAGAAAGGAAAGCTTGGACATATGGTAACTCCAGTGGAATTTTATTCTTATTAAACGCCTTTGAAGCTCCCTCTCTCTAACACCGCCCCCTCTCACCCTCCCTCTTAGATGTGGCTGTGTTCTGTCATCAGTCAAAGTTAAAGGAAAACCAACCTGAATTTCTGTAAAACAGCTCTTTGATGCGGAGTAAAGCAAAAATCTATTTCCACCAAATAGTCTAGACTTATAAGAAACAAACTATGAATGAATGTCCGATTTTTAGCAGTATAGGATTATAAAAATTTTTTGATTCAGTTAGTCCCTCCTATTTTGTTTTTTTTACCACAACTTTCAGATTTATTTATTTTTATTATAGTTTATTGTCATGTTGGTTTCCATATAACACCCAGTGCTCTTCCCCACAAGGGCCCTCCTCCATGTCCATCACCCCCCTTCCCCTTTCCCCTCCCCCTTCAGCCCTCAGTTTGTTTTCAATATTCAAGGTCTCTCATGATTTGCCTCCCTCCCTCTCCCCATGGTCCTCAAGTTTCTCCTGTTAGACTTATGAGTGAAAACATATGGTATCTGTCCTTCTCTGTCTGACTTATTTCACTTAGCATGACACCCTCGAATTCCATCCATGTTGCCACGAATGGCCAAATTTCATTCTTTCTCATTGCCATGTAGTCCCTCCTATTTTGAACCCTAAACCATTGGGAGGCAGAAAACCGAGTGTTTGTTGAATACCTACTCTGTGCCGGGCTTCGTGTAACAGACATCATATACGCAGTCTGGCTTAATTCTTAAAAGGGTCCGCTGCGAATGATGTTATTACTGTTCTACATTTGAGAGACCGAGGGCTGAGAGAGGCAGCCCTGTGCCTGCTGTTGGCCGAGTGGGGAGCTGAGCCCACACGGCCTCCTTATTCTGACTGCAGAGACTCTGCTCTTTCCACCGTGATTCCGCATCTTGTGGTCACTGTCTCCTATGGAAGTTTTCTCCGCTATCTAATATTTGAAGAGATGAGCCTGGGAAAGGAGACATGGAATAGCACCTTCTCAAAGGCATTTTAGGTGTTGTAGTGTAAAGAGAGCAGGACAGATGGAGGTGAGACCAGTTAGGAGGCCACTGCAGGAGATGAAGCCGTTGGAGATGAAGGTCTGAAACAGAGATCGAGAGGAGGGAGCAGAGAGAGGCATCTGGAAGGAGATCGGCAAGCTTGGTGGGGGGAGGGGTGGAGAGGAAGCCAAGAGGGTCCTGACCTGTGCCGATGGAGGAAGTGGGGACAGGCGTCTGAGGACCACGGCACACGCGTGTGCGTGTGTGCAGGCACGCGTGTGAGGATCACTCTTCTGTTTTAAGCGAAAATAGAACAGTAAATGTGGGGTGGTGGAGAGTCACACGGCATTTCTCAAACTTGGGATTTAGAGACCCCTGTATGATTTTGGAGATTTTGTATGCTGATTTGAATAAGAAAAAAGAAATTCAGAGTTCACAGTACTCGTGCTTGCATTGTCCACAAGGTCCACTCTTGGAGATAATTAGAATTTTTTGGTTTGGTTTTGCTTTTTCCTCTAGGCCTGCTTAAATTACTCAGTCATCCTTATGGCCGTGCAATTATCTTTTTAAAATTATTCAGTTTTTCATTTGAATTCCAGTAAACATACAGTGTTATGTCAGTTTCAGGTGTACAATGTAGAGATTCAGCAATTCTGTACATCACCCACACTCATCACGACAAGTACCCTCAATCCTGTCACCTGTTTCACCCATCCCCCCCACCCACCTCCCCTCTGGTGACCATCAGTTTGTTCTCTCTAGTTACGAGTCTGTTTCATGGTCATATAACTATCTTCCTAATCATTTTTTATGTGTAATTAAAAAAATAAGTCTGTAGGGAGATCTGACAGGCTAACCACCTTTTGGGGTTGAGTATGTTTTTTTGGTCCTTATTGTTAAAGCAATATATTTTGTTAACATTCTTTAAAAAAACCAGCCGCCAGCCTGAACTGTTAATATGTATGGACTCAGTAAATATTGGTGGAATAAAATGAATACATGTAATTATCATTCTTTATTTGACATTGAAGTCATAAATGAGTTAAAGACAGAGGGTTAATTTTTATTTTGTCAAGGAATAAGCAGTGAACATTCTTCCCGGAACACCTGACCAATTCTGCTTGACCCAAGTATATAAAGTAGGCTGTTATTAACTAGCAGAGTAGAGCTCTGAAACGGTGTATTTGCTATGGCCAGATTTGGTTGCAGGAAAGGGTAAGTGCTGCTGGTCATTCGTGCATACGTGCCAGGTCGGATGGACTGCTGGGTGGCGAAATGCAACAGGTGAGGGTGTTTTCAGTAATCTAAAAAGATGTAGGAATGATGCTAAATTTGAGAGAATCAGTCGAAATTAATGTGCTATGCCACTGAGCTGTTTGGCAATTAATCTTGGAAAATCTGGTTTTAATAAAATCTCCAGATGAGCATTAAGGGAATAAGGGGTAGGGAATCAGAATCACTAGAGTACTTTTTTATAATTTTTATTTTATAATTTTTTAAAAAATTATACAGGATGTTGATGGTGTTGTGTATATTGGAGGAACTTGCCACTCAACTTGCTGTGTACATAAAAGTTCTCGGAAAAAATAAGTTGATTATTTTCTTTTATATATGTATATGTGTGTGTGTGTGTATAATGCATAACATGTATATGTAACATATATAACATATATATGTATATACATGACTCTGGAGAATCAGATGTAGTATTTAAAGTCACTGCCTTAGTGAGCTGTAGTTACCGTAGGGGATATTTGACTCCTGCAGTAGCATGAAAAGAAGAATCATGTTGAGAATTACTGTCCTATATCATACAATGTTGGAGCACGAAAGAACCAAAAATCACCTAGTTTAGTGTTCCCCAAATGCATATTACAGCGAATAGTTTCCAGAAATGTTAGGACTTCCTTTTTTTTCTTTTTTTAATGTTTATTTATTTTTGAGAGAGAGGTAGAGACAGAGTGCAAGCAGGGGAGGGGCAGAGAGAGAGAGGGAGACACAGAATCCGAAGCAGGCTCCAGGCTCTGAGCTGTCAGCACAGAATCGGACGTAGGGCTCGAACTCACGAACCATGAGATCATGACCTGAGCCGAGGCTGGATGCTTACCTGACTGAGCCACCCAGGTGCCCCATGGGACTTTACTTTTCAGTACACACGAAGTTTTCCATGGTCAGTAAGTTTGGGAAATGTGGCTCATTATAACTTATTTGTGGTGAGCTAATTCAAATGTGTGTCACACTTTATTAAACAGATACTTTTGGTGGTGGGCGGGGGACACATGTATCAACATAATCCAAGGAACACCAGTTTGGGCACAAGTAACTCAAAACAAGGGTGTTTCAAAAGTACGTACTTTGCCACTTGATAATAGGTCGTGAAATCAATTTAGGGGTTGTAACTATTTTTTTTAAACAAAAAATAATAGAATGATATAGAAAATACCAGAGTGTTTTGCACATAGGAGGGTAAATGTCATTTTGTGAAACTTCGTTTCAGTTGTATATGTGGGTTTGTGTGTACTCAGTCATAATGAAAAATCTACTTACTGTAGATGATGACTAAGAAAATTATTGGAAAACACCGCTCTAATTCAGTTCCTCAATTTTGTAAGTGAAAATACTGAAATGGGTATCAGGATCACATGGGGAGTTAGGGACAGAGTCTAAGACTACTTCTTTCTCTTCCTCTGTCTGCCCCAGTGCACCACCAAATTCTCACACCATCCTGTTTAAAAAGCAGCACTCAAGGGCACCTGGGTGGCCCAGTCAGTTAAGCGCCCAAGTTCAGCTCAGGTCATGATCTATGGTTCATGAGTTCAAGCCCTGTGTCGGGCTCGGTGCTGACAGCTCAGAGCCTGGAGCCTGCTTCAGATTCTGGGTCTCCCTCTCTGTCTGCCCCTTCCCCACTCATGTTCTGTCTGTCTCTCTCAAAAATAAATAAAAACATAAACAATTTTTAAAGAAAAATAAAAATCAGCATTGATGGAAACAACGCAGGGAGCCATCAACAGATGAATGGATAAACAAGACCTAGTTTGCATGGACCATGGAATACTATTCAGCCTTAACACGGAATGAAATGCTGAAACCTGCCACAACATGGATGGACCTTGACATTGCACTAAGTGCCATAGGCCAGACCCAAAAGGACAGGTGTTGTGTGACTCCGCTTGGATGAGGTCCTTTGAATAGGCAAACTCATAGAGACAGAAAGTGGACCAGAGGTTAGCAGGGACTGAGGAGAGAGGAGAACCAGGAGTCAGTGTTTAATGGCTACAGAGGTTCTGTTTGGAATGATGAAAAAGTTCTGGAAATAGATAATGGTGATAGTTGCACAACAGTGGGAATGTACTCAATGCCACTGAAGTGTACCCTCAAAACAAAAAGGTTTCAATGGCAGCTTTGATGTTATGGGTATTTTATCACAATAATAATTTTTAAAAGAACCGAGCCACGAAAGAATAATAATAGTTAATAATAAAAGCAACACAGCATTTCTTTTAGACGGACCTTGTTTTACGTTCTAACCTCCCTTCATTCCTTCGACCTCCCTCCCCCTGGATCCAGGCACCGAGGATTCTGAGGCCAACAGCGGAGGCTCCCTGCTCGTAGGAATCCCTGCCGCTGACCTGACCGGGTTACCCTGATTCTAGAATGCCGGGCAGGTGATGACTGCATTTCCATAGGTGATGCATTTTACAGCAGCGAGTCACTCTTAGCATGTGACCTTTCCTGCACTTAATGGCTCTGATTTTCCAACTGCAACATTTGGATAAACCAGCAATTTGCTTTTGGAAGGTCAAGCAGAAACATATTTTATGGTTTTTCTCATGGTTTCACCCTTTCATCAGTTGGTCATTAGCCCTGACCCAGAGACAAATAGCTGTTTCTTGTTTTGCTTTTGCCTCTTTCTTCACAAAACCTCCAGGCTCGCTGCAAATAGCAATTTACGTGAAATGCTACTACCCACAAGCTGATTGTAGTGATTCCTGCTGTCTCCATTCTCTGCTCTTGCTTCCCATGTTTGGGTAGGAGAATCTGCAGAATCAGGGTGAACCAGAAATGAGCGGAAGGGCAACTGAATAGTGGAAAATAGATGTGTGTTCCTTCTTGGAACCGACAGGTTTTTTGGACCTCCCAATGCAAGGCAATTTCTACTCATAAAATTTGCAGACAGGAGTCACCCTTCGGCTCTGTTTGAGGACTTTGGAGGTTTCTTCCTGTCAGGTGGGCACCCTTTTGTCTCCGGTCCCCACACAGATACTGACAAACAGCAGGTCTGTGCTTGCAGGCCTCAAGTTGACACCCACAATAAAGGACACGGGGAGACAACGCCTCTTCCTTGACCAGGAAAGATATTTAGCTTGGTTTACTAGAAGCTAAGGAACTGCTTCAGAAAGGTGGCTGGTAGAATCTTCCTGAACTGGGGCAACCCATCATGATCTTGACCTCAAAGCTCTTAGCCTAAACTGGTGAATTGGAAGTACAACTCAGGGGGTGTCCACCTTGGGACTGTTGATAATTTGGGGCTGGATAATTCTTTGTGGTGGGGGCCGCCCTGTGCTTTGTAGGATGTTTGGCAACATCCCTGGCCTCTACCCACCAGATGCCAGTAGCACCTGCCGACTTGTGACGATCAGAAACGTCCCCTGGGGGAGCAAAATGGCCCTTGGCTGAGAGCCAGTGGCAAGCTCCAACTACCTTCTGCTACGTCCCAAAGTTTAGGTGTCGAGGATTTTGCCAGTTGTTGTTCTCGAAATAATGGAAAAGGGCTTGGGGTTGTTTTTTGTTTGTTTGAGCCCTGCTTTTATTGGTACAGAACTCAAATCGTTGAAGTGTGTGTAAAGAATCATCGACTGGGAGAAATGAGTACCTA
Organism: Cryptoprocta ferox; assembly: GCA_028646485.1. Taxonomy (NCBI): domain Eukaryota; kingdom Metazoa; phylum Chordata; class Mammalia; order Carnivora; family Eupleridae; genus Cryptoprocta; species Cryptoprocta ferox. Next base: position 13,545,054 of record CM053560.1, read on the forward strand.
GCACTGGTGTCAGAATGAATCTATTACCTTTGAAGTAGGGTTGTCCTGTTTGAGGGTAGTGTCTACTGGAGGTGTGCCGTGTGGTGGGGGTCCGGTAGCAGGGTCCTGCACAGGTACTGACTGAACAGGAAGCAGCAAGCTGAAACTGATGAAGCCCCGCATCAGTAGCACCCGGGTATGCCTGTGTTCATTTCCTGCCTGTGCCAGTCACACGGCCGGATGACGGAAATGAATTCTTTAATTCTTGTATTTTCTGTCCTGTGCCTAAATGGATGATGATACCTGCCCTTCATCTTATTAAATGGCCGTGACAATAGCCCATCTCATCTGTTGAGGTCTCCTCCTTTAGTGGTGAGAGTTGCTTGAGACCATGGGATTCTTTGTGGTCTCTGTGCTTGTCACAGAGCCCCAGTGGATTGCCAAGTCCCCTCTTCCAAAACGCAGAACATCTGTTTTCTTCCCTGAGGCTGGATTAGCTTGGATGTTACTCTGTTCATTCATCCAGTGTTGCTAGACCTCCCATGTGCCGTGCTTTGTGCAAGTCACTTGGGACACTTAGATGACCAAGCCAGGTTTCCTGTCACACTCTAGTTAGAAAGACGGACTTATAAATAAATCAAATGTAACATGAAGAATGTTTCCTATCACCTATGCAAAGTGCTATGGTTTAACCTTCCTGTGTATTTTGAAGCTCTTTCTAAGTCTGAAGAAACAAACATGGTTAATGACTATTTGGGAAGATGTTAGCATGCAGTCTGGGGGAGCACTCTTCTGGCAGTCCGAAAACATGGGGATTTTTATGTTGACACTGGTCCTGATTAGCTGTGTGCTCTTACCCATGTCACTTCATTGTTCTGGTTTTTAAAATGATATGTATGGGCACGTCATCCCTGAGGTCCCTTCTGACTCCAGCAGTCTATGCTTATTGTAATAATAACCATACTATTATCATTATTAAATGCCATTATAACATGTTTTAGCCAGTCTTGGTGAAGAGGATTTATTGTAAGTTTCTAAATGGGTTCCTGTTCACTTGTGCCTGGCAGGGAGACCTGGACACCTCCGCTAAGGTCAGATGCCTCACATTTTGAGGCCCCCATTTGAGGGGTAAACCAGTAGTCTGAAAGATTGAAATAGATATTTTGCCCTGAAGTTCCATTAGAAAGATACTGTCTCTGAACAGACCCATCATCTTCAGAGCGCTTTTGCCCACTGGGGTCTTTGGGAGGTAGAGTAGGTGCCCTCTTTGGTGGTGGGTGCCTTTTACCTGTAGCTTTCTGTTTACCTACAGAATTAAATAAACTCATTAGGCCAAGGTTATCCATTCCTTCTGCGCCTGAAGCTGTAGGTAAGTTTGCTCTCCAGTTTAAGCTTTGTCTCCACATCTGTCACTTCTGGATCCTGTAAGCTCCATCCCTAGCTTATCTCAGGGCTGGTTAACCTCAGGGTTGGCTCTAGGCAAGCTCACGGCAAGGATGTCCAGTCTGGGATAAGATCTTTTGTCCTATGCGTGTCATGTAATAATGGAAGAGAAATATTTCAAACCATTTTTCTCTCTACAAGACACTTAGCGTCCTTAGTAACATTTCATACGGTCTTGCAGGTACATCTCACCTTCATCAAGAAAGCGTCATGTGATCTCTCACTGCCCATCAGAAAAAAAAATTCCTGAATTACCTGGATTCCCCCTGGCAGATACTGCCCCTTATCGCAGTCCTGTGTGTACACGTGCCATTTCTCTTACAAGATTGTAATCATCTCCTAGAGCTGTGATTGTATTTAACCACCTGGAAAGACCCCATGACCCGGGTCAGGCTATGTGTGCACGCATGTGTATTGGATACCTGGTTAACGTGGGCGGAATGAATTGATGGATCACAGTGTCGGGCTCTGGGAAGCACTCAATAAATAGTTGCAGAATTGGACTGAATTGCAAGTGGTTAAATATCTCACAGTTCTCTAGTCTTCCTACTTTATGCCATTTACTGTGGCTTAGAAAATGAGATGAAGCTGTGTGCAGGCACCGAAAGAGTGATAAGTGGTTGCTGGTTATCTGACGAACCGTAGGGCTTTGAGCTGTTTCACAACTCTGATTCTTTTTTTTTTTTTTTTAACAGTGTTTACTATTTCTGGCTATTATGTACACTAATATAAAAATTTAATTAGACCCTTTCTTTTCCATTAATTATTACAGCCCTGTTTGTTTGCTCTCTCGGCAGAGCCTGTGTTAGGGGAACAGGAGAGATCAATTTGCTATCACAAGATTCATTACTTTTGACTAAAGTCCAGGGTGCCTGTGAGGGTACGCCCTACGCTGGATGACCTCTCAGGCAGTTGGAGGATTGTGGGTTGTGAAATGAGCAAGTATTCGAGTAGCTTAAGGAAGGGATCTTTCTGAGTCAAGAGGAGTTTTGACTCGGGGTCATTGTCCTTTTCAAAGCAGCACATGAAACAAAATTAAAATTCCGTATGGCTCATGAGGTTGAACATGTACATGTGCCTTATTCGTTTCTCACTGAAGTTAGGTATAGCATGTGGATAAGGTTCTGCCTTAGGAAAGGTATTTTCTTTGATAGCCTGTAAATGAAGGTGTATGTTCCAGGAAGGCAAGGGTCTGTAGTTTTGTTTTTTCTTTACCTCCAGGGTCCCCATGATGCCTGACTCAGCTGTTCAGTAAATATTTGTGGAGTGAGAATCCAGGAGATAAATAGCTAGTTTTGCTTTTGATCATTCATTACAGTGTTTGCTGAATTAAAGGCTCTCTGTGACCATGTCTCTATATCTCCATGAATAATGTCTTGGATGGGGCTGTTTTTCAGTCTCGGGAAGAAACTACCACACCTGTCTTCAGGAGCTGCAGCTACAGTATCTAACTTGGCAGGGCAGGGGGCTGGGCCTGGTCCTCAAGAGTCATAAATAACACCCAGCACAGTTTCTACAGCCCCCAAGGACAGAGTATGAGCTTGCTAGTCACACACCGAGCGCAAAGCGACCTGCCACCATTGCTAGTTCTGTGACACTGGGGCAAGTCAGAAAACCCCTCCTCTTGTCTGTTCACTCACCTATAAAGTTGAGCAGTCGTGCCTGCCATCCAGAATGGGTGGTGGGTATTAAGTGAGATAGTAGTTAATGTCCCTCATAGAAAGACATTCAATAACTCTGTCCATTTGTGATTCCTTTACCTTTAGCAGCATGTTCCATTTGTGGATATCATGGTATTCCACTCTGCACTGCTTGGTGCACAGCCACTGGCCACATGTGGCCCCGTGAGCACTTGTGATATGGCCAGCCAAATTTTTAATTTCATTTAATTTTCATTTGAATGAACTGATCCCATTTGACAAGCAACTAGTGCGTCGGAGAGCAGGGCTCCAGGGCCTGGCTGTGGCTCAAGGGCTCACGGTCTGCTTTTCCCAGGATCTTGTGAGAAACGCAGAATCTCAGACATCACTTCAGAGCTACTGGAGGAGAACCTGCTTTTTAACAAGATCCCCAGGTGGTTCGGATGCACGTTTGAGTCTAGAAGACGGGGCTGGCATTTGAACCGCTCAGTTTTCTCTATAAACTCGTGTGCGCTCGTAGTGTTTGTGCAGGACGCAGCCTCAGAGCTGCAGGGCTCTTACTGCCCTTCCTTCTCAGCTGTTCGCACACCCTGATGTGATTTTCAGGGGACCCGTGCAGCCCCGCGGTGCAGACATCAAGCAAGAAAGTTCTGTAGCTTTTAGCTCAGGATTAAATGCTACGTTGTTTCTTCCTCCTTCTAAACCTTGTTAAATTCTATATTCCCATGTTTTCTCCCCAAAAGATAGATCCCCTTTTATCTTCTCATTCACCCCCTCTGTAGCTGTCTTTTTCCTGCTACTCTGCCTTAAACTGGTGAAGATGTACACACACACACACACACACACACACACACACACACATATGACCTTTTAGATGTTTCAGACCAAATCAGTATGTTCAGGTTGTGGTTTTCTTAATGTTTCCAGCACACTGACTAGTGATAAATATTTCAAAGGGATAAGTAGCATTTTCTCTTTAAGTGAAGTTAGAGAAATGTCCCCCACCTCTCTGGGAGTATTAATAATTTCTGTTCTGTAGTGGCGCTGATTTAACCAATTAAAACAGCAAGGAAACTTTGAGGATTTCTTTGCCATCCATCAGTCCAATCACTTTGGCTAATGTGGATATTGCTTGGGTTTGGCTGCTAGCCAAAGCTGAAAATTTGGCTCTTCGTTTTGATGGAGACTTTTCATTTTGCCCCTTTTAAGTGGCTCACAGACGCCAGGTGGTGACGACCCTGTGCCAAAGGTCTCTAGCATGTTGATAGCGTGGTGAAAAACGTTGTAAGGATACATCTGGGGAGATGTTGGGGCACCACGAGGAATCAGGCATGAAGGCGGCATGCTAAAAGGGGCTCACGCCAGGGTTCCGTGTCCCTATAATGTGCCTCTAAAACAGACCCAAGGTCACAGCGCTCCTGAATGACAGAGCCAGAATTGGACCCCTGGCAGTTTGGTTCCCCAGTATGCCCACTTCACCACCACTGGGGCCTGCTTTGCTCTCTGCCAGGAACTGGGCTCCCTCCAGTTTCCATTGTGCTTACTCCTTCCAGTCGTGGCTGTCACTGTCACAGCTCTTCTCCCCCTATGGGTCTTTTCTCAAATGTCACCTTCTCAAAGACCCCTTCCCCGGCCGCTCCATCAAAAATAACTCGTGCTCACACATGCACACGCGTACACACACACACACCTGCCATCATTCTCTAATGTTTTTTTAATGTCTTTATTTTATTTGAGAGGGAGACAGAGTGTGAGGGGGCGAGGGGCAGAGAGAGGGAGACACAGAATCTGAAACAGGTTCCAGGCTCTGAGCTGTCAGCAGAGAAGCCAACGTGGGGCTTGAACCCACGGACTGTGAGATCATGACCTGAGCCAAAGTCAGATGCTTAACCGACTGAGCCACCCAGGCGCCCCATCATTCTCTATTCCCATCGCACTTCTTTATTTCTCTCCTTAACCCTTCTTATCAACTACATCTTATGTATCCGTTTGTATGTATGTCCCTTCAAAGCAGGGCTTTGTTTTATTTATTGCTGTATTCTTGGGGTCTAGAACAGTCCCCAGCCCATAGTAGTAGCACTAGATAAATTTTTTGAATGAATGAATGAATGAATGAATGGCTCTAACCTGAGTGGCGGCTCTCTCCTGGCATATCGTGTCTTTCTTGCTTCTTTCTTGGGGTGCTCCCCTCGGTGGCCTGAGTGATCCTTCTGAAACTTCTACCTGCCCCTGACAGTCCCTTCCAGAGGCTTCCTGTTTTTATGGCTCCTGCCTCCTAGACTCCTTCTCCTCTGCTGTATTGATTGTCTTCTATTTTCCGACCAAGCCAGCACACCTTCTTTTCTCTCTTTACCTCCTGACCCCTGTTAACCCGGGTGCTGTGCCCTCCTAAGGCTCAAGCTTGTCTCTCCGGCTTTTGCACTCCACAGCCGTCTCTTGCCGAGTAGACTCTAAGTATTTTGAGGGCAGGGACCAGCCCTGTGTCTTGTTTCCTGTCACTCCCCCTCCTTCAGGCTTAGCACCCTGCCCTGAGTAAGCACCTAACAGCTGTAGTGGAGGGTGAATGAGGCCATTTAATTCTACGGGTAGATCCACACAGAATTAGTTGGAACCGAGTCTCCCTTCTCTAGAATTAAGTGTTTCTTTGGCACTACGAGGTCTTACTGTTCAAGCTGTGAGATTTAAAGACAAAATGCTTCCTGCTAATTATTAACAGTTGCCCTGTAAGAACAGAGCCATTATGGGGCCCTGAACCCTGGCACGCTGCCCCCCTTCCAGCAGCGAACCGTGTCGTAGAGCGGGGAGGAAAGGCAAAGGCGGCCTGCACCCTGGCACCCGTTAGCCCAAAGAGGATTGCAGTCGTGGGGCCAAAAGAGTAGGGAGTGGGTAAAAGGATTTGAAATGAGATTATAGGCCCTAAAAGCTCCTTGCTTTTTTGTTCAGGAAATAATTTACCAGTTTTCTTCAAGGCAGCGAGACAATCCAGTTTAGGGCCTGGAGCGGTAATCGATGTCCTGGGGCTCTTGAAATATACTTAAAAATAAGTTGATATCTAGAGATGTGCTCATTGGGCTTCTTGTTAAAAATAAAGGGAGGATGAAAACAAAAAAACAGGAATGGAAAGAAGAAAGCTCATGAAAGTACTCTAAACAAACAAGACTGAACACCGGATCTTTTAAGAACATACAAAGACAGCTTCCTTTTAAAGAACATTTTACTTGGTTAGCGTCTTCAAGCCAAAGTCAAGCCAATGGGTAGTGTGATCAGAATGCTGTTTTTTTTTTTTTTATTTTGAACTCTGAAAAGGAAGGTCGTTTCCCTTGACCCCAGCTCCCTCTGTATAAGATCCTTCATAGAAACCCTGCAAGTGTGATCGAGGCTGAGTGAGAAGTGAGCCAGCGTGCCCCGTGCCGTTTGGGGTGAGTTTTGCAGCTGTCGGGACAATTGTCTCCATGCTTTATAGCCTTTTTCACTTTGGATGCTTCCTGGGGGTGTATTTTGTTTCGCTCTTGGCTCAGGTGCCCCTTAACGCTAAATCTTAGCTAGCATCCTTCCTCTTCCTCATGCTGTTGGCCTCCCTGCCTTCTTTTCTACTGACATGAAGTGGCTTTTTGCTGATGAGAGCAGGCCCTCCTGTTCCTCCAAGTTTGAGGGAGACTCACACGGGATTTGTCTCTCTACTGCTGATGCGCTCACTCACTGAGGCAAGAGGATGCCTGGGTCGTCCGGGACCCAACTCCTGGGATGGTAGATTTATTCCATCTCCGGCAAGGGGAGCAAGCAGTTCGTGGGTGATCCTGCCCAACACATCAGAGAGATTCTTCATACCGCGGAAGCCTGCGCTGACGCAGAGTTTGGGAAGCCTGAGCACCCCAGTTACAAACCTGGTGTTTGAAGCCCCGTTGTTAAAAATGTATGGATCTGTTCGCTTCCAGCAGTAAGAATGTGATGAACGAATGCTTGAGCGTTGGGGGATATGTTGTATTTTGCCCTTTACGGTGTTCAGTGTGTAGTTACTATGTGTAACTGCTATGTGTAAACTACAGTGTGTAGCGAACTATGTGTCCACTCTCGAGAGGTCGCTGGAAGTGACTGTTTTGAGTAAATCCCTGAAAGAGGCCCCCTTTCTCTTAAAAGTAAAATAACCTATGTCCTCCCCACCCCAAGTGCCCGTGAATGTTTTTTATTTGAAGATAGGGGGCTAGCTGGGTTTCAGTTAATTAAAGTTTTAATTGTGTTTGATTCTGCAGCAGACCTAATGTTTGCCTACCTTAATAATGAAATGCAAAGTGTCATCATCTTGAAGCTCACACTCTCTTCCTGGACAGTAAGGAGAGTAGGAGCAGCCTGGAAACCTGCTGGCCCCTCCCTAGTAATTTATGCTTGCTGTTTGGGTGTTCTATTCAGATCTGGCAAAGGTGCTGACCGAAGCTTTATAATCTGAACATTGCTCAAGAATCGCTCTGATGTCTACAATCTGAGTACTCGTGTGTTGGATAGAAACTGTCACCCCTGTACAAAACTCCAATACCCGTTGTCCTTCTGTGCAGACAAGAGTCCACAGAGCCTGAGACTCCTGTCCTTAGAGAGTCCTGCTGGCAAGGATGGTTGGTCCCTAGCTGGTGTCAGGAGATATGGGTTTTGAGAGGTTTCTTACCATTCCCAGAACGGATGATAAGAACGGTTCGCTGTGCCTAAGCTGGGAAAACAAGGTGGTTGGCGGAAGACGTCTGGAATTTTGGAGTGCACTAGGCAGAAGTTGCCTACGCGAGCAGTTCCCAATGGAAATCTTGGGCCTGAGTCTCTAATCAGCTTCCCTCGTAGGCAATGCTTCCCATGTAATATCGTGACCCGTTGCTGGAGGAACTGAGCACATCCCATGTGACTCTCCTGGGGGAGGACTCTTGGAAGCTTGGGCCTGGTGTCCTCTGGACTTCATCCTTTACGCCTTTTCCCTTTGGGGACCCCACTTTGTGTCCTTTTGCTGAACAGGGTCATAACCGTGAGCATGATGTGCTCTCTGCTGAGCCCTGTGAGTTCTCCCAGGAGGTCAGCCCACCTGGGGGTGGTCTTGGGGGTCCCGACTCGCCTTCTAAACCTGCTGTACCTCTTGAATTTTTCTGTCTTGGCAGTTTTTTTTCCCCTTCGACTTGGTAGCCAAAGTCAGAAACCTCAGAATCATTGTTGATTTGTCCCTTGATTCAGGTACCAAATCCTGTTGATTTCGCCTTAGAAGTGTCTCTTGGGGCCATCCGTCCTGTAGCCCTCGCCACTGTCACGGTCTTGGCGTTCACCACCTCTCCCTGGACTTTCTGCAACCACATCCCTGTCTGGGTTTTCTGCCTCTGTCCTCTGTCCATCCTGCCTTTCACATTTCCTAACTCCAAAACCTAGGCTGAGCTGCTATTACCAGTGAAGTGAAATACAAATGCCTCAGCTTGGCCTCCCAGGGCCCCAGTACAGCTTCATCTGGTGGCAGTGGTGGTGGTGGTGTGGCCAGGTGGTTAGGGCTCAGATTTGTGTGGTCAGCTCCAGCACTCAGTAGCTGCTACCACAGATACGTGATAACTTCTCTGTACATCAGCGTCCTTCCCTGTTTATGAAGTTTAAAAATAGTACCATCCTTGGGCCGCCTGGGTGGCTTAGTCAGTGAGGCGTCTGACTTCGGCTTAGGTCATGATCGCTCGGTTTGTGAGTTTGAGCCCCACATCGGGCTCTCTGCTATCAGTGCAGAGCCCGTTTTGGATCCTCTGTCCCCATCTCTGTCTGCCCCTACCCCCCTCAAGAATAATAAGTAAACATAAAAAAAAATAAAACCGTTCCGTCCTTAGAGGCTTGGTACAAGGATGAAATGAGTTCGTGTTTAAAGTCCTAACTGTTAGCTGTGCTTATTTGTATCATCATCTCTCAGCATTCTCCTCTCCGGGCTGCGTGCTGCTTTCTGGTGTTGTCTGGCCATGGCTCCTTAAGAATGAATGAAGGAATGAATGGGAAAGAGAGAAAGGGAAGGAGGCAGGGAAGAAGGTGTGGTTAAAATGTGCCTTGTGCTCCCAAGAAGCGTACAAGTTGGGGACATTAAGATGTCCTAATAAATTAAACTAACAGTGTGAAAGGAATATGGGTCAACTTGTGGCACGTTGTGTAAAAGGATGCAGAGAAGGGAGAGGTCTGCATGGGGTAGGAAGGAAGCAAACGGAAAAGTTGAAGCAAAGTTCCCAAATTCACGCTTTGCCTTCATTTCAGATCCCATGGAGAGAGGCAGGGAAGTGTCAGGGTCTGGTGTGCTTCTAAGAAACCATCATAAAAGTGGAGTCTTCCTAGGGGACCCTTCGACTCTACCCCTGCTGAAACTTGTCTTTCTCTGGGGTGACATTTTGAGCTACTCAACGGGGTGTGCGTACTTCCAAGAGTATAGTCACCGTATAATGATATCTGAATGATTCTATCCCAAGTGTCTAGATTTCCTGCCGGCTCTCTGGGGTAGAAGAGACTCTCAGAGAAAAATCCGTGTCAACTCTGAAACCAACTCCCAGGAAAGGACCCTGGCTTTCTTAAAGCAGGTCTGAGGAAGTGGGCTGGCGTCACGGAGTTGGGAGGAAAGGTTGGCATGAGTCTGTTGCTGTTGGGAATGCACCTGTGCCGTGTGGAGACAGTTTTGTGTTGCTTCCTCAGTAACTGCTAGAGGCCAGATTCAGAAGGTCTTACCAAGATTGCTGGGGCGCCTGGCAGGCTCAGTTGGTGGAGCATGTGGCTCTTGATCTCAGGGTTGTGAGTTCGAGCCCCATGCTTGGGTGTAGAGGTTACCTAAAAACAAAATCTTAAAAAAATTCTTTTTTGCTGTTGCTTCTTTACTTTTTTGCATCAGGCAGCCGCTGAAGTCACCATCTTGCAGCTACACTGAAGTCCTGGGATCATAGCTTGTTGTCCGGTTTGTCTGTTATAGAGCTTTGTATCATTTCGCTTCTGCTGCATAACAAACTAAGTGGCTTGGAGGAATGAACACGTCTTTGCTCATCCTTCTGTGTGTAGGCAGTTTGGGCCGGGCTCCGCTTGGATGGCCTCCTTGTGTTCTTGGTGGTAATTGTTGGACTCATGTTTCTGGACCTCAGCTGGGATCCCTGGGGTGGCTGGCGCCTCTGTCCACGGGGTCTCCAGTCCTTTAGGAAGCTGTTCCAAGCTTGTTCACCTGGTGGCAGAAGTTTCCCCAGCAACGAGGGAGAACAGGCCCCAGTTCTCCAGCACTTGTCCAGTGTCTGCCTGCGTCCTGTTTCCCAACGCCCTGTTGGCCACCGCAAGCCACGAGGCCAAGCCAGAATCATTGTTGGCAGGGCCCACCTAAGGGTGTAGGCTATTCTGCAATGCTTTACATCATGGATTTAGGGTCCTGCCAGAAATGAAAGCAGTGACGGTGTGGCCAGACGGTCGTCGGGGGTGGGCACACTCAGTGGATTAGACATTCTGCTCGCAGGTCCGCATGGTCTCCCTTGGCTCCACTTCTCCCTATGACCAGCGACTGCACAGAGGCTTAAGCCATCTGGGCCACAGATGATGGGTACTCCTAGTCCCCAGGCCCGCCCCCCCCCCCCAGGAGAACATGGTTGGATCAGCCCAAATCTGACGTTAATGCTAGAAAAGGAACTCCATGCGGATGGAGAACACAGCCCACACAGATAGTTGTGACAAAATGACACTGAACGTGCCCTGCCCAGGCCCTCAACCTGCCCTGAGCCCGGGCCACCTCCTTCCATCACTCATGAGCATCTCTGAGCAAATGCCTGCCGCTGTCCTCTGCCTCCACCAGGGCCTGGATGGTGCTCCCAGGATAGCAGAGCCATGGAGGAGAGTCTGGGACTCACCAGGAGCACCCGGAGTCCTCAGTGGGGTTGGCCACCAGGGGACTGACCTCAGGTGACTGACCTCTTGGGGGAATGGAGGGTGGGCTGAGGGACTTAATGATTCATACATCCCAGTTCAAATCATCTGATTTTTTAATCAGATTTTATTTATTCTTAGAGAGAGAGAGAGAGAGAGAGAGGGAGAGAGAATGCGTGCAAACTCAAGCGCGCATGGGTGGGGGCAGGGCATGGGGAGGGGGGACAGAGTATCTGAAGCCGGCTCTGTGCTAGGGCACAAACTCATGAACCTCGAGTTTATGACCTGCGCCGAAGTCAGATGCTTAACCGACCGAGCCACCCAGGCGCCCCTCAAAATCATCTAAGCTGTGTATCTTTAAAGGATTATGCTGTTAAAGATTGCAGTTAGGAAATATCAAAGTATTGCCTCGGATGGACCAGAGACAAGAATCGAGGAGTGATTCTGAGATCAGAGAGGTGTTTTGAGGCAGAGTCTGGAATGAGGAGGGGAGGGATTTACAAGAGTGGTCTTTGGGTCCTAGGAACCGGCTGGACCCTGTGCATCAGAGGCACTTAATCCCCTGCTCCTGGTTAGCTGAGCTGGGGGAGGGCCCGGGACTAATCAGGGTCAAAGAGCTTCTACTAAGTGTATTTGGGGAAATAATCCAAGGCTTCTGAGGTATGATGGAGGCAAAGACCCCCTGCTGCAAGCCAGGAAGAATTACATTTGAGCAAGAATGAATTTTCCGTTCTTTTAGTTTGAGATTCTGAGAGTGTCTCAGGTTGAGCAAATTCAACTGTTAGCAGTCACTGGAAGTCAGGAGCCCTCACCTGTGAGAACTGTGAAGGTTCCAGGTTGGCTGACATCGTTGTTGCGTGTAAAAGATGGTTCAAGGGGCGCCCGGGTGGCTCAGTCGGTTAAGCAACCGCCTTGGGCTCAGGTCATGATCTCGCAGTCTGTAGTTCGAGCCCCGCGTCAGGCTCTGACAGCTTAGAGCCCGGAGCCTGCTTCGGGTTCTGTGTCTCCCTCTCTCTCTGCCCCTCCCCTGTTCATGCTGTCTCTGTCTCTCTGTCTCTCTCTCTCTCTAAATAAACATTAAAAAAGAAAAAAGATGGTTCAAGTGACTGCATGCACGCGTGTGTGAGCGCATGCACACCTGCGTGTGCACAGCCTGGGTGGGAGCACATGGCCCTCCATACCAACCTGTCCATTTCACGTCTCTTCCCGTCATGGTCTGGGAGTCAGGAACTGAGCTCATCCCGACCACCATTGTGTCCCCGGGGGGTTTTCAGTGTTGCCAGGCACCTATTAAGCACTCAAGAAATATTTATTGAATGAACGAATCAAGAAAGGCTGGAAGGGGATCTTTTTTTTTAAGCATTTAGGTGGTAATTTTTAGAGAATGAGGCTGGACATTCTAATCAGTCCCAGAACAATGACTGTTGATATCTCTTAAGCTCTTTTGGGTGGCAGTGAGATAAGAAATGAAAGGAAGCTAACAAAACAAGTGACCAAAGTTAAATTTATACGCCATTAAAAACAAATATGCACTAATGGCTAGAAACCCAAAAGCCTAAGTGATTGAGATTACTAGCCTAGTATAGCAGAGGTATGGTATCATTTTGTGGTATATTTATATTTTTCCAGAGTTAAAATAGTTTGATTGTATTTTCCAATTAATAAGTTAATCCATACTTAGTAAAATGGCCAAATAGCAGTGTAAAGAATTCAATAAAACACCCTTATTCCCATGTTGTTAACATTAATGAAAACACTGGGGGTTGAGGGGGCGCCTAGCTGGCTCAGACAGTAGAGCACTCGACTCTTGATCTCGAGGTTGTAAATTTGAGCCCCCACGTTTTGGGTGTAGAGACTACACAAAAAATAAAATCTTAATTTTTTTTTAAATTGTAGCAAAATACACCTACCATATAATTTATTATCTTGATCATTTTAAAGTGTTGAGTGCAGCGGCCGTAAGTATATTCACACTGTTGTGTGAGCCAATCTCAAGAACTTTTTCATCTTGCAAAACTGACACTCCGTTAACCGTTCGACAACTTTGTATTTCACCCTCCTCTCCCCAGCCCCTGGCAGCACCATTCTACTTTCTGTCTCTATGAATTTGAGTATTGGAAGGGAGCTCGTACAAGTAGAATTACACAGTATTTGTCTTTTTCGTGTCTGGCTTATTTCACCTAGCATAATGTCTTCTAGGTTCATGCATATAACATGCAGGTGTCAGAATTTCCTTCCGTATGATACTCCATTACATTTTGTTTATCCCTTCGTCCACTCGTGGACCCTTGAGTTGAATGATGCTGCTATGAACGTGGGTATTGAACATCTTTTCCTGTCCCTGTAGCCACACAAACTATGAATGAGATCATACCGTACGTGCTGCTCTATAATGTGTGTTTTTACTCTACTCCGTGTGCTGTACATCTTCTCTTGTCAGTAATGATGTGCAGTACTCTCTTATGATCGTGCAAAGTGCGTGGGTCCTTGTATGGATTTATCTCATTGGGGTTGCACATTTCGGTTGTTTTTCCTTTCTTGATATTAGAACCGTGCCTCAGTAAACATGCGAAATGTATCCCTTTGCCCCTTTGCCTAGTAATAGAGATTATAATGGTTGCATCTCAGGCTGGATCCTGCAGAAACAGCCTGCGGGTTTGGGAGTGAATGAATTGCTAAGGGAGCATTCTCTGGAGAAGAGGAACAAGGGAGGCAGGATTGGGAAGGGACCCAGCAAAGAAGTCCTTAAGTCCAGTCCAAAGTCTAGGTTTGACTGGAGCATAATCACACCGCAAGGTTGTCCCCTCTGAGTCAGGGGGGACTGTCAGCCACTTATCTTGTGACTCACAGGCCTCTCAGGGCCCTCAGCCAAGAGCGGGTCTGAGGAGGTATTAGGTATGAGCAGTTAGTGCAGCTCTCACAGCTGCTGGTGGGTGGGGTGCAGCCCTCCCATCCCCCATGCTCCGGTGTAGGTGGGTGGGACATCACCACCAGTGCTAATAACATTTCTATATGCCTTCCGTGGTGCTAAAGTACATCAGTGCATATGAAATAGTCCTGTGGTCTGGGTGCTCGTATTATCTCTAGTTTAAGAGAAGATAAGTAACCAAGTGTCCCACAGCTTGGTGGGCAGCATTGGAAGGCACACTCAGGGCTGTCCTATACCAGAGCCTGTGCTCTATCTCCATAGGCTGTAGGACCTAATGATTAACTCCTAGAAGTGGAATTGCTGGACTAAAGACATTTTATTTTATTTTATTTTATTTTATTTTATTTTATTTTTAATTTTTTAAATGTTTATATATTTGAGAGAGAGGGAGAGCTGTGAGATCATGACCTGAGCCAAAGTTGGACGCTTAACTGAAAGTTGGATGCTTAACCGACTGAGCCACCCAGGTGGCCCCAAGAGATAGACATTTTAGATATATATACCTACCCAACTTTCTCTCCCCACCCCTTTCCCAAGTTGTATTGATTTATATTCCTTCCAACACTCTGTTCTCCTGCCATCCCTGGGTCTTGCCAATCTGTTAAATATCTACTGATCCAGCTGGTAGAGAGCTTTGCCTTGATTTCCCTTTCTTTTATTATTGCCGAGGTCGACCCTTCCCCGTGTTTATTAGCTAGCTAGATTTTTTTTTTCTCAAGGCCCAGTTTTTGGTTAAGGCCTTTTGCTCATTTTTGATGGCCCCTTACACAGAGTGTTGGAATCTTCCAGATACCCCGCAGGGATTTGAGATGCTGCGTTTATAGTGCACTTGTTTCGAGCCAGCGCTTCATTCTATTTTTAGGCTTTCACTGAGTTCTCTGTCTAGTCTTTTGCTAGGATCATACTCTTTTAATTATTGTGCAGCTTATTTTAAAAGATAGAAACTTGTAGGATTTTGTTGTCAGCTCGATGCTAGCTGAAGGTCGCCAAGTCCAGGACATTTGTAGGCCCTCCAGCCGCAAATGAGACTAGATAGAACTCTTTTATTAGCAGTTAATAATGGTATATGCCAGTAGCTACATTTCTTTAGTGAAGGCACCATTTCTGTTTCCAGCCCTGTCTGTAATCCTTTGATTTGCATGGCAACCCTTTCCTTAAAGGTAGTGGGAGTGGTAACCTTGAACTTAGTCTTCATTTGAATTACCAGTGTATCAGCTAGTACTGAATTTGCAATTGAGAGAAAGTTTGACTCAGAGTGGCTTAGGTATGAGTGAATATCTGTTAGCTTTATCTCACTAGAAAGTCTAAGACGGGGTCTGACTTAAGGCAGAAATTATTCCATGCCTCAGTCGTCACTGTCTTCCTATCCATCCCTTGGCATTCCTTCAGTGTTGGTTCCATTCTCAGGCAAGCTTTTGCATCCTGGAGGTAATATGGCTGCCCAATCCAACTGAGTCTTTGAAGGTCAAGTCCAGTGAAAAAAGACTGGATCTCCTACCCCCACATTTGGGCTGGACTGCCATTGGCCTAAACACCAGTAGCTGTAACAGTGCACAGTGTATGCTTTTTGACGTATGCCTGGTACCCAAGTGAATTTTGGGAGCCGTTAGTAGAAGAAGAGAGAATGGATATTGGCTGGCCAGGAACATTAGCCAATGTCCTATACACTGACATTGGTAGTATGGACCTAAATGGTGTAAAGTTCATGATGTCAGTCTCAGAAAGTAAACCATTTTCAGAGAATGGGGCTTGCCCTGGGTCTGGTGACTTAAGGACAAGGGTCTGTTCAAGTGATTCTGTGACTGTGGGCCATCTGGGGATGCTGAGGCCATCAGTGATTCTTACCAGAGCTTAGTGGGGTTCTCTTTTTTTTCTTTTAAGTGTATTTATTTTGAGAGAGTGAGTGTGTGTGCACTTGCATGTTCATGCTCAAGTGGGGAGAGGGCAGAGAGAGAGGGGGTAAACTGGTAAAGAATCTTTAGCAGTCTCCTCACTAACAACGCAGAGCCCGATGCAAGGCTTGAACCCATGAACCGTGAGATCATGACCTGAGCCGAGATCAAGAGTTGGGTGCTTAACCAACTGAGCCACCCGGGCACCCTGGGGTTCTCATCTTTTTAATGAGTGAGGCAAGGCTCAAGCCTGCCATTTCGTTATTAAACCAGGAAATGACTCCTTAGCACCATAGAAGGACTCGCTCTTCTTCCGAGACTGGACATCAGCTGACTGCAAAGGGGTTAAATGCCCCTTGGCCAAGTGCATCTCCTCCCCAGCCTCTTGTTTGGGTTTAGCTGTTACTTAAATGATTAGTTATGCCCAGATAATGAAGGTTTAATTTTAATTTCTTTTTCTTTGCTTAAAACATAGACTCCCCTGAAATCCATTCCTCCCTTTAAAAATAAACTTTAAAGTCCAGTATCACGAGCAATCTGGGTAGTGGAAACAGCAGCGACTGGTTTTCAGGTTTCTCTGTGCTCCTGATCAGTGTGTGGCTGTGGGTAAGTCCCAGAACCTCTCCTGATCTCTGTTTTCCAGTTTATGAAATGAAGCGGTAGCACTAGATACTCTCTGAAAGTATAGAAATAGCGTCCCAGGAAGATAGTCCAAAGTGGCTGTTGTGAATTCCAAGTCCTGCCTTCACACGTAAGGAGAAGGCCCAGGGAGGTTCAGGGGCCTGTAAGGAATGACACTGGAAAGAGGGCCTCACACCTTGTATTTTAGTTTGGGCTATTGAATATAAAAAGCAAGGATAATCATTCTAAGAAAGTAAAAAAAGAAGTTTAACTTATATGCTAAGAGAGGAGAGAAAATGGAGTCATGTGAAATGTTCAGTTAAAGCCTCAAAATGCAGAAAAAGAATGGAAGACAAAAATAGGAACAAAGAACGAAGGCAATGACTAGAAGACAATAACAAATATAGTAGATATTAATGCAACTGTATCAGTAATCACTTTGAATGGCAGTGGTCTAAATGAATCACTTAAAAGGCAGAGGTTGACAGAGTGGATCAAGAAAGAAGACCTAACTACATGTTGTTTGCAAGAAACCCACTTTATTTTTTTATTTAAAATTTTTTTTAATGTTTATTTTTGAGAGGGAAAGAGAGAGAGAGAGTGGGGAGAGAGGAGAGAGAGAGAGAGACAGAGAGCAAGCAAGCAGGGTAGACAGAGGATCTGAAGCAGGCTCTGTCCTGACAACAGCAAGCCCGATGCGGGGCTTGAACTCACGAACCGTGAGCTCATGACGTGAGCTGACGTCAGGCATTCAACCAACTGAACCACCCAGGTGCCCCAAGAAACCCACTTTAAATAGAAAGCCTCATAGAGATTAAAAGTGGATGAATGGAGGAAAATATACCATGCTAAAACTGAACCAAAAGAAAGCATTAGTAGCTATGTGAATTTCAGACACAGCAGACTTCAGAGCAAGGAAAGTTATCAAGAATAAAGAGGGAAGTTACATAATGATAAAAGGCCCAATTCTCCAAGATAAGTTAGAAATCAATTAACAGAAAGATCATTGGAAAATGCCAGCATCCATGGAGTTTAAACAACACACTTATAAATAACACATTGGTTAAAGAAGAAACCTTGAGAGAAATTTAAAAATATTTTGAACTGAGTGAAAATAGAAAGTACACCTCATCAAAATTTGTAGGATGCAGCAAAAGGAATGCTTAGAGGGAAAGTTATAGCACTGAATGCATATGGTAGAAAAGGAGAAAGATCTAAAATCTGTAATAAGTTCCCACCTTAGGAAGCTTGAAAAAGAAGGACAAATTAAATCCAAAGTCAGCAGAAGAAAAGAAGTAATAATAATTAGAGCAAAACTCAATGAAATTGAAAACAGGAAATCAGCAGAAAAAAATCAATGAAACCAAAAGCTGGTTTTTTGAAAAGTTCAACAGAATCACTGATCCAGGCTAATTAAGATAAAAAGGGAGAAGACACAAATTACTACTATTAGAAATGGAAGAGAGGACATCACTACAGATCCCAGGGACATTAAAAGAATAATAAAGGAATACTGTGAAGAGTTCTATGCCCATAGATTTGATGACTTAGATGAAATGGATCGATTCCTTGAAAGACACAATTTGCCAAAACTCACACACGAAGAAATAGACAATCTGAATAGGCCTATATTGTAAAGAAATTGAGTCACTAATTAATAACCTTCCAAACAGCAAGCACCAGGCCCAAATGGACTCACTGGTGAATTCTACCAAACATTTAAGGAAGAAATTATACCAATTTTCTGCAATCTCTTTCAAAAGCAGAGGGAATACTTCCCAATTTATTTTGGGGCGAGCATTGCTCTAATACCAAAACCAGACAAAGACATGATAAAAAAAAAAAAACCAAAACTACAGACCAGTGTCACTTATGAACATAGTTGCAAAAGTCCCCAACAAACTATTAGCAAATTGAATCTAACAATGTGTGTAAAAAAGACTAATATAACTATGGCCAAGTAGAATTTATTCCAGGTATGCAAGGCTGGCTCAGCATTTAAACATCAGTGTAATCAACAGGCGCATAAATCATAAATATAAATAGCATTTAAACTACAAGAAGAGAAAAGGATTTTTATAGCCATCAGGGGAATCCCATACACATGATGGGCCCACAATGTATAGGCTTCAAGGGAACTTCTGCCTGAACACGGAATACCCCAGGCGCTCCTGAGCTCTCTTGGGCTTCAGTCACCGACTCCGCAGTACCCTCTGCCTGTGGCTCCACACGCCTCTCTCCAAGCCAGGCTGCTCTGCTTTCCCTCCAGCCCCTTTACACTTCATCTAGCCCATGAAGTCCCCTCTGGCCCCAACTGCCTCCTGGTCTCCTTCTGCTTCTATACCTCTTTCTTGAGGTTATTTGTGTAAGTCCAGCCCTGAGGACACCAAATGGCTCAGCTCCTGCTTTCGAGCTAGGCCAACGAGGGGAAAGGTGACCCAAAGCTGGTGTTCATTGTGGTCGGCCCTAAGTTCAAGGTTCTGCCCTGGCCCTCTCAGCTGCGGCCATTGCTGTGGGTGCATGTGCTATAACGCATGGCCGTGCCCCCCAGCGTGCTGTGGAGGGGTATTTTTCTGAAGCCAGTGTGGGCCAGCAGCACCAGAGCCAGTGAGCTCACCAGGTATTGAGCTCACCAGGCATCCTCAGTCACCAACAAGTGTGTTCCCACTTCAGCCTGAAGATACTAGGATTCTTTTCAGAGAAGTCTGGGCCTGGGACGGCCCTAGCAGCCGAGTTCCACTCAGGCAGCGGTGTACGACATCCTGGGGATAATTCCAGAAGACTCCAGGTCATTTTAGGAGAGCTAATTTCTACCCCGTAGGGGTAAATACAGTTTTTTTTTTTTTTAAGTTTGATATGAATGACTCTCCTGCCCTTCTTCCAGAATTGCCACCGTCTTAAATACGGACAAAACTTGAAGGTCTTTAGGCCCTCTCTCTTTCTCATGTCAGGTGCAGAGTGTCCCAGAGTTACTTATCTCTGGCATATCTTCAGGTTTGATTAATGGGATTCCCTTAGGATTTATTGTCAGGGATTCTGGAAGGCTTGAAAAGTGGCACTTTTTCTCAGCTTTCGTTGACAGTGGAATTGGGAAGGATGGTTAGCTGATGAGGGCCATGGTCATGCACAAACCGTAGACTGTAATAGGATGCAAAACATCTGTCTCTAAAGTATAAGCAGAAGTGCGACCTGCCAGTGAGCCTCAAGGAAATACTGAGGCTTAGTAGGAGGAGAGACCCTGGGGGAGGGTCGCAAAAGCAGAGACCTTTGGCCGCTTCAGACTTCAGCAAGAGCACGTCCAAATTTTAATCTGGATCAGTGCTCCCCTAGGAAAGTTTATGGACATACCGCACTATCTGGTGGGTGGGCTTACTAATACACAAAATATAATTGATTCCATATTCCTCTCAGACCTAAAAAACAGTACTCATGTTTGTTTTTAATAACAAAATTACTTGAGCTTGGAAAACGGTGTAGATTTACATGGACCGTCCGATGAGTTGCTCCAATTGCCCTACTACTAACAAGATAGAGGAGAAACCATCTAAGAAAAACGTTCTGAAGATTCCAAGTAATGATTATTAAATTTAATACTAATTTAATTAGCATTCCATAGGGACTGTTTTCTGGAAATTTTGATGTAGTGGATTCACTAAGCAGCCCAGACCCAAGCCTTTCAGTGGCAAATGGCTTATTTGCATTGTTTTGATCATGTTTAAAGTTAATCCAAAGATCAATTTTTCTTTTTCAAGAACTAAAACGTCACTGGTCCTTATTCCTCTTTGGAAGTCTGCAAACTTTTGTTGGAAAGGACCAAATACTTAATGTTTAGCACAAAATCAACATATATATAAATGAAGGGGTGTGTTGTATCTCAATAAAGTTTTATTTATGGACACTGGGATTTGGATTTCATGTAATTTTCACATGTCATAAAATACTCTTCTTTATTTTACTTTATTTTATTTTATTTTTTAAAGTTTATTTATGTTGAGAGAGAGACAGCACGTGCGTGGGCACACATGGGGTAGGAGCAGAGAGAAAAATCCCAAGCAGGCTCCACGCTCAGCACAGAGCCCGACATGGGGCTCAATCCCACGACTGTGAGATGACCACCTGAACTGATATCAAGAGTTGGACGCTCAGCCGACTGAGCCACCCAGGCACCCCCTTTTTATTTATTTTTTATTATTTTTTAAAATTTCAACCACTTAAAAATGTAAATGCCATTGTTAGCTGCAGGGCAGTACAATTTGATCAGCCTTTGTCTGGTTTCTACTCTACCTTTGTAGCTGATGTCTTGTCTTTTGGGGAGAATGTTCCTGTACTCCCCCAAAGATACGTGCATGTGACAGGGGTCCAAATTCTTTCTGTATGTGTAGTTCTCGTCCTCCACCAGCTCCCCCTCTAGGGAATGAAGCATGATCTCTAGACTTGAGAACTTTGATTGTTCAAGACTTTGCCACCAGAAACATAGCCCTGATGGCAGCGAGGCCAGCTTTGGGGACTCTGAAAAAACTCTAGACTCATTTTCCACCCAGAGAATTCTGAGTGACTCTTGGAATAGAAGGAATTGAGAATGCAGACAAAGGTAGAAACTTTGAGATTCAGGCTGTTGGGTTTTTCGTCCAGATAGCTCTCTAAGAGTAGTAAAAATGGTGGTGGTATCCTCCTAATTTCTTCGCAAATATATCTATTTTAAAAGACTTAGGTGTCTGTGGTATTTCTTTTTATCCTTATTCTTAGAGAAGTAGGCAAAAGACACCTACAAAATGTAAGCATATGGTTTTGCGTGAGTACAATATTTAGGGAAATTAGGAAAGTTGCAGAAACATCCCGTTTTCCAAAAATGATCTGCGGAGAATGGACAGTAAGACAAAGACAGATATGCATTGTGTTTGGTTAAATCTGTTTAATAGGAACCGTTCTTATTAGGGTACTCTCCCCAAATCCTTAATAAATATAAAGCTTTTAAATATTTGTTCCGTTTTGTAATTAGTCTCGATTTAGCAGTGGCTCTTCCTGATTTGGGAGGAAGCATGCTTGACTGTTGCCAGGCAACAGCTAATCGCGGTATTAGCTGCCAGCAAGCTGTTGGCAGTAACAGTAAATTCTTTTGTCTTGTTAACAAAAAAATGAGCGTTAAAGATACAGCAGTATATAAAGTCTGCTCTGTTGTTCAAATATATATAACTTAGGTGATAAATTCCTGCGCTAATACAACCGCGATGTGCTGCTGAAATTTACAGTGTATTTAGAGAACCCGTTCATTCTTGTGCTTGAGCCACATGTAGGCTTCTCGGGGCACGAAAACTCAGAGAATGGGGCAGTGATGTAATAGAGGTATTGTCTTCTTAAGGTCTCCTAAAAAGAAGCTGAGGGTTTTTGTTAAATTACACGTTGTGAAATCTCTGCGACTTCTAGCATACACGTCCCCCGTGAGGACCCTGGTTCAGGAGCTGGTGTCCCCAGTTCCCTGTCACTGACCTCGGTCTCCATCGCCCACAGTGAGCACCCAGTGCACGTGGTTAAGTCCAGTGGCCGCCAGGGCCCTTGTCCCCCTTCACCTCCGCTCGGCCACACTCAGTGCAAGTTTTCTAGGACAAAACCTCATAAAAAATAATTCTCACTTCATAAGCAGACCTGGTGTGAATCATCCTTTGGACATGCTGAGTTAAAAGGCGAAAGATTTATGCGATCTGAAGAGAAACCAGAGTATTGGACATGCTGAGTTAAGAAGGAAGAAAAAACCCACTGTATCATTGGTGCTTTTTTAAAAAATGAAGTTGCGTTATATCCCAGACTAGACCCCAGACCCTTGTCTGCACACTCTCATCTGGTTACGTGTTTCTAAAGGACACTGCTGATTGTCTCGTAGGGTACTTTGGCGTACATTTTCTCACTTTATGCTCATATCCATGATGATAACATCATCATGGGGCGGGGAGGGAGACACAGCATGTCCGACGGGCCACAAGGGGAGGAGCTAGGATGAAAGTTCATGTTCCTTCTGGTTTCCAAGCCTGAACTCTGCTGGTGCCTCACTTTGGGTCTGGTATCCAGAAAGGTCCAGTTGCCCAGTGGCCAACATAAGGCATCAAAGGAATGGCCAAGATGTTGGATGTATTGCTTTTCTATTTTCTTGATTTCTGAGAACAACTTAGAGGTTTGTAACAAGATAAAAAAAAAAAAAGTACCCACATTTGTAAGTTCTCTTCTCTCTACTGCCATATTCTTTGCCGCCTCTCCTGCCCCTGCTCCGAGCAGAGTCAGAAAACCCGCATTGCAGCAAGTATCTGTGTCGTGTCTCCACCTTACTTGTGCTTGCAGTGTTTCCCTTAAACCAGGGCATGTTGGCTTTTCCCGGCCAACCTCCCTGTTCCTCCCAGGCTCCAGCTCAGCAGAAAGAAGTATCGTCACCAGAGGCTGCAAACCCATTTTTGTCCCTTTTCAATGCGTGGTGGGGTTTTTGTTTTTTGTTTTTTGTTTTTTTTTTTTTACTATGAGCTGAACTCCTTCGGCATCATGTAAACACGTTGGAGTATGTTAACAGCTGCCTCTCTTTTAAAGTTGAACTGGCTCAGAACTAAAAGGGGAACGGCTTTCAGGTTCTGCTCAAGTTTGCATGTGACAGCATCAAAGCTATTTTTAGCGGAGTGATCACCGGCAAGAAGCTGAAACCGGCTGCTTTCAACTATAAACAGTGGAAAGGACCATTTATGCACTACTGCAGCTCTTGAGTCCATTCACATAGGAGACAAAGGGGGTGTGTAAATCTCTTCTTCAAAGTTATGCAGGCATCTTGTGCCTGTTCAGAGCCCCATCACCTCTGCAGAGAAGAGTAATGTTAATTTAGCGCTTGGCTGCCTGGGCTCCAAGTTAAACTAGATGCACCGATAATGGTGAATTATAGGACTGTCCTAGGTGTCCGTTCTGAAAGGCAATGTATAGATGCTCAGAAACATTCAGTAAACTTTTATTTCCTGTAGATCACAAAACCCAGGAGACAACAGGAAATGAGAGGTGGGTTATATAAACATCGTACTCTAGTGGAAAGAGCATGAGTCACTTTCGGGTGGCAGGACCCTGGTGACTTCACCTTTCAGAAGGAAGTTTTTCTTAGCTGCAAAATGAGGACCATGATCCCAGCTCTGTATACTTTATAAGGCTGGCCTTTTCAGCAGACACTTATTGAACACCTACTCCGTGCCAGCCACCAAGAACCTCAGACTAAGAGAACAATCGGTCTCCTCCAGAGACTTCACAGTCTATAGCCATATAAGCGAATGGATGACAGTGTGATACACATAAAGGGAACAGCATGGGAGTGGCTGGATCTGTTCTGGGCATAGGGAAAGGTGAAAAGAAAACGAGGAGCTGCATTTTCAAAAACACCTAAGAGTTTGCAAAGATTATAATGGAGGGATGTTTCAAGCAGAGACCACTGAGTGAGTAGAGACAGAAGTGAGAAGCATTCTGGTGTATCTGGAGCAATGACAGGCAAACGAAAAAAATAAAAAAGACCAGGGATGGCAGGGGGTGAAGCTGGAGCAAGTTGAGCCAGTCACTTAGAGCTAAGGAACTTGGAAGTGACACCAAGCCATGGGGAGCCAGGGAGTGATTTTGAAAACAGGGATGACTGGATTATACAAATATTAAAGGGGCACCACCGCCAGCGAGAGCTTGTGCGTTTGCAGACACGCGAAGTGGTAGCAGTTCACATTGTTAAGTATGCCCTGAACGGAAACTGTCACCCAGGAGAGGGGAGGCCTGGGACCCAGCCCCACACTGGATGCCATGTCACTCCGTTGGGCATTGCTTTTGAAGAGGGGCGGGTAAAAGGTACAGAAGTAGCCCGCTGGGAAGACCTTTTCAAGCCTGATTGAGGGCTGAGCTCTGCAGGCACATTGGGTGAATGGCCGTGTCCTTTTGGAGTTCTTAGGCCAGCTAGCCCCAGTGAGGAGGTGCGCCCCAGGCATGAAGTGTGTGCTGCATGTGGTCCGTGGACTCTCGAAGGTGAAAGTAATGCCCAGGCACCAGGAAGCACCTTCTGTACATGGGAGTCAAGTTCTCCCCGAGGTTCAGGAAGCTAAGGTTTTCCTGAACATGGTTAAAGCTTCAATTGCGTGGTAACTTTTATGTGCCATGGAAATTCAAAGAAGGGGGAAGCGCAGAACAGAACAAAACAAAACAAAACAAAAAAACGTCACACAAAGCTACACATAGTGTTCGTGCCGGGAAGGAATGCTCTGAAAAGTCCCCATGTACTACCAAATTTTGTAAAGCACAATCTCCCCCCTTATCTATAGTCTCCCGTATCTGTAACTATGGCCAAGATGTAACATTGCTTTTTTGAAACTTCTGTTTTCTCCGAATATACTGTAAAGGAAGCTTTGCAACATTATTTGCTTCATTTTCCTTTAAGAGGAGGAATGAATGTTTCTGTAAGTTTTCTAGAAGAATCAACCGGGCATAAGTTATATGAGTCCATTACATAGGTCCTAGCCCACATGATGTGGAAAGAGGACCAGTGGAGTTGGATGTCCAACCACTTACGTGGTTTGCCTGAGCAGGGCTCAGGGTACATGCGAAGACCCCATGTTTGAGAACAGGAGAAAGTCACAAGCAAGCAGTGTCTTTGGTACAGGTGGGAGGGAGGTGACTGGGAAGCCCATGTGAGGAAGTAGTGGAGGGAACATCTTTGAGGGGGTGGCCAGATCTTTACGCTCAGTTGGAAGTATCAGGACAAAGACATATTTCGGGTGCTGATGCCAATCATAATATTGTTGCCTTGGTGAACATAAGAGATTACTTTTTGGAAATGGAGATTGGCATTTTGTCACTTCACAGTCAGCCACAGATAGATCCGATATACTGTAGGGAAAATGTTTCCTAAGAAACAAACTTCTGTGCTGTTATGTACAACTTTAGGATCTGTTTGAGTGTCTGGATTTGGTGCCCTTGATGTAACATTCAGACAGAGGTGTCCAGCTCCGTGTCATTAGCTTTCCGGAATCAGCATTTGTGTCTGTCATCTTTGCGGGAGGGCGTGGGGTGGGACTGGCTCTCACAGGGAGGAAATGAATAATCAAGGTAAGTCACAGTTTCCCCCAAAATAGGTCACTTTCCCATCTGTGTCGGTGTTCAGCATTGCAGGAAGTACCAGGAATCAGACTGTATCAAAAACTTGGATTCAACCTTGCATCCACATCTCTTGATCTCTACAAGCCTGAATGATGATGAATAGATCATAGTGACTTTAGTCTCTATTAGTGAGGTTTTTCTCTGAAAATTGTATCCGTTTGACGGAATAATGGGAGGCAACGTTATTAGCCTTATCTGCGTTGGGCAATGTGTGGTTGCGTGTCATGGCCTCAAAATGATGCTGCCATCCTGGGACAGAAGATAAGCACGTGAGCCCCCCTTCCTGCTTCTGGGTTATGTGAGATGGCCCAGGGATGTATAGGGCACTTGCCACTGAGTTCGTGGTGAAATGATATTTTCACTTAAGAGATCTTTCTAAAGGAGTCAGTACTCCTTTAGATAAAGGTTTCCCCACTGTCACTTGTCTCTAGCTACATTGATTCTGTCTCAAGTCCCCAGTTGGTTCCACACGTTCAGCCGGGTTCCTGGTACTCAGTCAAGACCTCCACAGAACCACTGTGGGGGAGGGGGGAGAGAAGAGCTGGATGTCATCAGTGATGGAGCCCTTCCACCCCTGCACGTCCAGAGGGCAAGGCTAGGAGCTGTCCCTGAGCCCCCTTTGCCGCTCCATCTTAGAGAACTGCCATCAGCAGACAAGCGTCTCCTTGAGGGGGCCTGGTGTCTGTATTTGTCGGGTAGCAATGCCAAGACTGGGAAAGTCCGTGGGGGGAATCTTCCAGATTTCAACCCCCTAAGAATGCATCCAACAGTATACTAAGCGACTGTTCCTGGGCTGTCATGGTCATCAGCATTTATGGAACACTTGGGAGCAGGCTGTGTGTTGAGTGTCCAGCTCAGTGCATGACACCTTTGGAGGGTCTGCCATGTCCCCGGAGAAGGCAGCTGGAGAAACAGCAAGACGCTTGGTACTGAAGTCCGTGTGTCCAGGGCAATGCTGTCAAACCTCCAGGAGGAGACAGATGAGGGTTAATCCAGTTAGTCCTCGTGGAAGAGAGAAGATTGTTGATAGTTCCTGTCCAACAAGAGGCTCTCTTGCCTAGTCATTCATGGCATAGTGATCGAGGGACCCAGGGTCAGTAGCCTCCCAGCTATGTGTCCAGAGCTGTCTGTCATTCCCTGAATCCTTTGTCTATTTGCCCATCCATGTCCCTGCCTCTTGGGGGACAGGATGGTTTCTAGACTACCATGTCGCCATAGCAGGAGTAAACACATATTTATTCAATGAGTGTCCACAAGTGAGAAAGGGTGGGCAAACCCACCCCCATTTTCAGAGCCTCGGGACAGAAGAGCAGAGAAGCACCACTTGCCCTATAGTGTCTGACCCATCACTAGGCAATGTCTGCTTGTTTTATTTTCTGTCTGTCTGTCTGTCTGTCTATCTATTATTTAAATGTTGTAGTAAAACACATATAGTATAAATTTATCATCTTAACCATTTTTGTGAAGGGCAGAGGGAGAAGGAGAGAGAGAATCCCAAGCAGGCTCCACACTCAGAGCAGAGCCCGACGCAGGGCTTGATTCCACGACCCTGGAACCGTGACCTGAGCTGAAACCAAGAGTTAGACGCTTAACCGACTGAGCCCCTCAGGTCCCCTGCCCCTTAACCATTTTTAAGTATATGGTTTGGTGCAGTTCAGTACATTCGTTTGTTGTACAACCATCACCACCGCCCATCTCCAGAACTTTTTCATCTTCCCAAGCTGAAACTCTGTACCCATTTAAACAGCAACTCCCCAATCCCACCCTGGCAGCTACCATTGTGCTTTCTGTCCTTTATGACTTTGACTATTCTATGTATCTCATAAAAGTGGAATCCTACGTATTTGTCATATTGTGACTGGTGTCTTTCACTTAGGTTAATGTCCTCACAGTTTACCTGTGTCAGAATGTCCTTCTTCTAAGGTTGGGTGCCACTGTGTGTATATACCATGGTCTTTGTCTCTTCCTCCATTGATAGACATTTGGGTCGCTTCCATTTTTTGCCTATTGTGAATAGTGCCACTATAAACAAGGGTGCACAGTGATCTCTTTTAAGGTCTTGCTTTCAGTTCTTATTTTGTGTGTGTCCAGAAGAGGAACTACTAGATCATATGGTAATTCTATGTGTGATTTTTTGAGGAACCTCCAGACTGTTCTCCATAGTGACTGCACTGTTTTAAGGGACTATTTCTGTTGTTTACCTCTTTGTGTGTGGGTGGGTGTGTGCGCGCATGTGTGTGCGCGCGTGTGTGTCTTGTGTCTTGTGTCTTTGTGAGTTTTACAAATATAGTCGTCCTCCCTTCTGCTCAGTTTATGTCCTTTGAACCAGATTAGTTAAAATCTGGCCCTGTGGGCAGGTTTGGGTCAATGCCACAATAGGCTGGGTGGGCCACACCCGCACAGGTGGCCCAGATTAGCGAGCTATTGGCTATCTCCCAGCCACTTTTAGAAAGTTAAGTTTATCCCATTGGCTGCCCAGCAGATGTCTCCTGGGGAGTCCCAGGCTGCTCCAAAGATTAAGCTAGAACCAAACTGGCCCTAGACTTGTAGCTCTTGGAACAGCTGCTCAGCCTTCCTCAACTCCACCATTTTAATTGTGATTAGTAGGTTCATTTGCATCTAAAAGGAGTTGTTTTCTTATCAGCACCATTGAGTTGGGAACCAGTGTGCTCCATTTATATAGAGTGGCCCATTTTAACCAGGCCCATTAAGCAGTAAAAGTAAATGTGGGTGTTTTACAAATGCAAATATATCATGCAAATAATGTACTTTATGCTGAATGATGCCTTGGTTTTCATATGTAAAATTAGAAACTGTGTAGCACGGAGATAATGATAAACACCTTTGCATCTGTTCATAAAATGTATCATGAGCTGTATGCATCTGAAATTGTAGCTGGGGTTTCAAGCAGCATTTCTTCAGTATACTCAAACATGCATTCCATATTATCAGAAATATACATGTGCTTATCTAGTTATTTATATATTCCTAAGTAATCAAGAAATCACAGAAAAGAGTAATCTAAATTACCTAACCTATTACTTAACCGTCAATGATGAGATTTGTAATTTTGTTTCCATTTTTAAAGATTTTTAGGTTTTTATCTGAGATGATGATAGTGGAAGAAGAAATGTCACTCTACAAACTGGTTCCTTTGTAAGAGACTTAATTATGTCCATAAGAGCTTTTTTAAAAGTCCTTAGTGTTTGAAGTAATTCTCTGTTATGATATACAGTAGCATTTCTGCTGTTTTATAACAATCACCAAGTAGAATACTGACACCCATGTTCTGTATGCAGCAGACTTGGCCACATTCTAGGAGGGAAGTCATGTTCAGTCTCTGCCCACATGGAGTTTCTGCTCTTTGGAAGTCAAGACACAGACCTGTGGAAAGTGAATTAAAGGTGTAAGAAGACACCAGATCAGAAAATATGGCAGAGTATGATCAATTCCCAATTGTCTGTACAGGTGGTAGTTACTCGACCATTCAGAGTAGGGGAGAGGTCCCAGGGTGGCAGTGACCAGGAACATTTTCCCGGGGATCTGGGATTTGAGTTGAGCCATAAAGGACAGATTCGGACCTGAACAAGAGAGGAGAACACAGGAAGAGGACATTTCAGGCAGGGTGGAGGGGACAGAATTGGCTTGAATGGGCCTTAGAAGTATATGGGGTCCATGTGTCTTCTGGAGACCTGGTCAGGTGGCATACTGGGGAACAGGGAGAACACAGTGGGGAAGTTCAAGGCTTCTGAGGGACAGAGAACATAGTGGCCTTGATTCTGCGCTGCAAACTACTCGTTTTTACACACTTTTGTAATCACCAAACTCTTCAAATGAGAAATTATGTGGAAACTCCATATATAAGACCCATGAAAAATCACAGGCTTTGTTGACATTAGAGCAGGACCTCACCTAGATACCCGTCCCTCATCCCCACTGTTGGTGGCACCGTGGACACCTCCCGAGGGTCTCCTGAGGATCGGTCAGCAAAGCAAGGGCAGAGCATATGAAGATGGCTTGGAGAGGGCTGCTGAGGAGTTAGGCAGGGCGGCCTGGGGTTGGGGGGGAATTGGGGCACTAGTGGGAACACCTGCATATCGTTTGACCCAGTAGAGCAGAAACACAAGAGACCTCAGAAAGAAAGGGTTGGCAGCAGTAGGTGACAGCAGACAGGAGTATGGGAGAGGAAGGTGTTGGACACTCCAGAATTTTGAACTTGAGCATGTTACAGGTGGTCACCAAAGGAAGAGTAATTTTTTTCTTGTTTTTGTGAGAAATGCTGAGTTACACTGTAAACATTTGATAGGTGCCAGCCAAGTTCCAAGCAGGTGTGGTAGGAGATAGAGATTTAGGGAAAGAGAAGATGCAGGTGTCTCGGTGTTGCAGGGAGTGAGTGTACCACGTGGAAAGAGAGACAGCCCCAGCCACAGACGCTGTTACGGGTTGAGTTGTCCACCACCACCACACCCCACCATTCATATGTTGATGTCCTAACAGTAATACCTTAGAATATGACCTTATTTGGAAATAAGGCCATTGCAGATGTAATCAGTTCAGATGAGGTCATAGTGAAGTAGAATGGACCCCTAAGCTAATATGAAAAGGGGAAATTTGGACACAGGTGAGCACACACTGACAGAATGCCATGTAAACATGAAGGGAGAGATGGGGCGATGCGTATATAAGCCAAGGAATGCCAAAGATTGCCATCAGCCTGCAGAAACTCAGGGAGAGGTATGGAACAGATTCTCACTTCTAGCCCTTAGAAGGAACCAACATTGACCTTGGACTCCTAACCTCCAGAACTGTGAGACAAGAAATTTCTGGTTAGGCCACACATCTGTGGTACTTTGTTATGGCAGCCCTAGAGGACTCACAGAGACATAAGAAAGCCAGGGCAGTGTGGATGTGCCCACAGGGACAACCAGGGAGGCAGAGGCGGAAAGCCCGACCCTTCGTTGATGTGTTGGGTGGGGTGACAGCCAAGGGTCATGTCAGGGCACAGCCAGAGATACATTCCACAGTCTGCAGAGAAGGTCAGCTGGAGATGCAGAATTGGAAGAGCTAGATTTTCCATGGGTCCATGACCTCTTCTAGGAAAGAAATAGGAGGAGAGAAGGAATGCCCATAATTGTGGAGTCCAGGCTGGACAGAGAGCTTGCAGAATGTATAGAAAGGAGAGTGGGACGAGGAGAACCAGGCCAGAAGGGGTGTCTTGAGGTTAAAATTGGAAAAGATTTTAAAGGGATAATGTCTAAATAAGTAGGTAATGTCAAAAGTCATAGAGTTTATGTAATCAGGAAAATAAAGGCAAGCTTCTCTTGTGAGCACATGGAGGAGGGGAGGGAGGCTGTCGTGCCATCAAGGGCCCTTTGCTCAGTGAGAGAGGAGTGTGGCCAGTCCTTGGAGACAGCAGTGTGCTGGGGTCAAGGCTGGGCACACGTGCCAGCTTGGGGACTTTGCTAGTGCATGGCAGAGCTGTGGGAGCTGAGGAGGTATGGATGCTAGTTGAAGTTTGATGATGGGTGAGAAGTTATTACCCCTCAGAAGGGGGAGGCGAGTGGAGACCAAGGGTACAAGGGGCAATGGAGGATAGGTTCCAGAGGAAAAGAGGGCAATAGGGTGCCACTTTGCAAGGAAGAAGGTGCAGACAGGTACAGGTAGAAATAACGGAGCATGTGTGAGCTTATGCAGAATGGCTTTGGTTTCAGAAAAGAGGAGGTGACGTTGCCCGATGGAGGTGTGGAGAGGAGGATCTGGGATTTGGCAAGTGGGAGGAAACTGGGACCAGCTTAGTTGGGTCGCTGACCACCAGGCCAGTGGTCCTCACCTAGGGGCCGTTTGATCCCCCAGTGGCAGTATCTGGAGACATCTATAGCTGTTACAACAGGGGAGGGGTTGCTACCGGTATCTAGTGGATAGAGACCAGGGAGGCTGCCGAAGATGCTTTGATGCACCGGACAAGCCCCCATGACAGAGTTCCCCCACCCCAGATGTCCGGAGTGCCAACCTGGCGAGGTCAACAACAGTTCTCTGAACGTGTCCAAGGAGGGAAGCCTTAAACTTCATAGTGTGCTTGGGGGACCATTTTGAAACACCAACACCATCACTCTTACTCCAGAGCAGGCGCCTCTGCCTGGTTTTCATGGCCGTTTCAACCCCCTGCACACCCAGGGCCTTGGCCGTGATGGGCACCCAAGAACCCTTCATGATCCAGTTGGGGGCCAGATGGGTCTCTAGTTTTCACACTTGGCTAAGGTAACAAAGCGACTCCATTTCTTCCCGAGGTCCATATTTTGCCCTCAGGGTGATCTTGCCATGCTCTCTGTTGTAGTAGCTTTTGTGGTCTCAGATCATTTTTGTCTAAATGTTTCAGAAATGCCTTCCCGAAAGTTGGCCAGCGCTGGTATGTTCCACCTGACCCTGGAAGGTCGCTTCAGCAACTGCACTTGCCAGTACGGGTCTGTGAAGGATTCGGTGGTACTGAGTTCTCCCTTTTTATCTTAGCTTTCTTTATGTAGAGTAGGTGGCATCATGAAGCTGCTTCTTGCAACCCATTGATTTTCAGAAACTGTTCATTGCTCCTTGGGACTGAGGAACGTGTGCAATGAGGTGATCTCAAAGCTTCCGGAAAGAAAAGAGGAAGACGAAAGCGTGGCTGCCTCATCTGTTTCAGGAATGAAGAGCCAAACTGGGAAAGTGCGTGAGCCGTAGGGGAAGTCCTGGCACTGGGCATGTCCCTTCAGTTCTCCGAACCTAACCGCGGGTCGTCAGGGATCACCACCGGGTTTCTTGCAGTGTACTGAGCGTCCATTGTTGCGTTTCATTCCCAAACACTACATGCTGTCATTGCCTCCAGCTTGTGGGCATGGAGTTGAGACTTGGCCAAGTTAAAAGGCGTTCAGGCTATGTTCTGCACGAACTCCTGAGTCCAGATCATGTGCCATCCCCACCACACCTTGGACGGAACCAGGCAGCCACTGAGATCCCTTTGAATTCATCAGGCTCTGTTTTGTCTGGAAGGTTATAAAAGTATCAGGAGTGTCCCCAAGGATTCTGAACGTTCACCTGTGCTCTTTAGGGGTGCTTCTTAAATTGTGGGCGATATTTAATGAAACTTGATGTCCTCTTACGTGTCTCTCTGTCCACCCTGCTCTGATTTCTTCATTCCAAACTTCAGTGACTGGCATCTTTCACCCAAGGAGTTTGTGGTAGTGTGTGGTAGAGGTCACATTTGTTTTTCTGTTACTTCCTGGTAATGAATCCACAGTCAGAGCTAAAACAATAGAAATTCAAGTATTAGGGAGGGAGGAATTTCCCCATTACTACAAGCGCTTCCAGTGTTTTATCTCTGCTTAAACACAGTCTGGTGGTAGATGTCACACGTCCAAAGTGGAGATGGCCTTCACATTCTGATCCCAGTGCTAAGAATATGACAGGAGGCTGTTCAGTTGCCTACAAATATTGGGCAAGCTCTGACCTCTGTAGATACTAGAGTTGGACGGGCTGGTCTCACTACATCCATTTCCTTTTCCTTAGTCAGTTTGGGTTTTCTGCTTTTTAGTGTGCTGTGGACCTTTCTAGCAGACATGCTATGCTCCCTGTTCCTTCACAGACATGGCCTATAGGTTGGTCCTTCACTTCCTAAAACTCTTCAGACTTTGCGTTATTTCTTCTGGTGTCTCTCTTGCACTTCTTCCTTCACTCATTCCCTCTCTCTCCCTCTCTCTGTCTCTCACTTTACATTCAAAAAATTTAACTGTGGTAAAATATATATAACATTAAATAGTACCATCTTAACTGTTTATTTAAGTGCACAGTCCGGTAGTGTTAAGTACATTCACATTGTTGTATAACCAATCTCTAGAACTCTCTTCATTCATCTTAACCAACTGCAGTTCTGTGCCCATTAAACAGTTCTTGACCTTTGCCTCCCCTCAGCCCCTGGAAACCTCCATTCAACTTTCCGTCTCTGTGAATCTGATTACTATAGTCTAGTACAGTATTTGTCCCTGTGTGTCTGGCTTGTTTCGCTTAGTATAACGTCCTTGAGGTTCACCTCAAGGTGTAGTATCCTATTGTTCTTGTCATATCCTGCTCTCTCTTTTAGATACAACAGTTCATATTTGGTGGCTGAGTTCTTAGAAGAAAGTACATTTCTTCATTTGCTTTTCATTAGACTCCCAGAAAGTCCAGACCAGTGTATGGGTCTTGGCAGAACCTCCCAGGGTCTTGGTTACAGTTGTCTGGTTCTCACGGTGATGGAAGCTCACGAGTGGAGGGATATCCCATGCCAGATCTCAACATTATGCCAAGAGCCACCTTAGGGCTGTACAACCTGTTAACCCACCGTGTCCCCTGGGGAGTTCAAAGTAACACAGCTTCGAGTGTATAGCCCAGGAAGTGATTGAGGGCTAAGACTCAGCAGACGCTGGGTCTGCTGTTCAAGATGGTATCATTCCTCCCGTGGGATCTTTGCTGGCTCAGCTCTGGTCTTAATGATCGTCTGGATCTGTGTGCTCAAATGCCAGGTCACAAGCTGCCTTTCTGGCAGACATGGCCCTCTTAACCTGTTGGTCAGCTTCCTTTGTCACACGTGGGTTTGGCGTATAGTGCTGAAGGTCATGGAATTCTGTTAGAGCGCTACTGGAATGAGACATTTGTGGAACCCGCATTGTGGTGTCTGCTAATTATGAGCCCACGTGTCTGTCTTTCACATATGGTGAGTCTGATTGCTTTTTCTAGCCTGGGATTTTGCCTTGAGATTCTTCTTCTTTGTACGTTTGTTTGTTTCAAATTTTTATTTGAATTCCAGTTAATATATAGTGTGATATTAGTTTCAGGGGTAGAATTTAGTGATTCATCACTTACGTGTAACACCCGGTGCTCCTCACAACAAGTGCCCCCCTTAATATACATTACCCATCTAGCCCGTCCCCCACTCATCTCCCTCCATCAACCCTTAGTGTGTTCTCTATAGTTAAAAGTCTCTTATGGTTTGCTTCTCTCTCTTTTTTTAATCTTATCTTATTTCTTTAACTTGTTTGTTTTATTTCTTAAATTCCACATGAGTGAAATCATATGGTATTTGACTTCCCTGACTTAATTGCGCTTAGCATGATAGACTGTAGCTCCATCCACATCATTGCAAATGGCAAGATTTCATTCTTTTTGATGGCTGAGTAATATTCCAGTGTGTGTGTGTGTGTGTGTGTAATATATATTAATATATATATATATATATATATATATATATATATATATATATATATAAACACATCTTCTTTATCGATTCATCAGTGGATAGACATTTGGGCTCTTTCCAGAATTTGGATATTGTTGATAATGCTGCTCCAAACATCAGGGTGCATGTGTCCCTTTGAATCAGTATTTCTGTATCCTTTGGGTAAATACCTAGTGATGCAGTTGTTGGGTCGCAGGGTAGTTCTATTTTTAACTTTTTGAGCACCCTCCATACTGTTTTCCAGAGTGGCTGCACCAGTTTGCATTTCCACCAACCGTGCAGAAGGATTCCCCTTTTTCTGCATCCTCACCAACACCTGTCGTTTCCTCTGTTGCTAATTTTAGCCATTTGCCTTGAGATTCCTAGTGAAATACCACCCACAGCTTTCTTCCATGGAGAAGGAGAGACAAGAGTTTAGTGCTAGCAGACTGAAAGAGGAAAGTGAAGATGAGGCATGAAGTGGGGCCCACTGGTGTGTATGTCTTGGCACAGTGGGCTGGTACTGGAAGCCCTGGTCTGGTACTAGGCTGATCACTAACTAGCCTTGTGGTGCTTGGACAAGTCCCGTCACTTCTCAGGGCCTCCCATCTCTGCAGCTCCTCCTTCTGCCCTGCACACCCACAGCATGGAGGATCCTATTGAAAAGGTGTTGATTGCTGTAGTTTCTCACTGGCAATTTGCTATCCCAGCATCATACCCTGTGAGCCCCATGGCTAGATGATTAAAACCCACTCCAGTGGGTTAAAGGGGCCCGAGTGGCCACTTCTCATGGCAATGACCATTTGCAAGTCACCAACATTTAAGTGACTGAGTGTAGAGAGCCCCCATCGTCCCCCTGCACGTCACACCCACACTCCCCTCCTCTTGATTTGCCACATGAACAAGTGGTTTCCAGGGTCAGTTCAGCAACTCCTATGTGAAGACCTCAATCACTAGCTTCTTCTCTAAATTCTTGTGCTTAATAAACACTTTTAGGTAATTTTAATGTCATTTTTAAAAACCAACTTTGAGCTTTAAAGGCCAGTGAACTGGGAACATCACGAGATGGAGGAAATAAACATCATTTTGCCGCCTCCCCAACTTGTAGCCATCAGGACCATATCCATTGGCCTTTCTATAGGCACTGATTTCTCTTTAGACACAGTCACAGGAGGTTGGCACTAGGTAAGTTCCTAGAGGCCAATAAATGTGGCCTTTAATTTTTCCCCTGGGTCCTTCTCAACACCAAGGACAGTTCCCAATAGTCACTTAATAGATCCTTGAATCCCTTAACAGTTAGAAATACCCATTTTGAGGGACCATCCACAAGAAGTGTGTAGACTCTGGCCAGTAAGCTCCAATGCTTTGCAATTAACATGACAGCAACCAGCTTCACTTGAGCTAGAAAGAGACTATAGGTAAATTCATCACTGACAGGGGGAGCCAGGTAAGAGCAGGTGGGTGGGCCAGTCCAAATCTCTCTCCACGACTGGAGTAGTGATTACGTGGGCAGCAGAGCAGAACTACGAGAATAGTGATCAGTGACTTAGGTACGTTAAAAGGATGTCGTAGAAATTGCTGAGTAGATTTCTATCATACAGAGAATTTTCCTTATCTTAAACCACTGGATTTACACGACCTCGGTTCCGCATATTTACTTCATTGCTGGCGACTACTGAGTTTTCAGCCAAATCAGGGTCAGGATAAAGAGGAGATTTGGGTGGAAGTAAGCTGGATGTTCAGGCTCCTGCAGTAATGCTCAATTACTGAATGCTCTCAAAGCACCAACTCCTCTATAATGAAGTCCTCAGTTTTTAAATATCTTTAGAAATTAGGTGATTCAGGATTGACAATAACCAGCTTGCTGTTTCCTGCTTTCTTATAAAAATAAGATGGTAAAATTCCAGGGAGCTGGCCGGAGTTGTTAAGAGAGAATCTTGAGCATTTAATGCACATTATTTTTCATGCATCTTTGAGCTTTACAAGCCTGCACAGAATAGGACAGGAATCAGATGGAAGAGAAGTCAGCTTGCTGTCATCCTGCAGCCCCGAGACCCCAGCCAGATCTGGGTGTCCTCTGTGTCACCCTTGGCCACCTAGAGGCCACACCTGCCAGAGCTCAGAGGGCTGCTGGAAAAGTCACAGTTGCATTACCCTGAGTATAGTCAACCCCGAACAAAATAAAACAAGAAGGTTCATTTACATCAAGGTTCATAAGCGTGTGTTTTCCAGCACATTTGACATTAGTTTGATGTTTAACAGTGTTTTTTGTATGTGCCGTAGCCCTTTTCTGCCTCCCTTTCTGCCCCTCACCACTCATGTAACGTGGCCCTATACCTGCTGTGCTATTCCGTCTCTGGTAATGAAATTTGGGTCAACAGAATGTGTCATTGGTCTTTCTCCTTGTTAACAGTATTGATTGCCATCCTGCAGTACCAGAAACCCTGGCTGATTGGTAAAGTGTTCGTTACGTAGCCCTTCAGATTTCTTACTATGTGTGCGCGTGTCCGCCGAACTTACAAATCTGTCACCAGACCAACTTTTCCTTTCTGTGCCATGATCGACAGTGCATTAACCAGTGTCATTTGCCGTGGACTGTTTTAGTGAAGGTAATTTGTACTGCCTCCTGGGTTGGATGTAGTAGCATTTTTGACTAAGTGCTTTCTAACATTAATCGAAACCGATCCTTGATTTAGAACAACCTACTTCCCACTCTAAGGGTATTTTACTAAGACTGGCTTGGTTATAAAGTTTTTCACTGGGTGTCTTAAAACCGTGAAAATGCTCATCTATAAATGTAGTAGAGTGTCTTTGTATATACTGATCTTCCTTATTTTCTTGCCTCCCTCTTACCAGACTGTGGGCGGTAGCACATCTACAAAATGTTTTATAGGGTACGGAGTGCAACATCGTAAGCCAAGAACTTGAAAACAGGATACAAAACAAGGGGATGGGGGAGGGAGGGAGTCCATCAAAGCTCTTTATGTAATGTTAAGGATTTGGTGAGGATAAAGGCCAAGAAAGGCAAGTTTGCCTTTCTCACAGGCAGGTGTCACTAGGAAGTGATGGAAAATCCACGTGGTCCCAGAAGACACAGATAGAAGTTCTCTGCCACGTAAATTCATAAGATTAGGAATAAATTAGCAACCATTTTGAAGTTACAAGTTGTGAAGTTGAACTGTGTGAATTTGCCATTTCGTTTACCTGCATGTGATTTCAGTGCCCAGGAGGGAGAGGGGTCAGGACAGTAACCGGAACACCCACGCAGACAGGTTCTGCCCCCTGAAATGTGAAGCCCATTCGACTTAAGACTCACGTTTTTTGTTTATTTTTTATTTTATTTTATTTTATTTTATTTTTTTAAATATCTATTCATTTTTGGGGAGAGCGCAAGTGGGGGAGTGGCCGAGAGAGGGGGATAGAGGAAGCGGGCTCTGTGCTGACAGGCTGCCAGCAGCAAGTCCGATGCGGGGCTTGAACTCCCAGACTGCGAGATCATCACCTGTGCCGAAGTCGGATGCTCAACAGACTGAGCCACTTGGGTGCCCCATACCTCACGGTTTTTAAAGATGCATTTCTATGGGGTCCCTGGGTGGCTCAGTTGGTTAAGCGTCTGACTTTGGCTCAGGTCATGATCTCATAGTTCGTGGGTTTGAGCCCCGCGTTGGGCTCTGTTGCTGACACTCCACAGCCTGGAGCCTGCTTGGGATTCTGTGTCTCCCTCTCTCCCCGTCCCAGCTCACACCCTGTCTCCCTTAAAAGAAAAAAACCCCAAAATAAAAAACCAATGAATAAATGTTAAAAAAGAAAAACCTCAAAGATGCATTTCCAGAGGGTGTAAATAATGCATCATTGGGAAGCATGTTGAGGTCCCTGATACATTTGGAGATGCGGTTTTTCCAAGGACAGGGGGTCAAGCGTAAATGAGCCCATGCTCACACTGGCTTCTCTTGTGTTTCAGCACATCAGGTCCACCCATCTGGCCGGGCAGTACCTTCTTCAAGAGAAATGGAGCCCTGCTGCAAGGTAGGTGTCTAGGAGCGGCCCTCCCCACCCCTGGCTCTGTGCCCTCGTGCTGGGTAGCAGGCGAGACCTCTGTCCTCCTAAGGAGCGGGCACTGTCTGAAGAAGTGTGACTGCTGTGCGTTGGGGCTCTTTGTCCAGTTCTCTCTTTTTCTTCCTCCTCACGCCTCCTGGTTGCTGTGAATTATTATTCCGAATCCGGGACTGGTTCTTCAGTTGGTCACCGCTGGTCATATTCCAGAAGCGTCTGGCTTGCTTCGGTGAGACTGGAATTACGTGGCAGTCAGGATACGACTAGCATAAACGGAGCTGGTTCAAAGCAAAACAAAACAAAACAAAAAACCCCTGTTAACGTATTTTCAGTGCGCGGGCAAATGAGGAATGTTTGGGGGGTTCCGGCACTCTGGCTATTGTGGTGGTTCCACTTGTCCCTTGCTGTCCCCCAACATCCGCGTGTGCCTGGAAGGTTGCTTGTGGTTTGTTCCGAGGCTCGGAGTTCAGTCACCCCTCTCCTGTCCCGACGAGTGTCCTTTGCAGGGGGACATCCTTCCTGTTGTCCAGCCCACCCTTCGCTGCTTTGCTGTCAGTCCTCCCCAGCGTGCTCGAAGAATTCCAACTGCCTTTCATCTGTGCTGTGGCTCTTACGTTTCTCTTGAAATGGCCAAATAAAGTTGAAGAATAAATGGTTAAAAATAGCCATAAGAGGGGCACCTGGGTGGCTCAGTCAGTGAAGCGTCCAACTTTGGCTCAGGTCATGATCTCGCGGTTCCTGAGTTCGAGCCCCGCCTCAGGCTCTGTGCTGACAGCTCGGATCCTGGAGCCTGCTTCAGATTCTGTGCCTCCCTCTCTCTTTCCCCCTCCCCTGCTTGTGCTCTATCTCTCTATCTCTGTCTCAAAAATAAACAAACATTAAAAGAAAAAAAGAATTAAAAGTAGCCACAAGATGCCTTCCAGATGCTGCAGGGCTATCGCTCTTGGGGATGTCTGCTGTGCAGAGAAGCCGGAATCGGTGGGCCTCCGGGGCCCTTCCAGTTTCCTGTCCCCATTAGCCTCCATGGGCCGGCGAAGTGTCAAGAGCGGCACAGCTGGCCAAAAGCAGATGGCTCTGGTTGGATGAAGAGCTTTAGAACAGGGCTGGGCTTATAGTTCCACACCTTTCCACACCTTTCGGTTCCACACCTTTCGGTTGGTTTAGAGCTGGTTAGCATCTTTTCCTGAAAAGTGCATGCCGAAAGCTGGCCAGGTGTGTGAAGGAGTGGAATATAATTGTGGCTGAGAAAAGGGACATTTATCGTCAGGTTTCCAGAGTAGCTCAAAGAGATGCCACCACATTTGTGTTGTTGTTTAAGAGGCCATGCAGTTACATACTGTCTTTTTAATAGCCTGTGAAATCAGGAACGGAAGGATTTCCTTGCCTTTTTGCTTGGTACAGGGCGAAATTTAGGCAGCAAGTTTTGACTAATCCTAATTTTAATGACCATTATAGATCCCCTTAATATTTAAGGAAAAAAGGGAACTCGCTCCACTCTCAAAGATTAATACATAATTTTTTTAAAAACTCTGTTCTCCCTTCATATAGCGTAAATGGAAACCAGTCATGATGAGCCTTTGGGAAGTTTTCAAACTTATGTGCATGTTTATTTTTCCTCCAGATCTATAACAATGATACGAATATCATTTGTGTTTGGATTATTTTCAGAAGAGGGATTTTATTTAGCGAGCACATTTTCTTGTTGGATTTTTACTCATTAAGTTTCACATTAAGTAAGATTTGCTCTGAGGATATTAGTTTTTGGTTGTTTCTGCTGGGCAAAAGCACAAAGCAAAACATCAATAAGGTTCTGAAGTTGAGTGATTTCACTATGAGATTCTATCTCATGGGTGTGGACATTTTTTCTCTTCCGGATAGGGTTTAAAATTCCAATTATTCTAAGCGTTGAGAATTACATTATTACCGATTTCAGATGCTTATTCAATCCACATCCAATTCAATGCAGCCCCCCCCCTTTTTTTTGTACATGTGAAAATCAGAAGACTCTTGGTTGGAGTTTGAGAGGGTAGGCAAGGATTTAAGTTTTTCCTACGATTCTTCTTTGCTGCGTGTTGTTATATTTGCTCTATCTGTATATGGAGTTCTGGAGACACTTTTATCGTGCTAAGATTTTTCAAACACTGTGTGTGTTCTCCCTGATTAATATTTTTGTGTTCCTTTGGTGGGGTACTGAGTTGCTCATGCCCATGAGTGAACGTTTTACAATAAAAATACGGGTATATAAACAGGGAGCTGCCCAGTCATGCCAGTGGAAGGTTTACGTTAGAATCAAGTAGAAGGGGTGTCTGGGTGGCTCAGTCGGTGAAGCGTCCGACTTCGGCTCAGGTCATGACCTCACAGTTCATGAGTTCGAGACCCGCGTCGGACTCTGTGCTGACAGCTCAACCCCGGAGCCTGCTTTGGATTCCGTCTCTCCCTCTCTCTGTGCCCCTCCCCCACTTGTACACTGTCTCTCTCTCTCTCTCTCTCTCAAAAATAAACTTTAAAACGTTAAAAAAAAGAATCAAGTAGAAGAAAATGTACCTGATTTATATATTCACTTTCTCACCCTTATACTTTACATTTGCAAAATATGCACACATTCCTTTTCCCCCTGTAGCAAGCAGGAAGACATTTTTTTCTAGATAATTAGCCAAGGAAGGAAGTCTTAACAGGGTCCTAGCCACAGAGATTGGGACTGAAGGCAGACAGGATGCTCTCAAGAACCCGGTTCCTAGAACTGGGGTAGAAGGTGCCATAGAGACCCAGGGACCGGCCAACAAGGCCCAGCTCACTGCACCCACAAGCAGAAGTGTCTGCCCCGGGCTTCCTGGGTGTCAGGGAGAACCCGCTGTGCAGAGTGGCCTGGGAGTTGAGGCTACGAGAACGTGGACACGGCAGAAGAAGCAGACGTGTCACATCATTTGGAGGAGGGAGGCTTATTTTTGTCAGGAGGGCGGGAGAGTAGGGGCTGTCCGGTCTTGGGAGAGCCAACACCTTGAACAAGACCTTGAAAAATAGACGGTGGGTGTGTGGAAACAGAACAAAGGGCACTGCAAGAGGGAAAGCAAGAGTCTGTAGGCAAGAGAGGGCATGGCGATGGGGACGTTATGTGGCAGGTGGGAACAGTGAGTAGTTCGTGGACACTTGGGGATGACGACATCCCGTGTTCTTGGCAGGATCTGCCCCAGAGCGCCATGCTGTCCAGAGAGGATGTGGTAGATGTCAGATCCTGAAATCCGAGGAACAACATGACATCACGGTTATAGTGGGGAACCCATGTACATTGTCTCATAGTTGTTTGGTTTATTAGCTGTCTGGCACAAACATAGTAGGTTTTATCCCCACCCCGCCCCCAGTGTAAAACCAATTGTGAGAATTCACTGGAAGGAAGCACTCAAGGTCCTACTGGAGTGTGGCCTCTGTATTTGGTTCTTGCAGTCACTGGCGAGAGGGCCTGCTGAATCATCTAGCAGTTTTGAGGATAATGCGGGAAGATTTGGTTTGGATTACACCAGGCTTGGGTACTTAACATAATTGGCCATTTCATCAATTCACAGTGTTTATTTTCAATGCCATTTAGGCTGCTAGAGACAATTTTAGGATGTGAGCAGTTTCAGGGACCAGAGAGCACTTCAGTTCTTGCACAATGGAAACTTAGCTGTGTGCCAGAACGGGACAAACCCTTTGTTTAAAGGGGACCCAGGGCAGGTCCAAACAGACGAGTGTGGCTTATTCGGAGCCCTGCAGGAGTGACCAGCTGACAG
This sequence comes from Cryptoprocta ferox, assembly GCA_028646485.1. Taxonomy (NCBI): domain Eukaryota; kingdom Metazoa; phylum Chordata; class Mammalia; order Carnivora; family Eupleridae; genus Cryptoprocta; species Cryptoprocta ferox. Next base: position 13,587,617 of record CM053560.1, read on the forward strand.
GTGTCTCCAGCTGTCCCCTCCGCATGTCTGTGTGTCTGTTATAGTCTCTATGTGTTTGAAATACATTTTTTTATTTAATAGTTAATAACGTCTCATTTTTTTTTTTTAATGAAAAGAGTAAAGCGTTCTACTTTTTTTTCTTTTCCAAACTCCCTAGCGCTCCCTCCCCCCCACCCACACACACACATTCCATGCACCCATTAAACTTAAAATTAGGTTACTTTATTTAAACATCACCCTTGGAAGAGTTACTTAAATGAGTCAGTGATTCCTAGTTAAGGACATTCTTCACCTCTGGTCTGACCCTTCATCTGGTCCCCGGAGGTTTCATCCCAGCGCTACGTTTCTCTTTCTGCCTTCTTCTAAAAGTTCCTACAAGCTACGGCCATCTTGTCTTCCACTGCTGCCCTTTTGGTGGTTCTAGGGCATGTAGGTAGTTTTGTTCAGAGACCAGCCTCTGCCTTTATAGCTCTGAGCCTGCTGCCCGTTTGGGACCACCTGCCTTTTATCTGTACCTAGTCCTCTGAGCAGGTGTTTCCAGGGCCCGCCCACAACTGTCCCACTTCGAGCATGTCTTTTTTTTTTGGTGGGGGGGGTCTTTATTTTATTTTGAGAGACAGAGAATGAGCGGGGGAGGGGCAGAGAGAGAGAGAGACACAGAATCTGAAACAGGCTCCAGGCTCTGAGCTGTCAGCACAGAGCCCGATGTGGGACTCGATCCCACGGACTGAGATCATGACCTGAGCCAAAGTTGGATGCTTAACTGACTGAGCCACCCAGGTGCCCCTTGAGCATTTCTTTCTTACCCATCCCTGTGTGTCAGGCACTGGATTAGGCTGGAGGTACCCAGGGAGGCCCAGGGCCTGCCCTCTCAACCACTTACAGCCCATTCTGGCGTCATGCCGCACACCCCGGCCCTCCTGGTAGATCTGCCCTAGCAGGTGGACACCTCCACCGGCCATGCCCACTTGCTGCCACCCCGCCGGCCTTCCTGGCCCTCCCTCCACCTTCCTTCTTCTCTTTCTCACTCCAGGATTGGGCCGCTAATTATTATTAAATCTGTTTCCTTAGGATGCAGTGGTAGAATTAAAATACATTCCATAACACGCATAACAGAGTTTTATTTCCATTCATTTGTGACAACCCACGGGATGAGCTAATGAAATGGGAAGAAGACCTGCAGGGCACTTGCAGCGAACAGAGCGGGGTGGTCCTGCTGTAGACCCGGGAGCAGAGAGGGAACAAGGAAACAAGCTCTTTTGCTGTCGGATGCCCGCTGTTCCTGGGAGTGCACAGGTGGGCTTGCCCTTGGTCAGACATGTATGAGGTTGACTGTGACCATTGGATGACTTGCTCTGGGGACTACCGGTTTTCCCAGGTTCCAGGTTGGCTGCAGGTACGTCTTTGCCTGGGAGTTAGTGTCATTGCACCTGCTCTCCGCAGCCCTTACCCTCAGCCACAGGCTCTGCTGTGCACTGTAACTGCTACAGTGTGTGCCGTACCTCACTTTGATTGTATTTCCTGCCTTGAAAGGCTCAAGAACAAGGACTCGGTGTACCAGAGACAAGTTCTAGTGGGAGGAGCACTGGATTACAAGCAAGAGGTCCTGATTGTGGTCCCAGCTCTGCCACTTGGTGAACGTTGTGACCTTGGGCGAGCCTCTGGGCATCCCCGTGTTTTCATGTTCTTACTCGTGAATTAACGAGTGGACCTTAGTGGTGGCAGCAGTTTCCTGAGACGTTCCAGCTCCGTTCCATTCTAGCAACTGGTTTCCTAAACATGGGTCAAAATGGATTTGAGGCTTCGCTCTAGCTCCATGGGGAAAAAAAAAAGTGCTGCCTTTGGCAACATGGGTCAAGGAGAGGAGACAGCCTGGTGGCCTCCTGCCTGAAGGTTCCAATCCTTGAACAAGACAGCTCTGGGAGGTCCCGTGGATCGTAGGCAATAAGCCTGGAAATGAACCCTGTCTTGCCTTCTTGCATGACTGGCTAAACCTCTCTGGGGGGGTCATAGTAACACTAGTCTCGTAGGGTTCTTGTGAGGATTCAGACATTCTTGTTAGAAGGCATTTAGAACATGCTACATGCCCAGTCAGGGTTAGTGATTAGAACTTCCTACAAAACTCTGCCTGGGAAAACAGGAAAATCGAGCTGGAATCTCTGAATGTGATTGATACCCCTGTGTTCTTTACCTTCCCTGCTAAAATTTCCCTTGTTCTTTTGCTGGGTTAGTGATTCTCAGAACAGGGCCAAAGACTGGGGATGCCCGAGATCCCGCTGGATTTATGCTTAGATCTAAAATATTTGCTCATCCCTTTATCTCAGATTCCTTTCAAATAGGACTGCTTCCTTGAGAGGTCACCCAAGTTCACAAACACGGAGCTCTACCCCTTGCTCTAAAATTGTATGTACACGACAGGTGTGTCGACAGCCACGTGAGAGAGCACGGATTTAGCACCGCCTCTACCCAGGGTCGAGTCCCACCCTCCCTGGGCACCAGATGTTTGACCTTGGGCCTCAGTTTTACCAGATGTGTTCCCCAGAACCTTTGCGGAGGTTAAAGAAGAATGTGAAGCCAAAAACACAATTCCAGTTCGGGGCCTGCCTGGCCCCTCACAAAGGCTCCATCAAAACACAGGTTTATAAACTTCTGACTGTTTAATTCCCGAGGTTTCTGATCATTCATCCTGGCAGATATAGTCAAGGTGAAGAGTTCCTAAATATGTCGAAGGAGCAGACTCCAGGTCTCTCCTTTGCCTGGTTTCCTTCCCTGTAGGACCAGGATGGCCCTGCAGGACCCCATCTCTCCTCGGCCTTGGGCCTCCAGGCCCTGGCACTCTGTACTTCTCTCCATAAAGACCGTGGATGGGATCTCAGGGCCTGTTGGGCTTTGCCTTGACCCTCCCCCACTCATCTCTGCCACATTTGATTGCAGCCCCTGGGCATTTTGGCTTCTTTCATCTAATCTGCTCTGCAAGCTGACTCCTTTGTCCATTTTGCAAACAAGGGCATCCACCTAATGCATAAAGCTCCGGACCGGGTGTCCCCAGGCATGCCTGTTTGGAGAAAATACAGTAATAACAGAAAGGGGGAGAGGAAAACCTCCTATATCCCCCCCCCCCCCCCCCCCCCCCGCCGCCAAGTCCTAATCCTAATTGCCGTCTCCACTCCCTCAGCCTGCAGAGACCTTTGGGTTTTAGGAGGGGCCCTTTCTCCTGGCATCGATTATCTCATTGTTCTGCGCTGAGTTATCTGTATTTATGTAATCACAGTAATGAAGTCAGGGCACTGTTTTCGTTCACAGGTGAACTTAAAGACATGCTGGTCACCTCTTTAATCACTCATGCCCTAGGTGGTCACTGAGACCAGACTCTTAAGTTAGTGAAAAATACATAAGGAAATGCAGTTTCAAAAGAAGGCTTTGGCCAATTCTGACCATCACTGTCTCCTGGGAATCCAAATTTGCCCCATCTGCAGTCACCCCAACATCCCCAGTGTCTCCAGCCTGCCGTGGAATCTGAGGAAACATCCATAGCCTGGATTTTCCCTTCTGACTTGGACATCACCTGGTCCTTCTCCCACCGTGATGGAAGCCCAGTGTTGCACCCTGAGGAAACGGGAGCCTGTGGACGGAAATAGGGAAGTCAGGAGGAGTTGCCAGTTTGATGGGGGCCATGGCATTGAGGGCCACCTCTGGGTCAGGCCCCTGCCAGGCAGGGTCCGTGGGCTGATCCTCCTGTTTCAGGGTAATGTCGCCAGGAGGGGACACAGGCTGGCGTTAGGAGAAGGGAGGTCAAGGCTGGAGAGGGAGTCTTGGAAGTTGTTAATCCGCAAATGGCCACTGCAATTATGGGCGCACGTGAGATTTTCAAGGGAGTACAGAATGAAAAAGAGGGAAAAGGTCCATGTTGGAAAATGTAGATTTATGATCGTAAGCGGTGGTGGTGAAAACAACAATAACAGCGAAGAAGCAACTTAGTCAGAAACTGGGGAAAGTCACTGAAATGAAGGGCAGAGTTTCAGAAGGAGGGGATGGACAGAGGAGTACCCCCTGACGCAGAGGAGCCAGGGAGGCCGGGATTAAAGAAAAGCCACCTGTCGGCTCTGGTTACAGAGGCACGGGACCTTCAGCGCACAGCCACTGGTCTACTGTCTGCCTCTACGGAGCTGTCCATTCAGGACATTTTTTTCATATATGGAATCATTTAATATGTGACCTTTTGTGTCTGCATATATATTCTTTACATTATTCTTATATTACCTTATACATTAGGTATTCCTACTCCCATTTTGTAGATGGGAAAAGTAAAGTCCCTACAAATGTCCCATTCAAGGTCGCAGAGCCAGGATCAGAATCCTGGACTCACACTAATTAATCTTTGGTTCAGTATGGTTAAGTTGTTTTTGAAGTTTTTCACTGGAGATGTTTACCTGTTCTGCAGTGTGCTACGACTGGGGCTGGGGAGAATCCTGTTTATAATGACAAAACAGAAAGATGGAAATGAATACTTAAATGTTGTCTTCTTTCGTTCAAGTAATCGAGGTGTTTCCTTTCTCTTTTGGTCCCCACACAGGACTGTTGTAAACAGCTGACTTTAAGATCTTTTAAAGACTGTGGGTAGGGGCGCCTGGGTGGCTGAGTCGGTTAAGCGGCCAACTTCGGCTCAGGTCACGATCTCACGGTTCGTGAGTTCAAGCCCCGCATCGGGCTCTGTGCTGACAGCCCAGAGTCCAGAGCCTGCTTTGGATTCTGTGTCTCCCTCTCTCTCTGACCCTCCTCCACTCAGGCTCTGTTTCTCTCTGTCTCAATAATAAATAAAACATAAAAAAAAGAATAAAAAAAATAAAGGCTCTGGGTAGAGAAAAAGGGAAATCCTGAAATTAGTCATCCAAAGATTAATACAATGAGAGGAACACACACCTTTACAGAATGAATATTTTGAGACTATCTGGATTTTATGGTAGTAGATAGAGAGATAGATATTTTTACACCAGTTACAATCCATCAATAGGAATATATTCCTATAGTTTAAGTTTTGAGCATTAAAAATGTTTTTCTTATCTATTAAACTGCATCAGATTATAAAATATATAAAGATTATACAATTTTGGATCACATTGTGCTGCAGAGCCTGCTTTTATCAAAGTGCTCAATCTTAAAATACAATTGGAAAAGTCATTCCCCTTGAAGTTCTATTTAACTGTGCTTGGATGGAAGTCTAGAAATATTTTTATGCAATTGCCAAGAGGCTTGCAATGAAGCGTTTTTTAGAATGTACTCAATGAGCTGTTCACATTACAGTTTCAGAAGTGCACTTAAAAGCATCTACCTGTAAACTTGTAGAGGTCAAGTTTGTGTTTTTGTTTGGTTCCCTCGACGACCAAAAGGCGTGGCTGAGAACTCCCGGGCGGAGTGCTCACCGCAGAGCACATGATAGGTTGGGAGTGTATGTGTGCATGTGTGTGTATGTGTGTGCCTATGCCAGTGAATGCAGCCCGGGCACTCAGGCTTTTACCGCCCCATGTTGTGAGTCTGTAAGAATACAGTCTCCTGCCCCATCGCCCTGCCCTTATTTTTCTCTGGTGATTCCATCCCTCCCAGCTGTCCCGTTGGACTTTGCGAATGACGGCCTAAGGATAAAAGACCTCAGTTTTCAAATCAGGTGCACCTGGATCCATTCCCTGCCCGGCCGCCTAATTGCTGTCTGACCTTGGACGAGTTATGTGAACTTCTTTGAGCTACAGCAAAATGCAAAAATACCAGGGCTGCAAGATCGGTATCACTGTGGGGATTAGCTGATGGCAATCAGTGTGGCATCCCTGGCACTGTGCAGGAGCTCCTGTCACCACTGCTTTCACTCCAGGGGAGGCAGCGTGCCAGGAAGAGAAGGGTAGAGACCTTGGAGCTGGCCAGCCTTGGGTACAGAGGCCAGCCTCTGCCATCCACCAGCTGTGTGACCTCAGGCAACTTACCTAATGGGTTTGAGTCTTTCCTTCCTAGGGGGTCAATGGATGGCACTATTTCATGGGATTAAAAGATACTGTATGTACAGGGGCTGGGACAGTGCTTGGCAGTAACTGAATGTGTAATAAATAGAATTCATCATGCTTATGGATAGCACTTCTGCCATTTCCTGCGGGTTTCGATACCTTCCACCCCCAAATAACAATAACATAAAAATCCTTCCCCAGTTGAACTGATATTTTACCTTCAGGAGTATTTAAGATGGTCTCCAGTCTCTCTGAAGCTCCTGCTACATTAAGGCAAATACCCACAAGACAGCTGATACCCGCAAGAGGAGTGGAGTGGAGTTCTTACCAGCTGCTCTCACTAACACATTGGAGTGACTAAGGTCTTGCAGAAATGTGACACAGAGAAGGAAGCTTCCTTGGGGATGAGATAGAATAGCTTATGATCTGTCCTCCTATTCTTTTCCCTCTCAGTGTCTCTGATTGTGCCAGAATCCGAACTATCTGCAAAGCTGCATTTCAGAGGTGGGAGGGAGAGAAAGAAAGGAGAGACATACTCGCAGTGATCCAGAACTTTAGAAAATCAAATAAAGGATCATACTGAACTTGTCCCCCACTTCATGGTGACCCTAGCACACATGGGGCTGTGATTTTTTTTTTTTTAAATGGGGCAAACTTAGGATGAGCTCATGCTGCTAATTTGACACAAATTGCATTCAGGTGTTAGAACTACAGGTCTGTGCATAGAGCTGCTCTAACCTAGTGTCTTGGCTGTGGGTTCATTTCTCACAATGTGAGCAAGATTGCGAAGACAGCGTGACAAGAGGTGAGAAGGCTGTGACATGTAGAAAGGCCAGTTCTGTTTATCATTTGCTTGTAGTATATTTCTCAGACTCTCAGAGACTTCATTCAGTAAGTTTTGCCATGGTTGCAAAATAAGGTTGCAATAAGGTTTGCCATGGTTGGGAATGAAAACAATTATGAATGAAGTTTTCACTCTTATGTTTTTTTAATGTTCATTTATTTTGAGAGAGAGTGAGAGAGAGAATGCACACACATGAAAGCGGGGTGGGGGGCAGAGAGAGAGAGGGAGAGAGAATCCCAAGCAGATTCAGGGCTCGATCTCATGAACCTGACCCCCCAAGATCATGACCTGAGCCAAAATCAAGATCAGACACTTAACCAATGACTGAGCCACCCAGGCACCCCAACGTTTTCACTTTTAAAATTTTGCAGCTGTTGGTGTGCTTTCATGGGACCCAGTCTTTCCCCCACCCCACTTTCCTTTCCAATATATATATTGCAAATGGAGGAGCGCCAGTTTCTTACAAGAGCTCGCTGGCCTTAGTTAGCAGTTGGTTGAGATATGGGCATATAACCCAATGCAGGCCAGGTAATTCTTACTTCAGATCTGGTGGCTCTGAAGGATGAGCTAGATTCACCAAGGGGTACCACATAGAGTCACCAGTGTCTAAGAAATCATACCAAGGCCAAGAAACAGAGATGGTGGGCCCTCTACCACTGTCCTTCCATGGTTGGATTAGATGAGCTCTGAATTCCCCATTTTACTTAACCCAACTTGATTGGGGGGTTGTGTGTCTGTGTGTGTGTGTGTATGTGTGTGTCTATATGTGTGTGTACACCCAAGAGTCCTAACTAATAATGAATCTCTAAGTGAATGGCCTCAATTAAGCTAAATGTATGTCACTGATGATTTCTGTGTGTCAGTGGAATTCCAGCCTCTCCGTTGGTCTTAGAAGGCCCACTCAGTAGTTTGGCTATCAAATAGAAGATGAACTTAGAGAGCTTTTCTGAGATGGTGACTTAACAAAGTAGGATCATGGTAGTAATAATGCCTATTCTTTCTGTTCCCCAACTCACCTTAGCCTTTGGTGGAAATAACCTCAGAGAAGCTCATGTTGAGTTTACAAGGTGGCTACCACAGCCTCTTGGGCTGCAGACATCGGCCTTGAATCTAACATTTCCTCACTGTCCTCAGGAGGAGTTCTGAGCAGCATTTAATTACACCAACCTGTATCACGTGACCACTGGGCCCCATCAGTGTGACCAGAGGAACTGGGAGGAGGGGCACTGATTGTTTCATGCTGGGGGGCGGGGGGAGTGGCAACGTCACATGGAAGCAAACGGATGGATTGGGAGATGAAAGGTTCTCCAGATGCAAGTCTGGGTCACTTATCAAAGGAGGGAGAAGGAACTGTCCGTTACAACAGCACAACCATTTTATTTAAAAAGCAAAGCACTGGAGGGTGCATGGCTGCCTCAGTCCGTAGACTCTTGATCTCCGGGTTGTAAGTTCAAGCCCCATGCTGGGTGTACAGATTACTTAAAAATAAAATCTGTAAAAAAAAAAAAAAAAAAAGAAAGAAAAAGAAAAAGAAATAAAGAAAAAGCACAGGACACAGAAACGTTAGGTTCCATATCCAAGTATATGTAGCCGCTAAGTGGAACATCTAAGGCCAGAATGCACACCTTTCCTTTTGGGACTCTTCCAGCTTTCTTTTCGTGATAATGCCCATTATCCATGGTGTACAGGATTTTCAAGATCTCAGGGCATAAGGTGGTGTCGGTCGAGTTAAAGTAATTTCCCAGAGACCCAGAATCTTAGTTAATGATGACATCCACTTTTCCTGGCAGAGTGGGGATTGCCGAAATGTAGTGCTGTAACTCAACTTGCCTCATTGGTGATAAGGGAAAGACGGAAGATGGGATACAACTGCCCTTTGCTGGGGATTAACCCTGAGCAACCAACCTCCATATCTTCGTGAACTTGGCCTTCACAGTCAGGGTTAGTCCCCAGAGCCCCATCTTCAGCACGCAAGATGCTAGGACAGTTGATGAATGTGTTAATTGGCTAGAGCTGCCGTAACAAAATGCCACAGACTGGGAGACTTAAACAACAGAAATGCATATCCTCACAGTTTGGGAGACTAGAAGTCCAAGATCAAGGGGGCGCAGGTTTGATCTCTCCTGGGCATCTCTTCCTGGTTTGCAGATGGCTGCCTGCTCACCATGTCCTCACATGGCCTTCCTTGTGTGTGTACGCGTGTGCTGGTCTCTTCCTCTTCTTGCGAGGACACCAGCTCTACTGGATTAGGGCCCCGTTTAGAGTCCTGTTGCATTAGAGCCCCACTCTTATGTCCTCATTTAACTAATCCAAATTCAGCCACACTGAGAGTGAAAGTGTCAACATCTGAATTGGGGGGGGGGGGCACCACACAGCTAAGTCCAAGTCAGTGCAGTGAATTACACGCATACATTTCACAAACATTCCTTCCTTTCCTAGTGTGTGCTAGGTACCCCTTGCAGCTGGGGATAGAGATAGAGATCTCCAGCTTCAAGGAGTCTGCATCTGGCTGGGGGCCGGGGGACGAAGGGACGGAAGTCAGGAGTCACAGAAGACTTCCCAGAGGGGTGTTGCTGGTGCCGTGAGAGGCTGCTGTCCCTGTGTCCCCCTAAGTCTGCCGGACAACGGTCAACTGTGCACTTCTCAATCAGTGTCGTTCTAAGAGGCGCCGTGATGTTGCAGCAATGGCAAGAACACTCAGCCAAGCTCACAAAGTAGTGATGCCCACAGCCAAAGGCAGGGGGTCACAAGTAAATGCACAGAGAGTACATCGGGATGTGACACAGGAGAAATAGGATGAGCCAGGATGGAGCCTGGGAAGTCACCTTGTCCCTTTGGGGTGGCTTACCTTGTTCCTAACAGGAAAGAGAATGGGAAGGAGAAAGCAACGTGTTCCGGGCAGAAAGATGGGGAGATTCTGATGAAGGTAGTGGAGAGTGGCTTTGACTTCGAGGACTTGGGGGGTAGGTGGTGCAGTTCCAATCTCACACTGAAATTGGGTGTATAAGGAGGGGTAACGAACTGAGAACTGATCTTCACAAACATGGGCAGGAAAACTGGTGCTGGGTGGCTGTGTGGCGTCACACGATCGGTGTCCGTGATCGGTGTTGCATGACCACCTCGGAAGGTGCTAGGAACAATGTGAGTTGTTGTGGGCACCGCTGGAGCCGAGGCTGGGAGGCCACGCGAGGCGCTGTACTGACTCCGTGAGAGAGGAGCACAGACTAAGAAGCGCAGGTGAGGTGGGGAGCTGGCAGGGCAGACAGAGGGGCGTTAGCACTCCCCCCCCCCCATTACCGCAGTCTGGGACATCTCTGCGTTTCTCTCATTACCCAGGCTACTTAGGAAAAGCTGTAATAATCACATCATAAATCAGTATAATTTGAAAAGTAGTTGAGTAATGAAAATCCAGCTCAGGACCAGAGATGGAGCCTCTTCAGGCTCACTTGCTAGTTCCCAGCTTAATTTTTAAAATTAAGACACCGTTAATGCGGAGACTCATAAAATGATTCACAATCCAGAATGTAGTGAGGGGGAAGAGAACGTGCTAAATGAAAAAAGGAGTTCCATATCAGAAACCGTCATACTGGGTGAGTGTGCGTGGGGGTCGGGGGCTGGGGTCAGGGGGTGGTATAGTTCTCGATATAAGGCTGTTTAACTATAAATGGCATTTGTTGGACATGTGAGTCACTAAATTTGGAGGAAAATGGGGTTTCCAAAAATAGCAGTTGTACAACATAGAGAACTGAGTTTGGCATTGGAGGGACCTGGCTTTGGACCTGACCGACAGTCCCTAGTACTCCCCTCCCCCAGCTCACACACAGAGCCATATATTCATTGACACTGTACATTTATGCATCTTGGCTTGGTCAAATGCTCAACTTTGAGCTTCTGTTTCTTCATCTGTAAAATTGGGGAGATGCCACCTGCCTCCCACAAAGGGAATGAAATAATGTGCAAGCTAGCACTTAGTGACTCTAACTGAGTGATCACCACACTCCCCCCGGCACCCTTCTGGAGTTCTCAGGGAAGATGTGCAAGGAGAAATCAAGGTTGTGGTTATCTTTGGGGTGGAGTGACTGGAGAGGGTGGAAGGGAGGCCCCTGAGATGGCAGTTTGTTCATCGGGGTTCTGGTGACACAGGTAAATCGTTTGTGAAAATTCATTGAGCTGGACATACATGTGGGCTTTGCAGGGTATGTTCTTCAGTCAAGAGTTTCAAAAATGAGTGGGCAACAAAAATTCCATTACACCTGGTTGATTTCAGATTTTCATTATGCACATGTAGTGAACCTCAGAATTCTTACATGATTAAAGATGAGATTGTCATAGATTTTTATTAAATCTGGTAAAACACAACAAGAATTTCTCTCACAATTCAAGTACGTTTTATTAAAGCCCACCGAAACTGTGTGTTATTGATACTGTTAATACAATATTTAGATTCAATTTTGAACATGCCAGCTGGCAGAGATTATGGAAATGTCAATCTTACCCGAGAGTGGGCTTTAAAAAAAAAAAAAAAAATCAGAACCGGAGAGTTAGGTTCTTAAATGTAGGTTAAGATAAATGTATGTGACTGTAAGTGAAATTAGGGGAAAAAAATGACAACTCTAGCAAAAACTTTGAGAGAAGGAAGTTCTTCGCCAGAACACATAGGAGACTCCTACAAGCTTGAAATTTTTACCTAAACAAAAGTGGTTTTTCTTGCCATCATGGTAACTTGATGAATGAATATGTTGGGGGGATAGTTGATGTAGAAATCGTTATTAAAACCTTGAAACTTTTGTAGCAAGCATTTTGCTAGTGAAGAAGACCATGTTTGAAAACTTTTGAGATTGAAAAACAGGCAGGCAGAGTGGGAAATGGGCGAAATGGTTTATAGGTTGTCAAAAGGTACAAACCTCCAGGTATAAAATAACTCCTGGAGATGTAATGTACAGCATGGTGACTGTAGTTAACACCACTGTTGCTGCATATTTGAAAGTCGGTAGAGTAGATCTTAAACGTTCTCTTCCCGAAAGGAAAAAAACAATCTATGTGCTGTGATGGATGTTAGCTAGACTTATGACAGTGGCCATTTTGTAATGTATAAAAATACCAAGTCACTCTGTGGTACACCTGAAAATAATATAATGTATGTCAGTTATGTCTTGATAAAAGTAAGAACAGGGGCACCTGGGTGGCTCCATTGGTTAAGTGTCCAACTTCAGCTCAGGCCATGATTTCACAGTTTGCGATTTGAGCCCCGCGTTGGGCTGTGCTGACAGCTCAGAGCCTGGAGACTGCTTTGGATTCTGTGTCTCCCTCTCTCTCTGCCTCTCCCCCACTCATACTCTATCTGTCTGTCTGTCTGTCTGTCTCTCAAAAATAAACATTAAAAATTTTTTTAAAGTATAAATAAAAAATAAAATGAGAATAAGCAGACCAGTTACACCAAGATTTGTAACTTCCAGGGAAATATGGAATAACTAGGATCTTGTTCAACTGAAAGCACATAGAATCGTGCTCATACCTCGAAAGCTGACCAGAGGAGTGTCCTTCCTGCAGCATCTGTTGAAATGATTGAGGTGTTCAGGAAAGCCTCCCAGAGCTCTGAATCATTTGTTATCTTCAACTAAACTATAGGGCCCTGTGTATCAGTCCTTTATAAATACCGGCTAAATGGCCAATGCTGGCTCTCACATTTTCAGACCTCTTAAGGATGTGTTGTAATGATTAAAAAAAAAAAAAAAAAAAGTTTAGTGGCATTTGTACGTTAATACTCAGGCATGGATCTTGCCTTCAGAGTGTTCCCAAGCCTAAGGCTGTGTGTGACACTGCTGTAGTTCAGGGACAGAGAAAATCTCAGAAATGTCTGTGTTTGCTTTCCCGAACGAGTTAGGACAGTATTGCAATATGCTTTTTCTTTTTAGTTAAGGTTAGATGCCCGCCTGTTCTAATTTTGACAAGTTGCACTGTTGAATACACATTAGAGTCTACACACCAAATGTTTCTGAAAGCCTTTCTTCATTTCCACAGTCAGTCCAGACCACGCTGGGAGGTGTCAATCGTGTGGCCTGTGTTCACACCCTCCATCGGCCCTTCCAGTATTTTCATCTCCGAGATAGGACAAGAAAGTACACACCCTGGTTTGGGGGGGTGGGGGGTCACATCGTGGTATAGAATCACATTGTGGGAGTCCTTCAGGCACGGTCTCTTACGTGTCTTAGCATGATTTCTAATTTGTCCACACCCTCCCCTCACATCTAATAAAAAAAAAAAAAGTGCTTGCTTACTGTTTTTCCTTAGAGCAGGGTAATTTAAATAGTATTTCCTGTGTATTCAGGATCATTATTTCGATGATAGGAGCCGAGTGCCACAAATCACATCCTGGCCTCCAGGTTGTGTGGTGCCCATGTGTGGGGACCAGCTAGAGTTACAGAATTGCAGAGCTGGGAGCTCTCGGAGACACCGAGCTGGGCACACCTGCGATGAACAGACACGTTAAACGTGGCCCAGAGAGCCAGGGCTGGCTGTGGGTCGTAGGGCAAACGGTTGGCTATACCAACCCCTCTCCAGGCCAGTCTAGCTCTCCTTTTCTGCCATCCTTTCAAATCAGAGTAAATACCCCATCTCTTCGTGGTCTGCCAAAGATATGGAAAGGGAGAAAAGAAACCCCAAGCTATGTATCATAATCCAAATCAGTAAGGTAAGTAAGACTGGATACTTCTTCCTCTCCATACTGGCACCAGTCCTGGCCTGGAATCCCAGCTTTCTACTCCCTCACAGTATTGTGTCTCAGGTCTTGGTTTCTCCATCTGTGAAATGGGAAATACGGACACCGCCCCCCCCCCCACCCTGTGCTAGGTTGCAGGGAAGATTTACGTGGTATTGCGTCAGTGCCTGGCATACAGTAAGCACTTCATAATTAGAAGCTACCGTGCAACCATTTGGTAGGTCTGGCTCTTCTTAGGCTCCTTCTGAGAACTTGCATGTCCCCGCCAGCCCTGGGTTTGAACCCAGCCCGCTGCTTATATGTATGGTCCCGAGTCCAGCTGAGGCCGAGCCCAACACACATACATGAGCAAAAGAATGGAAGGGCAGATGCTGAAATGAGCCATGGAATTTTGAGCCATGGAATTAGGGGGAGTTGTTTATTCACAGTATACTGGCTACACTAAGGATTATATTGGTTACACAATAAAAATGTATAAAGGAATAAAAAAATTTTGTAGCTGCTAGTTTATGTTCATTAGGTTATTGTTCATGGTTAGTTTAGATCTTCAAAGATCAAACAGTGTTTGCGAAACTGTAAAATGGCAGAATATCTAAGATGTTCTGAGCCACTTCGATATTAGACCAAAAAGAAGCTCTAGATCTCACTCCTCCTCCTTGTGCCTATAACATGTGCACCTGAGAGTCCTTGCCTTTTAAATAAATATGAGCTATAAATTGTTTGTGAACGAAATAACTAGCCGCAACAACCGAAGCACTCAGCCTTCAGGCCCCATTGCCCCTACACATGAGGCCATGGGCAAAGCCCGATGCGCCCAGGCAGTGCTGGCAGGAGACCTTTGGCTGGTCCCTGCCCTCCTGATGCAGATGGACTGTTAGAACTAAGAAGGAGAGGGAACTCGTCTCTGTGTTTTAATAGGGCATGGCGACCGTCACAAGCACAGAGGATTTTCCCTGCGGCCCAGAGCTCTGGTCCAGGCTATCAAACCCCACCCCCACCCCCTGATTCCTGGCCACATCAGGAGTGGTTCTGGCTCTGTACCCAAGAGAACAGATCCTCACACAGATACAGAAAAGCCTTTCAATTGGCAGATAACAATCTTTTTGATCACATTTGGAAACAGGTAGTGTCTGGGTAGGTTGGTTAAAAGTACAGGGTTATGTGGGGATAACTGTACAGGCGGTTTGGAGTACCCGGAACTTTTACAAATTCGTACACGTTTAAATTTTAACAACCAGACAGTGTTCAGATATTCTAAACATTTCGTTCTGTCCGATACACGAGGCCACAGACTTCCACGATCTACTAGTACTTGTATATTGTTCCTTAGACCAACCCGATGCTTTTCCATAAGGACCAGCATTTTAGTTCTGTGTGTGGGTCTGCTGCTATGGAAGTTGAGAGGCAGTAGGTTCAGAATTGAATGTCAGGATTCCCGATTTTGAATTTGTACAGCTGTTTTGTTTGTTTTTACTTTAAAACTTCCATAACTTTAATTTTTTTTCTTGAAATTTTTTTAAAGTTTATTTATTTTTGAAGGACAGAGAGACAGAGTGTGAGCCGAGGAGGGGCAGAGAGAGAGAGAGAGACACACACACACACACACACACACACACAGAATCCAAAGCAGGCTCCAGGCTGTCAGCACAGAGCCTGATGTGGAGCTCGAACCCATGAGCTGTGAGATCATGACCTGAGCCGAAGTCGGACACCCAACCAACTGAGCCACCCAGGCGCCCCCAAAACTCTCAGAACTTTAAAACATACTTAACATACAGTTCAGATATGCTTCCAGATGTTTTATGACAACTGGAGCCGATGGAAAGGTTTCCGATGGGGGAGTTGACCCCAAAGCCAAAAAGTTGCCTCTGAGCCGCAGTCTCTACTCTACTTTGACTCTACTAAAGTCAACTTACTTTGGTGCCCATTACCATCTGCTTTAGAACTGTTGTGCTGCAAAGGGCTGCATGTCAATGACTGTATTTAATTACTTTGTCTAACATATCCCACCTTATTCCAAAAAGAACTTGTAATAGATTGCAAAAATGCAGCATAACTAGAATTTTCTTAAAGCACATGCAGAAATCAAGGCAAAGGGAGAATAAAGGTAGGAAACCCAACATTAATATATAAAAGGACTATCGTAAGTTCTCTGTATTGGTTTAAGGGGCAGAGCGGTCAATCGTGAACTTGGCTCTGAGCTTCCTAGTAGCTAAGGCAAAGAGAGAAACATGGTCACTTGTATGGTTCCTTTTATTTTTTTGATCACTTGTATGGTTTAAATGTTCAGAGGATTAAAACTGACTCTTAGAACTGAGGGAAAATACAGAGGTTCCTTGTTACTAATTTGTTTCTTTAGACCTTCAGGTTGAGAGAGAAAGAGGGAGAGGGAGAGAGAAGTCTTTAGTTCTATAGCAGAGTGACAAAGAAGTTGTCTATACCATCTCTTCGGGCGGGGCAATGGCAACAAGCTATGTAGAATCCAGCTCTTCAGTGATAGCCTGGGGACGCTGCCTTGTTTAGTTTGAATGACGCCTGGGGTAGGGCCATGGGATCTGTCATTTTAAAAGCTCCTAAGTGAGGGTTCCCTGGGTGGCTCAGTCGGTTGGTTAAGCATTTGACTTCGGCTCAGGTCATGATCCCACAGCTCGTGGGTTCGAGCCCCATACGGGACTCTGTGCTGACAGCTCAGAGCCTGGAGCCTGCTTTGGATTCTGTGTCTCCCTCTCTCTCTGCCCCTCGCCAGCCCCCACTCTGTCTCTCTCTCAAATATAAATAAACATTAAAAAAAACATTTAAAAGCTCCTAGGTTATTCTACTGTACAGACAGACTTGATATCCGCTGTTTGTAGGTAGTGAGAAACATGTCACTAAACCAGGTGAGTGGCAAGAGCTGGAAACAGCATGTGAGAGGTGAAGTTCATGGGGTGGGGGGTGGGGCGGGGGGCACTGGCCTAGAGAGAAACGAGGGGGGGAGGGCTAAGCCTGAACAGACCCTGAATGGAGACCCTTGAAAGGAAAGGACAGTGAACATACCTTCAAGTTGGATTACTTTAATATTAGGTATGTTTATCATGATTGTAAATTCTTTAAGTTAGAAATATAACACAGTTTAGAAAATGTTTAGCAGTGAACAGGGCTCCAGTGGTGATGGCTTCATCCTAGAGGCAACCACTTATTAACCTTGTCTCTTGTGTTCCTGGCTGCCCGGCACCGAGCTTGCCAGTGCCTCACTTGAGCCTCACTATAGCCTGTGGGGTCAGGGTGTCACCATTGTCCCTGATACTGGCACACAACCAAGAAGGAGAATGGGGTTTACTCCAGATTTGCCCACTGTAGGAGAATCCATAAACTTGGATTCTAAACTGAAACCTTCCGTGGAGCCAAAATAAGATAAAACATGAAATCAGAACTGTTCTGGTTGAACTAAGAGTTGGGGGCTGAGAGGTTCCCTGGCTGAGGCTACCCCTTGAGGCCAGTGTCCTCCCCCACAACGGAAGGGCTATGGAAACCCCACTGCACCAGGATCTCACTGCGTCGCCAAGCAGTGGCCCGCAGTGTTTTAGTGATGTGACTCGAGGCCCCATTTGTCATGGCTCGTGTGTGTGTGTGTGTGTGTGTGTGTGTGTGTGTTCAAAGACCCTCTAGCTTTCAGTCAAGAGACAGATGGTTCTTTCCTATTTGATGATGATGTCTCATTTACTTTTACAAATTAGAAAACAAACAGGAAGTGTCTCCTGTGGTATTTGGGACATCCCGTCTAAGGTTTGGTAAAAGTACACCCCCCGTTCTCATCCATGTGTTCTGAGGAAATGCCTGTGCCCCTGGAGGGAGGGCTCACCAGCACCCTGACCGTGCACTTTGCACAATGCTGAGGTAAAACTTGCCTGCAGATCTGTGATCGAGCATCCTCTCCCTCCAGGTCCGCATCCAGAGATCAGCCAAAGTGTTCCCAACTTTTCCTGGTAAAAAGTCAACCTAGCGGGGAAGCCCAGAGGGGATTTTGAGAGATTTTCTCATCTAGCCTCCTCCCCCAGGATCGGATTATGCACAAATTGGTACTTACAGGTGGTAATTAGTTCTGTTCTTAAGAGATTTCTCTTGAGGATAATTTTACTGCTTTCTCCAATAGTGTGTTTTAGCCTGAATTTCTGGAAGGAACTTCTTCCCACTCTTTAATTTGAACCTCTCTTCTTATGGTTTAAATAAACAATTTCCTTCGGTGCTCTGTGAAGAAGAAAACAAACAATAAAACAACAAAATGGGTTTGTCGCAGGCATCTTATTATAACACCTTGAAAATGTCATCTTCACCATCAAACACATGGGCGGCGTGGGAAGATGGCAGGACTCAGCCTCTAACGGTAGAACGGACATGTATTCGGATGTGCCCCTATGAGTTGGCAGAGGGATTGGTGATAGTGATTAATGGGGGCCCCCTCCTCCTTCCCTGGCTTCTATCGACCCCCCACCACATACCTCCAGGGTAGATGGCTAAGGATGGGGTTCATTTGGCACCTGACAAGAGATCTTTCTCTTCTCAGAGATAACTGGTTTATACACTCGTCAGATCTTTGGCCTCAGAATCATTAACTCCGTGTTTTTTCCTACTGAGCTCACCTGCCACTCACACAGAAAATAATGTTTTGCAGAATGACCAGGTCTTAATAACTGAAGGAGTCTAAACTACACCACTCATTTAATGGGGTTGCAATTCTTTGAAAAGAAGGCTCTCAGAGGTCCCACCTGCTCAGGCTCCTGTTGGCAGGATATCAGACTGTGGTCTCTTAGCCAGATTTCCCCTGAATAATGAATGCTCCGGTGCTGAGCAAGTCAGAAATAGCAATCAATAAAGCTAAACGCCAAGAAGAGGCAGCCCTGCAGTGGAATGATAGAGCGTTGAGGCCGTTGGATGCCAAACCCAATAACGTACGTCCTTCGTCTCTCACAAGTTAGGGAAAGAAGAAAACTTGTAACTTAGGAAGAGTCCTAAGGGATCAGAAGTTGAGGACATACCAGGCTCAGCAGGAATGAGGAGGGACAGACAGACAGGCACTAGAGCAGCAGCTTGGTACACAGATCTCCTGGGAGCTGAGCACCAAACATCTTCATAAATCCTCTGTTTGCAGCTGTGTGACCAAAATAGATCCACACACAGCCTGTTTGTCTTGGCCTCATGGAATGTGGCAAGACCGCGAGGCCCAAGAAGGTAGCCATGACCCCTGCCCCTGCCCCTGCTCCTGGCCCTGCTCCCCTAACTGCTGAGCATGCATCCTGCATCCGCTCGTGTCTGATTTCTGTCCCCACCCCAGATGGGGGGCACACAATCCAACTTTGATCACTGGAGACACCGTCTTACTGATGCATTGACTTTCGTTTGAGGAAAATGGAAACACGTTGTGGGGAAGGCGTTTTTCGTGCCACTTGTTCCGTGAGTGACCACTCCATCTCCCCTTTGAAAATGGCAGCAGGCATCCTTAAGAGGCAGGGCAGTGTGGGGGAGGGTGGCAGGAAGGGTGGAGCTGTGCCAGCAAGCAGCCAGATTTGGTCTTTTTGTTAAGAGCACCTCAGGTGCGCCCCTTGGGTGAATGTTAAGCCCCCACCCACCCCCCGCCCTCCAGACTCTTTGTGAATCTCTGTCGCTCGTGAGCAGGGGGTCTTGTCCCTTAAGTGCACTGGGACACTGAAACAACCCAACCAACAAAAAGCACGAACCACCTGAGAATGGTTCTAGAAGGGTGGCGGGGGGGCTTAGCCTGCAGGATGCACAAGTGGATTGTCACTGATGAGCGTCATGCGAGTGGTGTCTCCTCGGGAGGGGTGTGGGGCAGCTCACAGTCTGCTGACATCTGAGCCCAGCTGCCGGGCCTCATTACTGGTTGAGTTAGAATCCTGTTTAGAGTGTTTTACAAGGTGCTTTGAAAAGAGAAGTGGACCAGGAGCAAGGACTTCTGGTTTGATCTTTGCGCCACTCCCTAATAGCCTGACCGACATGTGCAGTTTGCGTTCAACTCCCTGGGCTTCGGATCTTCACCCAGACCGGGTGTTGTTGGCTGGGATTGTTTGTTAAGTTTCTGCCTAGCTCCTGGCATTCTTTGTTGGAATAGACTTTCATCATAGAACTTTTGCCCTTAATTTTTCTCATTCCCCAAACTGGGTACTGTGCCTGACATGGAGTGAACCGGTGCTTGGTAAATGAATGAGTGACTGAATGAATGAATACAGACCAACAGTGACTTTTCTTACATAGCCCATGTGTGATTTAAATATGGAAAGCCTGGTTCCCTTGGGTTTGACTTGAGTCTACCCAGTTGGGAATTTGGGCACCACTTGAAACATGGTGTGCATAGGAATGAGTCCAGAAAATGGCAGCGTGGGCTCATGGTGGGTGCAGATACAAGTGTTGGCATGACTGTGAACTTCCCCCAGAAGACATTTAACAATGTGCCCTGCCTTCATCCGAGGAAGGGTTCGCTGCTGTCCAGTCGCACGCTCCCATTGGGCCAGGGAGAGCTTCCTGGAGCGGACCCTGGCCTCTGGGAACTTAGCCTTCAGGACATTTGCTCTGCCACAGTTGCTCCACATTCGGGAAGTCTACGTGGAGGAATAAAAAAAGCTCTAAATCGATACACGAGTGTCATTAAAGCACTTATCTCTCCTACGGATCCCCGCTAAGTGCCTCTAATGCATTGTTGGGGCGGGGGGAGTCGATCAACAGAGGGTCCATGTTGGGCTGAGCAGGGAGGGGGTGGTCAGAGAAGGTGGCCTTGAGGGCTCTGGGCCTGAGACACACAGCTCTTCTGGGGCCACCGGGGAAGGCCTCGCGGAGGAAGGGAGTGTTCAGAAGCACAGTTTGGAGGTGAGCCCACCCCCGTAAGCACACAGCACAGGCCGATGGCCCAGCGGGCGCATGTGGCACACAGAGAGGTTTCGTTCAGCAGACAGAGTAATTTTGAACATTTGAATTCATTGTCAATGCTTAAAAATCAGGAAATGTCAAATAAATATGTAGATTTCTGGCTTCTCTTGAGAACCGGAGGTGTAGCAGTGCTGGGGCCGCCTTGCTGAGGGGCGCAGCTGGCTGGGCCTGAATGGCCGCACTCGGTGCAGGTGCCCCTTGCCACTACACCCCCCACTTCCCTCCGGCTTTCCACTCTGAGTCCCCAGTTTGAGAACAAGCTTCCTGGTGCTGTAGGGAAGACCTTCAGGTTTGGGCAATTCAAACAGCCCCGTGGAAGGTAAAACAGGGTGGCGATGATGGCAGTGGAAACGTACCGAACCGCTCACCATGTGCAGGTGCCTGTTCCTGGCACCCTGTGTGCTGTAACTCATTCATCCCCACGAACACCTGGGAAGGCAGGTGCTGTTACGACCCCTGCTTTACAGATGGGGAAACAGGAGTGCAAGTTTCTTTACTGGAAGTAACCGTCCAGTGCTGGACATGCAGTTCGTAAGTGACAGAGTGGAGATTTCCCCCCAAGCAGGCTGGCCCCGGGGTCGGTACTCATGACCGGGGATGGAAATTAAACACCACCAGGTGCAGATACAGGCTAACGCTGGTGCTCAGCGCTGTGTGGTTCATTGCCATGGAATCTCACACAGTCGCTCGGACCTGCCCCAGGTACAGAGGAGGACATGGGGACTTGGAGAGGATGAGGGATTTCCTCAGGGACACAGCTGGTGTTCTGAATGAGGGCAGCAGAAGCAGGAAATCCTGGGGGATTTTAAGAAGGAAACTGGGATCTTAGGAAACACAGTGACAGCGAGAGAGAGGGGCATAGAGGAAGGAGGCAAGAGATTTACTGAAAGAATCGAGACACATGTCTGTACATTCCTTTCTTTTCCAAACAGTGCTGTGTTGTGGTTCTCTTGAGTTAACTTGACATATGTTTCTTGGTGCTCTAGCCCAAGAGGAATTAGCTCCCACTAGCCAAACTTTTACCTTAGGAAACGACTCCAGGAATGAAATAAGATCTGATCTCTTCTGTGCTCTCCACTGAGATTTCTGCAACCCGGTCTGTTTCGTGGGAAAGAGCCATCTGATCTCCGGCATGGGCAGCATTTCAGGGCAAACAGGAGGGACCAGGCCTAATCGAGTGATGAAAATTTGAACCGAATCTCTGCCTCGCAGCAGTGTAGAGACGCGCCGGCCCTGAGCAGCTCTCCTTGGGGAGCTCCTTGGATTCACTCTTCCAGAACCTTCATGCCCTAAAGCGAATGCTAGGTTCCTGCTGGAGGCCCTTATCCACAATGCCCGTGAACCCTTCCGTGAATAAGGCAAGAGGACACCTCCAAACGCATGCTCACTCCATTTTTGGTCCCCCCAGGCCCAGACAATCTCACATTATGCCTTGATGAGCTCTGACAACCCGGGGCAGCAGGGGACCCATTTATAGCTGAACTGTGGTAGCCACGGCCTGAGTGACGCAAAGCAGCGCGCTCCTGCCTGGCACAGTCCGCCAAGATCAACACGGAGATAAAACACCAGACACTCAGTGCCCTTGACAACCCCCTTCTAAGTTCATTCTGACCTTGTCTCCCGCCTCTGAAAAGTGACTGTCCTCTCCAGGTGAATCGGGTGGTTCCCACAGTCCTAAATTTACCCACACTTCGAGGCCACACCTTCATTGTGGTGTTTTCCATACCCTTCGTGGAAAACCTCTGTAAGTTTTATATTCTGTTTCCTACTGTGTCTATTAATATAACAGTGTTTTTCCTTTTAACGATGCCTAAATTTTTCTGCAGAATCAAGACTCAGATAAAATGTATGACGTTCACCTTGGCTTCCTGAACATCGCACACCTTGGGTGTGGGCCTGTGGCTCGCTTTGAGAAGCTCACGTAATAAATGTAATCCTACGTTCTATAGCCTGGCTTTGGCTTGTGGTTCACCAAGTTATTAGCCAAGTAACCCCTGTCAAGTCACTTAACCTGTTTTCTCATCTGTTAAACCTGTAAAAGAATCATGACTTTGTAGGTCGTAATCAGGATTAAAAGTGGTCATTTAAATGACAGGGTGTGCTAAATGGCACCCAGAAGACACGAGGTAAATGGTTGCGTCTCAAGATGCAGTTCTTCCAAAGAACTTTCCTTGACAGTTGCAACCAAGCCTTACTGTCTAAATGTTTACTTAGTCTATTGCAGAGCTACTTTGTTATTAATTTTTTTAATGTTTATTTTTGAGGAAGAGACAGAGAGAGACAGAGTGCCATCTCGGGGGGGTGGGGGGCACAGAGAGAGAGGGAGACACAGAATCCAAAGCAGGCTCCAGGCTCTGAGCTGTCAGCACAGAGCCCAACACAGGGCTCGAACCCACAAATTGTGAGATTTGACCTGAGCCGAAGTCGGACGCCCAACCGACTGAGCCACCCAGGCGCCCCTATTGCAAAGCTACTTGGCATCTTTGAATCGTTGGACTTTGGATTTGTTATGACTTTTGTCCCATTGTTTCTTAATGCTTCAAGGTCAGGGACGTGGATTAGAACTACTTTGTATGTTTCCGAGTAGCTCACTGGTGTTCTATAAGCACATTATGTTATTTGTGTATAGAAATGATTTTATTGATCCAACGCAGCATGTTCTATTAGGGCTCAAATAACTCAAAAATGAAGAAATATTTCATAAAAGGCTTGGCGATTAAGTGGGATCTTGATACAGAAGGACAGTAGAGCATCTTAAGTTAGCCCTTATTAGCTCTGAACACTCAGAGCTACAGTGAGAGACCCCACGGTAGAGCCTGGGCAGCCAACTGAAGTATATCCAATCTCCTACATCAAATATTACCTGTAAGAGTTGGGTGGAGTCGCTCGTGACTGGTTAATGTTATTATGAACATTTAAGTGAACACTTATTTCAAGTTTTCAAGGTTGTTTTGGCACGAATTTCGTTTTTTCAGGTCTCATGTTCTCACGGGTCTTGGAAGGTTTGGAGAACAGAAGCACTTGAGTGAGGGACCTGGCTTCAGACTCGGGGGAGGGTCGCAGGCTGAAGGGTGGTTTTGTGAGCGAGGGCAGGGGGCACATCGAGGCTGCAGGAGGCCTCTGGGCAGTGCAAGGTGGAGCGGGACCGCAGGCCGGATAAGGAGGGAACAGTGAGCGCATCACGAAGACACAGGGAGGCACCAGCGGGTCACCAGCTGAAGTTTGGCTGGGGGCGACACAAATCTGGCACTTTCAAATCCTAATCTTTTTTTCTTCAGGTAGGTCTCAATAAAGATCTTGTTTGTTTGTGTTTTTCTAGTCAGTGGGATGGCCCCTGTGTTAGTCGGGGGGCAGCAGAGGTATTTTCTTCTGGACCATGCTGCGCCGCTCCCCGTGACCCTGGCAGAATAACGTGGTTTCTCAGGCTCCCGTTCCTCAGATGTGAAACATGGGGCTTGGTCTGGGAGGCACCAGGGGCTGAAGTCGCCGTGACTGACTCTGTTCCATCTCTGTTACTTGGTAAACTGGAGCTTTTTTATTTAGGGACTCTGAAACCTGAATCTCATGTAATATGTGTGTGTGTCACGAAGCATTAAGCATTTTTTTTTCAATAATTAAAAAATGTACAAACCATTGCTGGCTTATAGGCCAACCGCACAAAACCAGATTTGGGAGCGCCTGGATGACTCTGTCAGTTAAGCGTCCGACTTCAGCTCAGGTCATGATCTCACAGTCTGTGAGTTCGAGCCCCGTGTTGAGCTCTGTACTGATGGCTCAAAGCCTGGAGGCTGCTTCAGATTCTGTGCTTCCCTCTCTCTCTCTGCCCCTCCCTTGCTCATGCTCTGTCTCTCCTCCTCTCAAAAATAAATGAACATTAAAAAAACAACAACAGATTTGGCCTGTGGGCTATAGTTTGCAGACTTCTGAGTTAGGCCGTCCTTTCTCTGAGGCCAGAGGCTTTCATCCAGGTTCGCGTGACAGCCCTGGGTGCCACAGCGTCTCGTCTGGCATCGCGCACCATCACTGGATTTGTGTCTGTCTTTCCCAAACACCTGCCGAGCAGGGACTGAGATTTCCGTCTACCGCCACAGTCCCTGGTGGATAGTAGGTACCTGCTGAATGCGTACAAATGAATGGTGTAGCATTTATCCCACCTGCAGACGGCTGTGTCTACACGAAACATCAGCAAATTATCATTTCATTGCTGGAACACAACACCTGTTTGGATGGACCCACAGTGGAGGGTAGTTAGTAGCGTGGCCGGGTCTGCGCTGTTGAGTTGTCGTTCCAGTGCTTCAAAGGCTGTGATGCTTGTAAATAAATTCTCACTTGGCAGCCACTGCTCCAGGAGTTCCTCAGCAGAGTGGCCGGGATTGTGAGTAAGGGAACACGCTGTCAGACGGAAGGGGCAAGGGCTTGGCAGAGGAGGGTGGAGAAGAGCTGGGGAGGACAGCGGCAGGGCCTTGGCGGCTAGAGGTGTCCTATAAATACCCCATGTGGGTCCGCAGGAAATTTTAGACACCTTCCTCTCCACTGTTGGCAGGCTTTGGAGAGTACAGCCTATCTGTAGAGTCCAGACTCTCGAGAGGCTCATTTGAATCAGCCCCTGAAATATTTATTTTATCCCTTGTTTGTAATTTTAAGGCAAGAGCTTTGTAATTTCAACTGCGGGATGATGTTCGGTATTCAAGGACGGTGGTGTTTGCACTGGCTTCCGCTTTCCCGTGAGAGCGATCCGAGGCACTCCGGGAAGGTAACTGCACAGAGCGGTTCAGCGGGCGGATCTAATGCCAGGATGCACAAAGAAGAAATTATGACCATTTACTTGTGTATTATTTTCGCAATTTGAAGCACTTGAATTCCAGAGCTCTTAAATCAAGAGGTTGAATTCCTGGCATTTTAAAGTAGACCACTTGAATAAGCTGTTAAACCATTAGAATGGCTTTTTAAAAAATTCACCCGTTTCCTGGATCATTTGCTCTTGAGATTTACTTAATTGAAGTTTTTGCCTTTTCATTTGACTTCAAATCAAAATGATTTCTACAGTGAAGGAAGTTTTAATTTTATTCCTGTGGGTAGGGTAGATTTCATACTTCAGTCTGTTCCTCAACAGGTGAAAGCAGGCAGTTCTCCGCAAGCCTCACTTAGCACTCAGGGAGCATCTCGTGGGCTTCTGGCTAGAGAGGTGTTGTGGGCTACGTACGCTAGGTGGGGTTCTGGGCCCTTCCTGATTGCTGTGTGTCTCGCGAGGTGGCCTTTCCCTGCTCGTGTCCTCAGGAGTTTTTTTTTTTTTTTTTTTAATGTTATTTATTTTAGAGCAGGGGAGGGGCAGAGAGAGAAGGAGACACAGAATCCAAAGCAGGCTCCAGGCTCTGAGCTGTCAGCACAGAACCCGACACAGGGCTTGAACTCACAAACTACAAGATCTTGTCCTGAGCCAAAGTCGGATGCTCAACCGACTGAGCCAGCCAGGCGCCCCAGGACTTTATTTGACATAGCACACACAGGGAACAGCTCCACTGGCTTTGGAGATGTGAAGAGAACTGGGAATTTTGAAGCATTCTATTGCGTCTCTTTTACGTGGAAATGTCTTCTTTCACACTGAAGTGCTTTTCCAAATGAGGGCCCTGGTGGATGGAGCAGCCTTCTCCTTTATTTTGCAAGTGGTTTATAACCCTGAGGATTAGGGGTTCCAAATGGGGCGGAAATGTGCACAGCAAGGAACACCAAGTTACAGAGAAGATGCAAGAAGCCAAGCTCCTGTATCATTCCATCTTTTGTTCCTTCCAGTGCCTTTTTGAAGCCCCGAAAGGCCAAGAAATTTTGAAATGAGACACCTACAGCGAATGTTGTTTTTCGCTTTCAAACAAAGAAAACATTTCTTGCCCCCAGATATCTGTGCCCAGAAACACTTTCTTGATATTTCAAGTTTCAGGGTGCAAAAAGAGTGGTCAGCTCTTGGTGAGCAGATCAATGCGACCTTCATAATGCTGGAAAGCAGACCGAACACCTGTGTATCTTTTGCATTTGCTTCCCAAAAAAGGTATGTGCATTATACCTGATTTCCCCCCCTTTGCCTTTATTAGTGTTTTCGTATTCCTTTACTGCGTGAAAACTTAGAAACTCCAAAACTTAAGTTATCCATCTCTGCTCCTGCTTTGCGACGTGAAGCTTTGGTTTTCTCTTGTGTAAAAATCCTTGTAGCAGCGCCCACTGTGTATTCCACAGCTCTTCAACCGCCCGACGATATATGTCTTTGTTATCTCCTGTCTTCTTATCACACCCTAAGAATATCAGCTGCGAGAGGCGGAGACTTTTCTTTTTCCATTCATTGCTGTGTGCCTGGCATTTAGAACAATCCCTGACACATAGTAGGTGCTCATTTAATATGAATCGAAGGAAATGAACACAGAGGGTGCTCAATGAAGCAAAGAATTCGGCCATAGTTATTCCGAAGGTCCTCTCTGGGTTTAACATTTGACCGTCCATGCCAAAAGCCCTCCCTGGAAACTGTTCTGACACATTTTTGTACGCGTAGTAAGGATAACAGGTTTCACAGACCCTCATCTTGACTTCTCGTGTGTTTCCCTTCTCTCTAATCTTAAAGAAGAAAGCAAAGTCTGGGGAATCTTCATTCTTGTAGCTCTAAGAAGACAAGGTAAGTGGTTTTTCTTTACAGTCTCCTTTGAAGTAAAATTCTTATACGGGTCTTATCCTGAAGGGCAAATTTCTTTTTGTATATATATACATGTCAGCTTATGTATTTAGCGCATGCCCAGCGCCTATGGGAAATCAGACAGAAGATCTGGAAAAAGTATAATAGCTTTGCCTTTTCATACCCTTCACACTTCGGAAGGTTTTCATGACAGTTGGTAGGTCAACTCTGAACATATTTGGCCATAGGCAGATTCCTGCGTCTCTTTGCTTGCCGAAGATACAATCGAAGGACCTATAGATGACATTTGTAAGTATGGGTTAGAAAAGGGAAAATATTTGAGGATTCCTGGATTATTTGGAGAACTCGCCTTGGGCTGCATTTATATTGTAATGTCAAGTGTAAGGTCGGGCAAGGACACTAGCAATGTAATCTGTTTGTGTCTAAGAAAACATTTTGTCTTTTGCAGAGACTTGCTTTCATTTCGCTTGGTTTTGCAAGGTGATTCTGCCCCAATTCTGAATAAAAGGCATTTTAAGATACCTAGTGCTAAGATTAACCGTATGTCTCTACCAGTTGACTCTGAGTTGGGTTTTGGGGGATGGGTCGTTGTAACTCTTCTGAGCCTCTCTGTTAGCATCAGCGCAGAGATTTTCTTGTGTAGCCAGGGCTGAATATAGCTTTTTATTGTTTTCATTCTCCTGCGAGATGGAGCTTAGGGGAGCCCTTATGTGAACTGATGCATCCCGGAGAGATGGCTCACGTGGTTCCGTTGGCGGATGCGATGCAGGCTTGGCTATGTTTAGATCCTTCCCTCACTGTTGCCAGGTGCCCATTCGTGGCCCTCCCTCACCTCCATGGGTCATGGAAAATGGCAAAATTAGGGCTGTTGAGGTAATTTTTCGAAGCACTGTTATTGTGGTTGACATTGATCATTTGCTACTCCCATTGTAGTTCGTGATGTCAGATTTACTGTATTTACCTGTGGAAGAAGGAAAATAAACCCTCTAAGAAAAGAAGAGGGCAGCATGATTATGTGTTCATCAGGTCATAATGTCGCCTCATCATCTCTGCTTACAGCAGTCTTGTAACACAGCAAGGCTGGTGCAGAGAGGTTACGAAAGAACACGCACGGGTTGTCCAAAGTATATCTAGGTTAAAATGTTGCTATCCTCCGAGCCCTTTTTAAAAGAGGCTATTTATAAGACAGCGCGGGTATTTGTGCTACTTGCATTGTATGCATCCTGAATGAAGAATCAGCGCTTTAAAAAGAACATTAAAAATAAAACCCGTGTTGTAGAAATCTGACTTAGGCAGTCGAGAGAGATTGCAGGCATTGGAAATGGCCACTCGCTTCCCGGGGTTTCTCAGACGCTTACTCTTGGTCATAAGATACTTTGACCTGGCATCTGAGCTCTGCTTTTTTTTTTTTTTTTTTTTTTTTTTTTTAAATGTTCTCGATATGAACACGCACACACACCACCTGACGGTCACTTGGCAGGCTCTTCGGGGATACGAGCCCCCAGAGTCCTAAGAGGAGAGAATTTGTCTCCTCCCCTGCATTGACCTCACCCCGCCTGCGGCCCCACCAGGGGAAGGTTCTGGCATCCTGCTTGGGCCACTTCACTTCTCCCTCCCACCAGGGAGCGAGACTGGTTGAAGAAACTCTTACGTAAAGAAAGCGTAAATTATACCTCAATAAAGCTGTTTAAAAAAAAAACAAACAAGCACCCTGATTAACGGACTAGGCCACTGTTGTGTGAATACTTCAAGTGCTTTTTAAAAATAGCTCCTTTGCTCGAGTGTTTTGGTTCAGGCTATGTATTCTCGGATTGTTTTTATTCTTTTTTATGCATAGCACTGATAGGAAAATGGACAGCTCTTAAAATAACACAGGCAGTATTTGGACGGGATACATTCCCTTCTCCCCTTGCATTGATTTCCCGACTCGCCTTTGCTTTTTTCCTGGTACTTAAACATCAGTTCTCGGGCATTCTCCCAGTGTAATTGTTGATTAAGTGCTTCACATCCTGCGATGATTATGAGAAGATTACTGTATTCAGCTTTTAATCTTGTGAGTGTCAAATATTTTACTCGAATGATATCTTTATTATTATTATTATTATTATTCATAGCTCTTCCCGTTTGAGTAATGCAATCAGGCAAAATAAAGGTAATGCCACAAATTCGGCATTTTTAAAATAAGTGTTGGTCTCAAAATGGAAAGTGCCATCTGCAGGCCATTCTCAAATGCTGATCTGGGCTCTAGGAAGCCGGGATGAGGAACATTTTAGACTTCTTTTGGGTGCAAGTAGCAGAAAGCAAGGAGTTCAAGAAGAAATCGAGATAGGGAGAAGCGTGCTGGAGGCAGAACAGAGGGTCTCTGAGGACCCCGCGGCCAGGCGTGTTGCTGGGAGTGAGCAGAACTGGGGACCGGAAGTAGGCCGCGATGATGGGCAGCGCCTGGGCCTTTTCTCTGCTCCTTTTTTTTTTTTTTTTTTTATTGTCACATCTCAGTGTCCTCTCTGAGGAGAAGAGCATGGCATTCTGAAGAAAGCAATTGACAGTCAACTGCCTGTTGCTTAGCTGAATAAAAGGAATCAGTAGTATGAACGAATAACTCTAGTTACTGTATTCACAGAACCAGCAGACTTTCTGGTTCTTTCCTCAAGTGCCGAGGTCTCTACTTTATAGATAAGGAAACCCAGGTTGGAAGGCCAAGTGCATCACCTCTTATCATGCAGCCAGAAAGCAGGAAGCCAGACCACTTGTCCCAGTTGACTCCATAATGCAGGGCCCAGGTCTGCTCCAGTCGCTGTGGTTGTAGGCTTGGTTTGCATTTCTTTTTCTTTTTTTCTTTTTTTTGTTAACGTTTATTTATTTTTGAGAGAGAAGCAGAGTGCAAGCAGGGAAGGGGCAGAGAGAGAGGGAGACACAGAATCTGAAGCAGGCTCCGGGCTCTGAGGTGTCAGCACAGAGCCTGATGCAGGGCTGGAACTCATGACCTGAGCCGAAGTGAGACGCTTAACCAACTGAGCCACCCAGGTGCCCCAGTACCTCTGCTTTCTTTAAAGAGATTCAGGTGCTGCAAAATGATAAGTAACGCGATCATGTTTTATGGAGTTACAGTAATAAAGGCATATGTGGGTCTGACAAACACAGACACCCATGGCTGGGTTACATCTGGCCACCTTGTGCCACTCAACTGACTGAGCCACCCAGGCGTCCCTTCATTTGCATTTCTGTGAGCTCACAGTGACTTCTTCAAGAGCTGTAGGTGGTTCACAGGGAAGTGGCTAGGTAGATGTTGGCCTGAAGTGGAAAGTTTCCTGGGAATAACCCACATCCTGAGTGATATTTGTGCCCACGGTGAGGACTTTAACCTTGGCATGAACTTTCTGTACAGAAACCTAGACTCCCATCTAGACATTTTGGTCGGACCTCAAGCCGTAGGGCATCAAGGAGTTCTGCAGTTGTCTCACTGTAGGCAGAGACCGTCACAGGGAAAGTTCTGTTTGGCTGAGCCACATGTCATCCCCTACTTGTCACTCAAAAGATGCCAATGTCCGTGATATGGGGGATGACGCTAATTGGAAAATTGAGGCTTATCAGAGTCAGTGCTAACTAACAAAATGACAGAGCCAGGGCGATAGGTACAATTTCTCCAGGAGTGATTGTTGGTGGCAGGTATTGAGTGAGGCGCAGAAACTCAAAGTGTGTGTACAGATGCTATTGCATTGGAGAGGGCAGGGCTTGAGGGTCAGATTCGTGGAGCTGGACCCACCGACCATCCACAGGAGCCCAGGCCAGTGCCTGCTCACTGCACCACTCAGGCTCCGTTTTCCTTTTCTTTTTAGTATGTTGTTTCAAAAAGTCAGGGCTCCTGGGTGACTCGGTTGAGCGCAGACTTCGGCTCAGGTCATGATCTCATGGTTCGTGAGTTCGAGCCTCTCATTGGGCTCTGTGCTGACAGGTCAGAGCCCGGAGCCTGCTTCGGATTCTGTGTCTCCCTCTGTCCCTCCCTCTCCCCCGCTCGTGCTCCATCTCTCTCTCTCTCTCTCTCTCTCTCTCTCTCTCTCATAAATAAAATAAACATTAAAGGGTTTTTTTTTTATCTTAAAAGTACATAAAGATATATAGTAGTCCCCCCTTATCTGCAGAGGATATGTTCCAAGACCCCCAGTGGATGCCTTAAGCTATAGATAGTACCAAAGCCCTTATATACTGTGTTTTTCCTATACGTACAGACCTCTGATAAAGTTTAATTCATCAATTAGGCACAGTAAGATTAACAACAACAATCATAAAATAGAACAATTATAACAATATACTGTCATGAAAGGTATGTGAGTGTGGTCTCCCTCTCTTGAAATACCTTATTGCACTCACCCTTCATGAAGTCAGAAAAAAGATCATCTGCTTTGGGACCACAGCTGACTCGTGGGTAACTGAAACCATGGATAAATCAGAGGGGGCGGCTACTGTATAATGAAAAGTAAGTCATCTTCCTGTCAGAGAAGCACAGCTCCCCAGCCCCCCTTCTCAAAGGTGACTAACATGTCCAGTGTCTCTTACATGTCATTTGATGACTGATGCCTTTTGGTGTCTGTGTGCGTAAGTATGCAGATGGGCACGGGCCATCTGTGTTATTCTGATCATCAGGATTGTTCCATATCAGTGCATATAGAGCTGTCCTCTTTATGGGCTCCAGAGTATTTCACTGTGTGGACGCACCCCGGGATTAAAGTAGCCCCTGGTAGTGCACATTCTGCAATGTTGCAAAGGGACCGTTTGTCACTGTTCATTTCCTTAATTGAGTGAGGTTGAAGATCATGTGTATTTGATTTGTATTTTTCTTATCTCTCCTGTTCATGCCCTCTGCTCTTTTTTTTTTTTCCTATTGAATATTTTTCTTACTTTACCTCCTTTTCCAAAGAGATAATGATTCAGGTGCTTGTCAGTCTGTGAATAGGACTATTGTAGTTTAGAGAGAGATGCACGTTTGCCAGGAAACTGGGGTACCCAGGAAAAGGCCTGACACTGGCTACGGAGGCCAGCTTGGTTTACCTGGTGCCTCTTTCCTCCCCATTGTTGGTGAGATGGGGTCATGCCAAGTTCCTCAGCAAACCTCCGACTTGGCCTTTTCATAGTACAGGGAGATGTCTGCACTACCCAGAGAGGGGCTTGACCAGTTTTTGCTAGATGAACAAAAGAGACAATGCAGCATCATGGGACCGGATTATTTTGGAGGTCAGCTAGTCCTTAGGCATTGACCTGGGTTCAAATCCTCTTGACTCCAGAATTCATGAGCCATGTGCACCTCTTTGGACCTCAGTTTCCTCATCTGTAAAATGAGAATGATAATACCAATGTTGAAGGCTGTTGAGCGAGAGAAATAAAGAAATAACATAATTAAAGTACCTAGCACACAGTAGGTTTTCAGTAATTGATAGCTTCTAGTATTGGTGCCAGTGTTGTGATCATCATTCTCACCATCACCGTAAATCAAATGAATGACACTGGGGGCTTGGGGTAAGCCTGAAGAATTGGCTCATGAGGCAGCCATGTTATATTGCACTTGGACTTCACAAACCTGTTCCAGAGGATGCCGTGAGGTCTGCAAATCATCTTATTTTTCCAAGGATTCATTTGTACCTATGTCAATTTCATTTGTGACTCTAGCATTTTCCCCGCATTGCACCTCTGTTGCTAGTCATAGTACATAATGCCATCCAGTTTTCTGGCCTTGAAAAAGGAGAGTGACTTGAAAGTACTCTTCTTGAATTCTAAGTGGTAAAGATGTAAAAAACAAATTCTCCGCCCCATCCTCCCCCCACTCCTAAGAAGTCTGAGGGACCCCCCCCCCAAAAAAATAGATCTTTCTCTCTGCATCCCTTAAACCCAATTTACGAAATTAACAAAGGAAGATGGATGGACTGAAATAAGACTCCCAGAGAAGAGATCGGAGCCTCCTAATTGATTCCCACAAAGCTGCTGGTTATTTACAACTAGGAAAATTGCCTGCTTGGAGATACCAATTCAGCTTTCTGGTTCCGCTGCCTTGACACGAAGCATTCACTGTGCCTGGCTGGAAACACTCTCAGGGAAATCGGAGTGAGTTACGTCTGACTGTTTAACACCATCTCATTCATAGATTTCTGCCTCTTCCCCCAGTTCATCATTCGCAGTCTCTCTTTTAGTATATAATTGTTCATCTTAAATTTTCATATTTGCTATAGCTGGGTATATGTTAATTACTGACACTCCGTAATTATGTCATTCCTGTGGCTACAAGGGCAGCAAGCTAGAATTCTTCCAATAGCAAGAATTTTAATTTATAATCCCCCCTCCCAAAACCATTTAGAAATTGATACATTACGCTCACACTTTTGATGTGGTTGAGTAAATGCCATGTTACTGATATGCGTTATCAGCTTTTAAGTGCAGAAATGCCCCTGCACTCTACCTTTAGAGACCCGGTATTTTGGTTCATTCACTCAATCCGCCGCCACTTATAGAGCATCCACTATGACCTAGGTGCTTGGGATATATCTCTGAATAAAACAAACAAAAATAAAATATCCCGTGGTTCTGTGTGTAACTGAGGGAACCGCCCAGCTGACCACTAAAGCCACTGTCTGGCGAGGAGTCTATGTCCCCTAGGCTGCTGTACACTTGACCTTTCCCAGCATTGCAATAATGGAGACTATGGTAAGAAGTTAGAAGCCACCAGCAATCAAAGTTATTATTTCACATTAAAGTTTCCCTATATGATATTGGCAGCTGAGACCTACTTGGAAAACATAATAATTTAAAGATTATCAGATTAGTTCCAGACATCCCCAGGGTCTGTGTGCAAATTAAATTAGAGATACATCAAATTGATACAATCAAGAAACAGGGCTGAGATGAAGGGACATGTTCTTGCTGTAGGGACCAGGTAAACAGACTGTTGATACTGCCTGAAGCCACATTCCTCAGAGGGAGATTCCAGCATCCTACCTTGAAATTGACCCCTGGGAATGACTGCCAAGGTTGGGCTCCATTCTGGCACTATGGAGGTAGAAGGATAGGGATTTGCTTGGAAACGGTCTACAGAACAGAGCTGAAGACTAAACGTTCATCAGAACTGGAGTCAGAGAGAATCCTACTGTTGGATAATGCTAAAGCGCAGCTCCTTAGAGGGGAAAGGATTTGGGGGAAGGTAGGCAGTTGAAAATGCTCCATAAGGCGCATGATTGAGTTCCCCACATTCAGCATTTTTTCTAGTGCCTAACATGTGCTAGAGTAAAACCAAAATGGAGGCCCGACTCATGTGGAACTTACATTTCAGTAGGAGAAGCAAGGTAGGCCAGTAGGACAGACGGATGGGACAGCTAGCCAGATGTGATGTGATGTAAAGTAATGTATAGTTTTGAGTCATACAGAATTATAAAGCAGGTAAAGGAATTGAGCAATCAAGTTCTTGCTTTACTAATTATGTCTAGTGTTTTACCAGTTCTTTTTTTTTTTTTTAAATGTTGGAGAGAGAGAGAGCGTGCGCGAGCATGTGTGCATAAGTGAAGAAGGGGCAGAGAGAGAGGAAGAGAGAGAATCCCAAGCAGGCCCCGCACTGTCAACACAGAGCCTGATGTGGGGCTCGTTCTCACAAACCTTAAGATCATGACTGGACTGAAATCAAGAGTCATATTGCTCAACCGACTAAGCAACCCAGCCACCCCCCGCCAGTTCCTAATAGGAGAAGAAAATGCTGCTTGGAGGAGGGGTCAATTTTTTTTTGTTTGTTTGTTTGTTGAGGAGTGTCCCCAAATCAATCCAGAGGTTTTACTGCGTCTTTAAAACCTTACAAAAAGGCCTGAGGAGTCATCCGTGTCTTGTTCTTTCTTTAGCTCTACAACTTAGCCCTTATTCATTAACCTGCTGAACTGTTCATTTTTCAGATTCGATACCATCTCCAAATTTTCTGAAAACCTTATTTTAATTGGTATGGCTTGCTGCTAAATCCAAGCAGCTGAATTTCATGCAAGTTCAATGTCATTTCTTTCAAGAACTAACTCATCTTTCCAGGCTTGAGATACTGAACAAGCAACACCTGGCCTCATCCAAACCCTAGGCATGTATTTTTTGCCCAAGCAATTGTGGATTTCAGCAAGAGACCCATTCTCCTGAATAATGACCTAGATGGGGACGGGAACATACTGAAAACTCCTCTTGTGACAGAAGCACAGTGTAATGTCCTTGATCATGTTCTGTAGGTGACACAGATGATGCACACAGTAGCCAGTTTCTTTCCATTTCTCTACCGTTTGTCAACCAGGAGCCATTTCTTTTTCTTTATAAGGAGACTGAGTTCTACACAGATGTGATTGAAGTCTCTCAGCAAGATTCCTCCAGGGGCCTTCAAAATAATTGTGTGTCTCTTCGGAGTGATGTCAACATTTTCTGGAATGTCAACAGTCTGATTGCTGACAATGATGCCACAAAGAGCAGTTTTTGTTTTTAATTAACCTTTTGAGATAATTATAGATTAATATGCAGCTGTAAGAAATAATACAAAGAGATCCTGTTGTACTTTTACTCAGTTTCTCCCAATGGTAACATCTTGCAAAACTAAAGTGCCGTGTATGTATAATCTCCTCTGTATCTACAAAAAAAAAAAAATTATTTCTGGGATTTGGCTAGGAATTGCATTCAACTTGCGTATTAATTTGGGGACCGGTGATATCTTTACTATATCGAGTTTTCTAAGCCATGAACATGATATGCTTCTCCACTTATTTAGATCTCCTTTTCTTTCTTTCATTAGGATGTTGTAGTTTTTAGCATACAGGTGCCTATACATGTATTTCATTTTTCTTGAGCAGCTGTAAATGGCTTAAAAACAGTTTTTTTTTTGTTTTTGTTTTTTTTGTTTTTTTGGTGTCTACTCATTCCTTGCTAGCATATAGGAAGACTGGGTTTTGTATGTGTGCCTGGTATCCTGAGACCTCGCTGAAGGCTCTTATTAGTTCTAGGAGGGTTTTTTGTTTGTTTGTTTTGTTTTGTTTTGTAGCTTCCTTGGGATTTTCTATGGAGACATTCTGCAAATAAGGGCCAGTTTTAGTTCTTCCCTTTTAATCTGTGTGCCTTTTATTTCATTTTCTTGCCTTATTACAACAGCTAAAACTTGCAGCATTTACATTCAATAAGAGTGGTGAGAACAGACATCCTTGAATTGTCCCCAATCCTAGGGAGAAAGCATTCTGTCTTTCTTCATGAAGCATAATGTTGGCCATAGGGTTTTTTGTAAATGTTCCTTGATAAGTTGAGTAAGTCCCCTTCTCTTCCTAGTTTGGCGAGCATGTTTATCATGATTAGATGTTGAATTTTTCACATGCCTTTTCTACTGTAATTGGTATGATCATATAGTTTCTCTAATGTAGCCTGTTCATATGGTGGATTACATTGATTTTGAAATATTGAACCAGCCTTG
This sequence comes from Cryptoprocta ferox, assembly GCA_028646485.1. Taxonomy (NCBI): domain Eukaryota; kingdom Metazoa; phylum Chordata; class Mammalia; order Carnivora; family Eupleridae; genus Cryptoprocta; species Cryptoprocta ferox. The sequence goes on from CM053560.1 coordinate 13,624,214, forward strand.
CATCCCTGGTATAAACCCCACTTAGTCATAATTCCATTTATATATTCCTGAATTATATTTGCTAATATTTTGTTAAGGATTTTTAGGCCTATGTTCATAAAGCATGTCGGTCTGTAGTTTGCCTTTCTTCACTCCACCTTTCAGAATCCTCTTATGTTTGACTTCTATTTAACATCAAAGTGTTATTAGTTGCATCCATGGGAAGAAGAGGGAAAAGTAAGTCTATTTCATTTTCCTAGAAGCTGACATCCCTTCAGATGATCGCTTTTTCGGTATGCTGTTAAGCCAATGTAGAATTTGCTACCAGAAGGAAAGAAAATCCCTAATTCAGAGCCTGATGAATAGAACATTCTACCAGGTTACCATGGTTTGACTTGCTTGAACTCTGAAAGAAGCTGAATAAAGAGATTTGGACTGAGCCAAGAAGTGGGACCACATCAGCTGCTCACCATCCCGGACTTCCCAGCAGAAGGAAGACTGTTAGGGTCACCAGAGCATCAGGGACATTAGGCATTAGACCAGTACACCCAGATAGAGGCCTTTTGATGAACTTCAGTCGGCTGCTGTGCCCCCAGAATTCATCAAAATGGTATCACCCAAAAGCTGCTGATAATAACGGGTATTTACAGGAAGGTGCTGTGTGCTCTGCGGTGCCTGTCAGGGCTATTTGCCAAATGGTGGTGTGGCAGAAGGGGCCTGGAACTAAGGCCAGGGGGGAGTTCGTCTTCTGTTGTAGACAGATGGTGATGACCGGTAGAGGAGATGGGTTCTCAGTGTCAATGAGAATTTTCTTTCTGCCCTGAGAGCTGATAAATGCTGCGGTATACTGGCTGGAATAGCCCTAGGTCAGCTCTAGGAGTCAAGAGTGTGCAGTACTTGGCAGTCAAAAGTTATAATTTTTTAGAAAGTAGAACTTTGTAAAGGGTTGGAACACAGTCCTGCCCAGTGAGCCCACCAGACCAGAAGACCAGTGGCTGCAAGTGTCCCCAAGGCTAGAGCACTTGAAGTCTTATTAGGAGGAGGGGGGCATCAGGGCACCCCATTGGGATAACTAAAGGCTCAGCTTCTAATCAGCACATGCAAATTGGGGACAAATTACTAGGAACTCTGATCTTCTAGCTCACTGTTACGTCCATGTGACCCCTTGGCAAGATGCCGGACCTTTCTACGGCACTAGAACCCTCACTAGGAAAGGAGGCTCTGGTTGCTACCGTCAAAGGCTCTTTCCGGCCCCCATGTCCAGTCACCCTGTGGCTGAGACCAGACTTTCAGTAAGGACAGTTTGCAGATGAGCCACTAGGAATGTGATTTCCCCTTCCGCTAACAGCCAGCGGCTTCCTGTCTATACTCAAGAAAGGAACGTGTTATAGGGCAAAGCCTCCTCAACCCAGACCCATGTACCAGCCATCGGTTAACTCTGATGCTCCTTAGCTGTGTACACTTAGGCGGAAGACTTCTCGGCCTACCTGGGCCTCAGTTTCCCCACCTGAAGGAGTACCTGATCCCTGTAGCAGTTTCCTATGGCTAGTTTAATGAAGTGTTGCAAACTTAACGGCTTAAAATGCAAATTTATTATCTTCTAGTCCTGAGTGTCAAAAGTCCAAACTGGGTCTAATGGGGCCAAAATCAAGGGATTTTAGGGTGTGTCTTCTGGAGGCTCTAGGGGAACATCCATTTTCTTACCTTTTCCAGCTTCTAGAGGCCACCCACATTCCTTGGCTTACAGCCCCCCTTCCTCCACCTTCACAGCCAAAATAATCAAGTTTTTCTCCCTCAAAATCAATCTGTCCTCCGTCGTTCATGCATAAAGACCTTTGTGATTACATTGGGCCCACACAGATAATCCAGAAGAATCGACCACCTCCAGGACCTTGATTCCCCCATGCTCAGTAACCTAATATGTTCATTCACACATTCTAGAGATTGGGACATAAGCATCTTTGGGGAGAGGGCATTATTCTGCCTCCCATGATCTCTAAGACCCCTTCCAACTGAACATGGTTCCAAACACTCAAGTGCTGGGGCTCGAGTGTCAGCCCTTGATGGAAATCTCCAAGGTCATGGTGGCTGATGGGGTCCAAGAGCTGCTGGTGCCAACCAGTGTCGGCATAAGCCCCTCGCACGGGTATATTCCCCTTCTTTACATTAAATGGTTAGCTGTCTTTGGGCCTTTCTTGTGATTCCCAAGAAATATGGTTACAGAGCTTCAATGAGGGAGTTGATAGGCCACAAGGTTGTAACAGCCCCTGGTTACAAAGTTCTCTCTCCATGGTGAAGTTTTCAAAACAGCAGATATTTCTCTCCATTCTCCTCTTATCTTGTTGCTAGTTTACTTTAGCAGATACTGGCAAGCACCAACTGTGGGTGCAGTGATTGAGTAAGAAGTAACCCCTGCTCCCAAGGAGTGGTAGGCAGAGAGGGCACAAATGACCATAGTTCAAGTGCCACCAAGGAACAGACAAAATAGCATTAGTCAAAGGCTAGATGCAGTCAACTTGGCTTCTCACTGGTGAAATTTGAGCTGAAGCTTTAAGGGTTAGGATTTCAGCAGCTAAGGGTACAGTGGTACTGCTGACAGTGGGGACGTCTGGGCTGAGAGGGGAGACATGACCACGGGACTCGGGTGGGCAGAGAACTCTGCTTTCCTCACCTGCTCTCACCTGTCCAGCCATTGGAAATAAGTATCTTTGCCCCAAATGACCAGTAAAACCACAGTGCCTTTCCACTTACATTTTCCCTCCCACTTTACCTAAAGTGGGCTTTGATCCTCCCCTTATGCGTTTGGGCACCTTGGTTTAGTTTTCAACATGTGATTACCTAGTGGTGGGTTGACTTGTGCCCCTCCCAAAAAAGATATGTGGAAGTCCTAACCCACCCCCGGGTACCTGGGAATGTGACCTCAGTTTGGAAATAGGGTCTTTGCAGCCACAATCAGTTTACATCTTGTAACCAAGATGTGGCCATTGGTGGGCCCTGATCCAGTGGGGCTGGTGTTACTAGAAGTGGGAAGTTTGGACACAGACACACAACAGGAAGAACTCCGCAAGATGACGGAGACAGAGATGGGAGCAATGCAGCTGCAAAGCGAAGGGAAGCCCGGGGTTGGTGGCTGCCACCGGATGAGGCAAGGAAGGAATCTCCCCTAAAGGTTTCAGAGCGTGGAGCGTGGGCCTGCCAGCCCAGCACGTTGGTTTTGGACCTCTAGTCTCCGGAGCTATAAAACAGCAAATTTCTCCTGTTTAAGCCACCCAGTTTGTGGTTCTCTGTATGGCAGTCCTAGGACCTAACAGTTCATACTCAGCCCCGTCCCAGGCTAATTTGCCTTGGTGTCTACCCAGATGACCTTGGGGTGTCAGGGAAGTTCAGTTGTGCCTGTTGAAGTCACATCCGTAGCTAATAGATGGTCTTCGCAGGGGAGTGGTCATCAGAGGGGCACCTCGGTTTTCTGGCCTGTAGGCTGAGGTCTCTGGGGAACTACATTCAGGAGGAGGACAGTGAGGGAGGACGGGATGAGCAGACACAGCCTCCCTCCGATTCCATTCTTGCGGGGAGTCTCCAGGCCCAGCCAATTGGGATGTGGTTCCTATTAGAAAAATTGGAGCTAGACCAGCATCACAAGGTTTTAGGGCAAAGGACTTCAGAGTTCATTTATTCTACCTCCTCCTGACAGATGATAAACTGCCCTGGGAAGCATTGTGTGATTTGTGCAAGGGTCACATTGCTAGTAGCCAAGTGAGGATTTGAATTCACATCTGAAATCGCACACCCAGACCTTTAAGATTTACAGGGACTCTAAAGGCTGTTGTTCTGGCTTCCGAAAGTTTTCTTTGGGGCACAGTATTTTAAGTTACATCTTTTTTTTTTTTTTATGTTTATATTTGAGAGAGAGAGAGACAGTGTGCAAGTGGGGGAGGAGGGACAGAGAGAGACGGAGACAGAATCGGAAGCAGGCTCCAGGCTCTGAGCTGTCAGCACAGAGCCTGACGTGGGGCTCAAAACCACAAGCCATGAGATCATGATCTGAGCCGAAGTGGGACGCTCAACCAACTGCGCCACCCAGGTGCCCTTAACTTACGTGTTAAGACTATTCTGTATTTACTTGGGGAGAAAAAGCATAAGGATTTTTTTGGAAAGAAAGAAGCAAGAAAGAACATGTTGACCTTCAAGAAAGTGATGTGAAAGAATAAGTTTATGACTTTTTAAAAAGTCCCTCGGATATTTAGTTTTACTGTGTGTCATGGAAAAAGAAATCCATCCCTGCAGCCCCCACCACCCCCAGCCTCAGGCGGATGGAAATTCTGTCTGGCTTCCAGCTTCGTTTGTTGACCATCTCACCTGGGTATTGCAGGGTATAGAATTTATTAAATCAGCAGCTATTCGAATGACCTCAGACACCACCAAGTAGCACTTTCAGCCCTGTTGTGACTTTCCTGTCGTTCTGCAGGTTGAAGTAGAGCCACTAATGTTGTTTCAATAGATTTCACTTTCCAGAGTTGCTTTCCATCACAAGTATGGAGTGCCAGGGAGATTCAGTACAGCAGCAGCAATGCATGCACGGCATCTCGGTAGCTTTAAATCAATATCTCTCCTGAAGGTTCCGAGGAATGTCATACACAAGGCACATTGCTTGCATGAGCATCCTTTGTGCTGGGTGCCCTGGAATGTAATTTCTATCAGTAAGACATGAAAGGAGACACAAAGAGAGATCATTTTGCTTGGCAGCACACAATGAAAGGAATTGGGGGGTGGGGGAGGTTGTGGTATTGTTGTTGTTGTTACTATTACTGTTTCTTGGCTTCCTCCAACAAAGAAGTGCTGTGTGGCTTTCAGGAGTCTCTCCGTGCAAATGCATCCTGTCACCAGTGATCAGTGTCCTGCCATTTTGAAATGGCGGAAGTGGCTTTAGCAGCCCTCACGAAATTAATCGTTGCCCCGCCGGGTGCCGGAGACCAGCTTCTCGGAGAACTTGACGCCGTCTCTTTCCTCCTGTCTCTCTCGCGACTGCCAGTGCGCTGTCACTTTAACAAACTATCGCCCTGAAATGGGGTTGCTTCATCCAGGGCTGTGGGAAAACAAGGTTAAAAGAGCAGAGACTTTTGTCGATGGTGAGTAAGTGGGATTAGTTAAACCAATATTGAAAAATGGTTTGCACAACTCCCGGCGGCTCGTGTTACTTCTGAAAGGATGTGCTCGTTCAGCCCTGGCTGGTACAGATACAGTTAAAGCTGCGTCAGGGACCTTTGTTACATAATGCTTCCCGGTTATATAATTAAGGGTCCTGTTTTTTCTTGTCCTGGTTTATATCGATTGGCACGAGGATAGAGGATTGCAACAGTTCATAGTCTCCCGTAATGGGCACAGCAGTAATTTTATTGATTAAAGCGCATGGGGTCTATTGGTTGCGAGGAATACTATAGGCAGGATGAAGCGTGCATATGTGACCAGTTTGTGTTTGAAGAATATAAGATGAGTTTCAGACACATGTATCATCCTACGGATAAGCCCTTTGAAAGAACCGACCTTCAGATTCTGGCTTCCGGGAACCTCTGGTTTCTGCCCCTGTCTCTAGCCGGTCAGAATCCTAAGACAGGCCTGGGTATGGAAAAGTACCATCAAGTGGTGACTGTGACCGGCTGCCGTGAGGCGGCTCCCGTGGCTGTTGCCAGACCGGGCCCAGATACAGGGAGGAAACATAACAACCTAAGGGCAGGTGGGATTTTTGAGAGGCAGGTCCATGCTTTACACTTGAGCAGCTCCCAGCACCTGCTCCATCCCGGCCGGCGCCCAGCCCTTTCGAATGTAAACCGGTAGCTGTAAGTTGCTTCCCCTCCAGCCAGTCGATCGGAGCCGGCCTAGAAATCAGTTTCCCCTCTGTCCCCGTCCCTTACTACCATCTACTTGGTCTTGGAAGGATTGCAGAATAGGCACGTCCACCCCATGCCCCAGCTCCGTAGGCACAAGAAGGATCCAGAAAACAGTATCACATGGGGCAGTCATGCTATTCCTTGACCTCCTCTGTCCCTGAATGTGAGGGTTCTGGGACCTTGGACCCTCAGGAGTAGCCGCTGGTCCCCAGGGGCTGGGTCCGAGTCCTGCTGTAACAACACTCTGGTCCGCAGGACCTCGGAGGGCACCCTTTCCACTCTGCCAAGCAGATCAGATCCTCGCTTTACCCCTAAGACCACTTAGACCTGGACCCACGGCCCCCTTCTTCAACCTCAGCCGCCCTCCCTCACAAGCCCCTGGCTCCACAGCCCCTCTCCCCCAGTGTCCCACTCGCCTCGGTCCAGAATTCCGAGTGGCCAGTGCGGCCAGGAAGTCATGCTGACATCTCATCTCGCACAAGTCCTACTGTCCGTCAGTGCTTCCTTAAAAGCAAGTGCTGATACCAGGTTATGGATAATTTTGATTTTCTCCTTTACACTCTTCTTGTTTTTTATCACGTTTTCTCCAACAAACATGTACTATTTTTCTAATTGGAAAGAAAAATATTTTAAAAGAGCAGCTTGGGAGATGGAAAACAAAAACGAGTAACTTCTTCTTGTTTTCAGTAGAATAGCAACAGCAGCACCTAACTCCCCAAGGTAAATGAGTGCAGAAATAGGAGGCAGGCTTGCTTCTCCTCATCAAGTAATAAATGGCCTTGCACAGGTGAGATGGTGTGCGACATTATCGTCATTATTATCAACCTCAAGTCCTGAGATTTTTTTTTTTTTTTTTTTTTTTTTGCAGAGCTCCTGGGTAATGTGCTAACTCTGGCAGACATCATGGGGATTTATTATGAGGTTGTTGTGAGGCTCAAATGAGAAAATAGATGTGGAAGTACTTTATAAATGGAAGCTATTATTTCCAACAAAAAGTAGAGAACTCTCATCTACATTGGGAAACAAGGCAGACCGCTGTAAGGCTGTATACACAATTTAACATGGAGATAGGCATGGCCCTTACAATCTAAGAACGTAAGTTCATCTGTTGATTAAATAAATATTTTTGAGGGCCGACCACGTGCCTTGAATGGGTTGTGGGGCTTGGGATTTATCCATGAAAAAACAAATACAGAGGCTTTCCCTTGTAGAGCCTTGTGAGGGAGACGGATGAGAAGCCGTACATCTAATAAATTAAAAAAGTAGCCCATCAAAATAATAGTAGCTGTGACTAACACTTCAATCGTGCTTACTCTGTGCCGGGCCTGGTTCTAAGCCCCTTACGTATAGTCCCAAACACCCAGGAAGGTAGATACTATCGTTAACTGCACTGGGGGGAAATGAGCCACACAGAGATGCAGTGACTCGCCCAAGGTCTTGCAGCTAGTAATGCCAGAGCTGGAATTCAGCCTCAGATAGCCTGGCCTTCATTGCAGAAGGTGTTGGCAGGTGTGAGACTGTGGGAAAAGACACAGAGCAGGGTAAGGGATCATCGATTCAGCAGACATCCTGTGAGTGCTCTGTGCTTGGCATCATGTTTGATGCCTGGGGTGCAGAACGGAAGAGGGAGAGCATTGGTGGTATAACTGGTGAGTATAGCCCCCTTCCAGGATGGAAGGGAGAGCGTCTCTGCATGGAGGAGTTCACGGTGTCCTGGGGAAGACGGAGGGATACACAGACGTATTAGTGAACCATGTGATAACATTGTGGGATATACCTGTTTCCTTGGTTTCCTAGGACAACAGAGACACCATGTTGGAAAAGCATTGGTTTCCGTGACCCTAATGTTTAGGGCTAGTGAATGCCAGGCATCGGCCGCCTCCCCTTCTTCTAAAGGCTACAGGGCAGTGCTATCGTAGGCTGTCTTGCCACAGAGGCAGATGAAGCCAGTAGCCACTTTGGTTAGACCCTAGGCCACAGAGCCAAGGGTCTTGGCCATCCTGAGCTCATATTCTCCCATCTACCCCAGTAGGCCCGGTTCAGTTCCCCTTGACACCCTTCTGCTCAGCTGGTGTCTGTGCTGCCGTCATTATTTGCTCTTTTGAATGTCATTCTTATTACCTTTCATCTGTCCTCAGTGTCACACAGAGGGATAGCCCACACAGAGCTGGGTACACAAAGGCCTGTACCCAGCCCTGTACATGGTCCCTTGTCCTAAGACTTGCAGAGGACCAGCTGGGGGAAAACACAAGCCCACTAAAGAAAAGCCCTTGGAAGTCTATTTCCTGCTAGTGAGGGGTCAATAGTGTGTGGTTCCTGCCCAAATGCAGCACATTTGTTCCCAGAATACATCTTCCTTCTGCAGCCGGGGTGTCCTGACAGTTTGTACCGGGACGAGGACTGATCCCAGTTCCCAGCAGTCCTTTTCTCTCCCACTTAGGTGACCCCACAGCCACCAGGATAGAAGGATGTTCTGCCTGCTGAGCTACTATAATCACATGCTCAGAGCTGAGGGTCACAAGGAATTCATAAACACTCTGGTGTTATAGGGAGTTTTTGTTTGTTTGGTTAGGGGTTATGTCTGTTTCCCTATTTCTTTTGTCTGACAAAGTCCATGACTAAGTCTGAATCGTCTTTGCTGTTGCTCAGGATTCATGAGATCGGCGTTGTCACGGGGGTGGGGGGTTCTCCCTTACCTTTGTTTGTCCCCAAGGCAGCCACTCTTCTCTCTTTTCCCATAGACCTGAGCAAGTGCAGAAGAGTGACCATCTTCATGAACATCCCTCACCGGTCACGACCCCCTGCCCCTCTTGGGGCGGTTGAACCAATTCCCTTCATTTGGGCCCGTGGTGATGGTTTTTGTTGTTTGTTAGAAGCCTAGCACTGGGGAGGGTTCCTTCATGGCAAATGTTTCAGTCCTCAGAACAACCCATTTTATGGTTGGGAAAACCCAGGCTCAGAGAACTTCAGTTACCTCTTCCCAGGCACACAGCTAGCAGGTACTAGGACAGGACTTCAGTCCAGGCTTTGAAATTTCAGTTTGGTTTTCTTTCCAGTATACCGCCCAAACATTCAATGTTTGGATTAGAAAGTAATTTCTTTCAGGTGTTATTATATTAGTTCTGAATAAATTCTCTTGTGTGGGGAAATGAACTGAACCTGTCTTCCTAAAGTGTCTTCTTTTTTTAGAAAGGTGTTCACTCATGTAATCTTTTTTTATTTTTTTTTAACGTTTTATTTATTTTTGAGAGATAGAGAGACAGAACGTAAGCAGGGGAGGGGCAGAGAGAGAGGGAGACACAGAATCTGAAGCAGTCTCCAGGCTCTGAGCTGTCAGCACAGAGCCTGATGCGGGGCTCGAACCCACAAACCGCGAGATCATGACCGGAGCCGAAGTTGGCCGCTTAACCAACCGAGCCACCCAGGCGCCCCATAAAGTGTCTTCTTAAAAACACTTCCAGGATCCTACAAGCCATGCCTTTTTCTTTTTTTTTTAAACTTATTTATTTACCAATTTTTTCGGCTCCTATAATAAGCTAGAAGAGGCAGGATTGAAGACTTCCTCCTAATAAAATAAGAAATTGCATTTTCTTCAAAACTGTGCTTTTCTGTCTCTAAACAAGTTATAGATGATATATTAAAATGATGGTCTACCTTACAGGTGAAGAATGAAATGGAAATTATTTAAAGTCACATTTTAAACTGTAGAAATGGGCTCACAGGAGATGCTTATGTATTGTGACCTGTCCATTCCCCACACATTAGCAAGTTTTGCGGGAGAGTTTATTGACTAGACAAAAAGAAAGGTTCATAACATGGTATCCAAGCACGACTTGAGGGTTCATTGATGAGTTTTAATGTTCCAGGCAAATCCCAGAAATTATATTCAAAGCATGTGCCTTGCTGCACTTTTCTAGAGATTCCTTCTTTTCCATAAGACCCTAAAGGACATCTTCATTGTATCCGTGTTCGCTGTTGCGTAACACATTACCATGAATGGTGGCTTAAAACTGGTGTCTTGTAGTCACCCTGGGTCAGGAGTCGGGGCACAACCTAGCTGGGTGGTAGCAAACAAGTGTCAGCAGGTATCTGTTCTTTCTCGAGCTTGGGGTCCTCTTTCAAGCTTGGAGGGCTGTTGCCAGAGTTCAGTCCTTGGGGTGGAAGGATGGAGGTCCCCGTTTTCTCGCCAGGTCTCAGATGAGCGCCACTCGCAGCTGGGTAGGCTCCCAGAGTCCCAGCCACGAGGCCAGCAAGAGACCCTCATTTCTAGTCCGCTAGGAACACCGTCTTGCATGATGGAAGGCACAGGTATCCCCCACGTCTCGCAAGTCCACATTACGTCTGTTTGCTTTTACAAAAAACCTACATTAGTACCTGTGTTCTCTAACCGAAAGATCCCAAGAGGATTTCCACTTTTACACACACCCACAGCGAGCTGTCAGGGGCAGGGAGCACCCGAAGCAGCTAGAGTGGCGCCACCCAGCGCCTTCCCCGCGAACCACAGGGAGCGTCCCCGCATCAAGCCGCCAGAGCTTTGACCTGTGTGAGCACTTGTGCTTTATTTATCTCCATTTATTTTGTGCACCCGTTAGCAGGATGTGTCCTGAACTGTGACCTAAAAGGTGTAACCTTCCAAAGGTTTTTTTTTTTTTTTTTTGTTTCTGTCTGGGAATGCTCAGAATTTTTTTCGTATAAATTAAGGATGATAGCTTCTGCACTTATAAAAAGTTTCATAGGGACGCCCTACTCTCAGATGCTGGGGAAGCCTGTAACCCCGCGAGTGGCCTACCACCCATCACGTTTGCCTTATTTCATTATTAGAAGCAAGTAACAGATTCCATCTTCACTGAAAGGGAGGGAGATTATATAGAAGAGGCCATGACCCACTGGCAGGGTCACCTTAGTGAATTGTCTGCCACAGTCACCTCCTGAAAGCTCAGAAGACCAGTGCTCTGGAATCTGAAAAACTACATGACTGGCATCCTCCAAACATTTCATTCGTTCACTGCCTAGTTATATTACATCCCTAGGAAGAGAAACATGACGGAACGGGAAGAAGTTGATCAGCCCTATTTTATCTAGATGGAGTAGGGCACCATGAAGGGAGAATTGGTGAAATGCTAAGTGAGACAAAGGAGCTTATTCTAGGTTGTGTGGGAGAAGATCCACAGCAAACACCACATGACAGTTTATGTCAATATCATGGCCATATTCGCTCTAATTTTTGTGACAAAAAAAAAAAAAAAATCATGGTTTGGACCAATGGGAGGCAGCCAGACCCCAAAACAGCTTAAAGCGTCTCATTCCTGGGTTCTGAGGGGTGGCAGCATGCTGACTGAGGTCATGCTTGTTTTGCTTGGAGTCTGATTCAAGGTTGATAAAGAAGTTCGAAATTAAATGTGAGTTGGTCTGTGGTAGACTTAATGGGATATTCCCAAAGTTGCTTTTTCTCCTGGCTCTGTTTACTGAGTATATCCGTTTCCTAGGGCCGCCCTAACAAAGTACCACAAACTAGGTAGTTTTTACAACAGAAACGTATTCATGCACAGTTCTGGAGGCTAGAAGGCCAAGGTCAAGGTGCTAACAGGCCCCTCCCCAAAGGCTCCATCTAGGGAAGGATCCGTCCCAGGAATCTGTCTGTCTCCTAACTTTGGTGGTTCCTTGGCTTGATGGTAACATCACTCCTATCTTCACATGGCCTTTCCCCTGTGCTTCTGTGTCTGTCCACAGATTTCCTTTTTTAATAACACCAGTCATATTGGATGGGGGAGGGTGCCCAGCTGCTCTAGGGTGAACTCGTACCTAATTATATCTGCAACAGTCCTATTTCCAACTAAATTTATGAGGTACAGCGTAGGGCAAACAGAAGAATTCTTCAACATAAGAATTCAGGGATGCACACAATTCAACCCGTGTAACACTTACGGAAGAATAATTTAAAATTTCCCTGGCAACCATTCTGTTCTAGCAAGTAAATAAAGTCTCCTCGGTGGATTGATGGTCAGAGACGGTTAGCTTTCCCTTTCCCCCTTCACTCCTCATGTTTGGGAATTTACTATTTTCTCACTAGAATGGCATCCTGGCCTTTTGGACTTAATTTTAGAAGTAAAGCTCCTTTCATTCTGCATCTAAATTGGTCAGTCCTAAACCTATTTCTGGTAGTAGGATACTTGTCCAGGGGTCAGTTATCTGCTAACCCCACCTGTAAGTGGGGTAGGGAATGGAATGGTCACGAAGGAAACAGAATTCTGAGCAAAGATAACACCCATTCATAGAATAAACCCTTTTAAGAGGGCCCTGTGGGGTCACCTGGCTGGTTCAGTTGGTAAAGCATGTGACTCTTGATCTCAGAGTCATGAATTCAAGCCCCATATTGGGCACAGAACTTATTTTGAGAGAGCGAGAGAGAGCGAGCACACTCGTATCTTATTAACCTCTACTTTACACATAATCCTAACAGACTTTTAAAGTCTAACTTTCCAATTCACAAGATAATAGAAGCATGGATATATGTATAGGGCAAACTCAGAGCAGCAGGTGACGGCAGGAGGGGAATCTCACAAAGCTTAAAGAACAAATTCCAGGGGTGCCTGGTAGCTCTGTCAGTTAAGTATCTAACTTGGCTCAGGTCATGATCTCGCAGTTCATGAGTTTGAGCCCCACCTCGGACTCTCTCTGCTGTCAGCGCAGAGCCTGCTTTGAATCCTCTGTCCTCTCTCTTTCTGCCCCTCCCCTCTCTTTTCTCTCTCTGTCTCTCCCTCTCCCCCTCTCTCAAAAATAAATAAACATTTTAAAAAAAAGAAAATTTCAAACTAGATCTAGTTCAAATAGTATTTGTTATGATGTCTCTTTTTGATGTCTTCCTGTGAATTCCAATATCATTTGTGAGTTGTCACCTGTTTTCTTATTGGTAAACATATTCTTAACTCTTCAACCAGATGATTGTCAGAGCCGGGACGTACCCAGCTGTGCCTAGCACAATACCTGAAACAGAGTAAGAGTATCAATAAATCCTTACTAAAGACTGAATAACTAAAAAAGATAATGTCATATATCAAGATGGGGTTTCAAAGCATTTTGAGCAGGAAAGGTTATTCTGTTTACTTTTTGAATTCTGTATTAAAGATACAAAATATGAAACCTTACTTTTCCATAGACTTTTAGGAGCTGTTCAGCGATCTCATTATTTTATTTATAAGCCTAGCAATTCTTAACCATCACTGTTAAGGGGGCCTTTTATTAATGTTTGGTCTCATTTGCAAACTTAGTTAATTAAACTCCTTTAAACATTTTAAACTGCATTTGTAAAGGAAATCGAACATATTAAATTTATAAGGACTCAATTGCTTGACTCAACAAACAAACCTCCCAGAGCACTTAAGCAATTCTTATAAATCTAATTAAGCTTAAAGTATGTTACACCTTATGGTCTTTTAACTTTTCTTAGACTGTATATGACCTTAGTGCGATTTCGACTTAAAATTAAAATGCAAATTGGTGATTTAATTCCACATTTTAGTTGATGTTCCTCTGCTCTTCTCGTAGGCCGATTCTTTTAATTATAACAAATATTTAACATACTAGACCTGCATTGATTTCTTATTTCAAAAAAAATAATTCTACAGATATAATTTTCTTAAGCATTTCTGTGCTTTATTCCGAATCTTCCTTGGGTTAAAAGGTGCTCACTCAAGTTGTCCATGGGGAAGATGGACGCCGCTCCCCTCTGCCTTCCAGAACCTTAGAAACATCAGGGATCTTTGGACATTTCTCTTTGCCAGCACCCACTAGTGCCTCCCCCCCTTCCTGCCCTTGACCGTCCAGTGGCAGAATTGGCACAGACCTCCATCAGGGGCTCCTTGAAGGGACCTTGCAGGTGCCTTTGGCAGCTTTGAGAGACAAAGTCTGAGCAACTTGAGACTTCCGGAGGCTACCCAGGAGCACAGTGCCGTCCTCAGGCTTTTTCTAAATCTTCCCTACCCTGAAGGCGTTCACAAAGTGGACAGACAAGCCCAACACACTTCTGGGAAGCCAGCAGCTACCTGTGTCTGGATGCCTCCCAAGACCTCCCACCCCTCATCTTTAGGACTGTGTGTGCGGTGAGCACCAGTGGACAGAAGTCAGGGGGTGGGGGTCCAGCCGTGGCACCACGGTCGATGGCCTGTATCCCGCTCCCACCCAGTGCTTTGCCCACTGGGGGCCATACGTCAGGACAGCCTCACCGGCTCCCAACTTCCTTTCTTTTTTTTTTTTTTTAATTTTTTAATTTTTTTTTATTTTTTTTACGTTTTATTTATTTTTGAGACAGAGAGAGACAGAGCATGAGAAGGGGAGAGGCAGAGAGACAGGGAGACACAGAATCCGAAGCAGGCTCCAGGCTCTGAGCTGTCAGCACAGCGCCCGACGCGGAGCTTGAACCCACAAACATGAGATCATGACCTGAGCCGAAGTCGGAGACTCAACGAACTGAGCCACCCAGGCGCCCCTCCCAGCTTCCTTTCTGACCACCATTCTCCATCTTTCTCTCCCTCTCCCATGGAGAAATCTAGTCCGCAGTGGCCAAAGGCTGAATTCGGAATGTGGACCTGGGTCAGAACCATTACAGTCACTCAGATTCTTGGAAATAACAGACCAAAATCCTGCTCTCTGGTTCACATTTTAAAAAAGTTGAGCGCAAATGTTTTTCTTATCCGGCAGAAACACTGAGGGCACATTCCATTGTTCACATATTTTCTTCAGAACTTTTGCTCCCAAGTAACAAGTTATAAAAAGAGACAGTTGCCTACATTTTCTAAAAAAGAAAAAAAGGAAGGAGAGGATACTTATTTTGACTCGAACAATTAATTGTTTCTTTGAGGTCATCTCAGACAGCTGGGGGCATCGCCTTCCTGAGTGAGTTTTGGGGGTGGAGGAGGGGCAGCCTTCTCAGCTTACTGGGATTTCATAATGACCAGTGGGTATCGGCCTACACCCAGTTGAATATCTTTACCCCCCGCCCCAAGCTGCTAGGCCGAGCCCACCTTTTTTGAGTCACTTTGTGAATGGGGCCACCACCTACAGAAGCAGGTGTCTCTTCTAGACCCACATCCCCTGGCTTCAAGGCAAACATTACCAGATTCCTCTGTCCACCCACAGAGGCCTGTACCCATGAACCTCTGGCTGTCACTAGAATGAATTTTATATTTTCCAAATCTTAGGTATTGGAGTTGTCTTTCCATGAGAGTCCAAAGGCCTTGCAAGTCTGTGGACTTGCGCATGATCTTCATATAATGCTGGATGTTAAAATGGGCCTGTGGATGTTTACCTTGGACTAGCCTGAGCTCCCATTCCCCTCCCCCAACCCCAACCCCCGCTGGCCATTCCATAAGTAACATTAGCTCTGGAAACCATTATGTGTTACAGCAGGGCCCAGTGATCGCTTTCCATGGTGATGCCTAAGTCCTGAAGCAAAGATTATATGGACAGGGCGGTCTATGATACAGTTTTTAAATTTTGTTAAATACTGAAAATGAAAAGAAAAGAAATATTTCAAGAATATTTCAATATTTCAAGAAGCAGTGCTTCTCCGAAAAACTGTCTTAAAGGGAATATCGTGTTTCCCAGCAACGTGGGCTAAGAGAGTTCTTGCTGTATGAGACGAACATTTGTAAAAGTCTGATAAAGGCTCTTGGTCCAATGAGGAAGTTGCTAAAGCAAGTTCTCTATACCTACAGTGAAGAAAAGCCAGAATAATACAATTCAGTTATCATTTATTTGTTACAAAATGCCAAGGGACTTGCAAGGCTTCCTGGCTTTTGCTACACATATCACGAACCTGACTGTAACCAAAGGTTATGTATAATGTGGTGTGGTGAATAATGCATGGACAGTGATAACACACTTTAGAAGAGAGAGCGAGAGAAAAGAAGGTGGCTTTTAAGTACAGTATGGCATTTCCTTTCCTGCCATGGTGATACATGATCTAGTGCTCTGTGCTGTGCAGAATGTTAGCAGTTTGCCCGGAGGAAGGAAGAAAGGCTGGCATTAAGACACTTCGCTAGAATTAGAACCATGGTTACAACAAAATGATCATTGTTAGCCTGTATTTATTGTCAGATAGTAAAATACACGCTCGTTTCTTTTCTCAGTGATAATTCTAGGCGGCCCCGGCGATTGTCCTAGGGCTTGCACTGCACACACAAGCTTCTGCCTTCACTTGAGAGTTTCGTACCTTTTGCACGTGCTGCTCGTTGGTGTAAAAACAGATTATGTTTTTAATGCCTCCCTGAGCTCACTTTTAGCCACTGGCCCAACTCCATAAGCTTCAGGGTCTGAACAGCTCAGCAGAGTCCGTGATTAATTTCTGTGTTTCTCCTTGTCCTTGGGGTTGCCTCCCCTCGGTCGTTTTTTGGTCAGTGTTCTCTCTGGTTAGGTCTTGCGTGAACAGCTCTTCCACTGGACCCATGGACCCTGAAGCTAACCTTTGCTTTCCGCTCGTTCCTCGGGGCTCTCTTCTTGCAGCCGAGCCTCTGGTGAGCCGGGTCCTGCCTCTCAGAGCATGTGCTCCGATACAGCTCATGGAAATTCCTCTGCTGTTCAGTCGCCCGGGCAGGTTAGCTCCAGAGGGTTCCTACAAGGCCAAGGGCAGGAGTCCATTGCGTCTAGCTAGACCGGTCATCTTTGCCCCAGCCACGACTGCATCTCTCCCAGTCGTCCAGCCCACGAATACGCATTCGTGATCCAGCCACGCGTGGGGGACGTAGTGTGGCAAGAGTTGCGTGCGTATGCAGCCCAGAGGAATGCATCCTCCCACCTGAAAACATAGCTTGAATTGCAGGTCCTTGAGGGCATGGGCTTTGGTTGTATCATTCCGGTCTGATGATGATGGTGCAGCCCGTAGCAACTGCCTGGTTCTCTCCTACTTGTCTTCTAACACGTCAGCTTGCTGAATCCTTACACGGCCACTTACGCATACGGAAGCTGCCACCTGGAGGGGGGGAGTACCTTGACTACGATCAGCTGGAGAGCCCGTGTCCCAAACCGCTCTGCCACCTCCCCGGATCTGAATTGGAACCGAGGGAGGCCTCAAATGTACCCAAGGGAACGTGGCTCCTCTTGGGAGAACCTTAGGGATCTGTGGTGCACAAAGAAGAAGTAAAATAGGGTGGTGAGAAAGGAGGAAGAACGGACTTTGAACCTCAGTGAGAAAGCGTTACTTGCACAAAGCAAGGTAAAACAGGCCAGAACAAAACGTCCGCTCAGAAGTTGTTATCAGTACGAAATTCAGCATTATTACAATAATGGGGATAGTAGAGTGCAAGCAGATTATTAGAATGGAGAGGCCCCTGCCTCAGACTGCTTACTGTTTCTGACGTATCGGTCTCAGTGATATCTCAGCACTGCACCCCAGCACGTTCTGGGCACCCCTAAATATACCATCCCCTCGATTAAATGGGCTATTGAACTTACCCAAGTGGTAAGGATAACCATAATAGCAGCTAATGTTAATTGACCGTTTCTCTGTACCAGGCATTGTGCTAAGGGCTTTGCATGGACCAGCTTGTTTGATCTGCACAGCAGCCCCGTAAGGGAAGGGGGTGCTATTTATTGCATTTTCCAGTTGAGGAAACTGAGGCACAAAGAGGTTAAGTCAACTTCCCCGGGCTCCACGCCTCGTTCACGGCCAGGCTGTCAGTCATCCATCCACCAGGTACTTGAGGAAAGCCCGCTCCGTGTGCTGACTGCACTGCCCTCGGCTCCTGGGAGGTAGCGACGAGCCGCAGACAAGTTCTTTCCCTCGCGGGGCTGCCGTTCACACAGGCGCTCACACACACACAAGTTACAGGCTCTGAGCGTCTCCAGTGATGCCAGGCAAGTATTAAGGGGAGGCAGGAATTTCTGAGGCGGAGAAAGGAGTTTCCAAAGACAGATCAGGAATAAGTGGATGTCCTAGACAAAAGCAGAAAGTAGGAGTAAGTGAGCTCAGATTCTGGAAGACCTTGGAAGCATAGGGAGAGTCCTCACTGGGGGTGGATTGGGAATAGAGGCTGTGTGGAAACGAAGCTTTCTCATGACACACAGTGTTGATCAGAAGTACAGTCGCAGTGGACCCTTTAGACCCTCTCGTTCTGCAGACGAGAAAAGCAAGGCCCAAACAGTTTCCCTGAGACCCATTCCCTGGAAGAATAGTCCCGCACACCCTGCTTTACTTGGAAAAGCCCCAAATCGAAAACAATGTAAATAGATGTCCAAGGATGAGCCACATCTGTCTGTACCCCTGATGAATAGAGGGGAAGCCTTAATGCTGGATGAAAAAAACACCAAGTTGTGAAACGGTGTATACATTTGTCTCCATTTATCTAAGACAACAAGCAGCTCTGGACAGATACCAGTCTTGTAGGGAAGGTTACCTTCTGAGAAGGGGCAGGGGGCGGTAGGATCCGGCAGCCTGTCTTGGTAATGGCCTCATTTTTAAAAATCAGCGACTGTGTTGTATTAGTCACGTGATTTAAATTAAGTTTAAAAAAAAGAAAGGACAACCATCTTGTCTGGTGGGAGACACTGAGTTCGTCGAAAAGGCAAGTCTGAAACGCCTGAATATTCAGGCACGGAGGGGTGAGGTGGAGGGGGCTCCAGAGCTCCGTAACCAGCCAAGGAATCCCAGGAACCATACCAATGCCAATGAGTTAAACAGAGTTTTGCTAAATGAATGTGTGTTTTTCAAAAAAGACTCCAGTTTCTAATGGCATTAGTATTCCAAGCAGCCGAATCCCAGGCTGGAGAAAGGTACAAATGATGATTGCTCATTAGCAAATAGAATACAGATGTTAGGTTCATTTTGCCTGAGTGCCTCGGCACCTTGGGGAGCTACCAGCATCCTGAGCCGGGCCTGGCAGCGAGGCTGCGGGCTCAGCACAAGGCGGGGGGGGGAGGGGTGGTTCTGCGAAGGGGGAAGGGACACCGGCCATTTCATAATTTTCTGGGCTGGACTTTGTACGTTTCCATTGGTAGTTTGTTGGGACTGATGGGTCAGAGTGGGAAGCTAATGTTTCTAAAGCAACGAACTCCCTCCCACCCCCCAAATTTTTTAATGTATTTTTTCTTTTGCTTTTTTGGTTTCATTTCTTTCTTAACCATCTTATGAACTAGGGTGCCTGGCTTTGGAAAGGAAACTGAGGCTCAGAGAGGTGAAGTGACATGCCCAAAGTCACACAGCGACTGAATGGTGGTTTAGAAGCCGGACACGTCCGGCTCCAGAACTCTGACGTTTTGGTGCCCTGTCTTGCTAACTGTTGAGGGGACGGGAGGCAGACTGTACAAAAACAGTTTGAGATCTCACACTCGTGTGCTTTTTTCTTAAGACACCCACTCCTCTCTTGAGAAGTTTCCAGGAAATACATCCCATTTCTCAGGAGCCTTTTAAAGCTAAACTGAGGTATTTTTTAAAAATCGGCACAGCACCAAGTCCAAGCTGAAGCAGGGTAGATACAAAGAATAAGTGAGATGTGAATTCAACACTCCTTGCCTGCCGGAAGAGTCTGGCCCGGTCGTAGGGTAAAGATCGAAAAACAAACAGGTCACGTAAAGTGGAGTGACAGTTCCACACAACAGGGAACAAGGTGTGGAAGTTGGATTTTCATTAAGGGGTGGGTATGATTTTCTTAGGAAGAAAGGTTGGGGAAGGGACTCCAGGTTGATAATGACATGACTTAAAACGCCCACCAGGAAACCCCAAACTGGCTGGAGGGGCAAGGCTGCCACAAGCAGGGTGGTCAACTGTTCAGATTTGATTGCCAGGTGGGAAGGTTGGATCAGGTCTTACAGGGTTAAAAAGAGCTGTTGGAGGTTTAGAAGGAACGGGGCTCTTGAGGCTGGTGCCGAGTGGACAGGGATTTTGCAGAGAGCGAGAGCTTGGGATAGAGATTCTGACGTCAGTTGATCACTGGGGTTGAGGGCGTGAGAGGTAGTGGTGTGGATGCATTTTTTTTTAAAAAAAGATTTTTATCTATTTATTTTAAGTAATCTCTGCACCCAACATGGGGCTTGAACTCAGAACCCTGAGATCAGGAGTCACACGCACTACCAACCGAGCCAGCCAGCCTGGGTGTGTTCTAAATGTATTTGCAATATGACTGTTAGAAACTCCTTACCTGCCAAGGCACTTCCCACCTTGACCTGCCTTTTGCAGATTATTCTGTTGGGGATAAAATTTAGGTTAAAAAAATGTTTTTTGTTGTTCTTGTCTGTTTTTGGTTTTTATCCAGCAAGGATGATGGAAAGTTGATATCTATTCAGGGCATAATGTCAGGTGTTTTTTGTTTTGTTTTGTTTTGTTTTGTTTTTTTACTCAGGTGTTGTTTCTGCCTACGCTAACACACACACACACACACACACACACACACATTCCTGCTTACAAACTCTGCTTGTGTGCCTGTCCACACTGAGTCCTCTGCTCAAACCTATTAACTGCCTTTCCTGTCACTGGAATGTGTGGGCCCAAGCGCCCCTGGTGATGTGAGCCACACCGGCTGCCCGTGGTCAGGCCCGGCAAGGTGTTTGGGTTGCTCGTGAGCAAAAATGCCCTATTTCTGACTTTTGGCCAGATCAGGTAAGCATGCCCCTGATTCTCAGCAAGTTCGTAAACTTGATCCAGAGGTACTAAGGTTACTTGATTAAGAAGTTAACCTGGTCAATGTTCCAGGTGAAATAAAGGAGTTTTAGGGACAAGAGCCATTTTATTATTCCATCAGCATCTGCCCAGCTTTTAAAATTTTAAGACAGCCAGTCATCAAATTTTTCGGCTGTCTTGCCACCAGACACACATATCAAATGTCACTATAGGTCTCTTGATCCAACAAATTCTCTGGACTCCCATACATCAGCAGTCACACAGAGCAGTCCTTTCTTTCTGCATTTGGGCAGGCAAGGGTAAACAGCCAGCCACATGCCCTGTGCAGAAACGAAGCCAAGCTTCCAGAAGTGACTGACCTTAACTTCTTGTTCTGGGCTCTAAGTTTTTACTGTCATTTTCCCTAAGCTCTTGTCCTCCAACTTTGCTCACCTTATTGAATAGGTAGAAATCTGTCTGGTCAGATGCATCCTGCCTTGGGGGTATAAACTTAATTTAGAAACGACATTTTAAATAGTGGAAGCCTTTTATGTAATGATGTGAAAATCGTACTGCTTTTGAAAATCAAAATCAGGGGCGCTTGGGTGGCTCAGTCAGTTAAGCATCCGGCATTGGCTCAGGTCACGATCTCACCGTTCGTGGGTCTGAGCCCTGCATCGGGCTCTGTGCTGACAGCTCAGAGCCTGGAGCCTGCTTCAGATTCTGTATCTCCCTCTCTCTCTGACCCTCCCCTGCTCGTGCTGTTTCTGTCTCTCAAAAATAAATGAAAACCATAAAAAAATTTTTTTAAAAAGAAAATAAAAATCAAACATGAAACAGTATGCGTCTCCGTAAAGAAGTTAGATATCTTGCTGGGATAGTACTTTGGCTTTCTGCCAAAAAAAAAAAGCCATCTATTTATTCTTCTAACTCTGAAGAAATGAAGCAAAAGGTATTTGAGGAAGGAGGAGGGTTTGTGATTGTTTTATCCTCAAGACTAGAAGCTAGATTTGCAAAGCAGCACTTTTTTTTTTTTTTAACTATAAGCCATACATGAAAAATTGGGCCCCAAATAGAATCTCTAAACTGTACCCCATGAAAGCTTGAATAACTAGTTTGGATTTTGAAAGACAGAAGACCCTTCGCGTTGTTGACTGCAGTTTAATTACATAATTAACCTACCCATCCTGTTTTTATCTGCTTTAGACGCCTTGCAAAATAATTTTCCATAGAGTTACACTACTTTTCTCATGCACCCTCTCCCTTGCTAACCATCTGAAGGTAAATTCTTTCAATTCTCTTGCTTTTCTAAAGGGCTTGGCTCGCCTCACCTTACCTGATAAACAATTTACAGTCAGAAGCAACGTCTGGCCCTCTGATACGGATCAGAAAATGGAATTGTGTTACTCCCAAGGAGCCTGTGTTTTTTTCTTTTAGAAAATACTCTGCTTAGATAGAAGGCGTTCACGTTACTCAGTCCCCACTAGGCCGGAGTAGGGGAGAGGGGAGGAAATTCTGACAAAATACAGAAAATATGGTTAGTTCCCATCAAAGTTGAACCACCTCCTGTGGCAAATCCAATGAAAGGGAACTTCCGAGAGGTGGGTGGGTTGCCATGAAGTGTCTGCTCTGGGAAGGGGCCTTTGCATCCTTCCTGTCTTTTCACAGCCATAATTGAGTGGAGAATATAACCAACTTGACTTACAAAAGCTGCTGTTTGCTCCCTCCTTATGCCCCAGAGCAAACAAAGTAGGCAGTTTCCCAATTTGGAGCCACTGGCTTAGGCAGCCCGCAGCCCAGGCCTTTGTTTGCTGTTGAGTTGTCCCAGCCTGCAGAGCAAATAGATGTGAAGAGATTAACCAAACAAGAAGACCCAGCAAGGGCGGGTGGCCATTTCTGTCCCTCCCAGAGAGTATGACCTGAGGGTGGAGAAGGGTGGGTCTCTGGTAGAAACTGCCAGTGACAGACCTCATCCTCGCTCCACACTGGATGAAGCGAGTAGTATGGAACCTACTTCCTAAGTGGTAGAATCATCAGTTTTAGAGATTCAGTCCAATCTCCATATTTTACAGATAAAGAAATTACCTCATTTAATAGATACGGACACAGAAGCCATTTGTGCTAAGTAACCTGCCTGAGACCACTTGGTAGATAATAAAAAGAAGATACATCATCAAAGTTGAGCATACATTGATTGATTGATTGATTGATTGATTTAATGTTTATTAATTTTTGAGAGAGAGAGAGAGAGAGCGCACGTGCGTGGGGGAAGGGCAAAGGGAGACTGAGACAGAGAATCCTAAGCAGGCTCCAGGCTCTGAGCTGTCAGCACAGAGCCCAATGCGGGGCTCGAACCCACCACTGCGAGATCATGACCTGAGCCAAAGTTGTATGTTTAACCGACTGAGCCACCCAGGCGCCCCTACACCGATTTATTTATTAATCTTTGGGAGTTTTCTAACTTCTCTGAGAATGTTTTGATAGTTTTCTGCTTGCATGTTGCCCCAGGAGACTCATCATCATCTTTGATACCGACAAAGCCAGTGTAAAATTTTAAAGGAGCAGTTGCTTAATAAATTATTAGGTATGCCCTTGAGCAACTGCACCACAGTTTTGGGTGTTGCGTGCTTTGTTTCTAGAAACACGATTGTCAAATGTCCTCTGGGGGGCAGTCTTCCTGTCTCCTCTCCAACGAAAGGAAAGGGCCTTACTTCTTCAGTATTCTCCACTTAGGTGAGCTGGAAGGGTCCTATCCTCAGACGAGTGGCTTGCCCAAAATGTATGTTTTACTTTATTTATCTGTATATACCTCACCTGTCCAAAAGAAAGAAGAGAAGTGGGACACCTGGGTAGCTCAGTAGGTTAAGTGTCCGACTTTGGCTCAGGTCATGATCTCCTGGTTCTTGAGTTCAAACCCCATCGCGCTCCACACTGATGGTGCTGAGCCTGCTTGGGATTCTCTCCCTCTCTCTGCCCCTTCTCTGTGTGCACTCTCTCTCTCTCTACCCCTTCCCTGTTCATGCTCCCTTTCTCTCCCTCTCAAAAATAAATTTTAAAAGGGGGGGGGGGATTGATAACGTTGAAAAAGCAAGTACTTGCACTATGAACAAGAAAAGTTAAACACTATTAAACAAGGAAAGTGCAGTGTAAACAGTGCTTAATGTAGGGTGTTTTTTAAGTTTATATTTATTTATTTTGAGAGAAAGAGCGAGTGAGCGGGGCAGAGGCAGAGAGAAAGGGAGACAGAATCCCAAGCAGGCTTCACGCTGTCAAACTCAAACTCACGAACTGTGAGATCATGACATGAGCCAAAATCAAGGGGCAGATGCTTAACCGAATGAGCCACCCAGGCACCCCAATGTAGGATTTTTTTTTTTTTTTTTAAGTAGCTCTGTGGGAAGGAAAGGTAGAGAGAAGGGCACTCTGGAGGGCTGTGCTTCAGGAGTCCAGGCTGAGAAGATGACAGCGATGATGTAAAACCCAGCTCTGAGTTTCCTAGCAGCAAAGGCAAAGAGAGAAATGGGTTGGTATACACAGCTCTCATTCCTAGTACAAGAATACATACCATTGAATTGCCTGGCTCTGAGAATAAGGGCAGTTTGACAGGGTTTTATCTGAGAGGGGAAGACATAATAACTTTAACAGAATTTAACAAATGCAATAGTTGTACATGTACCCTTTTCTTATAAAGCCCTTGGTGAAAAGGAAGGTTTCAGTGCTGACTGAGGTTGTCTCAAGGCTGTGCTGTGTGGAAGGAAGGGAAGAAATGGAATCACAGGTGTATTGTCATATTCCATGTATCTACTCTGACTCCTTTTTATGCCTCAGAAGAAACTGTCCAAGCACACCTCGGAGATACTGCGGGTTCAATTGCAGACCACTGCAGTAAAGTAATAATTGCAATAAAGCGAATCAAATGAATTCTTTCGTTTCCCAGTGCATATAAAAGTTATGTTTACACCAGACCGTAGTCTGCTAAGTATGCAGTAGCATTATGTCTTAAGAAAAACAATGTATACTTAATGTAAACATACTTGATTGCAAAAATGCCGCCCATCATCTGAGCTTTCAGCCACTCATAATCACTGATCAGAAGTCATCCTGGCAAAAATAATAATGATGGAAAAGTTTGAAATACTGAGAAAATTATCAAAATGTGACACAAAAGCACGAAGTGACCCAGTGCTATTGGAAAAATGGGGCTGACAAATTGCTTAATCCGGGGTTACCACAAACCTCCAATTTGTAAAATAAAGCACAGTGTCTGCGAAGCATAATACAACGACACCTGCATCTGTGTGGAAGATTCTGGGCGACTTAGCCGGGTACCCGGAAGCAAGCCCAGGAGGCACTTCTAAGCTCTGGAGAAAAGGGGGTGGGGAGATTCCCCCTCCTTCTGCCAGCCTCATAAAACATAGAAGCTTGGTCCATGTTGAGTATCTTTTGGAAATTGTATCAGTTAAAGATTGTATTTTTTTTTTTTTTAAGTAATCTCGACACCCAAGGAGTGGCTTGAACTCTCAACCCTGAGATCAATAGTCTCAGGCTCTACCAACCGAGCCAGCCAGGTGCTCTGAAATTGTATCTGTTAAATAGATCTGAGCTTCCTGATTTATCTCTTTTAAAAACTGAGAGCTACAGAATGTAACTGCCTCACACTGGTCCTAATTTAACCAGTTGTCACCTCACTGCCCCCACGAGACACAAACAACCCGCTGGGTCCTCTTCGGTGGTGTCCTGGTTCTGCAGTCCGGGACCTAGAGCAGGAAATGGCGAGTGCTCTAAGTGGCTAAAGCACAAAGGCAGGAAATTAGGGGCTTATGTTAGAAGAGCCAGAATGGGAGAATCCAGGCTGGGCCTTTAGAAATGATTTCCAAAATCCTGTTGACCTAACAACCAGAGAGGCTGCCGTCACTGCCTCTGTGAGGTCAGAGACACATGTCATGTGTGTGTCCCAGAGATCATTGCCACTCTCGGAACAGCCCCTGGGAAGATGCTGGAGAATGGACGCTGGGCCACTGCAGGAGAGCCCAGAGTCTCTGCGCCCCCTGTGTGCCTATCAGACAGCCAAAGGGAGCCTCCCCTCACCCGCACCTCCCCTCACCTGAGCCTCCCCTAACTGCCAGAGAGTCTGGAAAAGGAAGTTTTATTTTTGTGTGTGTGGTTTTTGGTTTTTTGTTTGTTTGTGTTTTTAGCTTCCCAACTTCTCCAGCTAGAGGCTAATGGGACAGAGGCTATACAGTCCCCAGTGTCTGCTGCACACAGTCCTCGTGAATTGTTGCATTCTGATAGTACATCACCACCACCACCACCCACCCCGCCCAGGTGTTTGTCTTGGTCTGCTCTGACTGCCATAACAAAATACCACAGGCTGGGTAGCTTAATATATTTTCTCAGTCTGGAGGCTGGAAAGTCAAAAATCAAGGTCCAGAGGGGTTTGGTTTCTAGTGCAAGCTTGCTTCCTGGTTTGCGGAGGGCCAACTGTCACTGAGTCCTCCCAGGGGGTTTCCCCTGTGCTCATGGGTGTGGGGGCATGGGACATTCTTGTCTCTTTTCCTACTCCAGGGTCACTAATCACATCATCAGGGCTCCACCCCCATGCCCTAATCTAACCCGAATTCTCTTGCAAAGGCCCCATCTCCAAATACCATTATACTGGGGAGGGCTTCAACATAGGCATCTTGGGGGGACACATACGTTCAGTCCGTCACAGTGCGCTTTGCTTAGCATTGCAAAAACTTCAAGATCATTTCAAACCAAAGAATCATAATGCTTCCTTTCAGCAAAGAGAGAGCATTTAATGCTGTTCTAAAAATGCTTTTTGGGGTAAGACTTCATCTCTGATGGGGGAGTGTAAAGCCAGAGATTCTTACCCTGGTCTGTCTAATCCACCCCTGAGAAAGCTGGATAAAAGCTATGGACCTCTCCGGAAGGTCACAAAACACCAGTGCTTGCCTGCACTTTCTGCATTCAGTCTTCCTGTGGACTGCCCACTTGCCCCTGCCCCTCCTCTGGATGGTTTTTGCTCAGTGTTCAGTGGGAGCAGTTCTTTCCTTCCTCACAAACTGCTTGTGTTTGGTGGTCATCAAGAAACCGAGGTGTTGCCCATCAGGTCCCAGAGCACTAAATGAGATTCAGTGGTTGGAGCTGAGAACCGTCAGTCCACGTCTGGCGAGAGAATTGGTTTGTGCGGTTGCATACATCGAAGCTCTGATTAGGATCTTTCCTATTACCTTTAGTTAATAAACATGACCAAGGTGACTTGGCCACTTTGGATCATTGGAGATTGTGATAAAAATGAATTTCCTCGGGAAGCTTAATCTCCAAAATTGCTTCAAGTTTGGGTTCTGGTCCTTCTAGCACTGAAAACTGCAGAGAGAGAAACATGTAGAATGATATCAGCTGACTTGGTGGGACACGGCGTACTCCAGATGAAAGGTAATGAAATAAAAGAATCAGATACAGTAACAGTTATATGTGAAATGGAATCAATAAGGTTAAATCCACTTTAGATTCATTAGCTACTGTGTTTGGGCTTTGGGGTTTTTGCAGAGTGCTTGGATGGAGAAAATAGGCAACTAGAGATGGGGGGAGGTATGTAAAAATTAATTGTGTTCTGGAGTCCAAAGTGTAGGGTCTCTTTCGCGAATATTATGAAACAAAACGGAGCACGTCGAATTCGCTACTCAGCGGATGCCGGGATTTCACCATATGGAAGGAATGTTCTGCTTTTTAAGATGCGCAGTCCGATGAACTACCACAGGAAGGGGCTGACCTAACAGCACCCCCTTCTTAACCCTTTCCATCACCAGGTGGTGGGGCTCTGGCCAGCAAAGAGCTAAATGAAATGTGCAGTCCAGAACCAAAATTTAGGAAACGATGGTATTTAATTTGCGGCTTGTTATATAAATTAATGTAGCAAGTAGCATCTGGGGATAAATATGTTGGATGCGATTTACTGAGCAGTAAAGCAGAGCTCTAGGGAACCAAGTCTTTTATTTTAATAGGATGTTTGAGTGACAACACTCTGCTAAGTGCCGTGTCAAGCCACCGTTCTGGAACTGTGGGACATAAGGGCAAGTATTTTGCAAAAGTTCACGAGGGTGAAGCATGGAATTGGAGTTTCTGGGCCAAGTAGCTGGATGAAATGTTTTAAGAAATAATGTAAACTTGAAGCATCTCCTTCCCCCCTTACTTCCCCCTTACTCATGACAATGGTAGAATGAATTTTTCTCAATGCATTTGCGTTGGTTTATCAAGCAGTGACTTTACATTGAGATGCAAATGAACTGGTCTCAATTAAATACCTTTGTTGTGATGTATTTAGACTTGTTCCTTTGACTTCTCTTACTGAACCAAAAGAAAATAAAGTAATAAAGTAGTATTTCTTAGTAGTGGCATGCCTGTAAACGCAGTAAGGCAATTCTTCTTTTATTTAATCTCTAGTGTTGGACACCTCTGAATAGCAGTTAAGTTTTCCTTTTCTGAATAGATGAGCTTTTTGCAAATACAGAGAACCACAATTCACTCCCAAGCTGTTTGATTCAAGAAAACGACATTGGTTGGGGCGCCTGGGTGGCTCAGTTGGTTGAGCGTCCGACTTTGGCTCAGGTCATGAGCTCATGACTCATGAGTTTGAGCCCCGCGTCGGGCTCTGTGCTGACAGCTCAGAGCCTGGAGCCTGCCTCAGATTCTGTGTCTCCCTCTCTTTCTGCCCCTCCCCTGCTTGTGTGTGCGCTCGCTCTCTCTCTCTCTCTCTCTCTCTCTCTCTCTCTCTTTCAAAAATGAACATTAAAAAGAAAAAAGAAAACAACATTGGGTAAAAAAAAAAAAAATACAGGGCGACTGGGTGGCTCAGCCAATTAAGCATCCAACTTCGGCTCAGATCATGATCCCACAGTTTGTGAGTTCGAGCCCCGCATCGGGCTCTGTGCTGACAGCTCAGACCCTGGAGCCTGCTTCGGATTCTGTGTCTCCCTCTCTCTCTGTGCCTCCCCCGCTCACTCTCTGTCTCTGTCTCTCTCTCTCTCAAAAATAAATAAACATTGAAAAAAATGTTTTAAAATAACAAACCTATATTTCTCAGGGCCATTTATTTGAAGCTCATGCCTCCAAGCTAGAATTGCCACACTGGCTGTGTAACTGTTGTGATTCGACACTGTCTTATCCATTTGAAACTCCTTGTATCAAACTTTGGAATGTTCCATCCCTTTTTACTGCCAGGAAAAGAGTAGCTGGGGGCTGTACCACCCCTCTTTCCAGTTTTTCAAGCATTGGCTGAGGATTTAAAATACTGTTGGAAAGAACTTGGCTGTTTGTCAGGGTTATTTAATGGCTCCTGGTCCCAGAAAAGTGAAGAAGCTTTGCTCCTAAGGAGCATGAGAGACACAGATTAGCTGCTTGGGCTTTGTGTTGGAAGCAGGAGCTAGAATTAACGTGGCCACCAAATAAGGTGCTAACCGCAAGGTGGTCACAAAAGGTTCCTGTGAGCTCCTCACCCCAGGATTTCCTGCCACTGCATTTGCTTCCCTTCTATCTAGACCTGCCCCTCGCATTTCATCTGGAAGATGATTTCTGAGGGTCTCTTTTAGCTCAAAAATTCGATTATTCTACGCTTAGACCTGAGAGCAGTCCAGGTAGGTTTTTTTTCCTCCACAAAACGATTTGTTGTGTATAATGATTCGGGCTCTATAAGCTGGAAATATTGCTAGGTGAGGCCCGTTATAAGGTATAATAAAATAACAGTAAATCCACATTTTAATTTTTTTTAATGTTTATTTTTGAGAGAGAGAGGGAGAGAGAGAGAGAGAGCACGAGCAGGGGAGGGGCAGAGAGAGAGGGAGACACAGAATCCAAAGCAGGCTCCAGGCTCTGAGCTGTCAGCACGGAGCCGGACACGGGGCTCGAACTCAGGAACTGTGAGATCATGACCTGAGCCGAAGTCAGACGCTCAACTGACAGAGCCACCCAGGCGCCCCTAAATCCACATTTTTAAAGGGAAGTAGGGTCTCTGTAGCAGCTTTACAAAAATACTAACGTGAAAAAAGAATGATCAGGAATTGATCTTTGCAACTTTGTCATTACATGGCTAATTAGACAGTAGATGCAGGTAATTGCTGGCATATTAATTTAAGTGGTTGCTGTTGCGTCTTCGCCATGGTCAAGACCGTGGAAAGCGCTGGCTAGTCCCTGTCTATTTAAAGAAATAAAATGTTGCTCAGTGAAAAATGATAATTAGTATACCCCAAACAGATCAAAGTTCCACAGGGAATAAGCGGGGCTGCCTGAGCTCGCAAACTGCCGGGGGACTCTGGCTGCCCATCGCAGCGACTCCGATGAGTAGGACCTGGACCCGCCTTTTATGTACTTCCCAGCAAGTAGGCAGCGCGGCCACAAGAGGTCAATTTGGATACTATGGTCACATTTTAAAAAGAGAACCGTAATTATGACCTCTAATTATGTACAGTTATGCCTGCTGAGTTAAAGATAATGGTCCCTCCTGCTTGGAAGTAGAAGTTAATTGCCTTCAGGGGTCAGGAGGGTGCTGACCCCCTTCCCCACCCCACACATACTCCCCCAACCTGAACCAGGCGTGCACCATGAGACAAAGCAAATTGGGCCTGCTGTGTTTTATCATGCTGTTTAAGCATCAGGTTTAAGCACCGTTCCACTCTCATTCCAGCGGAAAGGTCAGATTTAACCTATATTCAAGAGGGAGATAAAACTTCAGTGAGTCTAGACCTAGTCCGTCTTCTCCGATGGCCTTCTCGGAGCCCAGCGTCACCCGGGGCTCCACGTCCCAGACCGTATTTTTGTTGATAAAGAGCATATTCCATATCTGGTACAGTTGGTCTGGTATATTTTGCATCATTTTTTTTTCTTACTATTAAAACTTCTTATTTAGAGCATTTCAATATATGTTGCAAAGAAGAAGCGATTTATAGGTTTCCTATAAATTGGGTATTAAATGTAGAGCAGGATTTTTGAACCTTAGCACTAGATGTTTAGGGCCAGATAATTCTTTGCTGTGGGGGCCATCCTATTCATTGTAAGATGTTTAGCAGCATTTCTGGGCTCTACTCAGTAGATGCCAGTCACACACACACACACACACCCCAGTCACAACAATCGAAATGTCTCCAGACATTGCCAAGCGTCTCCAGATAGAACACTTTTTTGGTTAAGATTACTTCTAAGTGAGGTTTATACCTCTATCAGGTGATACACTGTATCTGCTTGTTCTTATCTGTGGTGTTAACACCTACTGATTATCTCTACTTCGATAAAGTAATTCATTAGGGGCTTGCAAAAGTTTTGCAAATGCAAAATTTTTATTCCTTTTTCATGTATTCTCTAGAATACTTTTTTTTCCTAAAGAATGTTCTATATAGAGAAACATCTCTTCAGTCACTTAGCTAGTTCACGTGCACGTCATACAGGAAAGGCAGAGCAATGGTTTGCTTCCTTCATCAGTTTTCAAAGAACGAGTCGTTTTCCTAGCATTTCCACCAGGTGACCAGTGAGTTTCAGTATTTTTTTTTAGCATCATTGCAAAGTATTGGGTATAAGCATGTTTGAGGTGTTTCAATTTGATGTCATTGGTATCCTCATGGGAGATCAAATTGTCCCATCTTTGGCCAATGGGAGTGCCCTCAGGTAAATTCCCAAGTCCTTTAGACATGAAGACGGTAGACTTTGACGGTGTCCTCGTTTTCTCCTACCACAAAGTGCTCTGGGCTTATTGCATAGATTTCCTGCTCTGAACCAGTTTCTTTTAATGGGAATGGTAGAGACTTCAGTAATTTTAACCATGTAGTTTTTCCATTTGCTGTGGATCTCAGACTCTACCCACGTGTTTGTAGCACCTTGAAAGTATGTATAGCTTCTTTAGATGAGTTTACAGACTACTCAGAAGCACATCCTATTTCCCTGTAACCCTAAGCCCCTCTAGAGAGTAAGACTAATGTTTCTTGTGCTTTTGAAGTGAGTGTTGCAGGCTAGGCCACAGTGTATGGAAATATTAAACCTGAGCTAACCACAAGGAAGCCTTTGTGGTTGAGTCAGTGTGGTAGGTTCTAGAAGTAGCAGAGCCTAGAAACTAATCAATTACCTAGGAATGAATGAGACATCTTTAAAAGGCCATTTCTTGAGGCCCAGAAGACCCTTGATGGAGACAAGCTCTTGATCAGGTCTTGACAAGCTGGTAGAGTCCCCAGCTTCGTCCTTTGCCAACCCACTGTGGCAGTTCAACAAGCAAGAAGAGGTTCTCCCTGGTTCCTCTTCACTCTCCTCAGATACCTGAAGCTGCGGCTCACTGTGCACAATGCATGGGCTGGCACCTGCGGCCCTCCTTGCATCTTCTGCTCTTGAAGCAAGCATCCTTCCTAAACGAAGAATTCTGTGACTAGAAGAATTCCCCCATTTCCCCCAGAATTCAAATAAGACACGCTTCTTAGACGAGAGGTATTGTTCCAGAAGGCGAATGATTCCTAGCTTCCCACAGGGACTACAGAGAGGGTTAGGAGTGTCCCTACTGACAAGGGAGGTCATCTCTTTGAGAAGACGCTGTGTACGCACAAGAAACAATTTAGAAGATAACCCTTTCCGGGCACGGTGAAAAGTGCTCTGTCTCCCTTTCCTCTGGAAAGGAAGACACCATTGTGGAGGTGTGCAGAGGAGGTTTCATGGCAAACTTGCATTTGGCAATGCCAGATAGTGCTTGCCCCCACTCACTCAGGCACAGCCAGCCATCCCTCTGCTGCCGGCACCCCACGAACCCCCACCTATAGTTATGATGGCACCAGATGACAAGTTCTAAAAGCAACCTGGAGCCTTCCTTGCCAGGAGGCAGCAGGTAGGTGCTCTCAGAGGAGCACTGCTCAGGAGGGAGATACGTCGGGTTTTAGTTCATTCATTCCATCTTGCCCACAATCCACGTGCAAAATATAGCAGACCGCATGGAAAATAACTTCCAAAGAATACTGTGTTGAATATGTGGGTTCAACCTTAGGTGAGATTGGCTCTGTGAAGAACATATCTGTTGAAAAAGCAAGAACCTTTCAAAAACAAGTTCTTTTTCTTACCTGGGAGGAACAGTGAGAGATAAATATACAGGAAGGAAGGGAAACTTAGACGGCTCAGCATTTTCTCTCCATCATAATCCAAGCCGAAGCCCAGATTTCTAGAGTGTATCTTTGTCCCTGCCTCTCTCTCCTGCACCCTGTCTTGCCTCACTTGTCTGGGTTGGGCAATAATCATTTGGGGAACAGCAGGCTGGTGGCATGGGCTTAACTTGTGCCTGCCTGGCCTGCAAGGGTGGGCTGAATGCCCATCACCAAGAGTCTCGCGGTGGTAAGAGCTTGCAGAAACAGGCTTTTTGGGCTTCTTCAGAATATGAACTGGGAAAGACTGGATGGGCTTAAAAATAGGTAATCATTTTGATGCCCCCTCTGCTCCTCTCCTTGACTGTCCCCAAAGCCGTTACCTTAAAGGGACAGTGGCCACAGCAGTCTCTGGCACAGCCAGAGTCTGAAGACTTCCCAGGCAGGACTCAGGCTTAGTGAAAATAGGCTGAACCCCTTCCGGGAAGAATCTTGCAAGGGTGAGAGAGACACAGGTCCCAACATGGGGGCAGTTGATAGACTTTTCCTTTCCTGTTTTCCAATAGCCTTCGGTTTTGCTCGCATAATCCTTGCTATAGCTTTTTCCTCTTCAAAGATGAAATACGCCTTTCACGATAATAGAATAAAGCCAGTTGCTATCACGAAGTAACCTGACCCACCCACTTGCTGGGCTGGCCTGCAACGCTGTCTCCAGATGGTTTTGTCCTCCCTGCAGCCCCAGTGGGAGGGCTTTGTCACCTTTGCCTTTAGAGTCTACCAGGTCTGTTAATCCTACTGTCTGGCCATTGTCATCCCTCTTGATTTGTCCAAAAGGGAGTATGCCCAGGCACCAACCAAAAAACCTTGATTTGGCTTAGCATTTATAGTTCTGGAATGAATAATACATAGCACCCTTAAGAGGGCGTCAGATTTGGCCTGAACTCACCTCTTTTAAAAGCATGCTTCCTTGACCAAACTTTCACCCTCCGCACCTGCACCTACTTGCTTCCACGTCGCACTCACTCAGTATTTTTGTGCACTAGATGTTTCAACCACTTATGCGGCCAGAAAGTAAGGAGCTCAGTTTTCTTTTTTTTATCAAGCACATGTCCCCAAAAAGGGGGATCCTTCAGAATAGACTCCTTACGACCACAATACCTGTTTCCGGGCTGCAGCCATTCCCAGGAACTATTCTGGAGACTGCTGTGGGGATTATCTCCAGAACAGATTTCCCATTCACCCACCGGAAGATCAACTCATTGGGGTATGGTTAGACTACATTTTAAACCCAAGTTGATTCCTAACCTGCTTACCTATGGACTCTTTGAGTGCAGGGCTCGACCACCCTTGGAAATGGTTGGTACCACCTTCAGGATTGGGGCAGGCTGGCCTCTCTTCCAGGAGTACCATGTTGTGCGTAAATTTTGTTGGGTGGAAAGCTTAAGCCTTTCATGTTATGATACCCTTATTTCTAGTCTTATTATTGAGTGTGTGTGTGTGTGTGTGTGTGTGTGTAGAACTGGATCTAAAAGGAATTGCTCATTAACAGTTTAATGATATTTTTTGTTCTCAACGAGGGATAGATGGTGTCTGTTTCTCTTTGTATGAAACCGACTATACTATTCAGTGGAAACAATTACTAACCATTATGTTATTACAGCCTCCTCGGTGTACCCATTTACTCTGCAGCCCCTAAAAGGTTCAGGGCATCCCAGGAGCCAGGCTGAGACAGACATTAGGGGAAGTTACCCTGTAGGATAAAGGAAAACAAGCGCTTTGTTGGTGCTTTATTTTTATTTTTCAGTTGACATATTTCATAGTGTAGGTTGTTTCTGAATAAGTATGTTTCAGAGAACTACACAAAGGTTAAAAAAGACAACAAGCACCAGATTTGGTTTAATCTTTTTTTTTTTTCTAATGTATTCGGCGGGGAGGGTATGATTAGACCAGAAAGAATAAAAGGCTGCTAAGCTCTAAAACTGAGGCCCGGATGGAGCTCAGTGACCGGTAATCCTAAGAATCAGCAGCCCCAGTTCACTCTGGAAGAAGAGCCAAGGAGAGGGACTGGCAACACTCAGCATCATTCCTTATCCAGACCGCGCCCCGGCTGCCCCAGAGCGATGAGGGGGTCCTTAGTGTGGCACATATGGACCGAAGCAGGAATACGGATCTCCCAGTCTGCGATGGGACATGTCCTTCTGCCGCCTTTGTGTCTGAAGCTCAGGTCTCTAAGGGAGAAAGAGATGGCTTTCCGGGACCCACTTGTCAGCAAAAGCTAGATTGTGTCAGTGGGTGATTGGAGAGAGAGAGAGAGAGAGAGAGAGAGAGAGAGAGAGAGAATGTGTATGTGTCTGTGTGTGTCTGTGTGTGTATGTGTGTGTGTAGGGGAGGGGGCCTGATTGGGTCTGTATTTCTTTCTGATCTCTTGATAAGATGCCCTCAGCAGGATTTAGGTAACTGTGTTTCAGTAGTAAATTTGTCTTTCATTTGGGCACAGGGTGGCCAATGAGCCATTTGCTATGTGAGGGCTAAAGCCCTGCAAAGGCCCCTGCCTCGCCGGTGCACTCCTGATCCGAGTCCTGCTCTGGGGGCCCTCTGGACGGCGGTGACCTCCTGACTAGCTAGGGAAAACCCGTGCAAGGTGATGTGAGCTTTCGGCCGTTGGCTTCATTGTACGTGTTGTCACCCAGCACTGTGGGTTGGTGCTGGTTCTGCTGCCCTCCATCCCCTACACATGCGGACCTGATGGACTGGGCTCCCTCAGTTGCCACAGACACAGGGCATAGTGGCAGGGAGGGCGGTGCTGGGCCTCGGTGGATAGACCGGCCTCTCCCCAGAGAACATACTAAACTTTCATTTGGAAATCACCTTTAGCAAAGTCGGGGAAGTCTGCCTTACATACTTGAACTCACATCCCTGTGATGCAGGTGCAGAGGGTCAAGGTGGGAAACGACACATTCCTCTGAACGCCCTTCCCTCCTTCCCTCGTCTGGTGGTGAATGTCTCCTTCCTGCACTCTCTGGTTCAAGCCTCTGTGGAATGTCCTTTCCGGGGATGCTGTAACTAGTTACTTGATGGGCTGTAAACAGTTGAATTAATTTTTTATTTTTTCTCCATACCGCCATCCATATCCTCTGCAGATGGGTTCTTAGAAGACCCTCTGACTGGTCATGAAGTAGTAAAGGGAAATGCTGGGCATCACTCCTGGATGGAGAGCCTAACCGTTGTCCACACCTTAGCATCTCACTGCTGTGGGGTTTACCTGTGGAGTGGCGGTCCCCTCCCCTTCCAGGCGTTTGAGAAGGAGCTCTCCAATAAGGAAATCGATTTCAGCTTAGGAAAAACTTTTTCAATGAAGAGATCAGGTCAAGTGAGCTGCTGTTTATGGGATAGTCCCATACAGATGTAGCACGTTGCATGGGGCAGTGCACGATGCAAGATGGTAGACATTTGCGCAGAAGGCACGGGGTAAGGTTTAGTCCTGACCTGTCTGTCTGATGACAGTCGCCTGCCAGAACGGGGAAAATCAATGCTTCTGTGGGCCCTTTTGAAATTCTTGTGAGTCATGTAATACATACATTCCCAGACAAAGTGAGCCTTGTGTCCAGAGTTCTGCCCTCCGGTTTGTTGCTTGGGCATTAGGGAGGTGGACAACGCGAGCCGGGCAGACAGTGGATGTGTGCCATGGAGTTCTGAGATCAGGGTTGTGAGTGGTCGCTACTTTCCCCAACACACCTGCCAGTGTCACTCTGAGCTGGAAACTCTGCTCCTGGAAAAAGAGGCTTTGCACATCCACCCAGTTGAAGACAGCTCCTCAAGAATGCCATGCAAATGGAGATACTCAGTTGTCAGCACCGGCAAGATTGCCCGGCCTGGTGGCCCCACCAGACCCACAGGAGCCGTGGGAGAGTTTGTGCCGTGGTCGCTTGCAGCCCTTGGGACCGTCACTAGAGGAGGAAGTGGCTTCCAGGGTGGGGCCT
Organism: Cryptoprocta ferox; assembly: GCA_028646485.1. Classification (NCBI taxonomy): domain Eukaryota; kingdom Metazoa; phylum Chordata; class Mammalia; order Carnivora; family Eupleridae; genus Cryptoprocta; species Cryptoprocta ferox. The sequence goes on from CM053560.1 coordinate 13,660,746, forward strand.
GGGCAAGAACAGATCTTCCCATCAGTGGGGAGAAGTGGTGGTGGAGAAAGATGAGCTAATTACCGTGCGGAGAGAGGAAAAAGTGACTAAAGACAGAAGCCCTAGTGTCTTCTCGCCAACACTTCTCGCCAGTCGTGTGCCCTGTCCTCTGGGTATCTGATTGCCCCGCTGGCTTTCTTGCGGATCTCTGGGCCTGGTTCTGTCGCTGGCTTTTCCTCTGAGATATCAGTGTGGCCGGGCCCTGCGGCTCTCGCGAGAGTCTCTATCCAGGTCCCAGCTTGGTGATGGGCTTTGGCTCTATCACTGGTTGAAGAAGTCATGACCAAGCAGGTCCAGAGTCTAGGAAGCTTCAGCATTAATTCCCTGCCCTCCCTCCCTCCCTTTCTAAAGTCCCCAGCTGCGTCCTCTGCTCGTGGCTACCAGTTACAGCCTCTCCAGGGAGGCAAAAATCAGAGGAGGCAGTAAGTGGATTTCCAGCTGAATGAGGTGCAAAGGGAAAGCCGCTGTCAAGGAGTATACAGTTTCTCATTCCACCTGCAAGAAGTTAAAAAAAATTTTTTTAACCCATCACAGACAGGCAGTTATGGCACAGTTAACAAGCCAGAAAGAGCCAAACCAGAACTCCTTGCCTCTTTAAAAAAAAAAAAAAAAAAAGTGGTTGTGACTCATAGGACGGAAGTCATAACCTGTTCTGGGCCCCCTGTCACCTTTACCCTGGTCTTCAAGTTCTAGAATTTCAGACCCTTTGTACAGTCACCCTGAATCCATGTGGTTCCTTTCCGTTTGCTCCCAGACAGCTGCTAGAGAAATTTCCATCCACTGGTCAAAGACATGAAAGAGGTAAACGTTGATCGTCAGGGAAATTCTGAGCGTTGGATAAAAGAGGTGTTGGAGCGGCAGTGTCCTGCCGGGAGGAACAGGGTGGACCCTCTTGCGCCCTGGGAAAGGGCTCGAGGTCTTACGTTCATTGGAAGCACACATTTGGAAAGATAGGCATAGCAATGCAGACCTCTCAGAAAAACCGAAGCAAAGAGGACAGTAGAATCAGGAGACCTAGCAGACATCAAAGTCAAAGCATTTCTTTTGCCAGGAGAAAAAACAAGTTGGAAGCATCTGACGGGAGTGTCGGTGAGCTTTCTTTTACTTTTCAAGAGGAGAAGCAGCAGTGACTCAGAGTTCATGGCCTTCGAAAGGTCCCCAGCTCAGCCACCCTGACACCACATTAGAAATGGGGCATCTGAGACCTGGAGAGACAAGAAAGAACCCTTGTCGTCTGACTCCCAGTCCAGGATGCGCCTTGAGCTCCGTACTTAGCAACCAGAACCTTTCCCTTAAATCCCCTTCCGCACGAAATGGAATTTAGGGGCAATACGTGGGCAATTTACACAAGTTAGACAGGGAGCTGACTTGGATAAATGTGTTCCTAGTTTGCAGAGTTGATGGCGGTGCTGTTCCTCGTAGCTGCTGAGTCTCACAACGATGATTTTGAAGGTCGCCACTTGGAGTCAATCTTTGCATGAGGTTTTTATTCCCTAAAGTCCCACGCACTGTGAAGATTGTCCACTGGACTCTGTGGTGTCACTTTCTCCCCTGTCTGGCTGTGCGAACCCCTCCGACGTTTGCATTTAATAACCATGGTGAATACCATCTTAACCTTCAGCCAACAGGGAAGTGAAAGAAATATTCGTGGTACATGACCTCAGTAGATCTGAGAGTGCTCCCCTGTGCTGCTCCCTCCGAAATCAGAGGCTGCTGTTACAGACATCTTGATTGATCAGAACAGTGGCCGAAGAGTACCATACCTTACCTCTCTCTCTGGCTTCAATGTTCAAACAAACATAGATATCCTCTCTCTTAACGTATGCTTAGGGACTTCACGGAAAGGGGGGGGGGGGAGACAACAACAAAGTGAATTTCATATCTGTTTATTTTTGATGTATACTGTTTGAGATATTTGACTTGAAGACCTGCTTTTCTTGACCACCGCACATGTACACATAGCTCAGTACAGTTTGTCAGCCTCAGCATTGTTCACATTTGGGACTGGATAATTCTTTGTTGTCGGGGGAGGGGGGCTGTGCTCCCACATACACAGAGCAGCATCCCTGAGCTCCAACCGCGAGATGCCGGTAATACCCTCCCTTCCCACCCCGTCACGACAATAAAAAATGTCTCCAGACGGGGCGCCTGGGTGGCTCAGTCGGTTAAGTCTCCAACTTCGGCTCAGGTCATGATCTTGTATTCAGTGAGTTCAAGCCCTGCATCAGGCTCTGTGCTGACAGCTCAGAGCCTGGAGCCTGCTTTGGATTCTCTCTCTGTCTCTGTCTCTCTCTCTCTCTCAAAAATAAATAAACATTAAAAAAAATTTTTTTAATGTGTCTCCAGACACTGCCATATGCCTTTGGAGGGAAGGGGTACAAAATGGTCCCTTATTGAAAACCACTTTCTTAGTATATAAAGTGTGCATAAATGAAATCATGCATATCCAGAATTCACCTGGAAATGTATACCTTAATTGGGGTTTTTATTTATTTGCTTGCTTGCTTATTGTTTTCATCTATTTCTTATCTCTAAGATAAGAATGGCCCTAAAAGTTATTTCAAGTATTTTTTTTCTCCATTTTCATGGATTAACTAAATACTCTCTGATGTGTTACTCATGCAGCATTGCAGAAAGTGGAAAAAGATATTTCAAAGCAAAGAGACCTAGTGATGTTAGAGACGGTAACAGATTTCTGGGGAGCACTTGGCGTGGACTCATTTTGGATGGCATTCATATACCCTTGAGTTGCTGTTACTAAATGTAGTCCTTTACCTTTCCTACCCATCAGAATCCTCTGGTGAACTTTTGCAAAACTCAGTGTCGTCTGAGGTGGGGCCTGACATTTGCTTTTCTGGAGTTTCCAAGGGGGTTCCATTGCACATCAAGAGGTTTATGCCCTGGCATGCATGGCTGGCTCAGTAGAGCATACTCTCTCATGATCTCAGGGTCATGAGTTCAAGCCCCACATTGGGCCTAGGGCTCACTTAAAAATTCATTAATTAATTAATGATTTTTTTTTATGTGCTAACTTTCTTAAAAAAGAAAAGAGGGGGGTGCCTGGGTGGTTCATTTGGTGAAGCATCCAACTCTTGGTTTAAGCTCAGGTCATGATCTCACGGTTTTGGGGTTCAAGGCCCGCACTGGGCTCCACAGTGACAGCGTGGAGCCTGCCTGGGATTCTCTCTCTGCCGCTCCCCTGCTCAAGTTCTGTCTCTTTCTCTCAAAATTAAGTAAATAAACTTTATTTTAAAAAAAAAAGAGAGAGAGAGGCTTAGGCCCTGGAATCAGCAGCAGCAGCAGCCTCAGACAGCTATTCGATAAGCCATCCATTCTCTAGTTCAACAACTATTTGTCTAGCACCCCTGTGTGCCAGGCACTATTCCAGGCACTGGAAATATAGGCAGGTGAGGGGGAGTCCCATAGCAGGGCTCACTTGCTAGTGGAAAATGTGAGAGAATAGGAGCACATTGGCGTATGCATTTGATTGAATGAACATCGTGTCCTTGTATCCCGTAATTTCTGTCTACATGGGTGTTACCTGTTGTTCATGGTGGGTTTTGTTTTTTTTTTTATGCTTCTTGAATCTTTTTTTGTTCAGTGTTGTAAAGACCTTTCATCATCCTGTAAAACATTTCAGTTTATGAGGAGGAGCAGGGGGAAATAAACACATTAGACCCCATGGACAATTAAAGGATTTCTAAGAGAATCACTGGTTGTAATTCTCAGGCTTTCCATATGGGCGATGCTTCCTTATCATTTTGTGAGATCAGTCAGCTCAGTGACGTTAAGGACGGTACTCACATTTTTGCAGCAGTTCTACGGCCATGACAACTGAACCAGGGTCTGTCATATTCTTCAGTAGCTAAAATAGTTGGTCCCTGCAGTCACTTCTCCGTGAGCCCAGAGCCCAGAGGAAGGAGAATGAATGCAGACAGAAGCTGCACTCAGAATCCACAAGACTCCTAGGCTTGGCTGGATGTATTGCTCAGAGTGGACCCAGCCAATGGCCAGAATGACAGGTCATGGCCTTCCAGAAGCAGTAGGGTATCCTTCCAGCCTTACTGAGGGTGTTTGCTTCCTCCAAAGGCATTGAACAAATATGCCATTTGGTAGGTGCTTCTTGGAGTCCAGAGTCCTGGCAGCCGCAAGCCAGAAAGGGAAGAGGAAGTCAGGGGACTTTATAGGCAGAGCTAGGAACTGTGTGGAATGAGTTGAAAAACCAACTCGTCCCCTCCCAAGTCTATAACCACCCACCAGGATTTTAAAAGAAATGAACTCTGCCCCTGAACAATTAAAATCACGTGTTAATTAGCAGCAGACTGAGGACTTGACCCCAGGAATTCTCGTGCCTTGACTTCTTTTCCCATCACTCACAGAGAAAAGGCCTCCCTCTCTCCCATGCCCCAAAGAAACCCATCTCCACATTTTTGGGAAAAATGAAGTGCCATATATATATATTTTTTTTAATCTAAGAAGCAGAACTGTTTTTTCTAGAAACTCCATTACCTATTTCCGTCACTGTAGCAAAATATAATTGTGTATGTACCTTTGCGAGAAGAGGATTTGAAAGCATCTTTGAGATGCGTGGCCGTTTTTCAGTCTTGTACTGCAGAGCAGAGGCAATGGAATAAGACAACCGCATTAAAGATGAAAATTGAAATGGGGTACTGGGAACCGGTCCAAAGGAGAAGTAACATTTGTTACTGAACCATGAGCAGAGGAGGCATTTTTTAATCCGGGCTTGAGATTGGCTCTGTTTTGAGGATGGTCATAACTTTATTAAGCATCCACGATGTCACACTTGGCATTATCCTGAATGAAGCAGGGGTAGATGATTTGGGGATTCTGTGTGAGGATGCTAAATTAGCATCCTAATTTTGGAAGACTCTCCTCACCAAAAATAAAGAGGGTAGTGCTTCTCTATTTTCCTGGACCCCTCACCCAGGTCCCCAGAGATACAACAACGGAGGGTATGCCTGCCAAGTAGATCTTCATTCCTAAAAAGAGTTCCTGACCAAAATATCTTTCTCTTTTCTTATGCTGATAAGCTGGATTGAACCACTTGGGGGAGGAAAACCTCTCTTTTAAGCCCAGGGAAGCTCCTGTGCAGTCAACCCACTGCTCACCCGCCCCTCCATCTAATCCTGGACCTTTTATCCTTCAGAATCAGCCGTGCCTCCAGAGCAGACCATCCCCTCCCCAAAACAGTTGCCCAATTACCTAAAACCTTCCAGCCAAAAAACTCCAAAACAAGCAACTGGATCAAAATATTTCCATCAGAAAGCCTCTCTGCTACCTAAAGATGTAAACCATCACTTGTCTCTCCAGACCACAGAGAATTGAATCTTTCAGGGCGACCCAGTGTGCTCACAGAAAACGCATTACCTAACATAGCAAGTTCGGGGGGGGGGGCAAGGTGAGTCCCAGAGAGAGGTCGAGGAAGCAAGAGCTGTGAGCAGGCAGGGGAGGAGAGGAATGGGCCATTCTGCGTCCTCTCAGGAAGGGGTACCCAGGGAAGGAGGAGGGGATTGTCGTGCTGAGGTCCTATCTTCAGGGGCTCAGGATTTGTAGGGAGAAGCGGTGTGCTGGGCACAAGTTACAGATGTTTTGCTTTGCCCTCTGGGAGTCTGCAGCCTAAAGAGAGGAGAATGTCAGTCCCAACAGCGTGGTGTGTTTTTACCCGTGAAAAAGTCACCACAGAAAGGCCTCAGATAATGGATGCTAATAAGGTTGCCAGGATGTGTTATCTAGCAAAAACTTGAAGAAAAAAATTGCAAAAACTATTTTCCATACAAACCCATTTTTAAAGAATAGATGCGTGTGCACGAGTGTAAATATAGGTGTGTTGGTATTTCAGTGAACATGCCTAACTGTGTTTCTATAGACGACTTCTGCACATATGTACAAGAAAATGTGAATCTGGGGAATGGGTCTATGGGGAAGACATTTCTTTCACAGATCCACCTCGTGTCTCTAGTTTCTTACAGAGAGTATGCACTACCTTTGTGATCATTTTTAAAGGGGAAGAAAACTTAGACAATAATAGTAGATGGGAGTGAGCATCAGAGCATCTCTGTAGAGAGGAGAGTGGCAGGTTGTCAGCTCTGAAGCACACCCAGGATGTCAGGGTGTGACCAACGTAAAGGCGTGTCAGCTGCTTAACAGCAGGTCTGAGAGGACAAGCCTCTCTCAGGCTGCCTGGTCTTCCCACAATGCACCGGGAACCAAAGCGGGTCCTTCCGGCATGGAAGGTTATGGGAGGTCTGTGCCTCGCCCGCTTACTTGATGAAAAAAAGGGTTCTGGTTGATGATTTCCATTTGCATTTACCTGTAAACCTGAGTATTGAACCCAGATCATGTTACTCTCACACATGAGACTAAAGTAGAAATTGCTCAGGAGAGAAATCATTGCAACTTTGGGGTAGGCAAAAATTTCTTAGTTGGGGCACACACACAAGAAACATTTATTGTGAAAGACATTCATAAATGGGACTTCCTAAAAATGTGAGACTTCTGCTTAATTAAAAGACACTATTAAGAAATGAAATAGACAGGCCATGCACTGAGGAAAAAGTATTTCTCACAAAGGACATCTATCCAGAATGTTTAGGGTGCTTTACAACTCAGTAATAAGTTAACCCAATTAAGCCATGGGCACAAACTTGAACAGAATTTTCACCAAGGAAGATACACCACTGGACTTTAAGTGCATGAGATGCCCACCGTCATTTGTCATTAGGGAAATAAAAATTAAAACCGCAGTGAACGACCACCTCGCAGCTACAGGAATGGGTAAAATTTTAAAAGCTTGACAGTTTCAAGTATTGACAGAAGTGTGGAACACCTGGGGTTCTCACACATGGGGACAGCCTCTGTGGAAGAGAGTTTGTTAGTCCCCTGTGAAGTTAAACATGCCCTTGGGGCACCTGGGTGGCTCAGTCAGTTGAGTGTCATACTCTTGATTTCGGCTCAGGTCATGATCTCACAGTTTATGGGATCCAGCTCCCACTATCAGCTCAGAGCCTGCCTGGGATTCTCTCTCCGTCTCTCCCTGCCCCTCCCCTGCTTATGCTCTCTGTCTCTCTCTCCCAAAATAAAGAAACATTTAGGACAGGGGGAAAAAAAAAACCATGCACTTCCCAGCAGTTACCCAAGGGAAGTGAAAACATGCAGAAACTCATAGGGGCTTCTTTTAAAAAATCCCAAACTGGAAACAGCCAAAATGACCATCTACAGGTGGACGGATAAGCAAAGTGTCGTTCCGTCCATACAGTGGAATACTACTCAGTAATGGAAGTTGTAAGGAATGAGCTAGCTACTGGCACCAGATCAGGGATCATAGGAAGCAAACGAGGAGTTGCCCAGGGCAGGGGTGGGTGTGACTGCAAATGGGGCACAAGGAAGCTTTGGGGTGATGGAGACTGTGTCTCCGTTGTGCTGTCTATCTTGGTTTTGGTGATGGTAACCCTGGCATAAAATGCGGCAAACCGTACACCGAAGGTGGCACTCCCTGTGTCCCCCTGGGGAAAGGGGGACACTGTGATGCCAGTGTGCACACAGTAAACACATAATTACATTTTCTCATGCCATTGCAGCTGCCAGGATGTCAAGAAGAGGGCACCCCATGCCTTGCCCTCCCTTCCATTCGGCCCCTGGGGCTGCATATTCGGGCTATGCACCCATGGATCCATTCAGAATGCAGAGTAGGTCCGTGGGAATTGAGTACAAATAAGATCATGACAAGACAGGGTGTGACACCTCCCATACGTGCCAGGAGACCAGCAGGAGGCCAAGGTGGCCCGGGAATCTTTACCTGTGGAGGCCTCAGGTGTGGCATGTCTGCTCGAACGGAAGGAAGCACTGGGGGGGACTCGTCCTGAATTAGTCGCTGTGTTTATTTGGCTCAGATGGGGTAGGAGCGGTGGTCTCGGTGATGTTTTGTGGGCCTGAAGCTCTTCCCAAGTTGCCTCTTAGGTTCCGCGAAATTCACGTGAGTGTTGATGCCCTTTTGCCTCAAGATTCTATTTCTCATTTCTTTCCTTGTGCCTTTCTATCTGTGGCCCTTTGCACCTTCCTCCTATGGTCGTGTGTGTTTGAAGAATCAAGAACTGCTTTCTTTAATTTTCTGAGAAAATAAGCAGGAGGAGACTCCTGACATTTTACCTGTGTTTCCTCTTGTTCTGTCTGTCCCCATCGAACCTCCTGGTCGTTGAGCAAAAGTCTGGGTAAGAGTTGCCTGGGGAGACCAAGCCCAGGCAACAGTTGTGTTCTCAAAGATGGCCAAGAACCTTTGCTCTGCCAAGAAACAGGTGTATTTTCTTGGCCCTGAAAGAGGAAGGGGCCCTTTCCAAAAAGAGGAAATGGGAGAAGACCTCAGTCCCTCCATAAAACTTTACAGAAGCTACAGGACCTGCTTTTTGGCAACACGCTGTGTGGGGAGACGGGGGCAGAGGAGCAGCGGGAACCCTGGGAACCATGAATGGGACCTCCAGTTTTTCAATGCGACTAATATATATATATATTTTAATATCAGTGGGAAGCAATGACTGTTTTAGAAATTTCACCCCAGGAGTTGCCAAATAAGTTAATTTACCTGTTCCTCATACAATATACTACTAAAATAAACCTTCACTCCATTATAGAGTGTAAGTAACTCCTGCAGGCGAACTCGAAACCGGCCTGTAAAGTTCCTTCCCCCCTCCCCCATTTTTTTGAGACATTGTCTTCTAGAACCAGCGTCATCCATATTATTAATCGCTTGTGGGGCTTTATACTGTATCACATTACTCCCTTGGAATTAATCTGCACATATGAAGTATGAAAAATGTACTTTTTTTAAACAGTAAAAAAGTCATTTCCTAGTATAATACCCAAAATAAAGTGCCATGGAGCCATTAGTAGTAAATTGAATTTTTTGGTATGTAATTTGTACAAAAACTGACAAGTGCGAGCCCCCTGTCCCCCCCCACCCCATCATTAGTCATTGGGTTTAGCGGACGCAGAGGTAGTAATCTGCAAGGGCAGGCATTTTGATGTCGACTTCAATTGCACACTTCATTTATTTGGACAGGGCACAGGCGGCAGCTTCTGTCACGCGGCATCACTGCACTATTAGCGAATTTCGCCCCAGGGCAGCTGGGACGCTGCGCTGGGGCAGATGTTCTTTTCAGCCTATTCAGTGACCATTCTTGGGAGTTGTTTACTGTTGCCATGGTGACTTTCATTTCCATAGCAGCAGCGCTGCTGTTTCTCAGAGGAAAATGAATTTAGTTATAAAGGGATAATATTTTTTCTCTGTCTCTATATAACCTGCCATCTGTCAACTGGTGGATCAGTAAGGATTCAGAAACCTATTAAGAATTATAGCAGTGAGGTGATGAGTATTCTTTTTGTCCCATATTAAAAGCAGTAATAGATGTGGAAGCAAACGCTGTACCCTCAACATCATAACTTTAATGTTTTCTTTATATCTTAAGTGTGTGTGTGTGTGTGTGTGTGTGTTTAATGCCTTCACCACCTCTACCACCACTGTGTGCACTCACACCATCTCATAAAGTACAATTTACATTCTGCTGACAGATGGAAATGACCTGGTGTCTTGTTTGTATCTCACTAGATGCAGGCTTTCTCTTCTCGGTGCTGTGAGCTTCCCCAGTTCATCAAAGACTCCTGTACTAAATGTCCTATTGTCACCCCACTCCCCTACTCCTCCATGCCAGGGGGGCCAGCTGGTGGGGTGCATAGATCAGCAACTTATCAGGAACATACAGTCCAGATTATGAAATGAGCAAAATGAGGAAGGACCATGCTTTGTCTGAGAAACTTACTAACCTGCCCCTTAAATCTCCTTCTAGAATACCTTTCTTCTTCTCAAATGCAAATGGGAAGAAAGTCGCCTTTGGGACAGCTCATCTTGTTCCCAGATTTTTTTTTTTTTTCTCTTTTGCTTTCATAAACTGTGACTTGCAGGGGGAAAAAACACACACAGACACCGGCCCCCTTGTAAATAATGTTATTTATTGGTTGATTTTTCCAGATCCTGACATTGATGCTGCCAGTGCCATGATGCTTTTGAATACTCCCCCTGAGATACAAGCAGGTTGTGAGTAGATACTTCTATAGCCTACAGCACCGTAGTTTGTGAACTTAACCTTCTCATTTATATGCCAGGCCATAGGAAGAACGAATGCTCAAGTAGAACTTCCCTTGTAGAATCACTTTAAAACGTAACCTGAGTGCATGATTACATGCATACGCCTACAGACATGCGCCCATGCCTATGTGTGAAGGAAAGCATAGGTGTGTTTCCAAGATGACAAAGTTTTAATATAATCTCAGGGCTTAAGACTTGGGGGAAGGGAAGCAGACCTTATAATGAGTCCCCGCAGAGAGAACTTCCTTTCTCCTGTAGGAATAGCTCCTGTGAGTTAGTAGTTTCTTCTAGAAAAGGCTTTGTGGGGTCAGCTTAACAGTTATGGAACTGAGCAGTGCCCATTTTTAGAAATTTCTTTCCCCTTTGGGACCTCATTAATAGCAGGCTACCATTTTATAGCTAGAGAGAAGAGGAAAGTCTGGCAAGGTGGGTATGCAGGAACTTGAAGTAGCCTTGAAATGAACCATCATGGTGCCCCCCCACCCCCACCCCATCATCCCCACCAGTCTTCTGAGCTGTCATAGAGAAGGGCCGGGTTAATTTAGCCAAGCAGGGCTCTTGTCTTCACCTGCTTTCGGCCACTGAGTAGTGTCAAGCTTGAAATCGTGCTTTTCCTTCCTTGAACTTCTCTTCTGTTGTGTTTTTTCCCCACCTCTGAGCTATGCCTTAGAAAGGTCTCCTTCCCGAGTGATGAAAAATGACCTTAAGGGGAGATATCTGTCTGTCCCCTCCTCTTCCTGACTTGAAGCTAGTTCCCTGGCCCACACTTCAGCACCAACCAGAACCCTGTCGAGCAGGTAACCAGCTCACTTACTGGGGTCTGCTCAGGACATTGCTCCGTTGCAGCCTCCTGTTGATGGAACACACTGATTGGGGATGATAATGTGATACGGCAGACCCCAGCATGACACCTTCCAGGGGCTGTTGCCCAGCGGGCTCATTCTTGGGGCTGGACCTTCAGCTCGTTGGGGGCTCTGGCTCCCTGAGAGCTGCCTGGCCTCCTGAGTCAGGGAATCCCCCACGATCATCCTTGGGTGTTTTTGTTAACAGTGGACTGATGGGGAGTTCCAGACCATCCACTGGGCACAGCCTTCCCCAGAGCGTTAGGAAATTTGATTCTATCTTTTCTGCTTCCTTCTTTTAAAAGACCCAAGAGATGTGGTCACACATTCTCAGGAGAGACTCATCCCTCTGTCAGGGGTTACCTTTACCTACTCCCAAAGGTGTGGCATTCCGTTTCCTTCCTTGCTAATCTCAGATTGCCAGCAGTTGGAGTAGTAGAGGCTGCCCACACCTCCAAGAAGCAAATACCGCTGCTAAGCACTTGTGTAACTGGTACAGTCCAGTAACTAGCAGTTAGTCTGTAATGTGGTTTTTAAATGGTGTTTGAAGTTGCAGAGAAATTAAAAACAAAACAGAACAAAGCACTCCGTTCTCAGTTGACATTGCAGGAAGAGCGCAGACAGATTGTAACCACGTTAGAGTCTGTAATGGTTTCGAGAATCAGGTTGCATGACTTAACATGAGGAAAACATACTTTTCTCATCAGAGCCGTGAAAGATTCGGGAGCATCTTCCTCAGCACCCAGCCACTGTGCACAGCGATCCCTGGCGTAAGGAAATGCTTTTCATGAACCAGAATGATGGAATTGAGAGGGAAAGAGGCAGGGGGATTGGGTATTAATGGATCCCTGGCAGCCTCCGAGAAGTCCATTATGAGTGGATTCTTGAGCACAGGTTAGAAGAGAAACAGGATTGATCTTGATTCGTTGACAGGCTAATGGTTTTTGATGTTCTCGTGGCTAAATGAACTTCTCCCCAGTCCCTCGCTAGAACGCTCAAACGGTAAATAATTATTTTTTCAGGGTATCCATAGTCTTACTTGCATGGAAATGCTGAATTTCAGTTTCAAAATTTAGTGTTTATGTGTCAAAGCTGTAGGGCATACTTTTAGAAGGCTTTCTTCCTGCCTCAGTCTTGGCGCTGTGAGAAATCAAGCCTCAGCCCAGGCTTCGTGAAAGCCCCAGGTCAAGGAGAGGGCTCCAGGGTCCTAGAAGGAAGGAACCAGAAAGCCCACAAAAGTCATGGAAGGAGAGACACATTGGCAAGAGCTGCAAGAAATAAATGTGAAGACTAGGGAGAGGGTAGGAGCAGCACCTTTGTATTCTCCTTCCCGTCCGGCCCTAGTCTCTAGAAAAATCCCCTCGTGGTCAAGCTAGCGCATGGTAGCAGGCCGGAGCAAAGCCCCTGAAGATGTGAACAGGACTTTAGGAAAGAAGTGAACATGCATTGAGTGTCTATGGTGTGCACTTGGGAAACCAGGAGGCCACTGATCAGCCTCCTAACAAAGGAGTCGGGGCGGTGTGTCTCCAGCCAGGGGCTCAGTCTTCTCTTCGCATTTCTCGGCTTCCCTCTTCCTCACCCTCCCCTTGTTCTTATTTTATGTTGCGTGTTTCTTTTCCTGGGATTCGGTGAGTGCCTTGCACCCGGAAGGGAGAAGGGGTAGAGACTTTGCGTGATGCAGCCCCCATCCCTCTGCCCCACCAGCTTCGCCCAAGGCCTGGAAAAAGTAGGTGGTGATCCCTCACCAAAAAGATTCAGAGGCAGCAGACACCCAGCTGCGGTGGCGGAGGGCGGGCGGCCTGCCTCGTGGTGTCTGTGCGCCTGTGTCCCCATGTGGACGTGTGCGAGCAGCGGTCAGGCGTCCCCTCTGCCCACTCGTGGGCAGCACGGCCTCGCATCTGCACGGAGCGGCCTGTGTTCCACCCCCGGGCTGGGCTGTGGCCGAGCTCTGTTTACAGAGCCTCCTCATGCACTATTTATAGCCCCTTGTTTTCCCTTCCTGGGCTGCGTGATGCCACTTGAACAGGGCCACCAGCCTAGTCTGTCTGCTGCTGTCACTTCCAACAGTCAGAGCCTGGCTTGGGCGGCTTGAAAGGCTTTTTTCTTTGCCATCGACCTTCATAGTCACCCCACTTAAGGTCACCATACAGCGGCCACGTAGATTGTTTCCTCTCCTTCCATGCTCCCGGCACCTGCAAAGCTGGCGCGGGGCTGGCACACCAGCCCCCCTGTCCCAGTCCAAGCTGAGTATATCGTACAAAGGAAACTTCTCAAGGACCTGGTGAGAATCCCGGTCAGCCAATCCCCTTTATCTTTGAAGGGTCCCACAGTGCCCCAAGGGAGCTCAGCCTCCCCCAGACCCTGCCCCTTGTTTTACTTGAGCTGGCTCCGTATGGGTCCCGTCAGTCTCTCCTGGTGACCTGAGACTTCACTTTTAATGAGGCAGCTGAGTGCATCTAATCAAAACCACAGGCTTCAACATTTTGTCCCCACCCCCACCCCCAGGAGCCCCAGGGACAACGTGATCCTTTCCACACTTTGCCACTTTGCAGCATGGGGAACATTCTACAAGGTATGCTGTTGTGTCTTGCATACACTATAGGACACTACTTCCAGAAAAATCAGCCCAGGACATTGCTGCCTCATTACCTCTTGAACTTTGGATTATACTTCTAGATCCATCCACCTACCCCCGTCCCATAAAAGTGGCTACATAGACTAGTTCCAGCTTTTAGAGTCTGCTTAAGTACCTGCTTTGCTGTTCCCCTCTGACAAGCCCTGTGAGTCATCTTTAACCCCAATGGAGGGATTGTTAGGAAGTCAGATCACCATTACTCATCTTCAAAGGCTTATGTAATCCCTAGTTGGAATGTTCCCAGAGAGGAACTCTGGATAATAAACAAAACAACAAAATGGGACGGCAGAGGAGAGGGAAGGAGGCAGTGTTCCACGCCCCCCGGAACTAGATGGTGTGTCTAACACACCAGGCGCTGGAGAAGAAAGGCGACCAGGGTGGGGGCTCCCCCAGTCCAGCCTCCTCCCCAGCTTCTTTCCAAATAAGCAGGTGGAAAGTCCCACTTCGGGAAGGGGAAGGATGATCGGAAGCACTTGCTGCTCAGCTTATGGTCTCTGATAGCGTCAGCCAGGGCTGCCCTCCAAAGGCAGCAGGAGCTCAGAGGTTAATTTTAGAAGCCGTGAAAATCAAGGAAGCTGAGCAAATCGGGAAGGAGGCTGGGGAGGCTGGGATGGGGACGCGCCGAGGGTGGCGGAGCGTGGAGGGAAGTGTGTCTTGTGCCACAGACATTTTTCTTGGGGTCCTCCAGGTGATCACACTTAGATCACGGTGAGCACTGCTGCCTGGTTCAGTTCTCTTTGTGTGTGTTACTTTCTTACTACTTAAAAATAAGTAAGTTTGGAGTGACTCTACACTGTAAGAGAAGGGAGATGATCAGCAAGAAGTGGGAGCCCTGGGGCCCCTGTCCTTGGCACCTCGACCCAACAACTCAAAGAATCTCAGAGATGCGTCTCTTGTGTATAAAAGCTGAATATTGAGCTGATCTTACAGAAAAGGATGGTTGCTGGAGGCCTGCACCTCTTGCAGTGACAGCCACACGCATATCCAGTTTCTCACTATCCTCTTCTCCGCTGGAGGGCTGGAGCCATACTACAATTTCAGTACAATTTCAATGCGTCAGGTGGGACAGGCTCCGTCTCTAGGTATTCTGATTCACCCTGAGGGCAATGCAAAGGAAAAGGAAGGGAAAGATAGACCGTGCTGATAGGAAAATGGCTGAGGAATGGATTCTTGCTTCCTCGGAGTCCCCAGAATCAAAGACTATTTCAATATGGACCTCACGGACATTTTAGACTGGCTGTGATTCGTTTTCCAGAAGCCATGTTCCTGACTCTCGGGGATGGGGACAGGAAGAAGAAAAGATGGGAGGATAGTTAAGTGTCACAGCTGGGTTCTGGCAGCCAGTGAGCAAATATGAACACATCACCATCCCAACATGAAGAGCGCCGCCAGTGATAAGGACTGACGCGTGCCAGGTTTGGTTAGTAGAAGCAGCATTCGGTTGCAGCTCATTTGAGAGCAAACTCCAGGAGTCAGGAGAAGAGGCTGGTTTCTGAGCCAGGAGTCTATGAGGTCCAGGAAACGGCTCAGGGAAAGCCTGGTAGTGCCGCGGGACAGCTTCATCCGTGAGATTCTCTTTGAAGTGAATACACTTCATTAATCAGGACGATGTGGGCAAATGTGGAGGTGGGGATATCTCAAAAGCATAAAAGTCTGGAAGAATTTCCCCCTTAGGCCCCGTTCCTTATAATTAGCAAGAGGAAGGTAGAGAGATGGCATGGGAGAGTGGAAGGATGAACAAGGTGGTGATAATGAGCTTATATGATGGACCAGCCACTGAGCTAAGCAATTTATATCAGTCATCTTACTTAATACTCAACAACACTCCTATGAACTGTGTTTATGCCAAGTTTGCAGGCCAGGAAACTGAGGCACAGGGAGGTTAAGGCACTTGCCCGAAGCTGCAGAGCTAGTGGTGTGGCAAGACGTTGGGGCAGACAGAGGCCATGTTGCCCTGAGCTTGTACTCTTAACCACCACAAAGCACTTCTTCCCTGGAGGCTGAGATGAGGTGAGGAGCAGCAGAAGACCCTGGTCCCCAGTCCGTGCTCACTAAGGACTGGCTTCCTTTCTTTGTTCCCCTTCCTGCTGGGCATGCCCCTGGGGCATAACGGTTCTAGGTGCTTGGGCAGAGGACTCTGGGCTTGGGGCAGTGTCCTTGGGGTTGCTTTTCTCCTTTGGCAGGCAGATGACTCCCTGGCCATGCCCAGAGTCCAGAGAACCTATGCTCTATGACTCCCATCTGCTGTCTTCACTTTCCAGGGCGCCCCAGTCTTTGTCCCAGGAGTTTAGGTGTTTCAGGAATTTCCCACAGGGGTGACTCTGACATGGGAACAGAAGCGCCATAAGAGCTGTCATTGTTCCTCCAGCTATGTTCTGTGACCAGGAAGATGGCTAAGTTGTTCCACCATGGTCTGGGTTTGTCCTGTTCTGTTCTTATGGACTTTGGGCTCACCTGGAATGGAGAAAGCACAGGCTGCCTCAGGATGCTGAGGGGGTGTTGGTTATGTTGATGATGATGATGATATTGATGAATAAGATGTATTTTCTATAATAGTAGTGCCTTTAATAACTCAGTTAAATCTCCACTCTGTGAGATAAATACCATTTCTGTCCCCATCCTCTTAAGTGGCTTGCTCAGAAGACCCAGGCAGTAAATGACAAGAGATGGGATGCAGACCCAGAGATGGGATGCAGAGATGGTGTTGGACCCCTCCAACATCAGAGTCTGGCTCTCAGACACCGTGCTGTAGACCATTTCCCTGCTCAGAGCCCTTTAATGGTTTTCCCTGTATCCATGGGATGAAGCCCAAACGCACCTCATCCCTGCAGAGGATTGTACGCTTTAGCTAAATTTGCTTTTGTTCTTGTGCACATTGTAATTTTTATTACTTCCAGGCTTTGTTTGTGCCATTCCTCTGCCTTTGAATGCCAACTCCAATTGGAGTTCTACAGGAAGTTCTTCCCAGATACCCTTCTTCAGGTTAGGGGTCTCCATCCTTCATGCCTGTAAGCCCCTCGCCTCACTTACCATAGTATATTTCCATTGCCTCTTTAATTCTCTGTCTGTCCCACTTAGCTGTGGTGACCCTGTGTGTCCCCTACATGGAATATATAAGCAGGTGCTCGGTATGTTAATCCATTCATCGATACAGTCTGTATATGAGACTCTAATAATTTTGCTGGCAAGAATTATAACTATGGTATAGATTCTAAGTATTTAAGTGATTTTAGAAAGTAGTCCTTTCCATCAGATTTGCTCGCTGTTCTAGATGACTAGTGACTGATATCTTCACTGGTATTAAAAGAATGGGACTAGCCTGTGGTTTCCGGCCATTTCAAAGAGACCACCATACGGCAAGATAACTGAAAAACCCTTTCCCACAGTCTCCAAAACAGATGAACAAAAGGCCTCTCTTTTCAAACAACCTGAAGCACCTGTCTACAGACTCTAGAGTCCTACTGATTTTTGCATGTCCATCCTTGGAAATTATTGGTATTTTTCCTCCTATATTTTCTTCTAAAAGTTTTATAACTTTAGTTCTTACATTTACATGATGATCCATTTCTAATTAACTTTCGTGTATGGCATGAGGTAAGGACCAAGGCTCATTTTTTCCTGAACGGATCGCCAGTTGTTGTAACTCTGCTTCCCCCCATTGTGTTGTCTTGATATTTCTGCCAAAAGTCAGTTGGCCGCATATTTGTGGGCCTATTTCTGGATTCTGTCTTCTTCCTTGATCTGTGTGTCTGTATTTACACTAATACCACTCTGTCTTGTAGCTGGAGAGGAGGTCTTGAAATGAGTAATGTAGATCAGTTAATATAAATTTCAGCTACTCTTCCTTAGAACTCATCACTAAACAAAATAGGATACTTAGCTCCAGTATTACATTATAACAAGTTTCATGCTTTTAGATACTTGGTAAGTCTCCTGTCTCAGATGATCTATCTGAAATCAGGCTGATAATAAGGGGCGGGTAAGAGTTCCTGACCTTGTTCAGCCTACTGTCACAGTTAAATGTGGTAAGAGAACAGAAAGATTCTGGACCCCTGGACTACATTAGTAGTACTGGGTTTAGGTGCTGGTTTTTGTCTCCCATCCACGTTTTATAAAACCCAGTAGTGAGGGACTTACACAAACCAGGAAGAGAAATAGCAAAAATACTAGCAAGAGCCACAGGATTCTCTGGGAATCGGTCTATATAACATTATCCGTATTCAGGAGTGGACATTCATCCTTCATGAAAGACCTCTAGTTCAAGGTTTGGAATATTTATGGAAACATGTCCTTAGAGGCCTAAACATTACAGGAATAAAAAGTCTCTGTTTTGTAAAGAGTGTTCTATGCAAATAAAACTGATTTTAAAACTTCATATCCAGGGGCGCCTGGGTGGCTCAGTTGGTTAAACGTCCGACTTTGGCTCAGGTCATGATCTCATGGTTTGTGAGTTCGAGCCCCGCATTGGGCTCTGTGCTGACAGCTCAGAGCCTGGAGCCTCCTTCAGATTCTGTGTCTCCCCCTCTCTCTACCCCTCCCATGCTCATGTTCTGTCTCTCTCTGTCTATCAATAATAAATAAAAACGTTAAAAAAATTTTAAAAAAAAACTTCATATCCAGAAGGGTTTTCATTTTTGAATGTATAATTTTCTAGAGCCTTTTTGGCATGGCCTTTGTTTGAGAAGGCAGGGTTTATCCACCTTGCCTCTGGATGAGACTGTGCGGGGACCCCATGGACACAGCCAGAGCTCTGGGGATTCAGGACTCTGATGGCAGCAAGGTTCCTAGGACGCTGTTCAGAGAAGGAAGAAGAGATTTCAGTAACTTGCACAAAGTCACACCAGAGAAAGTAAAATGAAAGCTAAGACTCCAAGCCCTGCCTCAGTGCTTCATGACGCACTGGTCCCATAGACACACAGAGGAGTGTTGGTTATACAGTAAGAATATTAGCTTGAACCTAATGAAACTGCTATCTGGGAGGTAAAAAAAGATGGACGACTGGGGATGTCCTGTGGTTCCCCTGTCGTGTAAATCCTCATACAGGGGTGAGGCCACTGTGGGTTTGTATGGAAACAGACATGATCTGATGGTCACTGGCAAAAAGGTCAGCTTACGATTGCTCCAGGGATGTATGTATTTAGGAGAAGGCGGGATGGTGAGAGAACTCTCGGGAAGTTTGCTTGGGGGAAGTTTCGAGGAAGGAGGCAGTGGGCCCTCCAGAGTGGCCTGTGCGTGGTTCTGAGACACGAGCCTGAGCTACCCGGCCAGCTGTCCACTCACAGCCACGCTGAGGAAGGGTCTTTCCTTGGGCGGCAGAGATCGTTGTGAGTGCACTGTGTGGTGAGCACTGAGGTGCCAAGCAGCTTATAAAATCAGCTTTGCTATTATTTTGGCTCTCTTGTTGAGTTAAGGACAAATAGAAAAATGTTCTCAGCCTCTGACCATGACCAGAGAAGCATGAAGAAATGGTTTTGTTTGGTCATTGCTATGCAACTTGTGTTAGCGTTCTCAAGATCTTGTCTGACTGGAAATAAAGGCTTATATTTAATAAATGCAAGAAAATAATGTTTGAAAACTTTTAAAACTCACCCTTTTTTAAACCAGTGCATCAATAATTTCATTGTAAGGTATTGGTCTGACATGGCTGACTGACTCTCTTTCTTGAGGTGTGGCATCTTTCTTTCCTCTTCTGCACACTTGCGCGTGCGCGGTGTGTGTGTTTGTGTGTGTGTGTGTGTGTTTCTCTGTTGCTGCTCACTCTCTGTGCCTATATAATCACTTTCTCTCTCTTCCTTTCTCTCTCTCTCTCTCTTTCTGGTGTATCCAAAATTTCTAACTCAAAACAGAAAGGTTCACAGTTGAATTCATGTGTGGTATCTTCTTTTTTGTTTTTCCAGTTCCTCCAGGAGTGATACAAAATGGAGCACGGGTTCTGAGCCGTGGGCTGTTTCCTGGAGTTCGGCCGTTGCCAATCACTCCCATTGGAATGACGGCAGCTGTGAGGTAAGGGAGGCACTCACTGGGCAAAGTCTGCTGGAAGGAGTGGGAAGGGCATCATGTGTGCCATGGGGCCCCTTGGGATGGAGAAGACCAGTCTCTAAGGAGTGAAGACAAATAAACCTGGTTTGGGTGTTGAGAAAAGGCAAAGTAACTCCAATCTGGCTCTGCCTTCTGGGCTCAAATTACCTTGGTCTCTTTCCAAATGAGGAGATGAAGACAAATTTAAGATTTTTTTGTTGTAAGAAGGTGGAGCAAGGTGGTTAGAAGGAAGTGGTGAGCAAGTTGTTCATTAGATTCTAGGCTAACTGGTCTACCTCTAAAATGAAATGCAAAATCATGTGTGAAAAGTGCTTTCGGTAAGTGGGATAAAAATAACAGGTGGTATCATTCCCCTGCTTCCAAGAACCAGGTCAGCTGCCAAACCACATGAACTCTTCCTTGGGAAATTTCCTTCTTCCCTCCTTCTTATCTCCACTGCCAGCCTTGGATTAGGGTCTCTGGCTAGCTTAGACCTTTCATATGTGCCAGTGTGGATGCCACCTCCCATTCTCCTGCTGCTTCTCTGCCCATTCCCACCCACCCATCAGCCACTGACAGACTGATTTCCTAAAATGTGCCTCTCTGGCTGTCTGCAGAAACACCTTCCATGGCTCCCACACATCAGCCTGACATCACCCTTGTCCTCCTGTCTCCTCAAACCAAATTTGTTCCCCAGATATGACCAGTATTGGCCCATCTTATCCATTTGGTTGCCTCTATGTAGACTTCCCTCAGCCTCCACATGCACCTCCTTCAGGGTCCATCACAAAAATGATTGCTTCACAAAGCTTTTCTGAGCATGACCTCTGAGCTAACCCTGGATGAATTTCCCTTTCCTTTGAAAGCCCCCATATTTTGGTTGTGGCCCTTTAATGGGTGACTCTGTGTAGTAAACTTCCTCTGTATCTCCCACTGTTGTCTATGGTTCGCTTGCTGTAGACAGGGCCTGGGTCTCACTTGGCTGATGCCTCCTCAGGTTTGCCCAGGCTCTTGCTTGGAAGGCCCATCACCCTGAGCTGCGCCTCTCCACAGCATTATCTCCTTGCTCACTCTGCACTTTTGGATCAAGTTGGCACCTGAAGGCCATTTTTTTTCATAGTGTGTCATATCCCAGAGGAAACCACCCCAGAAAGTCTGTTAGCTGGGACCTGAGGGAGACACACGTCGAGCTCACTCATGTGAAGCAACCATGTGGCGCTTTCCCACTCACTCTTCCGGCAAACCAGCCTTCTCTTGCCAAGATGGAAGTCCCTCGGTCTTCCGGGCAGACACTGGTGTCTAGGACCTGATTAAGGAAGGAATTTGGTTGGAATTAGAATAGTAATAAAGTTAGAAAACCACTTACCATTTCTGCTAGTCCAACATGGTGATACTTTCCAAAACTCTATGGAAGGGTCTCTCTATTATACTTCTCTAGGATCTTTCTTGGTTGTCTGTAGATCAATAATTCTTGAGTTCTTAAATGATAAGCCTCTTCCATGAAGCCAAAGTATCAATGCCTTTGCCACACGTTTTGAGAGAGACATATTCCATTTTCTATTCCTACTTAACATCTTTTCTGCCTCACCTCCTAGCTTACCTTTTTGGTTGACAGGACTTTGAGACCGTAGACTGTTTTCATGGGGAGCAACAATCTATGTACATTAGCATATTCTAAGTGTAGATTTCAGTTTGTTGTGTTGAGCAGTCTTTCTTGGTGCCTGCCACGTGGATCTGGATGTGGCCTCGGCCACTCCTCGTAGAAGATACAGAAGAGCCAAGCACACAGTGAGGAGAGACGTGAGACCAAGTTGGCCTTCAGCGGGAGCCACTCCCTAATTTTATTTATTACCCTCGTGGTGTATAGCGTCATACATCTTACTGATTAGTACTCCCAAAAGGCATTATTTAAAATATTGATTTTTTTTCTGGTTATGTTCTGGTTAGAAGATAACAAAACACCACAGCAAAACAATGAAGTCTTGTCTCTGGTTAAAGAGTTGCTGCTAGAGGCGCCTTGGTGGTTCAGTTGGTTAAGTGTCTGACTTCAGCTTGGGTCACGATCTCACGGTTTGTTGGTTCGAGCCCCACATCAGGCTCTGTGCTGACAGCTCAGAGCCTGGAGCCTGTTTCAGATTCTTTGTCTCCCTCTCTCTCTGCCTCATTCCCACTCACTCTCTCTCTGTCTCAAAAATAAAAATAAATAAAAATAAAAAAGAGTTGCCACTTATCAAGTCCAATGAGCACCTCGCTTTGGCTCTTCCACGGTAAAAGACCACAAAACAGGTTTCAGGTGCAGTCAGGAGACAGAAATCACACTAGATATCCAAACAGGGAGACTTCCATGTTAAGAACCATGAACCAGGTAGTAAGTTATTAACCAGATAGCTAGAAGGGTAAAAAGAGAACTTCAGGTGTCCTGGAGAGGGTGGTCACTGGAAGGAGCCACATCCCCTCAGGCTAAGAGAAGAAAGGAAAGAGGTTGGGATGGTTGTCCCGTGGGGGTGGGGCTGAGACCTCAGAAGAGGAGCTGGAGGCAGGGATTCCAGACCTCTGAGGGGTACCCCTCAGCTGGGGCTAGAGTCTCTGATCTCAGAGGAGGGACCTGTGGAAGGACCATAGAGGTTTTAGGAGATCTCAGGATCTCCTGCTGGTGCCAAGTCCTCTAAGGAAACATGAAGAAGTTGGTTCTATACATGTTAGGAGGCCCACAGCTGGATTCAGCAGGAATGAGCTGCTACTACAAGTGAACAGGACGCACACAAGAAGGAGTGTGTCCTTTCTTCCTCCACCCCATTTCCAGTCTCTCCATGGCACCTCCTGTTCTCCAAGCCTAACGTGAAGCCAGGTGGTGCAGCAGTCATGTGTCTTGCACAGCCCCAGCCTTTGAAAGAGTGTAAAAGGGGGGGGGGGGTTGGGGCTGAGTGACAGTAGCTTCAAAATTGCACAGCGTGCCTGTCCACTAAGAAAGCACGCATGGTCTCAGAGGGACCCTCCTGAGCATCAGAGAAATTTTCAATAAATGTGCAACTGCTGTTTGCAAAAACTAGACAAGTGACCCTAAAGAGGAGATAACCAGTAAAGAAAACCATTGTGCATTACCAATGCATTATCCGAATACCAGTTCCACCTCAGTTTTAGGAGAAATGAAAGAGGGAGAGGAGTGTTGCACGTTCCCTGTAAGGTCAAGGACCCTTGCTCATAATAAATACTTTGCCTTCTTTGTGTTCCAAATGCCCGGCAAATAATAGGCACTGAGATGCTTTCAGGAAGAATAAACATAAACATTGCCATGAAGGTATCTGAAGAATTGGTGTCTATCTAAAACCCACTAATAAGTGCTCTGGGGAGGGGTTGGAGGGGGGGGGCACGAATCTTGTTTTGCTCTTTCACATTCATTGTAATTTAAATTTTCTCTTAAAATTTGACCATGTGTCAGTTGAACCTGAATTCGGTTGAGGTTAAAAGGAAAACAGCCCACAGGAGGCTAAAACAATAGCAGATGTCTGCCGGACCCCGTGACAGTGACCAAGGGATGCTGGGGAGTGTTCAGTGTTTTTGTCACTGCCCCCATCAGTTCAGCTGGGGATAGAGGGAGGGCCAGAGAGTCATTAGCACCCACTAAAGACCAATTTCCTACTCTGCTTTGTGTGACAGGTTTTCTGTGTGAGTCTAAGCGACTTCTCCTTAAGTGAAAATATTTGTCTTTCAGGGATTTTTTTTTCCAACCACTGAGTGGCAAAGGCCATGTTTGTTTGTCTTAACTCTGAAACTGTTATTGACATAGATGAAGTGTTACTTTTATTAGCTGATCATTACACAGCTTGTATTTGCTGGGTTCCTTTGCATATAATTATGATGTGAAATCTCCTTGTAAGAGTATCTGTCAATAGTGTAATTGACTTTACAGTGTTGACTTTTTACTCAGTAACCTCAGAGATTGGCCCATCCTTAGTTGTTGGAAACCTGCTTATTTTTAAATTTGCCTGGGCGTAGAGTCCTCAAGACACATTATCCTCAAAATAACTGCTCACACGTCTTAAAGTTTTATGGCTGTGTCTTCTGTGTTCCCAATGAAATTCCTTGCAGAGAATACATTGAATGGAACAAACGATTATAGCCCTAGAAGAACTGTTTCTGGCCCTCTTGGGAAACAGGAGCCCCAAGTTTCCTACATTTATAGCACTATAGGCTGCCTCCCAGGTAGGGCCCATAGCAACTCTCCGGGATCTGAGCCACCTTGCCTTCAACCCTTACGGCTCTTTTTTGACCCCAAGTGACCATTCAGGTGGCAGAGAAGAATTAAATGTCCAAGGCCTGCCAGGGAGTACCGGGGAAAAAACTGATGGGGGGTAGGAGTCCTTTAGAAGGCAGCAGAGCCCAGAAATCACATATGAGAACTCAGGAACCAAGTTTCCTGGGTCCTTATCCTGTGGTTTTGTGATGTCGGACAGGTGTGCCTGGGCTTCTCGTGAGAAAACCAGTCTTATGGGTTATTAGGGTAATGCAGTTATGTGCCTGGCACAGGGTGTGCATTAAGTAGGTGTTTGATAAATAACGTGGAGAAACAAGCAACCCAATTCAGAAATGGGCAAAGGACTTAAATGGACATTTCTCCCAAGAAGATATACAAATGGCCAAAGCACATGAAAAGCTGCTCAGCATCACTAACCATCAGGGAAATGCAAATCAAAACTACAAGATGCCACGTCACGCCCATTAGGATGACTCCTAGCAAAACCAGAAAACAATGAGTGTTGATGAGAATATGGAAAACTTGGGATCCTTGTACACTATTGGTAGATATGTAAAATGGCGGAGCTGTTGTAGAAAACAGTCTGGCAGTTCCTCAAAAAATTAAAAATAGAGTTGCCATATGACCCAGCAGTTCTTCTGGGTCCAGAAGAACCAAAAGCAAAGTCTCGAAGGGATATTTGTTCATCCACATTCATAGCAGCACTGTTCACAGTAGCTGAAATGTATAAGCAGCCCAACTGTCCCATCAACGGATAATGAATAAGCAACATGTGGTATATACACAATGGAATATCATTCAGCCTTGAAAATGAAGGACATTCTGACACGTGCTACAATATGAATAAACCTTGAGGACATCACATTAAGTGAAATAATCCAGTCACAAAAAGGTGAATACTGTATGTATGATTCCACTTATACAAGGTAAATTTAGAGTAGTCAAAATCATAGAGACAGGAAATACAGTGGTGGCTGCCAATGGCCCAGGGGAGGAAGGAATGGAGAATTAGTGTTTATTGGGGCCAGAGTTGCAGTTGTATAAAATGAAGAATTCTGAGGATGGATGGTGGTGATGGGTGCACAATATTATGAATGTATTTAATACCACTGAACTGTATGATGAGAAGTGGTTAAGATGGTAAATTTTTCGTGTTTGTGTATTTTTGCCACAATAAAACCAATTGGAAAAAAATAAAATTAGTAATGTGGGGAGCCTCTTGGATTCATCTAGCCTGCCCCCGATAGACCTTCTCAGGTCTGCTTTCTGAGCACCTGAAGCTTTGCCTCAAGCGCCAGGAAAAGGCTTACATTGAGCTTCTTATGCCAAGAATGGCCATTGGTTTCAAGGAGTAATGGCGGTCGTCCGAACCAGAGCAAGTTTTAATTTATAAGAAAGTTCCATCTAATCACCATCTAAAACTGCTTAATTTATTTGAATCTCAAGTGAAAATTGCAATTCCTATGGAACATGAAGCAAGTCACAAATTAATGCTCTTACTGTAATACAAAGCATAAATACTTAAGGTCCTGTCAGAATAGAGTTATCAGGAAAACTCTCTCAGCCTAAGGTCTGCTCCTGGTCATGTAACTTTGTCTTTCTGCTTGAGAAGATGTTTGTAACAGGAGTTCAGGAAACCAACAGCCTTCAGTGTTAAGATAGGGTGTGTGGTCTAGCTATACAACTTGAGGGAGTAATTGCCACTGGTCTTTTTTTTTTTTTTTTTTTAAGGGAAGTATAGTTGACACACAATCTTACGTTAGTTGCAGGTGTACAACATAGTGATTGGACAAGTCTGATAGTATGCTGTGCTCATGACAGGTGTGGCCACCATCTGTCACCATGCAACACTATTACAGTGTCATTGACTATATTCCCCACGCTGTACCTGCCGCTGGTCTTTTTTATACTGTATTTTGTTTTGTTTTTAAAGACCAAGCACCTGTCAGCTTACATCTTCTGAAATCATGGTCTTTGAAAGCAATTCTGAAACTCCATATTAGATTATGCACTGTGGTGGGAAGGAGAGAGGAAATACTGCAGGAATAGTATGACTTATTTTTAATTTCTTTCTGAGTTCATTTCGGTAACTGCAGGAGTCTATCCACTTCACCTAAGCTTTCAAATATATTGGCATTAAAGTTATTCATAATGTTTCTGTCATCTTTCAGAATACCTTTGTAGTTATGTCCCTTTTTTATTCTTACTACATTTTAACATCACTCTGTTTGCTTAATCTTGCCATCGCTTTTTGGTTTTCCTCTCAAAGAATCAACTTTTGGGTTTTGGGGTTTTTTTCATTTATTTCTTTTTTCATTTTTAAAATCTTTTCTTCTTTGCCTGGATTGGTTACCTTCATTATAAACTTTTCCTCTTTTTCTACAGAAGTTTAAATAAAGTTATAATTTCCTTGAAATTACTGCCTCATTGCATCCCATAAGTTTTGATACCTTTTATTTTCATTATCAACAGTGCAAAGAATTTTCCAATGCCCATTTGGATTTATTTGACCCACAGATGCTTTTGGAAGTGTATTTACCTTTTATTTTCATTATTAACAGTGCAGAGTATTTTCTGATGTCCATCTTGATTTCTTTGACCCACAGATGCTTTTGGAAGTGTAGTTTTAAGTTTTCAAACCCAGGAGAAGGTGGTTGTTTCTTATTTTTGTTTTTAGTTACCCCTTCAACACTGATTTCTAAGTACCAGGCATTATGGTCAGAGAGTGGATCTGGAAGATACTGGAAATTTAGAGAGACTTGCTTATAGAGTCTAGCATTTATCAGTCTTTTTAAATATTCTATGTGTGCTTCAAAATGGTAAGCCTTCTTCATTACTAACACATGTTCTCTATGTCTATTAGATCAAATCTGCATGCTAACCATGTGGGGGAGGGGAGGGAGGGAGGGAAGGCATGCTTGGTCAATTGACTACGGAGAATGATGTGTTAAAATCTCCCATTACAATGTCGATTTGACCGTTTCTCCTTGTAGCTCTTCCAGGTTGGGCTGTATGTATTTTGAAGCTATCTGTGTGGAGGAATCCATGTTTAGAACTGAGCTAGCTTCCTGGTGAATTGAACCTTTATGAATGTTTAATAACTCTTTTTCCGTAGTAATGATTTTTGCCTTAAAAGTCTGTCTTCTCTGGATATAATACAGCTATACCAGCCTGGCATGATACAGTGTTTTCCATCCTTTTACTTTTAACCTTTGTTTGTCTTTGTATTTTAGGTTTTTCTCTTGGAAACAGCTTTTAAAAAACAAATCTGTGTTAATGATCTTAACCTCTTAATGAAGATTTTTACTCCCTTTTTAATAACACATCTGGATTTATTTCTGCCGTTTTATTTTGCCTTTGTCCTGTGTTTTCCAGATTCCTTTTCCTTTCTTGCCTTACTTTAAATTGATCAAAAGCTCCCACTCCTCTTTTTTTCCTTCTAATGGTTTAGAAGTTATACATTTTGTTTCTCTTCTTTTAATGTTGATCCTAGAACTTGTAACATGAATATTTTAAAATGTTTAAAGTTAATCAATACTTTTAAACTCCTGATCAATACAAGGCCCTTGGAATGCTTTAGCTGCTATTCTCTACCTCCCAAATGATGTGCTACATTTGTCCAATACTTTGGTTCTAGTTCATTTTGTTTGTTTTTTTTAAGTTACTTAGTCATTATTATTATTGTGTTGTTCAGTCAATGGTTGATTACATTTTCTCGGCTTATCATTTCTTCTCACATCTCAGACCTTTCTTTTTGGAAAATTTTCCTTTTTTTCCTGAAATATATTCTTAAGAAAGTCTTTATCATGATTATCTGCTTTTAGTTAAAGCCTTGACAACTTTTTGTCTGAAAACATATTTATTTTGCTTTCATTCTTAGAAGATAGTGTTTAACACTTCTTCTGTTCCTCTCTCACTTCGAGAATATGTTTCCACTTTGATCTACCTCCCTTATTTTATCTTAACTGATGCTCTTCTTTAGGTTATATGTTATCTTTCTGCTACTTTTACATCTTCTCTTTTTTTTAAATGTATACAGTTTGACTATGATGTGTCCAAATATGTATTTCTTTTTATTTATCTTCCAAGGGATTTGATGGTTAAATCTGAGATTGGTACCTTTCATCAAAACAAGAAAATTCTCAGCCATTTTCTGTTCAAATATTGGGTCTTCCCCGTTATCTGTTTCATTCCGGACTCCAGTTGGATTTATGTTGGATCTTCCTTTTGTTTTCCGTCATGCCCCATCTTCCATATTTCTGTCTCTTCATCTCTGCTGCATTGTATATAGTATCTTTAGATCCATCTTCCAGTTCACTGTTCTTTTTTACTAACTTTTTGTCTTTCAGCTTCATTGAGGTTTATTTCAAGGATTATATTTTTTCGTCTCTCGCAACTCTGTTGGATGCTTTCCAAAATCTGTCTGCTTCAATTTCATAATCTATTCTTCCTATATCTAATATTTTTCAATTCCCTTTTATTTCTGTTCTCATACTTGACATCATATACCTACTTATTTCAATATTTGCCAACTTTGCAGTTCAGAGCATATAGTTGTCTTTTCTGTTGTCTCTGGCTTATAGTGGCTATTTCTTTTGTGTATATTATATATATTTTTTATTATGAACCTCTGTTCCCTGAAGTCTTATCGATGGGAATTCTTTGTGGCCTGAGATTAATGTATGTTCTTCCAGAAAGGCTTTGTATTTTCTTCAGGTAGGCACCACTGGGCACTTTAAATACCACTGGGCACTTTAAATAAAATTTAGCCTGAGGTCTTTGGGTCTACACAGTAGAATTCTGGCCTCATCCCCACAAGGCTCTAGGCTTATGGTTTAAAAAAAAAATCTCAGGGGAGGCTTTTCTTGTTTCTCTTCCCATCTGGAGCTGAGGGTTAAGCCTGGCTTTTATCCCCATTGCCTGCGTCTGAAGGGCAGTTACTTTTCTCTAGGACCTCATTGAAGGTATCATCATTCAGACGTCTTAGCTTTTTACATTTGACATTTTTACATTTATCCATTCCCAGTAGCCTGCTTGCTGGTATGTTTGGTGATTTTAGGTTCTGAGCTTTCTACTTGAATATTTGATTAACCTTAGTATGTTGGAATCGTGATGGCTTAAATTCAGATTACGTTCTTCAAGAGAGTATTTGCTTTCAAACTTGTGCTGGGAGCCTAGGGACGAGTACACCTGAGACCACTTTAATCCCCTTTGAGGAGCGAAAGTAACCATGGAGCTGCCAGAATCAGTCTTCTTTGTGTCTCTCTCCATTACTATAAGTTTGGGCTCTTGTCCCAGGGCTACAGTGGGCTTTTGCTCCAGGGAAACCCTGGCTTTCTTGGCTGCCTACTGCTCCTATTTCAGATTTTGTCCCTTTATTTTTTAACTTTGTGTGTGACATTCTTTTGTTTGCATGGGTTTTAAGATTCCCCTGATTTTCCAGCAAAACCAGCCATGACTTAAAAACTATGTTGCTGTACTTCATCCAGAATCTTTTGTGGGATAGTCAGAAGAGTGTCTTCCAGATGTCTTCTCTGCCACTTGGCTGGAAGTGGAATTCCCTGGCCAGCTCTTCTCTTCCATGTCTTTCTACCTGTGGTTGGTTTTAGACAGAAGAACTGCAGTAGCTCCAGCACTGCTGAAGAATCCCATTAATTGCACACTTGGCCAAAGTCAGGAGTTCTCAGGTCAACCCCTTGGGAGGACAACTTCACCCTAAATGGTAGTCTCTAGGTTTAAAGCCATCAGCTCCAGAGAGAACCTTGGTGCACAGGTGAAAGGTGGAGGTGACACATGGTTCTACCATAGCAGGACCAATAACGAACCAATAGAGAAGACAGCAAGATGGTCATGTCCCATCAGAAGCTGTACTTTGACTTGTTAGTCACAAGCATTGTTCATTCTCGGCCTGAACTAATGTGATTTCTCATCTTTTATGTTCGATATTTCCCATCGATTTGACCAGGGAATGAATACCAGGTTTTTGAGATTAATAACACACGGTTTTGTTGAGGCCTTAGTAAAATCAGGTGGCTTTAATTTATGCTAACATGATCACTGTTGAGTGGTTGTCACATATAAATTCAGATAAGTCTGAGAAGTGGAAGGCGTTCCAGGTGTATCACGTGTTCGCTTTAATGAATCAGTTTTGAAGAGGTGGTTAGAAATTTATCTTCCAACATGTTCAGGATGACTGGTTCCTTCTTTTAAGTATGTGGCATCCTATGACAGCCCCTGCAGCAGGAGGTGTTGACATCACGTCGGTGCGGCTGGCTTGTGCCACCATGAAGAACATTGCATCAAGTTATTAATCATTGAAGGAGCTTGTCACTTCCTCCTGAGTTTGTGTGGAATTTATGGATTATGCGCCCATACTTCAGTGTCAGGGAGAGTTAATTTTATCAAGTGAGAGAGATACATTTATATTTTAACTCCTGCTCCTTGAAGTCACATCTGCATACCTGTTTTATCGAGAAATACAGTCAATGGGCATATTGGTTTCCTATCAAAAACTACCTGAAAGAGACAGACGTTTCAAATTCCTGCTTGAGCGGTCTTTGAGAGCTAGCTGAGGCACCTTGGACAAGTCATGGGACGCTTCTTTAGTTTCTGTTTGTTTATCTGTAGAATGGTTGAGCCAGGCCAGTGTGGCAGCATGTGGTCTGTGGAGTCACTGTTGGCAGATAGTGTGTGGTTCCAGGCAGTACCAGAGACCTTGCCCGACATGTCATTGATTTCATGGGCTGCCAAAGTGATTTTCTCTCCTCCTCTCCATTTGATGGTAGTGTGTCTTTAGTACTTCTTTCATATGTGCTTGTTCCTTTAAGAAAGAGAACTTCTCAGGCCCAGAAACTTTCTGCTTATAATAGTCTGGAACTAGAATGTTCTATCAGTGCTGTCACTCTGGTATACATATTCTACCCCCTACTCCACACTTTTTATTTAAAAAAAATTCTTAACCTGTGGAAAAGGAGAAAGAGAAGCACAATGAACACCATATATATGCCTTTCAGCTAGATTCACAAAGAATTAGCTTTGGCAACACTTGCCTTATTTCATACTCATTTGCTCCCACGATTCTCTCCCCTTCTTTCCTTTGCCATATATGCTCAGAGGTATTCTGTTGTGCTTGACCGTGGTGGTGAAGTGAATGATAAACCCCGTGTTGTTAAAAAAGAAGGATTCAGAATTAAATTGATTTTCGGAAAGCCAACCATAACCCAGTTTACTCCTCCAAGTGTCGCTGGGTTCACTCTGAGCCTGTTTTCTGCTTAGTTTAGTGGACCAATTATTTTGGATTTTACCGCAGTTACCTGCAACAACAAAGATCAAGAGAACCATTATCTGAGACTTTCAGTTCCATTTGTTTAATAGCTGTTAATAGCTACCTGTGCAATTAGTTACACTTATTGAGTTTCATATTTGGAAACACCTCAAAGTAATCTTTTCCAGCCACTTTTATGCACCCAAGATAGAGCTAAGAAACAGGAAGTCTGCAGAAAACAGATATCGCAGAGGCCATTCCCCAAAGCTCAGGGGCTGCGTTTACAGGCAAGCCTGTGAGGAATTTCTCTCTCCGGGCCCCTTTCCTCTTACTTTATGCTGTGTCCCCATCAGCTTCCTGACCCACAATAGAAAGAAAACAGAGGTGCTCAGGTAAGCATGTCACCGCAGCAGGAGGCAGTGGTTAACTGTCTGACAGCAACAGAGGAAACCAAGCCAGAATTCTCAGGCACCACCTAGAACCGTCCTCTGTGCTGAGAATTTCTCCTTCCATCACCCTGCCCTGTAAGGGAGATGTGGAGCCCGCTGCAGGTCACTAATAAGCAGTGCTAGGATGCAAACAGAAGCCTGTCAGGAAAGCCAGCCCTTTCTGGAAGGACTGGGTGGAGATGGTCATAGATCTGGGATCACAGAATGCAGGACACAGTCTGGGGGGAGGGGGGGGCTTCTGGAGACTGCTAGGACTTCATTGTGCAAATGAATTGTCATTGTGCAGCACTGTCATTGTTGGGGTTGATCATGATCTCAAGGCATGTAGCAACGATTGAATTTGAGCAGTGGCCCCCATGCATTTTGCTGGTGCATATCACAATGGGATTTTTACCACCAGCTTAAACTTAGCAGAGAACCACAAGCCTCCAGAACACCAGGAGGAGGAGAGACCCCTTGGCTTCACTCCCTGCTACACAAAGGACTCCTTCTCCTTTTACTTTCTCTCTGGGCTGCATCTAGGGTCTCATTGAGCCTTAAGGTCCACAGGGATGGCAGGAAAGAAAGGCTAACAGCCTGTGACCGACTCCTATTGTTCGGCCTAACCCCATAGCCTTTCTGCAGGTGCCATATGCGCAGGGATTGTCCAGTAAGGTGTGTTGGTGGAGACCCACAGTCATCTTCCCAGACGTCAAGCTCTCAGCTACACAATTCCATCTGCTCCTACACTTGCTCAGTATTAACTTGTGTGCGCGCTCTGCGCCGGGCACATGCTAGCCCCTGGGGGATACAATATGACTGGCCCCTTTCTTGTGGAGCTAACACTCTAATGGGAAGCAGAGACATTGAACAAGGCATCGCACATCTCGTAAGGATGGTGGGAAGTGCTCTCTGTGGAGGGAACGTGATAGGAGTGCCTACAGTTGGGGATGTTATGTTAGCAAAGAAGGAAAATGTTCCCCACATCTCCTAGAAGTGTATCCTCAGGTGGATACACTTACAGGACATGGGGCCAGCGTGGTGCACTAGAACACCTCTCCTCCCTGCCCAAACCTTCAGCCCTCATGTCCAGAGTCATACACTGTCTTCCACAGACCTTTTCCTTGTCCTCCGTCTGTCCCCTCCAGCTCAGAGTAACCCTTCTCTCCTGTGCCTGTTCATCTCTGACCACGGTGCCGCCTCTTCTGAACACCGGTGTGCTGGACACTATCAGAAATACAGCTACCGTCCACACAGAATGGGTGCCCACCTTTGGGAATGTGTGGCCTACGGAGGAATGAACATCACGGTCCTCACCCTTAGGCCAGGCACTGGTCCAGACAGATGGGAGCGTTCTCTCCCGTCCTCAGCCCCACAGTGAGGTGGGTGCAGTCACTCTTCCCCATGCCAGTAGGAAGCACGAGACAGTTCAGGTCATCATTCAGACATAAAGACACCACACAGTAATCAGAGGTGTGGTGAGTGCTGTCGGGTCCTGATGGTAGTGTACAAAAGGGACCTAGTTATAGGGAAATGAGAGGAACAGCGAGAGGCAGTCAGATTGCATTAAGAGCCCATCTTGAGAATCAGACTTTGGTCCTAATCCTCCCCTGCTACTTATTAGTGGCGTGGCTTTCCAGACCCTTCTTCCACCATCGGTAAAACAGCGATGCTCCTAACCACTTCACAGAGTTAAATGCAACCATCCACGCAGACGGCGCGTGGCGCCTGGCAGGTGGTTAAGTGTAGTAGATGGTAGCTCAGTGCCCTCTCGCCTATGATGTAACCACGACTTGCTTCTCTGTTCGACTGTGAGCATCTTTGTGACAGTGTCTGTATCTGATTCCACCGCGAATGCCCCCCCAGGACCCTCCCCAAGGCCGTGCATTTATATTAGGTGTTCAGTGAACATTTGCAGAAAGAACGAGGCGGGGCAAGTGCGAATGAATAGCTGTCACCACATGGCGGGTATCTCTTTCGGCTGAACACTGGGTTTACTCTCCTGACAAAAGGCCCCTCGTGTCGCAGCTCCGGAGGAGAGCGGGCTCGTGTCCCTGAAGTACCCAGCCAGCATCGCCCGGCGGTGCCCACTCCGCGGTGTTAGCAGGTGTGCGAAACCAAGCACAGCTGGATGTTGATGGTTTAATATGAGAGTGTTGTTCTGACGTCTGTGCACACACTGAGTGAAAACCCGGGCGATGGGATGAGCCGGGAGGACGCAGTGCGGGAGGAGCGAGGAGGGCAGCATTTGGGACCCCAACTGCAGAGCAGGGCGGCCTGGGGCCCGCAGGTGGGCCGCGCTAGAGGGCGGTCGGCGCGCGGGCTGGATGCGCATGCGCGCGCATGCGCGAACGCGGGCCGCTAACCGGTGTCCTCTCTGTGTCCCCCTCCCCGCCGCCCCGTGCGCAGGAACGGCCTCAGCGGCTGCCGGCTGCGGACTGAGAGCGAGCCGTCGTGCGGCTCCCCGGTGGTCAGCGGAGACCCCAAGGAGGACCACAACTACAGCAGCGCCAAGTCCTCCACCGCCAGGAGCACCTCGCCGGCCAGCGACTCGGTCTCCTCCTCCTCGGCCGACGACCACTACGAGTTCGCCGCCAAGGGGAGCCAGGAGGGCAGCGAGGGCAGCGAGGGCAGCTTCCAGAGCCACGAGAGCCACAGCGAAACGGAGGAGGACGACCGGAAACACAGCCCGAAGGAGGCCAAGGACGCCCTGGGGGACAGCGGCTACGCGGCCCTGCACAAGAAGCGCCAGCACTTGGCCAAGGCCAGGAAGGTCCCCAGCGACACGCTGCCCCTCAAAAAGAGACGCACGGAGAAGCCCCCCGAGAGCGACGACGAGGAGATGAAAGAGGCGGCGGGCTCGCTCCTGCACTTGGCAGGGATTCGGTCCTGTTTGAATAACATCACCAATCGGACGGCAAAGGGGCAGAAAGAGCAAAAGGAAACCACGAAAAATTAAAAACAAGTCACTGATTTGTTTTGAACTTTCGGCCATTTGGTTTTAGCATGTCAGGAGATTTCTAATGATTTGTGGCAATATCAGCAATTTATTATTCTTTCTTTTTCTTTCTTTTTTTTTTTTTTTGGTTTGGTTTTCTTTCGTTTCTTTCCTTTTTTTTTTTTTTAATTTGCCCCTCCTTTGTTTTCGACCCTTAAGAATTTTATTTTTAAAGGAGATTGAAGCCATAGAACTCATATTGACACTCAGCTGTTTTACAAAAGCTTTTCATTATCTGAAGACAAAAAAAAAAAAAACAAAAAACAAAAATACAAAAAAAAAAAAAACAAGCCAAAATTACCATTGCTTCCTCCAGCTTTGTCAGAAACACGTGGCTGAATCCGCGAATCCGCAGGGATGCCAACGCTAATGCCACGGGAACACACATTCGGCACCTAGAAGGCACGTGTGCAAAGTAACCACCGATCAGGCCCAACCCTTAGGTTTAAAAGGTCAGGATGTCCACCCAGCTGGGTTCACTGAGTGAATGCATATAAGGCAACTGGGGAGAAGGAAGAGCCCTGGTTCCCTGGGAGCAGACCCAGGCTTGTAGCGCTGGGCATCAGATTGTGCCAGGAAAAGCCTTGGCATGGCCATGAAGTGCGCAGGGATGGGTGGACAGAGTGGGCGCAGTCTCCAGTCCTTTGTGCTTCTTCCCTGTGAAGCCTAGTAGCATGTTAGGAGATGGACATTGGACCACTCATTTATACCAGGTGTCCGTGACTAATGAGGAGAGAGTGGGTCAGTTTTTAGTGATGTTGCTAATCTTTGAATTTTGTTCTGTATTAAGAGAATGTTCCACAAGCCATAAGCCTGAAGGTTGGCCCTGCACACACACCTAGGCACACATGCGCGCGCGCGCACACACGAGAACTGATGCAGAAAACGAGCTCTGTCTTCTTAACTGCCCAAGTGAAAATCAAGTCTAGGAAATTACAATAGCTGTTAAGGAAGAAAATAATGGTACAGATTTTTTTCTGTCTGTCAAAACTATTTGATCCAAGTGAAAAACAAAAAGCTACACAAGCTGCCATTAGTATTGTGGTGTATTTTTAAAAGATCAAAGGCACATTGATGGACAAACAAAAGTAAAATACGGCAAAACAAAAAACTCCTATACTGCCCTCAGAGTGGAGTTTGCAATTAATGTCAGGATTCATCGTTGCAAAAATCAGTGATTTCCACATTCAGCCAGTGTAGCCCGCAGAAATTTCCGATCCACAATGCATGGATTCCTTTGAAAAAAGAAAAAAAAAAAACAAAAAAAAGAAAATATCATAAAACACAAACTTTTTTTTATTCAAAAATAAAGTTCTTGTAAGGTAAATAATGTATTTAGCATGAAGCATGAATTATTTTCATATAAATATAGAAAATAGAGAAAAGGCTATGCCTCTAATTTTTAAGCCCTTAGGCTTAGAGGTTCTTTCAGTTTTCTCTTTTTTTTTTCTTTCTTTCATTTTTTTTCCGTTGTTTTTGTTTTTTTTTTCCCCCTCCAATTATTTTGTTTTGGTTTTTTGAAGCAGGTGTTTAAGGTTTAACCTTCTTCAGGGACAAATTCTGACTGTTGGGGAATCTTACTCTGCAATAGAAAATATCTTCGTGTTCTGGTAGGGCCTGGATGGTGGAGCTCTGTACTGCCTTGTCTGCACTTCAGCCCCCGACCCCCTGATTCTCTGTTGAAAAGTGTGTCCTTTTCTCTTTGTCTGTACATGTTTACCATGACGCAATAATTTGAGGGCAAACTTAGTAGTGAGTGTGTATGATAGAATCAAGAGAATTTCTAGGACGCTGACTTGAGAAAACCATTACTGGGATTTGGTTCTAGAAAGAAGGCAGTGAATAATTATGCAAATTCGCCAGAAGAAGGGGAAGCACGCTAATGGGCCTTATTGGATGAGGGTGTGAGTTAGGGTATGCGTGAAGGAGAAAGTGACGTGGGTGTTGGAAGGACCAGCCCCAGACAGTTTTCCTGTGACGCCATCTCACAGTGGGAAAGAGGGGCCGGCCATCTCCATCACCTCAGCACATGAACCAGCCTGGAATGAAGCCCACCTAGATTGTGAGGGCTGAATTTAGACAACCGGATGATGTCACGCAGACCAGAAACTCCTGTTATCTTTGCCTAAAAGAAATTACCTTGGGAGATCCAACGAGAAATCTCTGAAATCTTCTAGCCACGTGGAGAGGAATTTGGGGAGGGAGGGACCTGGGAGATGGTGATCTTTAAAAATGGGACAGTTGTGGGTCACTGCAGAGCCCATCGACCAGCAGCAGGCACGGTCAGGAGCTCCATCAGCTAGGACAGAGGGAAGTATCTGGCGCGTACCCCGTGATTTGCTTCCTCTGGATTGCTGATAAGAGAACCTGGAGAGAAAAAAAAAAAAAGTCTACATCCCTATGACAGGTCAAGTTCAGTACCTGAACCTGAATACTTCCAGCATATGTGTTCCGGGTGTAGATGGGGGAAAGGATGTATTTTTGAAGTGCTCTGTTCCCTCCATCTCCCCAAATACCTGATGCCCCAAAAGCGGTGTCAGCCGTGGAGCCTGAGCGACACTTTGATTCGTGTTGTCACCTGATTGAACCCAGAAGACACCACCACCCCCCACCCTTACCCTCACCCCACACCCCAGCATAAGATTCAGACTTCCCTCCTGAAAGGCAGAGGCGGACATCCAGGACCGTTTCTGGCGGGGACTTCTTCCAGTTAACCCCCCCCCCCCTCCCCACAGTGGGCTGTCTCCCCTCACTTCATTTTTCTAAAGGAGCAAAGGCCTCTTTTAGAAAATAAGAAAATGCAATGTGTGTGATTTACTTTTCTGATCTCTTTGAGAAATAGATAACTATCTTATAAAAGTGTGTTCTTAACTCCAGAACCACTCTTTTTGCATAAATACCTCATCGGGCAGCTTTCTAAGTGTTATTTTCCTGAGTCTCCCTCAGCACCTCTGTAGGGGCCGCTGGGTGACTTGCAGGGGAAACTTTAGTGAGGGTACTTTTTTCTATTTTTCTTCTGTTTTTGGAGGCATACACATTATGCATAACCAAAACAATGGCTCAATTGTGTTTAACTTTGTATTTTGATTGTTGAGAAAAAAAAAGTTTCGATGTGTATGTGGCCGTTTGTAGTGAAGTCATTGCGGAATGAGGTTGTCCATGTCCTCACCACGCCAGGGGGCAGGAGGCACCCTCTCTCACTCCCTCCTCCAAGAGCAGTAGAGAATTTAAGCACAAGCCTATTTGTGAAAGAATATTTTGATCAAATGTAACTCGCTTTAGTCTTGGAATTACTTCCCAAACGTCAGGTGTCCCTTTAGCTTCCAAAACGAGCATATGTATTCATTAGTCTGCCAGATCGCCTGAGCACCGTTCGAGGGGTGTGGTGTTTTTGCTTTCATTTCTCCTGCTGGGAGAAGTGGCATTTCGTGTGTCATTCCAGTATCTCACATACTCACATGGGGCAGGGGGGAGGGGGAGACGGGGAACTATAGCAATATTTAAAGATGCTTTGGAAAACAACCATGAACACATCAGCACCATGACATCTACGGTTACTTGCTGTTGGCCCTCGGACACATTTAAGAGAAAGAGACTGTAGCTCTTTTTCCTTAAATGATATACACACAGACAGTTATTTTTATGCTACTACAGTTGTCTTTTATCTTTATCTAGGACTACGCGGAAAGGGTTTGCATCATAGGTTTTTCCCAGCCTTATTATATACCATAAGCTCCTACTTCCCTCTCTAATCCATATACTTTTCAAGAGTTCTTTGGTAAAGCTGTCTATTTGAAACTAAAATGAACCAAACCCACATTTAGGTGGTGGTTTGAGATGGCCCAGACGACTGTGGCAGGTTTCAGTCTTGGGGCTGAGTTTTTAAGAAGGGATATGTCAGAGGCTTTTCCCAAGAGCTGTTTTCTGTTTTGTTTTGTTCTGTTTTTTGTAGAGGCACTTGACGTGTCTGGTCCTTGCTGGGTGCGGCAGTAACTACCACAGGGCAATTCTAGAAGCTGCCTTTGCACTGAATGCCATTCCCGCCCCAGGGACAACTTCAGGCTGTGGGCTCTGTAGAGTGAAAACCGTCCAGATGTCTCGTGCCCAACTCAGTCCTTGGACACACTGGGACTGCCCAGCATCAAGTGCTACCAACTCACGTTTCAATTACCCCACGCTACGCGCGTGGGCTCTTGGCCTCTCCTTGAAGGGCTTTTGGAGAAGGAATCAGAGTTCTGTACAAGTGACCTACACGGGAGGGTTTTCCGTAGGGGATCGGATCAAATTCAATGTGACTTCTCTTTTCCCTTTAAACTTGATTCAGGTTTGGGACTCGTTTCTTTCTGGTGGATCACAGCTGCCCAGATGTTGCCATTTATTTTTATGTTTCTGTAGAGAAGTATTTTTTCTTTCATCTTCAGGATTTTTGCCACCAAAAGAACACATTTGAACTCTGTGTCCCCTCTTGATTGTGACTTACCAGTGTTGACAGTTAAATCCTTAGTGTCCTAGGTCCCAGCCCTCCAATACTATATCAAACACTGTTATGCACATAATGCAGCACTGTGATCTAATTTAAATAATACTTTTTTATTATTTATACTACTATATATAATATACATCAACACTTTTGCTATATAACCTAAGTGATAACCCTCTTTTAGTTACCTTCCAAACTCGGGGCTTTGGTTTATATTGCAGTTAACACAGTTACAAAGTTGTAATGGTGTCTTTTTTCTTTGTAACGGAATGTGTAAATCAAAGTATATACATTGTGTGGTGTTCCTGTTTTCTGGAGTTTCATGAGGATTTACACATGGCATTCAGTGTTCTGTATAGACCCGCCTACCTTTGTGAATTCATCTGTTAACCCCTCTTCCTTTGAGAGAGCACCGGAGGTGGTTAACTCCTTGTTTTTTCTCTCTTCTACTGGTTATTCTTGAATTAAGCACAGACTCGTCAGCTCGGTTGCTTTATCATGAATAATGTGTGTGACCTTGAAATTCTTCCACAGTTCAGCAAACAAGTGCTAGCTTCACTGACCAAAAATTAAGGAAGGAAAATACGATTTTCAAAATGATCCATCTTTTAACGGCCGAAAACCGATGTGTCTATGGTGCTGCATTTTGCTGTCTGTCATACTTTTGAAATCAGACCTAGGTGAAAGATCACTTCTGACTTACTGTGATATGCTCACAAGTACCCTTCCTGTTCGTTTTGTTAGCGTTGAAATCAAGACTATTTATTTGGAATCTATTCAACAGTGTTTTTCCACTGTATTTCATTTGCAAAAGTTGAGAACAGCCTTCCCTATCTTTTGCAAATAATTGATACTCCATATTGGATTCGCACAGACTTCGATATGGTGAGCCTATCAAACCTACAAATTGTATTTCATCCCTTCATTACTGTGACCTGAGTTCCCCAACCCCCCCCCTTTTTTTAGATGAAACCTAACACAATTTCAGTTACTTAAACATAAAGCATTTCTTGAGTATGTATGTTGAGACCATTGAAGCTCATAGCTGATTCAGTAACCAGTTTCATGCTGTGTTATTCACACTCACTACTTATACCTGCCATGGTGAAAATGTTGGGGGGGGGGAGTCTCTTGGTGTGTCTGGGAAGCATTATACACTTGTACATTTTTTTTATACTCTGATCCTGTAACATTTCTGAGTTTCATTTTTGTTTTACAGAAGAAAAAAAAAATAACAGTGATAAAGCAATCAGAAGACCAAGCACCTATCGATGCTTCGGGTCATCTGACCTTTGCTGGCCAATAGACCTACATGGCCAAATTATAATTTACTAGAGTAATAATTTTTCAAAAGCCAATTTTTTCCTGTATTTTCTGTACGAAACTGCCAATATCATGAATAGAAAGGGAGAACCATAAAGGAAACAGGAAGTGATGTTCAGTTGCGTTTGTGTTACCTAAAGGAGCAGTGTGGAGGCTTGCACAATCAGCCGAAATTTAGGGACCTGATGGTGTTGCTTTGGAGGCATCCATACTTGCATTTCGCATTCTTCATATGTAATCATATTGCCAAAGACAAACTATTTCATCATTTATTGTAAATAACACTTTTCCCCAGACCTACCATAAAGTTTCTGTGATGTATTGTCTTCCAGTTGCAATAAAAATTACTGAGTTGCATCAATTGAAGAACAATGCCACGTATTATTGTGTGCACTGCGTCTCCATATGCAAATGCTGAGCAGCAAAATCGTTTCTATTTCTTACCTGCACTAGGGTGTGTGTTCCGTTTTTTTACAGTTCGGTTTTAGGGTCTGAGCCGCACTTACAGTACCTACCCATCTTCATGCCTGCTTCCTTTGTGAAAAAAAAAAAAAACATACACACACATCTTTAGGGGTGCCTGGGTGGCTCAGTCAGTTAAGCGTCCAACTCTTGATCTCTGCCCAGGTCATGATCTCACAGTTTGTGAGTTCAAGCCCCACATCAGGCTCTACACTGATGTTGCGGAGCCTGCTTGGGATTCTGTCTCTCCCTCTCTCTCTCTACCCCTCCCCTGCTCATTCTCTCTCTCTCTCTCTCTCTCTCTCTCTCCCCCCCCCCACTCCCTCCCCCTCTCCCTCTCCCTCTCCCTCTCTCAAAGTTTTAAAAAAATGACACACCTTTAGCAAATAACACAAATTCCCAGCTGGAGCCAGAGAACCTGTGGGTCTCAGAATCCCAGCTCTTGCTCTGAAGAATTGTTGGACAGCAAGCCTCCCACCACAGAACTTCGGGTTTGTGGTTAAAACAGATTCTGCTCTTCACTCGGAAGCTGTCAAACAATAAACTAAAATTCTCCTTTGGGGCTGGAGCCTTGCCAGCCTATCCCAGGTCCCGAAGATTTCTTGTGATAACTTTTCTAATCCTTAGACTTTCTTCTAGGATTTACTCTATCCCCAATCTGTCACCCCCGCAACACACCCCAAGAGCCAACAAGTAGTTGGATGGCAGAGGAGTGGTCGGACAAGTGATCAATCGCGGGGCACCAGTCACCATGCTGGAGGAGTAGAAAAGGTGTTCTCTCAGAGCTTCTCTGATTCCTTCTGTGATGGCTTCGTTTCAGTGTACCATGTGGATCCATAGATGCCACCAGCAGCAGCAGAAACTGGCCTCCACACTGCCCTGCTGGGCCCCCACATCCACTGCTGCCTTACAGGTGCTCAGGCCATAACTCCTGTGGTCAAAGTGTTACTTCAACGTCAGGGGGCACATCTATTCTAGCAAACCTACTAGAAGAAAACTCTCCTGACAAGACTTCTCAAAGTGGTCACCCAGGGCCCCACATGTTGGCAAGCATTGCCACCATTTCCATTACCACTGCTGAAAGAAATCACCTGCAAAGCTGTCGTATCCTCCCGGATGATAGGCCTTCGGGATTTGAGGATAACTGGTGGGGGGTGGAGGGGGTGGAAGGGGGGTGGGAGCAGAAAGTCATCTGGGTCGAATCTAATGAGTCAGGCGTTGATCAAGTTGAGTAACACTTAAGGTCAAGTATAATGGGTGGGTGGCTGCTATATCAAGCCCATATTAACCATGTTTCATCAGTGAATCTCAAGATGGCAAGAAAAGACACCCAGTTAGATTGAGTATCCGCATATTTGAGGGAACTCTGTCCACACGGTAACACCTCCAAAATTCTGATCTGATCTCCAGGGGATATAGACCATCCCACAAAGAGAGGAGGAAAATCTGGTAGCTGTCACCTGCAGTGAAGACCCGAACGCAAGGCTTCTGGGCTACAATACGGTTTAAGTGAGAAAGGAGACTACTGGCAAAGAATTGAAATGATACCACAGCAGTAGAAAAAAATTACATGTGATTTTTGTTAACGATTCATAGGCCACCCTCGCGAGTCAGTTCTCTTCTTTATTTCAAGAAGCGTTCCTGTAGCTCCAATTCTATCCCAGTGACCGCTGGGCGACAGTGACAGGTGAAGTCAGCCTTGAAGGGACTTGAAACCTAATGGCAGAGGAGCCCTGAGTTGCCGCGGAAGGCAGATGCTCGGGTGTTTAAATGGCACCCCGAGGGGGTTGGGGCCAGTGTCTCTGGATCAGAGCTTCCTGCAGGTTAAGCCGTGGCAATCTTACTGGAATAAGTTCAGAGTATTGCCAAGTGACTGAGTCGAAAGGACAGCAGTCGGATGCCGAAGCTGCTTCTGTGTTACCTGTAATCATGTGCCTCCCCATCCGGGTTCTCTGCCCTCAAGATGGCATCCCGGCCGCCCCCTCCTACCTCTCAGTTCACACTCCAATTCCTTCCCTAAGAAGAGGTAAACAAAGGATGACCAGTGTCTTTATTTTCTTAAAAACAGCTTGGTATAAATGCAGAGAAAGAAGACATCAAAGGCACCGATAAAGCTCACATTTGTGAGTGACTTTCTTTCGTTCCTGCCATGGTTTTAATGGCAGCATTTTCCATGATGTGCTGTGCATTTGGTTGGGGAGCTGTATGTCTAAGGCTTCTTTGAGCCAAACTACAAGATTCTGGACTCTGCCTTGAAGATGTAATTATTTGCTGGAGAGATGCCTTATTTGAATAGCTACATAATACACAAGCTCTTCTCTAAGTTTTAGGTAATCTAGATGTGGGCTGTCCCTGCATTTTCCAAATTTTTTTACCATTTATTCATTTTTGAGAGACAGAGAGAGTGCAAGTGGGAGAGGGGCAGAGAGAGAGGGAGACAGAATCTGAAGCAGGCTCCAGGCTCTGAGCTGTCCGCACAGAGCCCGACTCGGGGCTCGAACCCACAAACCACAAGATCATGACCTGAGCCGAAGTTGGACACTCAACCAACTGAACCACCCAGGTGCCCCTGTCCCTGCATTTTAAACTTTTTTCCTGGACAATTGAAAATGGGTTGTTTTCTGAAAAGATCAGACAACCGTGTCTGTAAAGTTATATGAATCCTCAGATTAGTGAAATTCCCCCCGGGTACCTCACGGGCCCTGAAGACTCATCTGTGTGGTTGATGCTGTGCTGGCGGCTGAGAAGCAGCCCCGACCAGTTTCTCCTCTCCTCTTGGCTGCTGTGCCTGATGAAGGGGAAGCGTCTGAACTAAGAAATCGCCACCCTTCTAGAAAGTTCTGAACAAATGAGGGCAATTTCACAGGGAATCTGGGCACGCCCAGGAGGCTTTTGTTTATGAATTAAAAGCTCATGTCCATCACCCTGCTTCTCATACCCCTATGAATTGAAAAGGTCCTACGTTATGCACAAACGTAAGTATGTTTTGACCATTTTTCCATTGATCGGGATACAAAGCTGGGGGTTTGGTAACTGGGTAGAGACCATTTTTTACTATTTTTTAAGTTTTATTTGAGAGAGAGAGAGAGAGAGAGAGAGAACAAGCGGAGGAGAAGTAGAGGGGGGAGAGAGAGAATCTCAAGCAGGCTCCATGCCCAGCTAGGAACCCAACATGAGCCTCAATCCCACAACCCTGGGATCATGACCTGAGCCCAAACCAAGAATCAGACACTCAGCTGACTAAGCCACCCAGGTGCCCCTTAAAAGACTCAACTATAAGTGAATAAACCAGTTTATTAAATGTCCACCTCTTCCCTTTGTGTTGTGTGAATAAACCTTTCCAGGACAGTGCATTTCACTAATGCTCATAGCAATCGTATCTTGATTTGAAATCATTCTTGGGCATTTTTGCATAAAGTATCCTAATGACTTGAGAACTGTTTTATGCTACTTCACACCGAAGTACTTAGGGAGCATATGGCTACATTTCCTTCAAAATGCAGCAATTTATTTGAGAAAGATCAAGGAATTCTATTTTTTCTCATCTGCTATCCATTTCAAAGCTGATTTCTAAAAATACATAATATGGAGGAAGTAGACTATGATGGAGGTAGTCTGAAAGCAAGACAGTGGCTGATTTCCTTCATGAAATAGGTCCATTCTCTTCACATCATAAAACTGGAAGGGACATTAGACACCACTGAGTCCAAACTCCCTGTTTTACAGACTTGGCAGCTAAGGCACAGAAAAGTTAAGGGATTTACCAGTGGCAAAGCCGGACCTCAAACAAGGAAATTTTCCTTCTTATCTTTTGTCATATCCATCTGTTGGGTATGTAATTATAATCATCACATCTGCGGAATTCTGTAGGTGACAATTCCCCACAGGTGCACACGTAACATTATGTCCTATGCATTTTCCCTATAGGTACAGTGAAAATGACTTTTTAAGTGATA
This sequence comes from Cryptoprocta ferox, assembly GCA_028646485.1. NCBI lineage: Eukaryota > Metazoa > Chordata > Mammalia > Carnivora > Eupleridae > Cryptoprocta > Cryptoprocta ferox. Next base: position 13,705,602 of record CM053560.1, read on the forward strand.
CATAACATTCTATTGAGCGGATGTCTGTCATCTTCAACTGTTACCTTTTCATTGTTTCAATTGCTTGGAGTTTCTTTCTATGATAAGTAATACCACAATGAGTATCTTCAGGCAACTGGCCATTTGCATCTCTTCAAGTTATCTTTTGTTAGCTAGCCTACTGGACCATCGGAACAGAAGTATTATCAATGCTACGTGTCTGCATACACAGCCCTTTCCAAAAGGCATCACTGCAAGTAGCAATGAATGAAAACCAATTTTGCTGCATCCTTACAGTACTGGACTTTATTTTTCTCCTTAATTTTTGCTAGCAGACAAAATATGCATTATTACTGTTTGAATTTTCATTTAATTACTAGCAAAGTTACACTATTTTTTCCATCATTTACTGGCCATTTATTTTCTCTTTTTTGGATCATCTGTAACTAACTCTGAGAGTTCAAAAGAAAAGCAAATCAGATTCATGGGACTCTTTTCTACATGGCCATTAAATGGTGCCAAGATGACCAAACCCACCACTTGAACTCAGGTGGTCCCTTCCTCTTCAGACGCTCTAACTGTCCTTATATTAAAACAAAATTTCACTCCCTACAACATTTACCTGAAGGTCCTTGCACTAGCCTGGAAGTCCACAAAAATGCAAACCTGAATCTTCTTGCACATGGTGACCATTTATACATGTGGAAACAATAATTTCCTCCCTAAGTCTTTTCCAGAATAAGCATTTCTAGTGCTGTCTACTCTTTGTCTCTTCTGGACATGTTCCAGTTTTTGATCAAAACTCAGAGCGGAAAACAGAACTCCAGGTAAGTTTGATGGGGAGAAACTATCAACTTCCTCCATTCTAGATCCTCTGCCTCTAGATCCTCTATTAATAAAACCAAAGACAGAATTCATTTTTGTTTTAGAAGATTCCCCACACCATGATTCAGACTGAACTTGCTATTAACTAAAACAAATAAGTCCCTGTTGGTGTATTTCTCCAGATATTCATTTGGGATCAAAGTGCAGGACTTTATATTTATCTCTCTTAAATGCCACCTCCTTAGATTTGGTCCACCGTTCAAGGCTAGTTGAGATGAACACTGGGGTGGGTGGGTGAGCGTCCTGACTTTGTCATCCGAAACACTTTCGTCCCCTCCAGGTATTGTTGTATCACAGATTTGAGAATATCTTTTGTATATTGATTAGGACAAAGCTGGAGCTCTGTGGCATGGATCTGGGGACCCACCTCATAGGTCAATTTCATTCTGATCAGCACACTTTGAGGGCGTATGCACTTGGCTTTATGAAAACGTAGCCTACATTTCTCCATCCAATCAAAACTTTGTCAAGCACATCCTTGATCTCCAAATATAAATCCATAGTCCTCCTTTATAAAAGAGGAAATAAAGTCATACTCTGTGCTGATACGCATTATGCAAATCAGAAATAAGGCGATGGGAAAGAATTAAGTTTCACTTAATGGACAAAACTTGAAGTGATGTAAATCCTACTTTATTCCTATGGGGGAATTAGTCTTGATTTATGCATGTATTAAATTATATGAGGTCTTAAGGAACATATCCCTCATATAAAGAGCAACCATACTTTATTCATCCATTTCTTCCTTCCTTCCTTCATTCACTTATTGTATCTTAGCGAGCCCAAACTGGCTTCCTTGCTAAGAGCTTACAAACCATTCTCGTAATAATCCATCCAAGACTATTACCCAGGGCCAGCATTGAGATTAAAGAACTACAGTTTGCAGGCAGTCTTCTCCTGTTTACAATCAGGAAATTCCAGCATAATACTTAGTGGTATCTCTTCACTCTACATGCAAGCCTATTTAGAGAACTACCATATCTAGCATGTAGTGAGCCTCTAAATATAGTCAAATGTGTTTAAAATAAATGGGCTTCCTTTAAAACACACACACACACACACACACACACACACACACAACTCAGAAGTTGAATTTGGTTTCTTCTGGCTCTGATTTATTTTTAAATACCTGACACCTTACCCAGCATGGGATACATATTGAAGCCTATCCAAAAAACATGACAGGATAAGGAAGAATTTAAGAAGAAATCAATTAAGAAAGTTTTAAAATAGATTTTCTCCTTCTCACTCACAGTCATCCCACACTTGTTTTTCAGCAACTGCTATGTGCCAACCCGGATAGGTGCTGGGGATGCGGGTGAAAAATCTGATTCCTACCTTCAGGTAAGATCACCTCCAAAATTCTAGCTGTGGCGATCGGTATATGGGCAGCTGGCATATTGTTCCCCAAACTTCTCAGTAATGGGTGGTCTTTTTTTAGACATAAAAATACTGGTAGCAAAGACCAGTACGTTCTTTGTCTCCCCCCTCCCTCCCACCTCTCCACTCCTCACCTCTGCTGGTGTGAAAGCAGGAAACAGTGTCCGAGGTTAGCCCTGCTACACCAGGCTGAGCTCTGCTGAGGGTCAGGGAATGAAACTGGAAGCAACAGGCCATGGCCAGCACACTGGTCCTGCTCCTCAATAAAGAGCTGCGGACAAGATGTCTGTTCCACTCAGCCATCTGACGCTTCCCTCTGTCTAAAATCTTCCCATGCACCCTAAAGCTCTGGCTAAGGCCCCCATTCTTTAGCATGGAACAAGAGCCCTTCACACTTGCCCCCACCAGCCCCCAGCCTGACCCCTCCCCCCTACTGTGCCCACTCTGAGCTCCAGCTGCTAAGTAAGCTACAGTGCCAGGACGTCCCCTAGTGCCCCTCCTGGTCCCCTGATATGGACCGTCCCTTCTGCCTTTCCAGAATGTTCTCTCACCCCGTAAAGCTCAGTCCCCACATATTCTCTCGGTGTTCAACTTCCATACTCTCTGCTACCAAGATACCTGTAGTTTTAAATTCCTGTATTCTAGCACTTTCCATGCTTCCTCCTAGCTGGTGATTTCTCAGTCTGTCTGTGGCCATGTTCTCCTCAAGAACAGCCATTTTGTCCTCTACATTTCTTTGTCCCCAAGGCCTATCAGAGCACCTGGCACTCAGCGGTCGCTCAGTTAACTTCTCCTGAATGGACAGATGGAGGAGCCCAAGTTGCTGCTCGGACCCTGGGCTGGCTACTCCTCAGGAGAGCCGCACACTCTCTTCTCCAACCGTGGCCAGGGCAGGATAGACGGGAGCTGGAAATGCATTCGGGAACATTTGAGAACACAATATCACCTCTTGCCCGGGAAAGCTTCTGGAAGTGAGGCCTCGCTCACCACCCAGCTTTGGGTGTTCAGGAGTGAATAGGAGATGCTTTGGCTTGGCTTGTCCAGGCCGCATCCATGTCTGGACCTTCTATCTTCAGAAGATGCTGCAGCTATGGTCAGCAGGGACCACTGTCCTCCCACAGAGCCCCAGACCCAGAAATGGCCTCTAGAGCATCTGGACAAACGGGACCAGAGAAGGGACAGCCCCTACCCCAGGACCCAGCAGATCTCCCACCTCTCCAACCAGCCCAGCCCAGCCCGGCTTCGCCTCTTGCTGCCTGTGGGTGTTAAAGGTGGATGTGGGCCATGTGGGCACAGCCTAGGCTGTCCCATCCTTTGACCGAGTCTCGGTTTCCAGCTTCTTCTACACTGGCCATGCTGGAGCCTGTTTCCATGCGGGAAATCACATCACAATGTGTCCGAACCAACACTCTCAGCGCGGCTAAGTCAGAATCCTCAAATCATCACTGGGGGGGACAATCGATGCTCTTGTCCAGCTTTTAATGACAATCAATTCTCTCTCTGGCTCTTTGCTAAGTAAGTGTCATTGAGAACAATTGCCTTTTGTGAACCTGGTTGCCGGCCTTGAATTTGCAGCTTCCTCTGGCTGATGGGAGTCAGCATCTTGTTACTGCCCTGTTCTCAGTCAGTCACACAGTATGCTCAGCTGTACAATTAATGTTCTTCCTGGTCTGTTTTTTAAGGCAAGGTGACAGCTCCACTAATCAGAAAAGAAAGTCCATCCTTGAGCTCTAAGAAAGGGATTGGGGAAAGCCTGGGCGGTGGCCAGCCTCTTTGCAGACCCTGAGAAAAAAACACCAAGTGCTGGTGTCAGGCAGACCAGGTTTCCAGTTCTAACTCTGCCCTTTCTCCACTGTGTGACCCTGGGTAAATCACTCACCCTCTCCGAGGCTCTGGTTCAGCATCTGTAGAATGGGATAATAATAGTACCTTCCAAATAAGTTGTTAAGAGGATTAAATGTAAAGATGCATGAAAAAGAGGGTGAATATGACATATGTCACATCTAAGAGGCATCTAAAATGCTCAATAAATAACTATTATTAATTACTACTACTACTATTATTATCATTTTATTCTTAAGAATCCCAGAATTACATAGTCCAGCCTCTATCTGTCCTAATGCACATACGTGACCACTACAAAGCAGTTGAAATATAGAATCCAAATTGAGATGTGCTCTAAATATACTGGATTTTAAAGACTCAATATGAAAAATAGAATGTTAAATATTTCATAAATACCTTTGAAAATATTGATTACATATTGCAATCGTATTTGGATATTTGGGTTAAACAAAATATATTATTAAAATTAATTGTACCTGTTTCTTTTTATTTTTCTAAAGTGGCTACTATTAGAAAATTTAAACTTACATATGCAGCTCTGACTCTATTTCTCTTGGACAGCACCCTTCTTTCTATACGGAGTTGCTTTCAAAGAAGTCCTCTCAAATAGCCAAAAGTAATGAGTATCAACAACAAAAGCCAAACAACAAAGAAAACACCCAGAAATTTCTATCTTTAAGTGGTGTCTCTTTAAGTGGTGTCTCTTTGAAACACAACATGTAAGCATCATTAATGCTTCTCACATCTCCTTTCCTCTTGTCCCAATTTTCTTGCACTCAGTGCTATTTTGGAGCCTTTACTTTGCCACGTCCCCGCCCCCGCTGCCAAGTACTCATACACCATGGCTCCACTTCAGCCCACAGGACATTTGTTTGCTCTCCACTCTTCTAGCAGCTCCACAACTACACCCTCTTTCTATAGGATCTTTCCTCTCCACCTCCTGCCTCTCACATCTTGTCTTTTCTTATCTATTCTCTGAATTAACACTTCCGAGGAACTGCTCTCTGGTTTGACAGCCAGAGGGACGTGGGTGGAGCAGAGCAGACTCCCATTAACCAAAGTCACAAAGACTGATGGATAAACCAGAGTGCCAAAGAGTTAACTGACAACAGAGAGCCTTTTGGGGGGACTGCATGCTCCCTCTGCCGTGGAGGAACACCGACCCTCGGTTTATATTGTACGATGTGTGGGGTGTGTATTGAACAAAGCCCGGGGAGACATTTACAAAGTGTACTATACTGTCACATGTACAGCATGGTGGTTTCCAGTATCTGGGTTCCCGAGAAGGCAAATGACTAAGTTTGGTGAGCTCGGTATTAGAACCAGGAAAATCTGACAAGAGATTTGATCAAAGCCATGGTGGATGCTTCCTGTCCAGCAGCCAGATGTAACTATGCGGAGGCCAGAGTGCCTGAATCGCCAGGTTTGCTGACTGTCCTTCTTGGCCAGGGCCGGGTAAACACTGACAAGGTCTTCTTCTTTGGCTTTCTCTTTTCCCAGGGTCCAGGAAGAACCGCGCTGTTCTGATCATAAGATTCTCCTCCTGCAGCCTGGACAGGAGACATTTGATGGGGTTTCAGCTCAGTGAGATGTCAGTTTTTCCCTCCCAAGAGTATAGGCTGGTCCCCATGACTTGATTTCAGGGTTCCCCCATGTCCTTGGCCCACAGTTCTGGGTTGCATTTGCCCCCTTTCCAACATTCATATGTTGAAACCTTAACCCCCAAGGCTTCAGAATGTGACTTTGTTTAGAAATAGGGTCGTTGCAAATCGGATTAGTCAAGGTGAGGTCATACTGGAATAGGGTGGGCCCTTAATCTAACATGACTGGTGTCTTCATAAAAAGGGGAAATGTAGATACGGACACCCAGGGAGAATATCATGTGAGGATCAGAGTTAAGCTGCCACTAGCCAAGAGATTACCTGGAACCGGTATTTCCCTAGAGGCTTCCCAGGGAGATTGGCCCCACTGCCCCCTTGATCTTGGACTTCCAGCCTCCAGAACTGTGAAATCATCAATTTCTGTGGCTCAAGCTACCCAGTTTGTGATGGTTTGTTGTGACACCCGTGGGAAACTAATACAGCCACAAACAAATACAGCTACCCTGACAGGTGGCTAAGGTTTCTGCCATTATGGGTAAACTCCTCCTAATTTACTCTGAAAAAGAAACTTAATCTTAAGGTTTTGAGGATAATCTGCTATCATTCATAAGTGATTATTATGAATTAGTAATATTATTTATAATTATTTTTATGAACATTGTGAACATAGTATTATAAGTATTGACATTGTGAATTATTATGAATTAATATTCTTAATTTATCATTAATTAATAATAATTATATAATACATAATGTATAATGATAAATTAATGTGTTAATTATATGATAATATTAACATAGGGGCGCCTGGGTGGCTCAGTCGGTTAAGTGTCCGACTTTGGCTCAGGTCATGATCTCACAGTTCGTGGGTTCGAGCCCCATGTTGGGCTCTGTGCTGACAGCTCAGAGCCTGGAGCCTGCTTCGGATTCTGTGTCTCCCTCTCTCTCTACCCTTCCCCAGCTTGCACGCTGTCTCTCTCTCTCTCTCTCTCTCTCTCTCTCTCAGAAATAAATTTTTAAAGATTTTTAAAAAAGAAGAAAAATTTCAAAAAAATTAATATTAACATTATTGTTATGAATAAAATATTTTTAAATGAGACATTTACATTCTTGGTTTTATTTATTTATTATAAGATAGCCTTATAAATTCCTTTAAGGAAACTTGCCTTATTCTGCACTCATCTTTGTTTTGAGAATTGATACAGGATGTCAATAAAAGGAAATCTTCTGGGTTTATGACTGTTAGTTGAAGATATTGCTCATTAAGATACTCAGGGACCCAGAGCCAAAGCCCCAGTGACCCAAGACAAAATCTTCTCAAAGCTCAGAGCCAAGAATCACTTGGGTTTCTGTTTTTTTTTTCCATGATGAATGTGTATACAATGAAAGGTACACGGTATATACACTTCACTTCTTTTTCAGGCTGCAAGAAAACTTGGGATTTCATTACTGCAACTCCCCTCAGCCGAGAGTTCTTGGTAAGCGTTTTCCTCTTCCCCTTTTCTACATTTTGTTCTTCTCTTTTCCTTCATGAATCTTTGTTCCTTTTGTGTGACCATAGTTACTTCAAATCTCTTTTGGAAGAAAGCAGGATAGGAATCAACAAACTTGAAAAGAAGATAAAATACACAAAGCAATGAAGTTTTGTGACATGGGAGGGAGGAGTGATTTTACCAGAAGCCTAGTCTTAAAAAAACAAAAACGAAAGCAAAAACAAAAACAAAAGCAAAAACAAAAGCAAAACAAAAGCAAAACAAAACAAAGCAAAATCAAGAACAAGGCTCTTCCGGCTGACATGTACCGCAGGCATGTGGCAGAGCGGAGAGGCATCGAGGAAGGGCGGGAAACGTCGCATTAACAGAGCTGGGAGAGGACTTGGGTGTACGTGGCCCTGCAGCTCCTCTACAATCGTTCCGCGTCTCTGCCAAATGTGGAACCAGGCCATTCTACAGGCACCCAACTTAATCAACTTACATACTCTTTTCTGCATCTAGAGTAAACAGCAAGACGGCTTCTGAAGCTTTACAGAAGGCCGGGCTCTGCTCCCAGCATCCTGATTGCCACCGCATGCTCTTCCCATGTGGGACTAGTTATGGGACCCTGTGTGGAGTGCGGTCAACGGGGTGCCAGCATATCTCCCTCCCATTTCTCTGGGATTCCACAGTGGGGTGAATGGTGGGGGGAGACTTCACTGAAGGACTGGCCTCCTTCTATAGGACTCCGCCTTCTCCTGCCTCATGTCCCTGCCATTGGAGCAAACGTGGGAACAGTGCAATTCACACACATGTCCTGGGGTGAAGGGTGGGAAACAATGACACGTCCTGTTTTCTGGACTCTCCCTCACCTGGTGGGTGGTAGGGGACCCTGTTTGGCGGACACAGGACTTGAGACAGAAGAGCTACTGACGCAGAGTGTGGAAGGCTGTCAGGGAACAAGAGCAGCAGAGCTCACGTTTGTTGAGCACTGACTGTATACCAGGGCCCGTAGCAGGCACTTAATGTGTACGAATGTATGAGGCCGCTACTTTTATTATCCCCATTTTACAGACGAGGAAACGGAGGCACAGAGACTCCCAGTTACTTGCCCAAGACAACACAGATGTAAATGGAGGAGCCGGGATTTGAACCCAGGTGTGTGACCCCTGACCCAGCCACCTGAGTTGGGGTGAAGCAGCCCGCCTTCCTGGGACAAGGAGCCACGTGTGCGGAGAGCCCAGAGGGCACTCAGCGTGTCTTTACTCTTGCTGTCAATGCACCTCTCGGGCCACACGGAGACCCCGCAGAGGGACATCCTGGAGTCTCCCTCCTTCCCTTCCCCTCTTCCTTTACCTCGAAGCCCACCCTCCAGGATGCAGGCTACACTCCGGGACCCCCATCTCCCACCGCAGCTTACAGGGTGTTCTGGTTTCTTCCTGGTGGGGCTGTCATACAGCACACACGCCCTTGTTATGCTAATACCGACCTCGTCTGGGAGCAGAAGTCCCAGGCTTGATTAGACTAGCTATCTGGAGTGTTCCTCCGCTTTCCTCAAGAACTCTGTCCCGGAGTTGAAAAGTGAATGATACGGGACGGAGAAGGAACATTCTCTTCTTCCTTGATGACAGCCAACTCATGTTTATGGTGCATCTACCACACACCAGGCCCTGCACCAGATGCCTCTCCTGACAACCTTGTGATGGGGAGACTCTTAGCACCATTTTACGGAGGACAAAGTTGAGACGTGAAAGGCTAAGGAACTTGCCCAGGACCTCACAGCTCCTAAGTGGCAAAGCTGATGCCTGAACTCATCTAAAGAAAAACAGCCAAGTCATTTTCTCAGAACAAGGAGGCAGTGAGGGGGGGCTCCACCCCCACGGCCACCACTGCCTTGTCACTTGTGTCTTAGAAGCTTTCTGTGCAGGTCCACCCTCTCTGTCCCCCCCTCCTTCGAGGGCTGAAGGAGATGGCCCAGCCCTCTCACTTTGGGAAACTGTGCGGTTTGGGATTTCCAGGTCTGGGGACTGCCCAGAGTCTGTGGCTGTGCCTAACCAGGGGGCAGGTCTCATGCTCGGAATATGATCTGCCACCCTCCTCAGGAGCCCCGAGCTATAATGGGAGCCACTGTGCCCAGTCCTCAAGGTCACACCAGGCCAGGCAAAGGCAGAGGTAGGACCCAGCAAGGCTGTTAAGGGACCTTGGCCAAGTCCCTGCCAAACCCCTGCTCATCAGTGAAGAGTCTTTTGAAGCCGCTCCCCAGTTTTGGAGTTCAAGAGTGGCAGAGGGAGTGGGAAGGAACCCTCATTCAGGAATCCGGGGGTGTGGACTGGATTTAGCAGCAGCCCAGTGGTGTTCTCTGGACATAGCCCAGGCCACTGCTGAGGGGCTGCTCTCTCGGGCTTGCTCGGCTCCTCTTGGCACCTTCACACGGGCGCACAGGCCTCCCTCCCACGGGTGGGTGGGCAGGAGCCCTGGGCGGGGAGCACAGTGAGATCAGGACAGTCTAGGTGTAGTGAAGCCAGCGGTGCCCCACCCAGGCCCCCTTAGCAGGCATGCTCCAGCCCCTGCCAACAGGGCAGCGGAGGGCACGGCTCCCACCTGCGTGTCTTCTCCAGGCCAGGGCAGGCCAGCAAGCAGGTGGCTGGATGGCACCCCAGCAGCCCTCAGCCAGTGACAGAGGGACGCTAGAGTTCAATAGCCCAGCCTTCTCAAACTTCGTGAGGGTCATTCTGCGGCGTGTGCGCTACCCTTGCTACGCAAAGTATGGTCCAAGGGCCACCAGCATTGACATCAGTGGCCACTCGTCGGCCCCACCCTGACCTGGTGCCTCCGAATCTGCATTTTAACAGGATTCCAGGAGTTTCCTGTGTCAGTTAAAGTTTGAGAAGCACTGTCCTGTCCCCAGGGGGATGACGTCCTGGCGGCCCATAGCAGGAACCTGTTCCACACCATATTTTACAGATTTCCTACACTTTCATGTCTCACTCCCCTGCCCTCCCCCACTGCTTTCTGGGACAAAATCCTGGGTCTGCTGCAAAGCCTGGTCCACCCCTCCCAAGCCGTACAATGCTGGGCAAGTGAAATGGGAGAAAAGCAGTATTTAGTTCTTCGACTTCGTCTGAGGATTCACTGAGATGGCTCTCGTGAAGAATTTGCACAGGGGCTGGGGCAGAGCGCTGCTGCTGCTTCTGAAACCCACTCCGAGCCCTGTGCCCTAGGAGTAGCCAAACATCCAGGTCCTACAGGAACGGGGACACGGAGCTTCAGAAAGGGCCCTGGACTCGAGGTGGGAGGAAAGGGCTTGGATTAAGTTGTGCCACCAACTAACGGGACCTCAGGTTCCTCCTCTGTAAAATGGGAACGTAAATCCCAAGCTCATGAGGCTGTTGTGAAGAAGAAATTAAACCCCGCATGGAAACCGTCTGGCAGTGAATCTGGTATGTGGCAGGGGGGTCAGCCAATGTTTGTTGAAGCACAAGTAGAAGGGACAGCCCTGTGAACAACCCGCCGGGGCTGGGGCACCTCTCCCAGACCAGGGCATGGCCCCAGCATGACTCATCATTCTTAAACCTCAAACGTGGGCCTGGCCCTCTGCCCATTGGCGCAGCCTCCCTGCCTGGGTCACCCCGGGGCCACCTTCGCCTGAGCAAACAGGAAAAGTCAACAGGCGGAAAGGCGGGGCCCCTTGCCACTCTGAATGAGGCTCAGTTCCTTGTTTCATGCCCAGACAGGATACGGTATTGTTCCGTGAACCTACCTCCTTCACTGGGCAAAGCCAGCAGAAGCCACTGGGGGGGGGGGGTTCCTTGGGGAAGACGGGCTCGCCTACTGGCTGGGCTTGACCAGAATGAGGGGGTGCATTGGGAGAGAAGGAGTGTTCTCAAGCAGGTCACTCCTAGCCCAAAGGTGGAGGGGGATTCTCCATGGAAGGAGAGAGGAGACACAGGCCTGCTGCCCCAGAGACAACCTTCAGCCTTCGAGTCAGCGCAGCAGGCTCACCTCGAGTAGCTGTTTTCTTGGAAGGGGCTACCAAACTGAAACAAGACCAGTCATGTTAATAGGGTGGCTTTCATTTTAGGAAAGGTTTGTTATTTATTAGCTTATTTATCTTCACAACACCGGGTAAAACAGGCTAGGGCACTGTATCTCCTATTTGACGGGTGAGGGAAACTGAGGTCCAGAGAGGCAAATAATGAGCCTCAGTCATGTGAGAGAGGCCAAAGCAGGAGGAGTGCCATACTGTGGGGCTCAGTCACATGAATTCTCCACTCCAGAAAATGGACAATTTAAATGGCAGAAGGAGAGCCTCTGCTTAAAATTTTAAAGATATTATAAAGGAGGAAAGCCTTATTTTTTGAGAGAGAGAGAGAAAGAGAGAGAGAGAGAGAGAGAAGGGGAGACACAGAGAGAGAATCCCAAGCAGGCTCCATGCTCAGTGCGGAGGCTGATGCGGGACTCAATCTCATGGCTCTGAAGTCATGACCTGAGCCAAAATCAAGAGTTGGACGCTCAACTGACTGAGCCACCCAGGCGCCCCAAGAGGAAAGTCTTGTATATTCACTCTTACGGATATCATTTTCAGTGCTTGTCATTCCTTTCTGTAAATGCGTATTTCCAACTCGTATCATTTTCCATATGCCCAAAGGACGTCCTCTGGTGTTTCTTGTGATACAGGTCTGCTGGGGATGAATTCCTTCTGCTTTAGCATGTCAGCTTTCACTGATTGAAGGCTATTTCTGCTGGGTATAGAATACTAGGTGCATAGTGTTTTTTTCTTTCGCTGTTGTAAAGATGTGTCTCCACAGTCCCCTGGTTTACATTATTTCTGGTGAGAAATCTTCTCTTTGCTCCTCTAGACAATGTATACTTTCCCCTCTGGCTGCTTTCCGATGTTCTCTTTATCACTGGCTTTAAGCAATTCAGTTGTCATTTGCCTTGGTGCTGTTTTCTTCGTGTTTCTCATGCTTGATATTCACAGAGCTCCTTGAATCCACGAATTTACAATTTTCTTCAAATTTGGGACAATTTCAGTCATCATTTCTCTAAATGTTTTTTCTATTCCTCCCCACCCTCCTTCAGAGACTCCAATCACACCTATATAGGCTGCTTGAAGTCATTTCACTGCTCACCGATGCTCTGCTTATTTTATTTTTTTCCCAGTTATTTTTCTGTTTCATTTTGGATGGCTCCTACTGCCATGCCTTCAACTTTATTAGCATTTCACTCTGCAAGGTTTCATCTGCCATTGCCATCATGCAATGTGTTTTTATTGCAGACATTATATTTTTCATTTCTAGTAGTTCAGTTCTGTTTGGGTCTGTTTTTATAGCTTCTGTGTCTCTCCTTAACATGCTCATTCATTCCCCTGTCTTGCACATACAGTTAAATGACTGTCTTAATGTCCTTGTCTACTAATTGTATCATCAGTGTCATGTCTGGATCTGTTTCTGTTGACTGGTTTTTCACCTCATTTTGGGTTATATTTTCCTGCTTCTTTGCACGCCTACTAATTTTTTAAGTTAAATGTCAGATGCTGTGATGTTGGGTGCTGGGTATTTTTGTTTCCCTTTTACATATTCTTGAACTTTGTTCTGGGATATAGTTAAATTACTTTAATCCTTTTTTTAAGTCTTTTTAAAAAAATTTTTAACATTTATTTATTTTTGAAAGACAGCGATAGACATATCATGAGCAGGGGAGGGGCAGAGAGAGAGGGACACACAGAATCAGAAGTAGGCTCCAGGCTCTGAGCTGTCAGCACAGAGCCCGACGCGGGGTTTGAACCCACGAACTGTGGGATCATGACCTGAGCCAAAGTCAGACAGTCAACCGACTGAGCCACGCAGGCGCCCCTAAAGTCTTTTTTTTTATGTCTTTATTTTATTTTTGAGAGAGATAGTGAGCTGGGGAGGAGCAGAGAGAGAGTGAGACACAGAATCTGAAGTAGTCTCCAGGCTCTGAGCTGTCAGCACAGAGCCCGACATGGGGCTCAAACCGACAGACTGTGAGATCATGACCTGAGCCAAAGTTGGATGCTTAACCGACTGAGCCACCCAGGCGCCCCTACTTTAATCCTTTTGAGGCTTGCTTTTAAGCTTTGTTAGGTGGAACCAGAGCATACTTTACCCTAGGACTAATTTTTTCCCATTAGCTAAAACAGAACACTTCTTTTTTAAGTTTATTTATTTATTTTGAGAGATAGAGAGACAGAAAGTGGGAGGGGCAGAAAGAAAGAATCCCAAGCAGTCTCCACACTCTCAGCACAAAGCCTGATTCAGGGCTTGAACTCACACACGGGCCAAAACCAAGAGTCAGAGCTCACCGACTGAGGCACCCAGGCGCCCCCAAAACACTTTCTGAGGATTCCTTCTATGCCCTAAATATTACAATACTTTCCCCATCCTGGGGTGGGAACATGAATCACTCCTAGCCCTGGGTGAGCCTCATGGGTTACTCAGCCTGCTCTTTTTGTTGGTCCTTTCAGGTAATTTCGCACATGCACACACTAATCAGTGGTCAGCCAAGGTCAGGTCTTCAATGCTGTCTCCCTTCATAACCCTCTCCTTGTTCTACAACTCTCTTCTCCCAGCTATTCTGCCCCATGAATTCTAGCTACCATGGCCTGCTTGAATTCTCAACTCTGTCTCCTCAGCTCAGGAAGACCATCAGGCTCTGCTGGGCCTTCCCTCCCTGTGCAGTCCCTGGAAAGCCTTTCCCCTTGTTTATTTCTCTTGCCTTGGGTATCACTTCCTGCACCTCCCACTAACATCTGAAAAGTGTTGTTTCCTATATTTTGTTCAGTGTTTGAGTTAAGACAGGAGGGTAAGCCCAATCCCTGCTCTTCTGTAATAGCTCAAAATATAAGTTCCCCTATGTTTTGTCATTAAAAATTTTTATTGTGGTGACATATACCTAACATAAAATTTACCACTTAAGCCATTTTTAAGTATATAGGTCAGTGGCATTAAGTCCCTCTGTCTCAGTGTTAAGTAAAAGAAAATGCTTATTTTTTTCTAATAATTATTAAGCACTTACTAAGTGCTAGATATTGCAGTAGACATTATGGTTACACCCAATTTAAAGACAAGGAATGTGAAGTTTAGAATGTAACTTGCCAAGGTCTCAAGGTAGTTGGTGGTGTAGTTAGGATTTAGTCCCACAGGGCCAAGAGATGAGCTTCACTGAGAAAAAGTCCCTACATCTGAGGGCCTTCACCTGTCTGTAAGGACTTCCTCTGGAAAGCTATTTCTTGGCTTGGAGCAGAGACATAACAGAAATTAGCCTCCCGTCCAGTCCATGGTTGTAGGAGCCTATTCACCCATATAACAGCAGCACACTCGGCTTGGGGCCAGACTGATGTCTGAATGGTAGAGTGACTGTCACCTGTGACCCCGGACAGGGCCAGGCCCGGCACACAGATCTGGGAGAGGCTCCATCCACGAGGCACTGTGCAAGGCAGGGGTGCACTAGGAGTCTGTGTGTGTGTGGTGCTCGTGGGACCCCGGGACCACAGTACACAGTCAGCCACTTGGAGTTAAATGTCAGCCTCATTTGCATCTCTGGATTATCTTAAATTACAATTACTAATCTTCTGAAATCCCTGTTTAACTTCTTACCAGCTCCGAATGGGCACGTTAGCAGCCATTGATCAAGCACATCAGGGATTCTTGGCTTCAAGGAGTCGATCCCTTTATGTACATGAATGAAAACAAGACTCTTGTCTCAGAAATACTCTGGCGGCCTCTTTGCAAAGGCTGTGGGTCATTTACTCCCGGCCTTTCACAAGAAAACCCTAGAAGCACATTCCTTTGTGTGGTTTCAGTTTGTGTCAAATGCACTTTAAGAATCACAAGTGGGTTTTTATTAGTTGTTTCCCACTAGCGACCCATGAAGCTTGGGGCATTTTATAGATGCTCCCCATTCAGACAGGGGTATGAAAGCCAAAGGATATTCACCCTCACAGGCTCTCCATCCAGTGGGGGCAGCGTGGAGGCCACCCCACCCCACCCCACCCTGTTTGCCTGTTTTCCCTTGAGGGCCGGATCTCACTTTTTTCCCCTCTGTTTCCCTCCATGGGACCTGGAACCCAATGTGTCCTTGGATAAAAATTTCCAATCTTCATCACGGTCACTTTATCTTCAAACAGTCACAGTTCTGTGGCATCCAAATCATCACTGATGCTTGCCTGTAGTGGTATGCTGGGAAATGAGTAAGCCAAATTTTACCTCTCTTTATGCAGCACAGATTCGGTGTAAACTCAGCCCCAAAGAGACCACAGACAAGGAAACAACTACCTAACAGTCGGGTTTCCCCAAGATCCAATAGAGTAAGTACTATTGGTTTGGTAAAATAATGATTTGTTTAAAAAAGATCTGGGAGTGTGCTGTTCTGGGAAAGCAACTTTTCTGGTGAACTGAGGTTGACCATTGTCCTGGCCCTTTGGTTGCAGCTGGGCACGGGAGGGTGGAGCTGATGTCACCTGTGGTGGGTGATGGAGAATCCGAAGGGCATTGGAAAAGCTCCTCTCTGAAGGTCAAAGGAGGGGGGCAGCACACCCAGCAGCCTCACCTGTAATCAAGGAAGGGAGCCAACCTGAAGACAATGGCGTTCCCAGCATACTGGACACTCAGAACCAGGGCCCGCCACGTTCAGAAGAACTCCAAGCTTAGTTTACTACTCTACTGTCACCATCTTGAAATTCTCCATCATTTTTGAACAAGGAAGCCTGTGTTAGTCCCTTGAGAGTAGATAGCCAGTCCTGCCTGGAGAGGATCATTCCTAAACCCCCCTCTTCCTCTACAGGCCAAAATTATTTTCAGTAATAATCATGAAATAGTAACAGCAGTCAGAAGGGAAATGCAGACATTGAAATTTTATTGAACTTTGATTCAATATGTTATTGAATATTCAAATATTCATTATGAATATTCAAATCTTCAAATATTCAAACATGTTATTATATATAACATATAATAAATAAATTTTACATTTTTAAGAAAATAAAAAATGAAAGACCTGTTACAGCACAAAAAAGGAAAAAATTCTACTATTTATTCAACAATTTTTCCTATATTAACAGTTTGAACTTGGTCCCTTTGGTTGCAGTCTGATATAATATTTTATGAAAATAATTGTCCAGTAACTAACAGTTGTTCAGTAATGTTTTATTCTCTTGACTCGTTCTTTAGTTTCTAAACAATCCAGATTTTTCCAGATTTAAAAAAAATTTTTTAATGTTTTATTTATTTTTGAGAGAGAGAGAGAGAGAGAGAGAGAGAGAGACAGCATGAGCAGGGGAGGTCAGAGAGAAAGGGAGACACAGCATCTGAAGACAGGCTCCAGGCTCAGAGCTAGCTGTCAGCACAGAGCCTGATGCAGGGCTTGAACCCACGAACTGAGAAATCATGACCTGAGCTGAAGCCGGATGCTCAACCGACTGAGCCACCCAGGCACCCCTAGATTTTTCCAGATTTTATCAAGAAGAAGAAATTTTGATTTTAAAGATAGTATTTCAATTCAGTAAACTATTTTAGGCATCAACTAAAATTTTTACTTTCAGAGTAAAACCACTATACACCTCACGGTTTATACTTGGGTACCACTACACCTTGAGTTTATACTTTTACATTTAGACCCAAAATTAATGTTCCAAGGGGTCACATGGAATGAAGTCAGTCAAGTTCTATGGAGTCATTACTGATCTCAAATTTCTGTTCAAATGCAAACATGTGTGGTTCGTGGTTTTGGGGAATAGAATGGTGCCCCAGGTAAACTCAGATGACTTCAAGCCATCATGAAGTTAACCTTGAAAGGAACCTGAGAAGCTGTCCCACCTGTGTCCCAGCCTGGAGATGACCGCATAACTGGGGTTCTCTAAGTTAAGCTCCCGTGTAGAATACTATTTATATTAAAGGTAAGTAATAAAAAAAATGCACTAATTTTAAGATAACATCTATTTTATTAGGACTTAACAAAAACTGCAGTAGTTGTTTAGAAATTAGAGCAAAAAAGCTGTCTTTGAGTGGTATTTATCACCAGTAATGTTTCCTATTGCTGACACGTGGTGCCGATAAAAAGCAGACCCATTTTAGTACCTTTTTTTATTTGAAAATTTTCCACTAAAGATGCACCACCTGATGAACTGCATCTGGCAGGTGTATACTCACTGCCAAGAGATGCCCTTTTTATTTTGCCATCAAAAGTCACAAACTTTCTATGTTTTGTTTTCAGGGTAATAATAGCCAGTATTGTTAAGGATTCAGGGTTGCTAAAGGAAATACAACCTTTGGGCAGGATAACATGACAAAACGTCAAAAGCACATATCCTTTGACCTAGAAATTTTCCTTCAAGGATTTTAGTCTAAATAGATGGTCACGGGTGTATCTAGAGATTTAGCAGTGGGGATATTCAACACAGTGTTGCTTATAATAATGGCGCTGGAAATAAATTGGTTGAATAAATCACAGTACATCTATGCATTTTGAATATGCGGCAGCCATGTTTAAAATGTTGTGTAAAAATATTTGATGGTATGGGAAACTTTGCATAACATACTCTTAAGTGAAACGATCAGATTATAAAACACAATGCATTATGTTTCTCTTTTTAAAAGGAGTAAGAATAGGCATATTATTGAGACAGGCTACCCACTTCCAAGACGGAGTACAAAATAAATTCACATTTTCTTTTCTACCCAAATTATGATCCCAGACTCCCCACCCCAAAGATCACAGGAAATCCATTCTTCCAGTTTCCATCCAAGATCATTCTGGGAAGTGCCAGGGAATGCTTGGCAGTTTCACAGATCCAACCTGTCTCTTCTCCTTCCAGCAGGTTTTGCTCTTTTCCCCTGGCCAGTGTCTCTGAGTCGGTTCCCTTCCTTAGCTGTCCCTACTGCCTAAACCCAAGCTCAGGTGTTTAGCAAACCTTTACTGAATGCTTGGGGGAATAACCCAGAGTCAATAGCCCTTGGTAGCTAACCACATAACTGGGGTTCTCTAAGTTAAGCTCAGGTTGGTAGCTAGCGGCTCTGCATCCCTTTCCACTCACAGACCCAAAGCCACCCTCAGGGTCCCAACAGAACAGACACCAGCCTGGCCGTCCTCTAGTCCTAATGAGGAAGAGACCCCTTCCTGCAGAAGGGCTGACCCTCATGCCCACCCCAGATGACTGAAAGAGAGAGGATCTATTTCCTTCAAGGGAAACAGCCCCCCACTCACCCACCTACAGACACACACCCCATGTTGCACACAGGGTTTGGTCTGACCTCCCTGACCTAGAAAAAACTAAAATGGCAGGTGTCCGCACAAGTCCCAAAGCCAGTAGGTTACATAACTAAATAACACAACATAAGGAACACCAACAGTTCAACCCAAATTTTCATTTAGATAAAAATCGTTTCTCCAACTCATCAAAGGCACAGTCAGGCTGAAGAATTTCCCTGTTTCCATCAGTAACCATGTGACACTGGACGGCCGTGCTCATAGTTGTGGTGATCTTGCCATTTTTCTCTGCGTATGCCAGGTAAGTCCTTTACATTTGTGTAACTAAAAAGCCCAGTCTGTGACCTTTTCTAAAAAAACATTAGAAATCTGCTCAAAAGGAGAAATGATGTCTCCACTTCCAGAAATGAAAAATTCTCAATACATTTCAGACTTTGATACTCCAGTTACAAGCTTCCAGAGGAAGGGAGTATTCCTAGTGATCGTCCTATTACCAGGTGTGTGTGAGTGCATTTGTGTGTGTGGGTGGGTGGGTGTGCACGCACGTGTGTGTGCTTGTGTGTACATGTGTTTTGCATATGCATTTAAAACTGGTAGCATGTGTCCAAAAACCACAAATCATGGCTAAATCAAAGTGAGGAGATTACAGGCAATGTTTTAATTTCCTTTTAATTGCCTTTTGGGTTTCTTATTGCTTAAATTTTAAGATTAGTTGGAAAAGTGAAGCGAGCATAAAGCATATATGCAAAACTGAGCTTTTTGTTGGTCTTAAGCCCCTAATATTTTATTTTCTCTTCCCTTGATCTTTCTCTTAAAAACCAAAGCACCACATGTCTGATTAATTAAGGTTTGCAGTTAATCAGATTTTATTACGTATTTTACAAGTTTTCTAGACAATTGCCTGTAAGCTGGTCTGGTGCAAAAGGGCAGATGGGCCTGTCTGATCACAGAGAAGAGCCCAATGAAAAGAGCAGACAGAAAAGTGAAGGTGTTCATGTAAATGAATGTGATTTGGAATCAGAAGCGTTTATTTTTAAAAACATCCATTTTAGCTAATAGTGAGCTGGCATTAGTGATATTTATTTAAAACTACACAATGGGTTTTGAAACCACAGGGGCACCTTGATTATCTTGTCTGTAGCTCACTTTTTGGACTCAAATCTGATTTTTAAAAAGTATTCATTTTAATTTTAAAACTTTAAAGCAATTGTTTTTCTCTGTGCTTGAGCAGTTTCCCATCTGTCAGGTGGCAAATGGGCTGGTGCTTTTTAAAACAGTTTTTTTTTATTTCAAATTACCAAAGTAATACATATTCATTGATGAAAATATGATAAATACAGAAGAGCTCAAAGAAAAACAATCGTCCATAATCTCGCCATGCTGTTCATGAAAAAGCTGCTCATTTGAGGCATTTACTTCCAGCCTAATACACGCCCACAAACACACACATACACATATACACATACAGACGTGTAAACACCCCCATTAAGGTATATATGATAACAGGATTGTCCTGGACACGCTCCTCTGTAATCCGCTGGTTGTAATTTAGCAGAATGTCTTAAGCCATCTTCAGGTATTTTTACTTAACCTCTTTTTAATGGCTGCATTGCGCTCTATCATATTATTGGGTATTTAAAGTATTTCTAATTCTCTGCAGTCCTAATGACTGTTTCAGCATACATTTTTATTGTATATTCCCTATAAATAATCTCCTTGAAGTGGAATTGCTAAAGCAAAGGCAATGTGCATTTTCAAGGTTTTTGATACATGTTGACAAATCTCTCTCTGAAAAAGTTGTACTAATGTCCACTTTTTCAAGCCAAAGGTAAGAGCATTTCTCCCCCTCCACCCCCCCTCCACCCCCTATATTAAGTATGCTGGTATTTTAAAATAATTTTGGGTAATGGGCTAAAATAAGGTTATGTTAAGATGTGATTCTGATACAGTAGGGAAACTAGAATACTGCCAAAGTACCAAGCAGTAGCATGCATCTGTCTTGCTTCCTGATGCTTAAAGTTGGATCCCGGTCCTACGTCTCACTGTGGCACTGTATGAGCAATAGGGATGGTGAGCAGACAGCAAAAAAAATGAATAACAAAGATATACACATACAGGTATATATGTGTATATGTGTGTATATCCCAGTACTATGCATATCAGTTAAACATTAACCTAACACATAAATAGCTTTGGCTTAATAGGCAAAGGACTATAATTATAACAACATAATTTGCAGACAAACATGAATTATGGAATGGTAACTACAAATCTAATCTGTCCATTGGTGATTGGTAATCACTGATGTCAAATATTATTAGTGTCTTTCAAAATAACCTTTGGGGCGCCTGGGTGGCTCAGTCGGTTAAATATCCGACATCGTCAGGTCATGATCTTACAGTTTGAGAGCTCTAGCCCCGCGTCAGGCTCTGTGCTGACAGCTTAGAGCTTGGAGCCTGATTCGGATTCTGTGTCTCTCCCTCGCTCTGCCCCTCCCATGCTCATGCTCATGCTCTGTCTCTGTCTCTCAATATTAAAAAAAAAAAAAAAAAAAAAAAAAAGTTAAAATGACTTTTAAAAGGAAGAGGGGACCTGGGTGGCTCAGTCAGTTAAGCATTTGACTTTGGCTCAGGTCATCATCTCATGGTTCGTGAGTTTGAGCCCCGCAGAGGGCTCTCTGCTGTCAAGGCAGAGCCCGTTTCAGATCCCATCTCCATCTCTGCCCCTCCCCTGCTTGTGCATGCTCTCTCTCTCTCTCTCTCTCTCAAAAATAAACATTAAGGGGCACCTGGGTGGCTCAGTCAGTTGAGCGTCCGACTTCAGCTCAGGTCATGATCTCACAGTTCGTGGGTTCGAGCTCCGTGTAGGGCTCTGCGCTGACCGCTAGCTCACAGCCTGGAGCCTGCTTTGGATTCTGTGTCTCCCTCTCTCTCTGTTCCTCCCTTGTTCACACTCTGTCTCTCAAAAATAAATAAATGTAAAAAAAATTTTTTAATAAAAAATAAACATTAAAAAATAAAATAAATTAACTTATAAAGGGGAAATTACTAAAAATATTATTACCACTATACCATTATTACTACTACATCACTAATGACTTCTATTTTTCACTAACTGCTATATTACATTGTGTTCCAAGATTGATGTAAAGAGTTTTATAAATATTATTTAGTGTGCCTGCAAACTGGAGTGATATGTCATGTTTGAAAAAGTTACATATAATCCAAATAGGGCAAAAACTAAAATCCGCTAATAGTTTTATCACATGATTTTTAAAAAAATATTTTCAATATATATTCAGGTTGCTTAGATTTTTTAATGTTTTCATATTAAAAACTGAATTAAAACTTTTTTCTTTTTTTATTTTTCTTTTTTTTTTCTAATTTGAGAGAGAGAGAACTGGGAAGAGGGACAGAGGGAGAGAGACAGAGAATCTGACAGGGGGAGTCCGATGCAGGGTGATCCCATGACCCTGGGATCGTGACCTGAGCCGAAATCAAGAGTTGGACGTTCAACCGACTGAGCCACCCAGGCGCCCTGAAACTGATTTTATAATGTATTCTAGGCATGAAATCATGACTATAACCTAGGGAGAAAAGTTAAATTGTAGTTAATTTTTTAAAACTGCAGATCACATAATTTCCTCCATCTCTTTAATTGTGTCATGGTTTTTTGAAATATTTACTCTCAACTGTACTTTAGTGAGCACATTTGCACAGTGATCAGATAAACAAATGTAAAGTTGTTGTCTATTTTCAGAGATTACACTCTTAAGTTTTACCCTTTAGATCAAAGTTCCCAAGGACAATCTTGTTGCATATGCAGAACTGTTTTCTTATGGGAAATAAAAAGAAAGTGACAAAAAGAAGATCACTTTGAAAAAAAAATAGGTATATGTTTATATACACACACTCATACCCATATGCCCTCCCAAAGGACATAAAAATTATAAACCAAACTGTTAATAGCAGTTATCTTGGAGAAGTGGATTAAAAGCAGTTTTTATTTTCTTCCTTGCATTTACCTATGTTTTCAAATTTTCTATAATGACCGTCTATTACTTTTAAAAACACATATACTCAAACAATAAATGTGGGTATTTTTCTGAGCAAATGAAACTCATTCTGGCATTCTGGGCAATAGCTTAGCCCCTCTGTTGCTAATCTCTTCCTCCCACCCCACGTGGCCCTCAGGTTTGGAAACCGCTGTGGGGGAATGGAGGGTTTAGTCATCAGATGATCCAGGGACTGGGACCAGCCTGTAGCTAACCATCTGAGGCCAACCTCCGGGCCCCGATTTCCTCATCTTTAGGATAAGAAATCAGGGATGGCATTAGGTTTCAACTCAAATATCTGCTGAAATGGGGTGCTGTGTTGAGAACCTTTTGGAAGCTAACTCCAAAATTGAATCTGAAAAGTTAGAAAGGCTCCTGTGGTTGACTAGTAATGTCTGCCATAAGAAGAAATGCAGTGATTGACTAGGGATGTCGGCCATGGGAACCGAAATCCCCTGCAATACAGTTGTTATGCCTGGACTAGACATCTTGAACATCCCTTACAGGTGTTAAATTCTACTTTCTTGTGCTGCTTCTTTTATTGTCTTTCCATATTCCCTTTCCCCTTTCTAAGTGCCTCACTTTTTAATGGAAATCAGAAATTTAATTTGGTTCAACAAATATTTACTCTAGGAAATGTGAAAGTAAATAGGATTTAGTCCCTGCTCTGGAGGAACCACCAAAGGGATGCTGGAGAAGGGAGTCCAGGAATTACATTTCATCAAAGTTTTTCTTGGATTGTAAAAGGAGGCTCAACATAGTGATAGACGAGGAGTTCACCCAAAAGGAAAGGCCAGGGATCTAGGGACCCAAATGCTTTGGAAAGAAAGGTCACCATGCAAAGAAGGGAGTTATACCAGTCATCTCTGACCGGCTTCCAGCCCTTCCTGCATGTGACCCAGTTCTGCCTCACCTGTCTCCATTTCCTGTATCTGACTCCTAAAGGCTGGGAGGGGAGAGCTGGTTGTGCATCAGGATGAGCACTGGCTGCCGTGCTGGGTCTTTGTTAGTCCTAGACAAGTGTGGAAGGCAGGAGGGTATGGATGGAAGACTGGGGGAGCTGTTGGTGGTCAGCAGGATCCTTTCAGTGTGCAGTGACTGGTGATGGTTTGGCCTTCCCATTCTGGGGAATATGGGGCCTTGACTTAGGGACACGTGCCCTCTCCGCAGTGGTGAGAAGAGTGGAATAGTGAATGCAGAGCTTTCATTGGGAAGTTGGCCTTGGGCCGATACTTTGGGTCCTTTCCTGCTTTGGCAGAACTTTTGGCCCCAAGTATATATCCCTCCCAGGGAGATGCACTTTCACTTAATAGAAAGCAAAACTTCCTGACTCATAAAGGCACCTGAGTGGGGACTTCGAGCCCCAGTGGAAAATGGGTCCAGATGTTCTCAGATGTCCCTTCCAACCCTGAGACTGTGCCCCTTCCCTCAAAATGCTACCTTGGAAGCCAGTGTAGCACTCAGCCTGTTAGATGAAAAGACACTGCTTATGTGATGTGTCACCAAGGCTGCCTGGCCTCCAATCCCAGTGTCTCCACTTACCATCTACGTGACCTTGGGCAAATTAATAAATCTCTCTGCCTACTACTGCTTATCACCTAGGGCTGTTGTGGGGATAAAATGAGCTAATGTGTGCTCAGTAATTACATGTTGAGTGTTGAATGAATATGTCTATTCTTCCCTCTAGACTGAGTATGTAGACCATGATTCATCTTTGTGTCTTTAGCAGCCAACATAGGCTGCACCAGAACTTTCGGCTACAAATATTTCCTCTTTCAAGGGAAAGACATAAGTAATGAAATATATGGATGTGTGCGGTGTGGAAATAAAAGGAAACTTTCAGCGGAACAGCAATCAGTAGAACCTCTGCTAATCTCCTGTATCTTCTCAGATAGCAAGCAGCTCTGTGCAGATTATCACAATTTGTAGGACGTGCAGGAGCCTCATTCAGCAACACAAACTTCAGGACAGGGCCTTGGGCCAACACTTTCGAGAATAGGGTTTGTAGGGTGTAGTTTAAAAATGTGAACTTATTTGGGGTGCCTAGGTGGCTCACTTGGTTGAGCACCGACTTCAGCTCAGGTCATGATCTCACAGTTCGTGGGTTCAAGCCCCATGTCAGGCTCTGTGCTGACAGTTCAGAGCCTGGAGCCTGCTTCAGATTCTGTGTCTCCTTCTCTCCGCCCCTCCCCCGCTTGTGCTCCTGTCTCTGTCTCTCAAAAATAAATAAACGTTAAAAAAAATACACAAAAAAGTGAACTTATTTATAGGTGTGCATATAATAAATACAGTACAATAAAATAACAAAAACTAATAACAATTTAAAATACATTAAATGTATTTATTTATTTTATTATACTTTATACAATATACATTTGTTTATCATAGTCTTTCTAATAGAATATAATAAAAAGACCTGCCACATTGTAGTCTTCCCACATAGCAATTGATATTCATAAATATCATTCTCATAGTAGGTGGAGCTTTTGCAAGAGGTGTGGGTGGTTAAAGGGAGTGTCTGACAAATGAGGGTTGGCCCCCAAGCTCCTCCCCATCAGCTGTGAATCAGGAATTGATGGAACCTTTTCCAACCAGTAGAGCAGTGACCCTCAACCTCAGCCACACATGGGATCTCCTGGAGAGTTCTTAAAAATACTGCTGTGCAAGTGATTTGAAGGTGCTGTCAAGGTGGAGAACAGCTGGTCCAGGGCAGGTGTTGGTCATCACTGACGATAAGTGAGGAAGGGACCCTTCCTTGAGAAGGGGCCAGTGGACACCCATCTGTGTATGTTGTCTGGGTTCTTAGGGTCCTTCACAGAGAGGACCTGGTCACAAGATCTCTAACTGTTAGGCACTCGGTTGCCACATCATCTGCTTATCGGGCCTTCTATGGATAATGCAAAAGGGATGGAAGAAACGGAAACAGTTATTCTCTTAAACAGCTGAGAACATAGGGAGAGTTTTGGGGTGCCCGGGTGGCTCAGTCGGTTGAGCATCGACTTCGACTCGGATCTCTCGGCCCGTGAGTTCAAGCCCTGCGTTGGGCTCTGTGCTGATGGCTCAGGGCCTGGAGCCTGCTTCGGATTCTGTACCCCCCACCCCCGCCCCTCCCCAACTTGTGCTCTGTCTCGCACTGTTTTTCAAAAATAAATAAATGTTTAAAACAATTTTTTTAAAAATATAGGGAGAGTTTTAAAGTGTGGAAAAGCTGATTCGAGTAAATCAACGTTTAAAAATCTGGCCACCTTTCTTTTTAGAGCGTTCTTTTAGAGACTCTGAACATGTGATTCTGTGCTGTGATCTGGCTGGCTCTCTTCAGGGAGCTTCTTTTCTAAAGTCACTGCTGTGGAGAAGTCTGGAAAGGAAATAGAAGCAAAGTGTCTCAGAGCCAGGGCAGATCACAGGGAGGGCATGGTCTTCCGGCCGTGGTTCTCTGCTTTGGTCATTAAGGATATTGCTGGAAGAAGGAGGAGGAAAAGATAGACTCTGCAGACAGTAATTTGCTGGGGGCATGAAAAACGGGAGGCATGGAGATTACAGGTCCTGATCACAGCATGGAGGCTGTCCAGGGACGACATGTAGGAGGACGTTGGGACATCGCATGATGTGCCTGGCTTTCATGTCCTCCTCTGAAAAATGGGGAATGGGTCTGAAACAGAAGACATTCGAGGCTCCCTGTAGCTCAGATATTCTGGAAGATGATAAGTTTGAAAAGTAGGTTGCTGACTGGCTCTGAGAGGGAGAAGAAAGAAGACCTCTACTGAGGGAATTATGTTCCGGAGGGTTTTGAGAAGAACAGCAAAAGGAACCGTTGGGTGACACTTAAGGGAACAAAGGGGTCTAGGGGCAGAAATGAAGCTGAGTAGTCAGTTCTTCCTCTGACCTGGATACTGCCATTCAGATTATGAGGCAGAAAATGGCAGTGGTACCAGCTTCTCCCCAGTTTCGTGGGGACTTGCCGTTACCATGGTGATGGCTAGGCGGTGTGACGTGTGGCTTTGTGCTGAGACCACCTCCTTCTTTGTTCTCACCCCAACTATAGGTACTACCTCTGGGGCTGTAAGAAAGAGCCCAAGTAGGGGATTTCTGCGCTTATTTGACTCACCTCAGGAGCAAGTCTCTTTCTCTCTCTCTCCTGCTATTGCGTCTATCCTCTGGGTGTTAAGTTTCCTGATTAGAAGTTCTGAGGCACTTGGGTCCTATTTCTTGAAGGCAGCAGAGAACAAAATCTGAAATATAAAACCCACTAAATGAGGAGAGAATAAAGTTTGGCCTGTCCCTTTGTTCTGTCTCTGATGATCCTAGCAAGAGGTACTTTATGGGAAAGACAGAGCAGCTGCCTTTGGTGAAGTCTATTTCTAAAGGTTAGGGATATGAACCTCTTTGACTTGCCCCTTAATAAGTCATTCTGGCTCCATCATTCATGTGAGCACCTCTAAGTCCTTCTGGAACTTATTTATCCCTTCAGCCTTTATTGGATTCCAAATGATAGAGGCAACCCCTGAGCCTTGCGGTTGAGACAGGCCCTCATTCATCAGCTGCAGACTCCAGCTGGGAAGTAATGTTCTCTGTAGAAAGTCCTCTGCTGGGGTTCTTTCCTTGGATCTGCCTCTAAAATGCTATGACCCTGAGCAAAGTCCTTCAGGGTTTCCAATTCTAGAAAACAAAAGTAGGAACGTCTGACAACCCCTAGTTCATGGGGTGGTCGTATTTTGAAGGCAAGAATTGTGCCCTATTCATCGTTGCATCCCCAGAGGCCGACATGGTCCCTGACACATCACAAGAATTCAGTGAAAGTCTGTCAAGTGGAATAGGTAAAAGGAAACAGCCTTAGTGGTGATACTTCTGTGCCAATTGAGACTCTTGGTGGCAAATGACAGAAACCAGCTGAAACTAGCTGAAGCCAACAGAGGAAATTTCCATCTCACATACCTGGGAAGTCCAGGGGTGGTGGAATGGGTTTCGGGCACCACTAGATTCCAAAGACTCTAGGAAGCCGGGAGAACACAGACCATTGGAGCAAAAAATAGTTTCGCTTGTTTGGACCCACACCTCGGCAAGGATGGAAGGTGTCAAAATTGTCTGGATTTCTCATCCTGTCCTGTCCCTTCCAAGTTAACTGACCTTGGGTGAGTCACTTTTTCTGAAGTCCTGGCTTTCAACTCTGCAAAATGGGGATAAGAATACTTGCTTCGCATAAGGTGGTTGAAAAGCTTAAAAAAGGTAAGAGTATGAAATTTTGTACTAGCCTTAAAATGTAATTTACATACAAGGTAGGTGGTGTATATATTATTATTAGCTTAAGTAAGCATGAAAGCCTACTTTACTTTGCAACAATTCATTTTAGGGAAGCATATTCAGAACATCCTTTTAGGTAAGCATTTTTCTGTGCTTAGACCTAGGATTGAGTGCTTTACATGGATTATCTCATTTAATCCTTACCTAAATCCTGTGTGATAACACACTGCTATTAATTCCATTATATAGATGAGGAAACTGAGGCTTCATGCACACAAAGAACTCTGCCAAGGAATACAGATAGTAGGTAGTAGAGGCAGGAGACTAATACTCAGGTCTGACCGAGATTCTGGCATCTGGGGATCCTACCCCCGCATTCTCAAGGTTCTCTTTGCCCGTCATGGCACATTAGTGCCATGGGACTCAGGGAGTGCAGCGGCCCACTGCCCCATCTTAGAGAGGCCCAACAGAGCCAGGACTTAGGCGCAGCTTTCTGACTTCCATCGTGTATCTGCCAGAGCTTCTAAGAGGAAGCCACAGAAATGGAAACCAAAAGAATGCATTAAAAGAGAGCCATAGAATTGCTGGAGAAGCTGGAGAACCAGGCTGGGGTCATGCATTAGGAGCACCACCCCAACTGTGCTACAGAACCGGCCTGCAGGGCACCCCCTTCACTCACTGCCCAGCACCAGACACGACACTTGGCAGCACCAACCTACCAGAGCCTGACACCACCCCATCCCTCCCCACACCCCCGTAACTCCCATCTTCCCATACTGACCACTGTTCCTGCCTCTGTATCTCCTTAACCCTGCATATAGAGTCTGGTTGGCCATCTGTGATGAGTGGGGCATATGTCACGTGCCCATGTCCCAGCTACAAGAGAGGCTGCTAAGCAAGTAACTGGCAATTTTAGCTTTTAGAGTGAGAAGGCATGGTCGCTCCTACCCATACTCAAAAAGGTGGTGAGCTTCCCAGACCTCGAAAAGAGATGAGGATATCTGATGACCAAAACTAGTGTTCTTGAAACTCTGGATGAGAGTAAATGGGGTCTCAGGACATGCTGGTTGGCCCCCCATCCCGTACCCTGGAAGGTGAAAACCAAATGGCATCCTTCCCTCTCCTGCTTCCCCTGGGGGTCGGGGCATGTGCTCCTCACTGGGGGTTCTGAAACCTGCTCTCAGCTCCCTGCTTCTCTGCAGAGGGAATCTGTGGCCTCTACACTGGGTCTCTTTCATGGGCATGTGGCCATTGTTTCATGGTGTAATATAAATAAAAATATGTTATAAGGAAACTTAGGGATGGAGGCTTCCCCCAAGCTGTGAAGGGGAGAATATTTGGTGTCTCGACCCTCTGCCTCTGTGGGCAGCTGGCTGCGGGAGGGCTGCCCTGTCCCTACAACTATCTGGGTCTTTCTCCTCATGCCCTCCTCCACCCCCAGCCCCGACCCCCAACGCAACTGGGCATGGCTTGGGAAAGAAATAGCAGAGGCTCCCTGAGTTTGAGGGGTGGCTTTTCCAGAGATCAAAGAAGAGAGAGAGAAGACCCGGGATAGAGAAAAACGCATCATGGTTGGCTGAAGGCTCTTCCCACCCAATCAGCCAGTCTTTTGACTCTGACATATCCCATGCCCTGGTTGACAAACAGTGACAGCAGAGTTTCCTGTCCCTTTAAAAGAGATGAGCTTTTGGCTTGTTTGATTTAAATATTTTAAACAGATTTGTTTGTGGGGCATTTATGACATGTCAGAGGCCTCCCTCCTCTGACATCTCATTTACTGCTATCGCAAAGCAATTACCCCATAGTGTAAATGGGTGAACCCAGCAGAGCCGACAAATGATGACCTCCCCACCCCATCACGAGGCTCGATCCTGACAGTGCAAAGATGAGAACCCACGTTGCTGGACTCCCAGGCTGGAGTTATTCTGGACCAAAGATTTTGAGTCTGAAGGAAACTTAGTTTCCCCTCATTTTTCAAGAAAACTATGGCCCAGATTGGTCAAGTGACTTGGCATTATTTGCACAGGTAGTTAGTGGTTGAATGGAGACCAGAACTGGCACAGAGCATGGCTTTGAGGATCAAACAAAACCAGGTTCAAATTCCGCCTTCTCCTCCTTCCCAACCAGTCCTGAAAATGGGGAACAGTAAGTTCCATTTCATGACATTGCTTCCACAAATTCAGTAAAAACTTTAAGCCACTGGAGCGGCAGCTAGCACGGAGTAGGGATGTAATGCATGTTATGTGCTCTCTTCCCATCCTGTCTGGACTCCTAGTCCAGTGCTCTTGCTCCTGATTTGGTACAACTAGCCCTGGTATTAGAGATTCTGCAGATCTCCTGCCCCATGGGGGTCGGGCTGGCCAACCCCCTCATTAACCACAATGACTTTGATTAAGTGCCAGCCTATAATCCTAAAATTGTCACATTATTAGGACCTAATAGAATTCTCGGGTGCAATCTAGGAAACCATCCTCGAGAAAGCCAGATAATGGAGATTTCCCTCTCGAGTCTCATGCGCCAAGATTTTATAAGCAGTGATTGTCATCGCGATTTTTTCCAACTTCTCATTTTCAGGGATTATTTCTGCACACATCCTGCAAATATGTGTCCCCAGCATTCCCAGGGTGGTGACGTGAATGACTGTCCCTCCTCCCTTCCTCCCAGCCCTGAGTTTTGGCTCTGTGATATCTCATTATATTCTAAAGAGCTATCCACAAGGCAGGGCACCACGGATGAATTAAATCTGCTTCTGTGGCAACACTGCTCTTAAGCAAAATATATTGATCGCTGAAGCTTTGGACCCACTTTAATCAAGTAATCTAAACAGGGCTTAAGCTTCAAAAGCCGAGCAATGTGCCCGGCTTCAAAGCGCTTACTTACACTGAATTAATTTATCCGGGATGTACTAATGCTCCCCCGCAACCCTGTGGATTATAATGTTAGAGGTTGCAATCAGGGCTCTGATAGTGTCCCAAAGCCTGGCCTCTATTGATTGTCATGTAAAAAGACACAAAGAAGAGGGGGGTGCAGGGGAGGAGGGAACAAAGGAATTAGATTTGATTAAGATTGAAGCGTCCCTGTCCACTGCTGTCCCAGGGTCCTGATGGCTCTGCCCGTGGCTCCCAGGGCTGGTTTGGGGGTGAGATGGAGGGAGAGGAAGCAGAGTCTGCATGTGGAGGTGCTACATTAGCAGGGCCATTGCTGCAGAATGCTCCAGCTATGACTCTGAGTGGAAGCCAGAGCAATGGTGTGTGTGTGTGTGTGAGTGTGTGTGTGTGTGTGTGAAGGTGTGCATGAGCGTGTGTGAGCAAGAGCCTGTGTGTGTATGAGTGTGTGTGAGCGAGAGTCTTGTGTGAGTGTAAGTGTGCACGTGAGTGTGTATGCGAGTGAATGTGTGTGTTGTGGGGAGGGAAGGACACTAGACATCTGCTGTTTTGGAGCCCCAGCTGCCAGTCCGCACCCTGATGGTAGTTATTCTCTCCACAGGCTTCATCAGGGAACTTCTTGTCCTTGACCTCGATACTGGCTTTTGAGCGAGGCCCAACCACATCCAAGATCTGGAGCCTGAGACCTTGTTACCCATTCATTCAACAATTTTTTGAGAACTTGCTATGTGCCAGACATCACTCCAGGTCCTGAGGATACAGTAGTGAGGGACCAGGAGAGACAAGAATCCTTGGTCTCAAGGAATTCATTTTCCATTGGGGTGGATGGGACAAGACTAACATCCTGTCCTGTGTGTGTGTGTGTGTGTATGTGTGTGTGTGTCTGGTGATAGCTGTATGGTGAAAGGAACTCTAGAGAAAGGGAGGCAGGGATGGAGAGTGTGTGAGGGTGTGTAGGCGATGGTATTGGTGTGAATTCAATTTTAAGTCTGGTGGTCCTCTTTGAGAAGGTGACATTTGAGCGAAGACCTGAAGGAGATGTGGGAGGGAGACACCGTAGACTTCTGTGGGAAGAGTGCTCTGGGCAGAAGGAAAAGCATGAACAAAGGTCCTGAGCATGTCTGCCATGTTTGAGGGGCAATGAGGAGGCCAATGTGGCCAGGACAGCATAGACAGAAGCAAGAGTAGGATGACATGAAGTCAGAGACAGACAATACAAGGGCCAGATGGAGGCCAAGGTCAGCCAGTGTATTTAGTCCCCTGGGCCACTGTGACTGGTTCAGGGATGGACCAGTGACGTGAACCATGAAGGATATGGGCTGAGCAGGCAGCAGCATCTCGTCACCACAGGAGCCTGAGGACAAAGCCAAAATGGAAGACAGCCCAACCCAGACATGGGTGACATTGTCTGAGTCTCCTAGCCTACTGACCCTGAAAACGTCACAACACTTGGAATTTTCTATTTATGGAAGCCAATATATCTTTCTTTTGCCTAAACAAACCACCTTGAATTGTTTTTTGCTACATAAATCTTGATGCCACCAGATTCCTACCTCTTGGCACTAACTTCAGACGTAGAGCACACACACACACCATTTTCTCTTCGTATCCCACTGGGGGGTCCAGTCTGGCTCACCTTTCTCTTTGGAAGTAAGAAGGACCTTTGTGACTCACTGCCAGGGGACTAAGAGGGGACACCTCCCTCCCCCACCCCCTGCCCAAGGCCTTGCTCTGCTCCCTCCCTTTTACGCTCTCTGCTACTAGAATGCCCCTGGGCTAGTAGGGGTAGGGAATGGCAGAACTGGGAAACTCTCCAAATTCCACTTTTCTCCCTCCCTCTCCATGTCCCTCAGTTTGACCATATTATTGGTATTAACACTAATGAAGGACCTAATATGTGCCAGCTTTTACGTAGGTTGAGTTTTTACATATGTAATTGCGTCTTTGTGATTTTTGCACCTCTAGGAGCTCACTCTGATATGCACCCAATATGACCATGATGGTGTACAGGCCAGTCTCCAATTCTGATGGGTGGTGCCTAAATAAGTCACATGGACCACTGAAGTTTTCAGGTATGCCTCCTGGGTAGTATTGTCTCCGTCAGCAGAGGCCCCCTGCCCTTTGATATTCAAATTACATGGATCCCAGATGCTGTTCTGCGTGTGTGGTCACAGCCAGCCAGGCTTCCTCCAATCTCTCTGGGGTTTTGTGGGGAGTAGAGGTGACAGTTTACATTTTCCTTTTCTCCCCTGGCTTCAAGCTCTTCTAAATTAGTGATCACATTGCCCAGATGTGGACCCCCCCCATCCCATTATTAACACAAGGCATTTGTGTGTAGAAGACATACTGAAAGTTTAGAGCAGTGGAGAAGGATCACATCATAGTCGCAGGTAACAGAAGAAAGCAAATATTCTGCCTCTGTGTTTATTTATTTGGCCATTTCCATAAAGAAGGCTCCCATTTTTGCCCTTTCTAATCCCGGCCATGTTGTGAAGCCCTCTCTCTTCTTCCAAACTGCTCACGCCTTGCTTTTCCAGGTTCATTCCCACTTCTACCTTTCCCTCTCCTTCCCTCCCCTGTCCAACCCGATTCCCAGTCACTTTTGCAAAGAAAAGGAATTAGTTTCCCATTTCTACTCAGCTCTGGCCCTAATGTGTCCGCTTATCAGTGGGACCAGCTCTCCAGGTCCTTCTTCCCAGCAGCACAGAGGAAACAGCTTGACTCTGTCCTCTGCCTTCCCTATCTCCCAGACACCCAATCTCTGCTGGGGGAGGCGTGGATTAGTGTTCTTTTCCCTGGTGTTATCTCTGAATGATTCTATCACCTGCAAGAGGCAGAGGAAGCTACCATGGCCAGCCTCAGTTTCAGGAAGTAGAACTTCACTTTATTAAACCCACCCATTTCACTGGGGAGAAAATGGATGGTCCGTGAGAGTAGGTAGATAAATAACTTGTCCAACTAGCACAGGCAGGACTCAGGAGAGAAGGGATTTGAATGCAGGTGTGATGATGCTAAATGTATGCCATTTTCATGACAGCATT
This sequence comes from Cryptoprocta ferox, assembly GCA_028646485.1. Lineage (NCBI taxonomy): Eukaryota > Metazoa > Chordata > Mammalia > Carnivora > Eupleridae > Cryptoprocta > Cryptoprocta ferox. The sequence goes on from CM053560.1 coordinate 13,739,208, forward strand.
ATGAACTCCATAAAAATTGCATTGTTACATCTACCCAGACCCATCCATATGCATTCACTGAGTGCTTCCTATGCAAAAGCACCAGACTGGGAAGGTTATGGTGGGGGGTATGAGAATGAAAAATAAACGGTCCCTTCCCAAAATGAATTCTTCATCTCACAGGGAGATGGGCCAGATGGCCCATGAATTAAAGTGAAGATTCAGGAAGTTCAAGGAAAACAAAATAAACTCTTTACTCCAGAAACCCTTTACCTATCTATTAAAGAGGCAGGATAGCAGCGGTTATGAACTTGGTTTTGAACCCATGGCAAGCTACTTACTTGCCTCCTCTGTACTTTACTTTTTTTTTTTCATTTGCAAAATGAAAATAATAATAGTACCTCTCTTATAGTCTCACTGGGGAGTAATTATACATGAATTCACTCATGTAATATACTTAGAACAGTACCTGGCACATAGCATACAGTACTCAATGAATGCTTGTATTATTATTAAATAATGTCTGCTGTGCCTGGCCAACAATTATTTTACTGGATAAATACCACTAAGCCTGGTTGACATTGGAGGAGATTGAAGCACAGAGGTGGGGTAACCTCCTCCACATCACAGAGCCATTTTTGGCAGAGGCAGGAATAGAATGCAGGTCATTGGATGCAGGGCTGTACTTTTGTGCCCAGTATGTCCAACTGACAGTTGACAGTGCAGGACAGACAGCCAGGCAAGCTTGTAGAAGAGATGGGACATGGGTCACCTGGGTGGCCCAGTCAGTTGAGCGTCCGACTTTGCCTAAGGTCATGATCTCACAGTTCATGAGTTCAAGCCCTACATCAGAGTGTGGATGTAGGAATGGACGATAAAGAAGGTTCATGTGACAAAAACAACTAGCTGTCCACCCAAATCCATTCTCCTCATCTTCCATGGTGATAGTATTGTAGATGGACACATGCTGCCCAATTAAGGACTACATTTCCCAATGTGCCTTGTGGCTAGGAGTGGTGGCCATGTTGAAAAGTTCTCACCAAGGAATGTGAGTAGAAAAAAGTGATCCCCTCCCAGGCTGGCACCTTAAGACCTGGGGTGTACCTCTTCCATATTCTTTTCCCCTTTCTTGCAGGCTACAGAATTGGCCAGACAGAGTAGCGGGCCCTAAGGCAGTGCTTCTCAAACTACCTGTGTTGAAGAATTGAATTTCTACACCACCACACCCTCAATCCATCACCAACCAAAATTTTTGTTCTACAACCTGCTCACCGATGGGTTTACTAGTTATATACTCCAATGTCATGGAAATGTCAAATTGCAGTCCATTTTCTGAAAGCCTACTCTCAATGTCATGGCTCGATTCACGGTATTGCTACCAAGCAGTTTGTGTACTGAACTTTCTGCAGACCACACTTTAAATAGCACTGTTCTTGGGGAGGCAGAGACAAAAATGGAGGGTACCGGAGTTCTTGATGGCTGCATGGAAAAGAGTGGCCTATTTGCCTGGAACATTCAAATCAGATACTTACATAAAAGAAGAAATTTAAAAATCTGTATCCTTGAGCCACTGTACCTTAGGATTGCTTTCTTAGGGAGGTGTGTTTTACCCTAATACAGATGGGTTGTGCCATCTATTAAAAGGAAGAGTGGGCTTTCACACCAGGCAAAGTGACCCCTCTGAAGCCCATGCTGAAGGTAGGTTGGCTCCAGTTGTGGGGGACAGTGCCACACCTCCACATGACATTCCCGAGCAAAACTGTGTCTATATAGCAAAGGATGATATGTAAGCCACTGGGTCCCTGCCAGCAGCCCCTTTGCTGGATGCCTTATGATTTGTAGCTTCTTGGTATGCCTTAGAATGATTTGGATCCAAGTAAATCCATATTCTGGAGCTCAAATGAAATCATAGGTGTTGAAGTGTTTTGAAAAAAGCATGGTAAGCAAAGTTCAGCTCATAAAGCAGCTGGAGACCAGAAAGGATTGAGGTAAGGATTTAGGGACCCACAGGCAGATCTCCATGAGGTCTGAGAGACCCTAAGGAGCACGGAGCAGGACCTAAACCTGGAAGTGAGACCAAAATGCTTTTGATGCCTCCAGTCACACATTCCAGCTGAGTGGCCTCTGGCGAGTCATGGAGCATCCTCTCTGTGAAGACAGATTAGTATGACAACATTGCAGGATTGGTGTGAAGGTCTGTGAGAAGGTATGGAGAGACCTGAGTGCCCCTGTGTGCCAGCCAGGGCCCATCAGGAAACAGATGGCACATTCGAGCTGAGTGATTTGAGTGTAATAAAGAGTAACTTCCAAAGCTGTGGCAGGGATGGGGAGGCTAACAAGAGATGGTGAGTACCTGGCTAGCAATGGTGTGTACAGGGTGGGGGAGTACTCGTTACCTCTCCCAGGCTTGAAGGGGCGTGGAGGGGCCACTTCTGAAAATTTAGAAGCCTTGCAATACCTAGGCTCTGTGACAGAGACAACCATCCAATAGGAATGGCAGCCAGTGCTAAGGGGACGCCACCACCTCGGGTGGTCTCCAAAGGGAGTGAGCTGGGGAATATGTACCCTTGACCCTACTCTCCTAACACCTTCCTAAATCTTACAGGTGCCTGCCACTGGCCAGACTCCAATGGAAGGCAGGGGGACAAGGGGTCCCTGATGCTGATCAACCTTCTGGGCTCAGAGGAGGATGGAGAAGCAGGAGAGAGGACCCACGAAGTCCAATGACTCTATCCCCCACCCACCATACGACGCTGCCCGACTTGCAATACCACTTTAAAAGGGGAGGGGGGCGAGTCTGTGGCTGGAACTGCAAATGAGAAGGCCACATGCATCTTTCAGTGCGCCACTTAGCTGAAGATTGGACCTCCTGGATGCCAGGCGTGCAGGTCTGTTCTCACCTCGAGCAGAGTTTCAGCAAATGGATCTTTCTGTGCTGGCTTCTTTCCAGATCCTTTTCCACCTCTTTATTCCTTGTTCTCTGTTGTCCTTGCCTAAGAAACCACCATCTGGCCACAGACCTGCCTAAGGAAGGGATTGGTGAGTCCACGACCTGCAGTCCGGCCCCTGCTGCCTCAAGAGATGATTAGTGGCTCCTTGTCAGCAGATGTAGCTCAGTGGCGTTTTAATATCCAAATGTCGCCCCCACCCTCACGAGGAAGGCTGCGGCCTATTGAAGGCATTTCACACAGAGAGCCGTGATTGCTGCAGCAATAATTTCCTTCAACAGCCATTAAGACACTTCTGAATGTGTTTTAAAAAAGAAAAAGAAGAGGAAAGGAGGGCGGATGGGGTGGCAGGAGTCCTTCCGATTTCCTGGCAAATATCAATGTTCACAGAGTGAACTTTAATTGGATGGGATTTTAATATCAGCGTGTTTGCGGTTATTAGCGCTTTGTGGGTGCCCACCTTTCATCCCGAGCCCAGCCTGGAGGTGTGGGGGAAGGGGGTGGCAAACGCATCACGCCTGCCCCAGAGACCTCAAGATAAAGTGGAGCCCAGCTCTCCTGGGGTGGTTCTTGGCTGGGCTGCCCATCAGCAGCCTCTGGTCCAAAGAGATGTTGTCTTAAGTCTTCACAAGTGAACGAATCTTCTCAGTTCAGCTCCTTTACCTGGCAGGACGGCCAGATTCTCGGGCAGGGCCTGTGCTCAGCTCCGTGGTCCATTGACCAAAAGCTAGGCAGATATGGTTGTGGCTTCATTCATTCACTCAACAAATACCTATGGAGGGTCTACAAGGTGCTAGGAGCCCCGGATGTTAGGGTTGCAGCCGGGAGGGTTTGAGAATAACAGCTTGCCCAGCACCAGCAATGACACACAAGAATGGATGTGGATCAAGGGGCTGAAGCAGGGTTCTGGAGACCTGCCGGGCCTGACACTGACCCTTTAGGTGCTGGACCATGGAGGCCAAGGGAAGCCTGGGGAAGGGAGGGGCAGCCAGGGCTGCAGGGTGGGGGGCACTCAGCGTGTGCTAATTGGTCTGGAAGTATTTCAACATCTTGCCAATTGTCATAGTCCTATTGGTATTTGGCACCTGAAAAAAAAAACAACCAACCCAGCAATGTTTCCCATATGGAGTTCGCCTCCTCACAAGCACGAAGAAGCAGTCAGCTTGCCTTCTCCGTGCTCTTGCCCCAAGGTGGGGTGCCTGGTTGGCTCAGTCGGTTGAGTGTCTGACTCTTGATTTCGGCTCAGGTCATGATCTTACAGTGGTGAGACCGAGGCCTGTAATGGGCTCCACGCAGAGCCTGTTTGGGATTCTCTCTCTCTCTCCCCTCCTCCCCCTTCCCCTCAAAAAAAAAAAAAAAATCTTGACCCAAGTGTGAAAGCAGTAAGCAAGGGGTTAAGGGACTAATCCCAGCACCAGACTAATAAGAGCAGCTGCCACTTTTTACCCAGACCGTTTTTGTTTGCTGTTAACTTCCCTGACTGTCCTTCCCTGAGGTGGATTTGCGTCTTGCTCTCCCGTCTCCTCGAATAAACCGTTTCCCTGCTGCACGCTCCATGTCTCAGCGACCGGCTTTGCTGTGCATCGGGCGGATGAACGTGGGGGTTGGTTAAGGCTAGTGGCAGCTCCATTTTCTGTGCTGCGCCTCCATAGACTCCAGGAAAAATGAGCAGACACATTTCAGGCCACCAAGGCACAGGAGTTGTTCAGCAGAACTTCTGGTCTTTGTTTGAGGCAAGACTGAGTGATATTCAAGCGCATCTACACCGTTCTGGCTGCAGGTGCATCTAGACAGCTGTCACGAGCACCCTGTCAGCGCGCCTTCAAGGAGGTAAGTGGAAAGGAGTTTGCCTACGTATCTGGGTTCATGAAACACCGCTTCAAAGAATAGACGTGTTGTGTCCCCTTTCGTTGCCTCTCTTAGGCCCAAATAATAGGCTCTGTTAACGTCCAACCACAACTTCCTGACATCGTCTGTCGCACCCAAGGGCTGACTTTCTCTCCTGGGTCCTTTTCTAGGCGGAAAGCTCTTCTCTATGGACAGGAAACTCAGTCTCACCGCCACATGCAGACTGGCATAGTCCCTCACTCTGGAATGAGGGTCACAGATGATGAGTCCAGTTCTGTCCCTGGGATGTAAGAACCGTGCCTGGCATCCCTTGTCCGAGTAAGGGGTTTTGCAAGCACTTGGTGGAACCATCATCCACTCATCAACCCTGGATTTCTGGGTACTCTGTGTTCTGAGGGTTGCTAACGCTACCAAATAGGCCAAGAAACAACAGGAAAGAGGGGAGAATGCAGTTTGTTTACAAAGATAGAAGTGGTGGCATGTTTTTTCTTAAAAATTGCCAAAGGGGAGAATGGATGCATCTATCCTCTTTTGGGTTACTGAGATCAGGTCTGCCAAAAGGTTCCTTAAAAACCGGTATGTGTTGGGGTGCCTGGGTGGCTCAGTTAAGAGTCCAACTCTTGGTTTCAGCTCAGGTCATGGGTTTGTTGGCTCACACTTCATGGGTTCAAGCCCCGCGTCGGGCTCCATGCTGACCGTGCAGTGCCTGCTTAGAATTCTCTCTGATCCTCCCCTGCTCACGTTCTCTCTCCCTCAAAATAAATAAACTTAAAAAAAAATCTGTATGTGCTAGTAAAAACCAAGTTACAGAACTGCAAATATACTATGATTCCATTTGCATAAAAAGGGAGGTATGTGCAAGGAATATGTGCACATTCACAGCTGTATAGAAAATGTTGAAAGAATATACCTTTTAGTGAATTCCTTCAGACTTCAGAGGCAGAAAAAGCTTTTTCATCTGTGAGACCATGTGTACTATGAAACTCATCAGGTTTCCCTTTTCACTTCAGCTGCCGGGAAGCTTAGATTTAAATTTGTATTCTTGTTATAGTCATGGTAGGCTCCATTCAACAACACTGGTTCTCAACCTTGGCTGCAAGTTAGAATCACCTGGGCAGCTTTAATAAAGCCTAATGCTCAGGCTACACCCCAGAGCAATTAAGTCAGGATCTCTGGAGGCACCTGGGTGGCTCAGTCAGTTGGGCATCCGACTTTGGCTCAGGTCATGATCTCATGGTTCCTGAGGTCGAGCCCTGCATTGGGTTCTCCACTGACAGTGCAGAGCCTGCTTGAAATTCTCTCTCTCTCTGCCTCTCCCACTTGTGCTTTCTCTCTCTCTCAAATAAATAAACTGAAAAAATTAAAAACAAAAATTAAAATCCCAGAGTGATTCCATAGTACAGCTCTCTTTAATCTCCAGCTGGTATATTTGAATTCTGGCTTTCTCGTGTCAAAAAAAAAAAAAAAAAGGAAAACTGATCATCTTTATTTACATTTTCCTTGGATCTGTTACTTACAGTGTAATTTTTCTATTTGATTTTGTGTATTCTTGTAAAATTGCCTCTAGTCCTCTATTAAACAAGATATAATACAGACAAAAATGATAAACTTGTGTTCAAGCCATATGGCAGTCCAGAGCTATGTGATTTCAGTGAGGAGTGCACCCACTGGAGAAGGAGGGTGGGGTGGGGCACTTAAAATCCCATCATGCCCCTGGGTGTGGGGTGAGTCTGCGCCAAAGAAAAGCTCACGTGTCTCATGCCAAGAAAGATACCATTGGGACTAGTAGCTGCCCTGACACACACCCTACTTGTGTGTGGGAGCAAGGGGCTGTAGAGAATTTCAACTTTTCAATAAATAAGTTCCAGGAATGTGTCAATATATTTTCTTCCCGATTATCTAGGAAAACCTGGGCTGCCTAATAATAAAGCTTGTGTGTAGGTCCAGGGGACCAAGAGCTCTGACTCCCTCCTGAAGGGAAGTTCCCCATTATAATTTGCTAAGATGGTGCTGATTGGGATAATTACCTCCCCTCGGAACCACAGTCACCGTTCTGGGGTGGGAGTCAGGTGGGGCTACTTGTAGGGTATGGGAGGAGAGGGCACCATTCTCTCCTCTCACCCAGACAGCCCCCTTTTGAATGTTTACCTATAATCAGCCTTTGGTGTTCCTTAACCAGCCAATCGTCCGTGTTTAAGTAGGATTGGAGCCAAGTGGCGGGAAGGCCGGCTACTGCCTGGAAGGTCAGTTGCAAATTTAATGCCCATGGAGCCAGAACAGAGAAATGTGAGCAAAGCCTTAGGGTGCAAGAGGAATGGGGGGGGGTGATGGGGACTATGATGGAATGGCTCAGAGAGGATTTGAGGTACGTGCAACCTCATACTAAAGTGGGGGGGCAGGGGTGGTTTGAGGACAAGTAGGGTAGCATCTCTGGGGGAGACAAGTGCCAGAGGAGAAAAGGCCTCCAAGAGGAAGGTGATGCCACCAACCAATGTCATCTACTTTGAAATTTTGCCCAAAGGCATTGGTGGTCACCTGGCTCAGGTACAACCTTTAAACTCAGAAGCCTCTGGGGCACCTGGGTGGCTCAGTCGGTTAAGCGATCCATTCAGCTCAAATCATGATCTCACGGTTCCTGGGTTCAAGCCCCGCATCAGGCTTTGTGCTGACCAGAACCTAGAGCCTGCTTCAGATTGTGTCTCCCTCTCTCTGCCCCTCCCCTGCTTGTACTCTGTCTCTCTGTCCCAAAACTAAATTTAAAAAACATAAAAATAATACACTCGGAAGCCTCACACACGTGTATCTTTGGTCACAGGAAAGGGAAGGGAATGTTGGTAAATTGCCCAAAAACTACCAGGGAAACACAAAGTAGCATCTCTTGTTAGCCTAGGGACTTCAGCCACATGTGACACATCATGTCACAGATTCCCTGAGAGTCCCACCTGCATTTAGGGGTTCCCCTTCCCCTGTTGGCAGCCAGCTCTTACAGAAAGAAGTCCTGGACAGAAGCCACCAGAGGTGCCTGGAGGAAGTCAAGGCTCACACTGGTGACAGTAGAAGCTTCCAGAACCTGTGGGACTGATGATGCTAGCCGGCTTATTGCCCAGGAGACTGTACAAGAGAACTTAAAAATAGCATCTTCTATAATTGCTTGAGTCTCTGGGTGTTTAGTAACCATGTCTGGCAGTCTATACCCAAGACAGGCTGGCTGTGGGGAAAGCCATTGTTAAAATAAAATCATTAGCTTAATAGGCTTGATGAAAAGGTTGGCAAGATGGGAATTTCCTCCTGCAATATGTTCTCTACTCAAAACAATCCCTGAAATCAGTAGGCCATGTTAATTATTGACTAAAATGCCCTGATAGCTCTCAAGTTTTTGTGTTTTTTTTTTCTTATGGACCTAACAAACATTACTTCTGAAAACAACTTGAAGTGCTTGGATTTACAGCCTCAAATAGGGCTATCTGTTATTTAACTGCTTTCCTTTATTATCATTTTTTTTTGTTTCCTGGTATGTGAACACACACACGTGTGCACACTCACACATGCACATGTTTTGTCATTTTCCAAGGGAAAGAAATGTCAGCTAATGAACTTCACTACTGGAGTAGTGAAGATGGTTAGCAAAGCCTAGTGCCCAGTGATGTTAACGTACAAAAGAATACCAAGCCAAGAATAAGAATGTAGCCCAAGAGAATGTGTGCCCAAGCAAAAAGGACCAGTACTAGGTGAAATGTTCAGCAGAAGTGTACTGAAGAACAAGTCCTTCTAAATTCTGCCTGTGGTAGCTGAAGATGGCCATAATTCTCCTGTCAGTCTCCCTCTCCTGCACCCTGACCAAGAGATGGAGTTTTTCCTTTGCACTCACTGGCCCTGGGATCGGGATCGCTTTAGCCAAGTGAAATCACTGTGCCAGTTTAGTGCCCGAGGCTTCATTTGGTCCAGCAGCTCCCCCTTGGTGCTTTTGGGGGAGCCCTGAACTGTAGGTTAGAAGTCTGACGACCTTGCTGGAGAAACCTGGTGGGAAGGAGAGGCCCTGAGACTCCACGGAGAGAAAGCGAGGCCCAGTGTCCCAGTGCTGAGCATCCAGATGACTCTAAATTCAGCCGCCATCTGGCTGCAGACACAGGAGGGAACATACACAGAACTAGCACAAGAGCCACCTGGTCAACCTATAGAATTGAGAGACAGCGAGATGGTTGTTACTGTCTTATGCTGCTAATTTTGGGGGGTGGTTCATTATGTAGAAAGAGGTCATCAAAACACTGCCCAAGCAGACACAGAGGGCACATTTACTAGGAGATGATGTCCCACCTCTGTCTAGCCCACCCCTACTATGATATTGACTGTGTCCTTCCTTGGTTTTCTAGATGTGGTGTTTTCTCAGTTGGTGGAATTAGCGGTGAGACAGGAGTCAAGGCCCAGGAGGAGAGGCCTTTCTTTCATAATCGCTATCTCTTAGATTCACTGGGTGGCAAGTCCCAGGGATGACTATAGGGAATTGGCATGGGCAGCTGTCCAATGCAGGGGGCGAGGCAGGCAGGGCAAAACACATGAGTCTTGGTAAAGAAGGCAAGAGGGGGTCCTTGTCAAGCAGGAGAAAGAAAGGTACCGGATTCTAACCAAACAGGCGCAGAGTGTCTGGGAAGACAGGTGATTGTTTTCCTATCTTTCTAACACCATTTTGCTGGCCAATGTCTCAAAATAGAATTGTGTGACCCTAAGTCAGTTCCTCCTTGGAGAAAAAAGGAGAAGGGTTTGATCTAATAGTGATAAAGCAGGGACTTACACATTGGGCATCAAGCCAGGGACTCTCTTGCACACTATTTTCTATACGTCTACGGAGAGACTGGGTCACTCCAGCTGGTTCTTGATCGCTTGAAATCTGTAACTTCTAATTATAGTTAACTTGAGCCTTGAGTCTCGTGTTCTATTTATTTAACTTTTAAATCAAGATAGAAAGAATGTGGCAAAAATAATACAAGGGAAACAGGGCAGAAGAATCTATGTATAGTATTTGTTACCTTTGGCAGGAGTGGAAATGTAGCAACATAAATGTTTGAACAAGTACATTTTCCCCCCTATGAACGTAAATGTGCCAAGAGGCATTTAAAGTGTCCTTTCTCCTTGATTTTCTGATTCACAGTTCACCCTGACCTCTGAGTAGCTTCAACATAAGATCACAGGAAACCATTTCCTTCTTATTTAATAAGTCAGGATTTAAGGCCTTAGTTGTATTTGAATATACCAAAAGCTTACAGAGAGAGAGAGAGAGAGAGAGAGAGAGAGACAGAGAGAGACAGAGACTGACTTTTAAGTATCTGGTTATTGTTGATCCAAAGAAGAAATCAACTCCTGTCACTTACAAGGCATATAAAGGGGATGTGGAGGAAGGGTTTGTGGTTGGGATGACCTGTTGTTTTCTGTGTCTACTGCTGAGAGATGAAAGAACTGTCACTGAGAACCAGCTTGAGTGGGTGATGAAATGCTGGTGTATGTGTTTTTTTTTTTTCTAGAACAGTTTGGGAATGGCAATATTTGAAGGCAGGAAGTCACAGCTTTGTTATTTTTGCTACACTTATTAATGAGTCACAATTCACTTATTTTTAAAAGTAGCTATAAATAAAGCCAGGGCATGATTCCAGCACTGTTTAGATTGAAAAGATTATTTTGCAATTTTGTTGGTGAGTCACTAGAGCAATTAATAAAATACTCTATATCCATTGATGCCCGTATATTGACAATGCCCCTCCCCTCAGGATCTCTTTAATGTTATATATCTTTAGAAGACACTATGAAATATTGAAATATATTTGAACACATGGAGGAAAAAGTCAAGATGTAGATGGGATAAATTGCACTATTTTTATTCACAATTCTTCCATTTCTCCCTATTCTTGCCACAGTCACTGAGCAAAGTCTTTCTTGTCTCTCGTGACCATATTGCTTTGCCCAGTAGAATGTGAACAGTCCAAACAAACACCACACCTGAGGAGAGGTTTTAAACGTGCTTATGTGGCTTGGCTTGACTGTGTGCCCAGCTGTCTGGCACCGTGAGAAGAACCAACCCCAGGTAGTGGCTAATATTTTAGCTTCAGTCTCAGTAAACATATATGAGGAGTAGACTTGAATTTACCCAAAACCAGAAGCCAAGCCATGACAGCCAACTCAGAAAACTCAGAAATAAGTGTTTGTTGTTGCAAGTCACTGAGATTTTTGGAGTTGTTTGTTATACAGCATTAACTCAGTAATTGCTGACTGATAGAGAAGCTTTCAGATGATTTTTAAAATTCATTTTGTTTTTCTATTTTTTTAAATATTTTTCTTTTTGAGAGAGAGTGGGGGAGGGGCAGAGAATGGTGGAGACAGAGGACCTAAATGGGCTCACGCTGACAGCAGAGAGCCAATGTGGGGCGCAAACTCACGAACCTTGAGATCATGACCCTAGCTGAATCAGATGCTCAACCGACTGAGCCATCAGGCACCCCTGTTTTCTTTTTCTAGATACGTATTTCCAACTTTTCTACAACAGGCAAATCCTATTTAATTTACTCAGTCAGTAGTTATATATATTGAGCTCCAACTGTATGCCTGCCTGTCTTAGATACTGGGAATTAGATAGTGGAAAAATGTTGATATACCTGCCCTCACAGAACTTAAGAGTCTGATGGGGGAGACAGGCATCCATCCAACCATCGCACACATAAATGTGAGCTCCGACAATGAGATGTGCTGCAAATGGGAAGCGTGTGGGGCTAGGAGCATGCAGGGAAGAGAAATGTGACTTAGGCAGATGTTCCAGGAAAGGCGTCACTGAGGATGTGACTACCAAGCTGACCTCTGGAGAATGGCTGGGGGCTAGCCAGGTCAGGTGGTGTAATAGAGCCTGGCTTGTAGGAAAATAAGTTTGCTTTTATTTATCAGGTGCTGCCTGACTTATCAGATGCCTGACTGCTATAACATTAACAGGTAATACTTAGCCCGAGGACTAAATTACCATCGATCTTAATATAAACAAGCTAGAGGATATATAGGAGGAGCACCTAGCTGTCCATCAAAATCCTTGCTCCCCCTCCCAGGGTACAGGGCTGTTATTGGAAGAGTTGCTGTCCAGCCACAAACTCCTTTCCCAGATCCCCTTGTATTCAGGTGCCGTTACTCTTACCAATAAAACTGAGCCCCAGTGACAAGTGCCATTTCTGGGCCAGGACTGTAAAGAAGCCGGCGTGCCCTCTCCACACCAGAGCTTTTCCCCTCCTCTAGCAGATGATGCTGGCCACAATGGGACTGTCAATGACCATGTGGAAGAAAGCTGTCCATCAACGAGAAACACCTGCCTGGGAACACCCCCCCCCCCCCGCCATCACTGTTATGTGAGCAAGAAACAATCTATTCTGTCCAACTACTAAAATCTGGGGCATACTGGTTATGGCCTCTGTGTTATATGGATTAATAGAACATATATTTTTAAAACTGATTCAGTGTTCTCCCGATTCTCACATGTACACAACCAACCTTTTAACTGGGTGGAGTATTGCCTTTGTGCGAATCGAACTTCAGGCCCAATTTTCTCTTTTCCCCACCTGGTAGGACCTTGGTTGTGTGGGTCCCGCGTATCGCCCCTGATCTGGTGAGTTTGGTGGAACTGCTTGCTTTTATATACTATTAATTCTGTCGCTTCTCCACTTTCGTGAATTCTTCCAGGTGATGCTGACACTTCCAGCATGAGGACTGGAATGATTTTACACAAATCAGAGGTGCTCTGCTGGAACCTGAAATGCGTTGCCTTGAGAGAAATACCATATTTACTCACATAAATCTAAAAGGCGAGCGTGGATGCCAGACCGGGGAGTCTGATTTGAGAGCCGACGGGGAGCCAATGCAGGTTCTCTAGTGGAGGGATGATGTGACCGAGGAGGTGTGTTGGGAACATGAATCTGATAGCAGCACACAGAAGAAATGAGAAAGGAAATAGTTCAGAGGCATGGGGACCAACTGTCGCCACAATCCAGCTGAGAAATAAAGAAGTCTTGTCTGGGATGGTGCCCGTAGGGGTGGAGAAAAACGGGGGACCAGATGAGGTTGCAGAAAAGTAAGAGCCGCGCTTGCCCACTGTCCCCAGCTCATCAAGCATTCTAAGCAAACCCCAGAGGCTACTTAGGCCAGTTCACTCATCTGGCTCTGTTCACACTAGTTTCCCAGCAAAAATAGCAATGCAGACAGGATTATTAAAGTTATGTTCTTGTTTTTTAAAGAATGTTCATAAGAGGAAAAGGGATAATTGCTCCACTAATCAGAAATGAGACAGATGAGCTATTTTCTAAAATCATTTCTAGTAGCTGACTAATCTCCAGAGAAGAAAAGATTGCGTGGCCTCCGCCAGAAAGTAAAGATTGGCCCTGCTGGGTTTAGCGCCCTGGCGGTCTGTGGGGCCAGGCCCTGAGTCCTGAAGGAGGGCCCCCAGACGGTGCCTTCTCCGAGGCTCCCACGGGATCTCTGAATGCCCGTGTACCGCAGATCCCAGGGGAGCTCTTTGCGGGTTTGATCACCTGTTTCCCACCTATCTCAATTCATAGTAGAACCAAAGCATCTAAACCTGGTTCCTGGTTTCTCCCTGGTTACTCCCAGTTTTGTGATACTGTACATAACTGGACTATTAAAAGGAGTACTTGAAAAGAAAAGAAGAGAAAAGAAAAGAAAAAAGATTGCACATCTTGGTTGGAGGAAAAAATTACTGTACACATTTTTATGCTGGAATGAGAAAGCCAGCTAAAGCTAGGAAGCTAGCACGAGAGCAAAGAGAATGCCTGAAGAGGGTTTTTGGAAGCGCTGGAAAGTTGCTTTTTTAATTTAAAACAATTTTTTAAATGTTTATTTTTGAGACGTTTGTGTGTGTGTACAGGTGGGGGAGGGGCAGAGAAGGAGACAGAGAATCCCAAGCAGGCTCTACGCTGACAGCAGAGAGCCTGATGTGGGGCTCGAACTCACGGAACTGCGAGATCATGACCTGAGCCAAAGTCGGGATGCTTAACCGACTGAGCCCCTGGCAAGTCGCTTCTGTGTGTGCTTTGCTGGAGGAAAAGTCAGACTGCCAGGGTTAAATCTTCCTCCCTGACCTCACCTTCCCCGCCTCTCCTCTGCTGACAGGGCTGCAGACACAGGGCTGCTCTCTGCTCCTCAAATGCACACACTCATCTGTACCTTGGGGCCTTGACCCAGCTCTTTTCTGGGCCTGGAATAATCTTACCATTGGCATCTTCTTGTCCTTTACATTTCACTTTTTTTTTTTTCATTTTTAATGTTTATTTTTGAGAGAGAGAGACAGAGTGCGAGCAGGGCAGAGAGAGAGAAGGAGACACGGAATCTGAAGCAGGCCTCAGGCTCTGGGCTGTCAGCACAGAGCCTGACGTGGGGCTTGAACTTATGATCTGTGAGATCATGACCTGAGCCAAAGTTGGATGCTTAACCGACGGAGCCACCCAGGTGCCCCCCTTTACATTTCACCTTAAATAGCCCTTTGGAGAGTCTCTCTGGACATCCCAATCTAATGCAGCCCCCTCCCCCCACCCCCATTATCCCCTACCATGTGTCCTTATTTTAATTCTCTCCGAGCATGTATTTTGCTTTGATATCCTCCCATTTATCTATGTATTTGCTTGTCAATTTCCCCTGTGAGACTGTAAGACCCATGAGAGAGCACCCAGCCAGTCTGACTCCCCACATTATCTGCAGCTTCTAGAACATCTCCCATATATAGTAGCAGCTCAATAAATATTTGCACTTCATTGAATAACCAAGTCAGGGACTGATGATGAAAGTACCCAATGAATTAACCCCAAAATAAATATTCTCTTCTCAAAAGAGCTTATTCAATGAAAGATTTTTCCCCCTGAGGTTACGTTTGATTAAGAAATATATCTTCTCAATTATGACTGAATTTTTCCAATCCATATTTTATATCAGACAACTAGACTCTAGGAAAACATAAGGTTCCTAATCAAGTGGAAAAAAACCCCAAACATTTAAAAAAATCATCTCTGGGAGAAGGATAACCTTAAATGCAAGTCATGAATTTTATGCATGGTTTCTGCCGCTAATTAGCATCTTTTTTTCTTCTTAAAGCTACAGTATCTTCTTGGTGGCACCTATCACAGAGTTACACACACATTCAAAATTCAGAAAATATTGAGACAAGGACAAGGAGACAGTGTTTGTGATCTGTGGATTTGGGCACGGCTGGGAAGTCCAAAGTAACTATTTATCACCACCTTCAGGAAGTCTTCCCTGATTGTCTCAAACAGAATTTCTTCCTTCTCTGCTCTCATAGCACTTTTCACTTGACTCTATAGCCATCCTGGTGTCTAAACCAATGAGGTACTTAATAGGCATTCAATTAAATGAATGCATAAATGATTAAAATTATATAAGGAAAAGCTTTATGAATTGGGACAAGCTTTAGAAATCACCTAGGCAACATTTCCTAAAATTTAGTTATTTGCATCTCCCATTACAATTTTGCACATACTACTAATTCTTTTTTTAAGTTTATTTTTGAGAGAGAGAGCGCACATGTGTGCGGGAGGGCCAGGGAGAGAGGGAGACAGAGAATCCCAAGGAGGCTCCGTGCCGTCAGTGCAGAGCCCGACACGGAGGCTCTATCCCACGCCAAAATCAAGAGTTGGTCGCTTAACCAACTGAGCCACCCAGGCGCCCCCATACTATTATTTATTTGTTTCTTGAAATCAATCCTTCTACTGCTTAAGTGCATGTATATTTTAAGAAAACTATGCATCATAATCAGTGGAGAACTGACATGGCTTGCCGTAAGTAGAAAGCAATCCCCATTCCTCCAAAAACAGTGAAAGCTAAATAAAAATCTAGGTTGGTCTCATGGGCTGAACTGTATCTCCTCCTCCCCCTTCCTATGTTGAAGTCTTAACCCCCAGGACCCCTCAGATTGTGACTATATTTGAGATAGGACTGTAGAGGTATTGAAGGTAAAGTCAGGTTGTTAGAACGGCCCTAATCCAATATGACTAATGTCCTTATAAGAAGAGATTAGGACACAGAGACACCAGACATGTCCAGACATGGAGAGATAAGAGATGAACACAAAACAAGAAAATAAGCCACAGAATGAGGCCTGGGAAGAAACCAAACCGACAGACACTTTGATCTTAGACTTCTAGCCTCCAGAACTGTGAGAAAATAACTTTCTGTTGTTTAAACCCCCAAATCTGTGATACCTTGTTATGACAGCCAGAGTAGACTAACACACTGCATATTTCTGCCCGTGAGGGACACTGAGCCCAAAGTCTGATCTCATTTGGTTGAAAAATGAGATTTTAAAAGAAAGAGAAATGTAAAAGACCTACTACCACCAACTGAGATTTTCTCCTTGACAAAGAACTGAGTAGAATTTAAAAGGAAATGCCTTTTTCACTATAAGATTTATACTGGTCAAGCTGGAATATGCTGTATTAGAAATAATCTCAGCATCTAGGGGCACCTGGGTGGCTCAGTTGGTTAGATGTCCAACTTCGGCTCAGGTCATGGTCTCATGGTTTGTGAGTTCAAGCCCTGCATCAGGCTCTGAGCTGATGGCTTGGAGCCTGGAGTCTGCTTCGGATTCTGTGTCTCCCTCTCTCTCTCTTTGCTCTCTCTCAAAAATAAATAAACATTTACAAATTAAAAAAAAAGAATCTCAGTGTCTTAACACATTAAAAATGTATTTCTCACACCTGCTATATGTCCTGCATAGGTTGGCAGGGGGACTCCCCCATCTCCTGGGTCAGGGACACTAGGCTGATGCAAGTTCCACCTTAGAGAATATGTGGCACCTTCTCTCACCACGTGTGGGGAGGAAAGTTTGGAGAATTGTTCATGGGCTTCCCACCCTCTCAGACCGGAAGTGACGCACATATCATCGTTGCTCACGTTTGACTGGTGGGAACTTAACACATGACTCCTGCTAGGAAAAGGACCAGGAAATGTAAGCAAACAAATGGATTCTTCAAGATATGTTACTGTCTCTTCCATAAGATCTGAGGCTACTTAATGTCATCCTCCTGTCCCTAAAGAATCATCTCAAGGGGCACCTGGCTGGCTCAGTGAAACGACTGACTCTTGTTCTTGAGGCTGTGAATTCAAGCCCCACATTGGGTCTAGAGATTACTTAAGTAAATACAACTTTAAAAAAAAATCATCTCAAGGATGCATCCATGTTTTGGGGGAAAAAGAGATCTGGGACAATTTCTTCACCGTATAACTGAAAATCCCAATGTAAGCATTTATTTGGTGTCACATATCCTCTCTGTGGTGAGTTTGCAGCCAGAGTTCTGATTCTTCAGGTCTATACTTAAGCTCTCTCCACGCAGCCCTGTGAGCGCAAAATTGTAGCAATGAGAACAATTCGGATGTCTATTTTTGGTGCAAGAATGTTTCATTGTTTATAATGGGAAATATTCTAGAGGCGGATACTGATATTGAAGAACGTGAGGGTAACTTGTCCCATTTAGCATTTCATCCGGAACATACAGAGACCTTTCCCACTCATGTCTGAGGCGACTACATCTGCGGAATCAATGAGAACGTATGATTGCTCAGTGTTGTCTGGTTAGCATCCAATTATGTACAGTGTATTTATTTTAAATTTAGAAGATGCACACAAGAGATTTCCAGGAACAAAATGAGAAGGAATTGGCAGCGCACTGAATGGAAAAAATTAATGACTTGAATTATACAGCCTGTGAATCGAAGCCGACAAGAGGGGGAGAACAGGGGAGAAAGGAGGGCGCCATTGTTCACACTGTAGGCTGCCGACAGTCCTCAGTGCTGCTTGAAGAGCGGTCACCCTCCATGCAGCTGTCACATCCTTTATCTTCATGGCAAGGCTGAGCTCTTTGGATTGCACATGTGTCACAATCTCAGGGGTACAAAAGTAATGCCCTGAAACAGACTTCCACGGCAAACTTCTTTTTAGAGAACAGATCCAACTGTTAAGTTTAAGTGAAATCACTTTGCAAGCTCCACGGGGTTAGAGGGAGGTGGGGAGTGAGCAGAGCCAGAGTAAAGATACACAGAGTGGGGCCCTGGGCATTTCTACTGATGGAAGGAATCAATATTTGTTGGGATCCTGCTCTGTGCAGCACCTATTATGTGTCAGGGACCTTCACACACATTGTCCCATTTATCCCTCAGGGTTACTGCTAAGTTTAGAGGCAAAGAAACTGAGGTCAGCCTGATTGCCTCGCCCTGCGTTCAATTGTGTCCCCTCAAAATTCATACACTGAAATCCTGGCCCCTAATATCTCAGAATATGACCTTACTTGGGCATAGGGTCCTTGCAGAAGTAATTAGTTGAGATGAGATCATATTAGAGTAGGGTGGGCTCCAAATACGATATGACTGATGTCCTGATGAAAAGGGGGAGATTTGGAAACAGACACACACATACACACAGGGAGGAGGCCATGAGAACAGAGGCAGGAATGGTAGTGATGCTTCTACAAGCCAGGGATGCCATAGATTGCCAGGAACCCCACTCCCCCCAGAAGATAGGGGAGAGTCGGGGAACAGGTTCTCTCCCACAACCTTCTGAGGAGGAAACAGCCCAGCCAACACCTCATCTCAGATGCCTGGCCTCCAGAACTAAGAGACAATAAACACTACTGGTTAAGCCCTCAGTCTGTGTTCCATGTTCTGGTAGTCCCCGCAAATTAATACAACATGGTTTCGAAGCAGAGGGCCATTAGGTCCATCTGAGTCCAATCCTTGTCTGCGAGGGCAGGGTCAGTACTCGCCTTGGCACCTGCCGTGTGCCGGGCATGTCCAAAAGTCTCTCCTCCTTTTATAAAGGAGGAAACTGAGGCCCAGAGGTTACACTGTCCTGTCCAAGCTTCACAATTAGGCGGTCTAGGGCAGAGGCAGGTTTCTCTGTGCTTTTTCCTATGTGACATCATGATTCTTTTCCTCATTGCTCCAATTTCCGAATGTTCAAGCCAGCTTCTTGGATTCCTGGTAAATCAGGAGCAGAAAGCAAAAAAAGGACTGTTCCTGACCTACAAGTGCCTTTTCATGGGGAAAGGATTTGGGGTCCTGGCAGGTCATAGTCTCAGAACCAGTCAATCATTTGTTCTGAGAGTTAGGTCTTACTCTTCTCATATTACACGTGAGAAAACAGACTTGGAGAGTGTGCAGCTGGTGGGGAATGGCGGCCTGAACCCCAGCCTTGTAGCCTGCAGAGGTTGGTCTGTGCACACAAACTGTGCTGCCCCGCCCAGAGTCCTTGGGTGCACTCTCATGCTGGGCCTCTCCTCTCCAAGGCTCATTCTTTGGATTCCTGGCCGGCCCTCTTACCTCTTATCTGTCTTTTCTATGGTTCCCTCTAGACTTCTGTGACAGTCTTCCATGTGACATGTGTCATCGACAGTAGAAGCCATGTTCCCACGCCACCATGGAGGACCAGTAAAAGACTGACGGAAAATCAGTTTGTGACCCTCTGATAACAATCACCTCCAAAAGAGGGCTGGGTTTGGGGAAAGGGTTTCTTTGGAGAGCACTGTCCCCATGGAGGTGATAGGGACAGGGGTTTCTATTCCTACCTCTAATCTGGTGAAAGAGGCACCAGTGTACTCTTGGCTTGGGATGTGCCTCTGAGCTGGGGCCATGGTGGACTGGTGTATGAGTCACACCCAAGAGAGCCATGCTATGAGAAATAACTGTGTTCTCACCTGACCCAAGTGCCTGTGTCCTATGGATCACAGGTGGGCCAGGTGAAGCAAGCCACACTCTCTACCCTCACTTCTATCCATTCTGCGTCCAGTCAAACTGAATCAGTCGCAGTTCACTAAGTGTGTTGGGCTCTCTTTGACCCCCAGGCTGCTGCACATGCTGCTCACCCCTCCTGAATACTCTGCCCTCACCCTTTCTCCTGGTGAGCTCGAATCAGCCCTCTGCTCCAAAGTTGAGATAGCACTTTCCCTGGGACCCCAAAAGTTGAGTCAACTTTCCCTCGTGGGCTCACTGGGATTCGAAACTTCCACTTCAGAAGGCTCCTCCAGACTGAGAACTCCTTAGGTGAGGAGCAGAGTCTCTGCAGGGTCTCTCTTGTTCTAGGCCATCTACTGAATGAATGAATGAATGAATGGGAGCCCGAAGGTGCTCCTGGGCAGGGTCATCTTGGGGCAGTCACACCCTAAGAGGGCTGTGAGGCTGGTGGTCGCTTCTCAGCCCAGTTGACCCCAGCCATGTGCTGGGTGAGTGGCTCCAAACAGCCGAGAGGGAGGAAGGCAGAGGGATGTCTCCCCCTGTAAAGCCTTGCCATAGATTGGGGGAGGGGCAGTCATTTTGTGAGTGTTTCCGTGATTGGGAAGTAATTTAGAAATGTGATGTTGCCAACAGAAAGAAGACAATAGTCCCATTTGCCCCTACTTACTAATGGGATGTCTGGAAGAAGGTCCATCCCCTCCCTGAAGTTTCATTTCCTCAGTTGTAAATGGGTATCACCACATACCCTCCTCCCTGGCTTATAAGCAGGGGCAGTTACGCATGTGAGAATATTGTGAGGCTGTCCAGACACAAAAGGGAGCTGGGGCTGGCTCGTTCTCTCTGGGCCGCTGCTGTGGCAAGGTAGTACCTACTTGCAGGTGGTTCTAAAGGTACAGTGTGCAAAGTATTGAGTGTCATCCACCTGTCCCTCTGAGAGACTTCAGGAGATGTATTTATTCCCTTCCCAGCTAGACTCTGGGGTTCATGGGAGACACCAAGATGAACACACAGTTTCTGCCTTCAACGAACTTATAATCAAGTAGAGGAGTTAAGACCTTTAATAGCTACTTAATGTACTAATATATGACCTTGATGTCCACTGTGATCTCCGAGCCCTTTAAAATCTCAATTTGCTGAAAGCTCTGTCAGGATTCCACATAAGTCCAACACCATCCCCAAGATTTGTGAGAAGTCCCGTCCTGGGAGGATCACAGCCCCTCAGTCACTGCCTGGCTTTGCGTCCCCTCGGCCCTCTGATTGTAGATCAATGTAAGGAACAGCTTCCTGTCCCCATTCACGACCTCAGTCAAACCAGACGCGGGGGGTCCTGGACTCCCCTCCCAAATATCCCAAGTCTGACAGCGCTGTGCACACGCGTGTGCCTGCGTGTATGCGTGTGTTTGTGCGTATAGCAGACTTTACTGGAGGTCTGGGAGGAAGGGGACACGGAGGGGTTTCCAGGGCAAAATTGCAACACTTAAAGTTGAGTGTTGCATCAAAAAGTTTCCTGGCCACCCTGACTCTGAGGATGTCACCACGTGGTGCCCCGGCCACATCCCCGTCTCACTCGCCCTTGATCCTTTCCTACCTCTCACCACCCTCCCTTCCCCACCTCTCCTTCCCACTCTTTCCAGTGTCCAAAGGCTTCACACTCCTCTCTGCAGAGCGACTCCTCTCTCCCACACGTCTTCCAGGCTCACTTCCAGAGTACCCCCTGCAGATCCAAACTCTCCCAGTGGGGATGGCCCCGGGGGTCTTCAGGAGGCCGACTGTTCACAGCAATTCCGTGTTTCCATTCCTCACTCCTTCCAGGAGTGCCCCTTGGAGGCAGGACAGAGAGGCAGATTCTAGTCGGAGGGACCCTGATAGGAGGGATGTGAGCCTGGGGCCAAGAGAGAGGGACCACCCCCTCTGGCCACCAGTGACGCAGCCTATTGAGAGAAGGGACGGACCTGAGGTGGTCCCACAGGAAGGACAGAGGGAAACAGAACCCAGTTCTTCCCCAGCACCACGTTGGTCCCTAATTTCCTTGTTTACTTTTTATTCAGCTAGCCTATACACACACACACACACACACACACATTTATAAATATATAAGATATACATTTATGTATAATATATATACTTTTAATATATTTATATTTTATAATATATTTATATGTCATATTTATAAATATATATAATTCAATATGTATCCCTATATAATACGTACAAAATACATTCATTAA
This sequence comes from Cryptoprocta ferox, assembly GCA_028646485.1. Taxonomy (NCBI): domain Eukaryota; kingdom Metazoa; phylum Chordata; class Mammalia; order Carnivora; family Eupleridae; genus Cryptoprocta; species Cryptoprocta ferox. Next base: position 13,760,980 of record CM053560.1, read on the forward strand.
ATATATAAATATAGATTTGTATTTACATTCACACACTGTGCCTGTGTACATTACGCAGGCACCCAGGCCTTGAAGCAGAGCAGGCTAGCACCCCAGATCCTCCCGTCACAGCCCCCTCACATGAAGCGCTCTTCTGACTGTTCACTGTCCAGATCTGTTTTACCTGTTTTTGTACTTTATATAAATGGAATACTAAAGTTTACCCTCCTTCGCGTCTGGCGTCTTTCAGTATTTCATTTGTGCAATGCATCCCCATTTTGGGATACAGTCAGATATAGCACCCCCTCTTTACAGTTGGTACTGTGTGACTATGCCATAATTTATTTATATATTCTATTGTTGATGGACATAGATTATTCCTAATTTGGAGTGACAATGGGGCCTCTGCTTTTGAACCAGATACTTGCAAAAGGCCAGTTACCTGGAAGGCGATGCTGGACACAAACGGGAGTCCCGCATTCACTCAGCAAACATTTGTGGGGTGCCTCCCATGTGCCAGGTGGTGGACCAGTGCTGGAACCCAACACAGAGCAAGGTCCACATGTTCTAGCCCTTGTGGAGCTGATCATCTATCTGTACGGGAGGTGGGTGTGTAGACAGACAATTATAACATGAAGACTTAGATGGGGCACCTGAGCGGATCAGTGGGTTAAGTGTCTGACTGGCTCAGGTCATGATCTTGTGGCTCATGAGATCAAGCCTGCCTTGGGCTCTCTGCTCTCAGCACAGAGCTGGCTTTGAATCCTCTCTTTCCCTCTGTCTCTGCACACACCGCTCCCCCCCCACACTCCCTCTCTCAAAAATAAACATTTTAAAAAAAAGCATTTCACGAACACAATGATTTAGAGCTTAGTCAAGGATGGAGAGGACCAGCAAAGGGGAGACTTGAAAGGAATCAAGCAAAGGAGGCTGGAGACAGTATGTTCCAGGAGAAGGAAGAGCTTGTGCAAAGGGCACGTTTGTCAAACTCCAACCTTCCTAATACTGAGACCTGGAGAATGGGGTGGGGGGGGGGGTTCAAGCTGCATTGGTAGGCAGGGGCCGGATCTTGAAGGGCAAAGAAAGCCACTTTAAGGAGCCAGGGCTTTTCTTGAGGACAAAGAGGCTCCATCTACATAGACATGCGGCATCAACAGCTTGCCTTCTAGAAGCCCCTTGTGGTTGCAGCTCAGGGTGGGTGGAGCCACGCATGCCTGGAGACAGAGGGACAGGCAGGACATGTTTGGTCAGAGAAGAGATGGTGGGCCTGAGTCCGTTTTCCCCCGCTCCTGTCCCCTGACATGGACCTCACAGCGTAGCCTACAGGGCAATTGATTTGCCAGAGACCTTCACAGGACACGTTTGCTTAGGGAGTCCCACACGCTTCCACTACTGCTGTACGCCATTTAGTCTGGAAGCTTCCAAACTAAACTCCCATCTAACCTTTCTGTGTTTCTGGAGCCCTTGCTTTCCATTCAGAACTCTGACCCTTGAGGGCTGTTTCCTCCAGAGTCGCCTGGCTTGGCTCCTCTGAGGCAAGGAGTCTGGGAAAGAGAAGGCTGGGTCTTGCCTCGTGGGGAAAGAGGCAGCTGTTGGGCCACATTTCCCCTGCCTTGCTTACTCTGCATTTTTGGGTGAGCTGTTTTTGTTTAATGTAAGCAGAGCAAATCCATCCATAGCAAAATCAGAGAAAATAACTTGTTGATGTGTAAACCAGGATGTCACAAATAACCCTGTTTGTTTAATTATAGCAGGCTGAGTGTTGTGAGCAGGGAAGGGGGTGGTGGCGGCGGTGGTGCTGAGGGAAGGGGAATTCAGGATACCGGTGCCGGTGCCGGCATCCCATAGGCCCGCGGAGGAGACCTTGAGGAAAATGTGAGCGCCTGGAGCCACGCGGATAAAGTGGGGCACATATGGTACATGAGTCAAGGTCAACTGAGTGGGTAGATGACTTTCGGTGCTAATGGGAATTTGCTGTAGAGTCGCTAGACAGAAAAATTAAATCATAGGCGAAAGGAAAAAAAGAAACAGGGAAATAATAAGGCTGTGAGCGTAGGAAATTTTGACTTTATGACTAATTGTTTTATGAAGAAGTTTGTTCTTCCCTGTGAAACGCATCAATCTGGTGGAAGGCAGAGGACACTGGGCGTGGGAAGAGGGGTCTCCCCACCCCACCCCACCTACCATTGGCTCCTTTTCCATTTCAGGAAGAACCCGGAAACCAGGACTTTAGAAAAAGTTAGAAGGAATGTATCATAGCATTTAAGATCATGGCTTTGGATTTAGGTAGGCCTGGGTTCAAGTTTGGGTTCAAGTTTCTCTCCTTTCCTATGTAACCCTAGGAGTTAGCTCATCTTACGTGCCTCAGGTGTTGGGGTAATCCAATTCAAGAGGCATAGATAACATCTTAGCACCATACCTGGCACAGAGCTTAATGTCAGCGAATAAAATACAGGCATACCCCGCTTTTCAAAAGTTCATGTTACGTCACTTTGCTTTTACGAAATCTTTTTACAAAGACTTAAATTAGACTTAAATAAGTCTTTTTATAAAGGCTGAAATTAGTACCTGTTTTCACTAACTGAAAGGAATCCAAAGAGGAAATTTGCTTTTATGAAATAAGACAAAGAGTAAAAATAGTTCAGCATTTGTTTTGTCTCTCAAGCTGTTACAGAGGCAGAATACACCCCAGCATTGAGAAAGGTGCCACCACGCTCCCTCCCCTTGAACTACACTCAGCATCTCAACATCAAGGTGCCAGAGCTTTGGACTGTGTCTTTGAACATCTGTGCTTTATCTCCATTTATTTTGTGCATCTGTTAGTAAGATGTGTCCTAAGGACTTAGGAATGTTTTCATAGGAAAGCGCCCCTTTCGGATAGCAGGGGAAGTCTGGAGGAGAGCAGAGGGAGGCTGTATATGTATCAGAATGAGAAATGAATGCTGTGAACAAAGCTCTGTTAGGTAATTCCCTTCCAGCACACACCAAGCATCTCTCTCACCAGCATCACCTCCTAGGAGCTGCCCCAATGCCCTCATTAAGCTTTTTAAAGAAGCACCCTATTTCTTTTTAAGAGAGAGAAAGCATGAGTGGGGGAGGGACAGAGAGCAAGGGAGAGAGAGAGAATCCCAAGCAGGCTCCACACTGTCAGCACAGTGTGCTCCCATGACCTTGAGATCATGACCTGAGCCAACATTGGACTGAGCCACCCAGGCAATGTCCCAAGAAGTAGTCATTCTAAAGTGGCTTAAGACTCTTTCCTCAAAGACGGTAACACATTGGGTAGTTAACTGACTTTTTGGGGAGATGACAGAACATGACACTTACCTTCAGAAATTTGACTTTGACGAAAAAAAGATGAGGGTAGACCACATTATAACTTTCTCCAGCTCAGAGCACCTTTGTCTTCATGGGCCTTTTTCCTCCGTAAGAAAAGAAAAAAAGAAAAGGAAAGGAAAGGAAAGGAAAGGGAAAAGAAAAGAAAAGAAAAGAAAAAAGAAAAGAAAAGAAAAGAAAAGAAAAGAAAAGAAAAAAGAAAAGAAAAGAAAAGAAAAGAAAAGAATTATATTGTGTGACTACATTGGTATAAAGATGCATGTAATATAGGTTGGCTTCATTATTATATATTCTTCATGATCACTTTTATTCTGATTTTGAAAGAAATTAAAATATTTTTGTGGCCTCTAGGCACAGTGCCTATTGGTGGGCAGGAGTTACGAGCATGGAAAGTAAAACATTTTCTTTTTTTTTTTTTTTAAGTTTATGTCTTTTGAGAGAGAGAGAGAGTGAGCTTTGCGGGGGGAAGGGGGCGGGGGGAGGAGGGAGAGAGAGAGAGAGAGAGAAAATCGCAAACAGGCTCCTCTCTGCCAGTGCAGAGCCCCATGAAGGGCGAACCCACAAACCATGAGACCGACCTGAAACCGAGATCAAGAGTCAGACTTTTAACTGACTGAGCCACCCAGGCGCTCCAAGAATTTTCTATGGAAGTGAAAATTTTATATAAACAAGAAAATGCGTTGAGTTTTGCATACAGCTACCTTTATTTAAATAAAAGAGCTTTTTATTTTGATACTTTCTTTTCTGTTTTGTTTTCTTTCATCGTTAAAATGGGCTTTCCCTCAGGAAATGATCATGAAATTACATAGTAATTTTATTTATTTGTTTGTTTGTTTTTTATGTATTGTTAATTTGACAAGATAAAAACGGCTCTGGGTTCACCTACAGCCTGCGCAGGTTCTTGGCCGGCTTCCCTAAGGAACAAAATTCCTTTGTGGAGCCACCCCTCCCCCACTCTCAGTAATCCTGATTTGGGTGGGGCTGGCCACACACACACGCCCCCTTGAACTGGCCTGACCAATCAGAGTAGTCCTTCTGGGCGCTGATTGGTTCAATGGTAATATGCACTTGATTGCAGACAGGCCAATGGGAGCCAACCCTGGAATTCTTGCCAGTGATCAGAAAAGGAGAAGCTCTCTTCCTCCTAGGTCCTGGCTAAAAAGTCAAGGGTAAATTTCCAGCTCCCAGGGGCTACCATGGTAAATACCTACCAAAGAGTGAAGCCATCACAGAACGAAGAAATAGAGAGAGAAGAAGCTCTGATAGCATCAGTTGATGGATTTAGTTATGCATGAAACTAGTTAACCATTGGGATTTAACTTACAGAAACCAATAATGTGGTTTGTTTGCTTGTTTGTTTGTTGCTTAAATCCATTTAAATTTTAGGTTTTTTTTTTTTAATCAAAACAAAGAATTCTAATACACTGGCAACCTCAGAATTTTTTTTTAATGCCTTACTGGGAGGGCGGTGCTTGGGTGGCTCAGTTGGTTAAGCCACTGACTGACTCTTGATTTAAACTCAGATCATGATCTCTGGATTCGTGGGATCCAGCCCTCCGACAGCCTCTTTGCTAACTGTGGAGCCTGGTTGGGATTCTCTCTCTCCCTCTCTCTCTTCCCCTTCCCCACTCAAGGCCTCTCTCTCCCTCTCTCTCAAAATAAATGAAAAATAAATAAACGAATGAATGAATGAATAAATAAATAAATAAATAAATACAGTTTAAAAACTCCTGGGTGGCTCAGTCAGCTAAGCATCCGACTCTTGATTTCAGCTCAGGTCATGATCCCAGGGTCGTGAGATTGATCCCTGTGTCTGGCTCTCACTGAGTATGGCGTCTGCTCTCAAGATTCATTCTCTCTCTCTCTCTCTCTCTCTCTCTCTCTCTCTCTCTCTCTGTTAAAGAAATAAACAAATAGTTTAAAAAGAAATACATAAAATAAAAATGCCTTATGGAATACATATATCATGTCAGAGAATGTTCTATACCTACGTAGAGTAAAAGTCATGTTCAACCAGTATTTCCACTTGGATGACTTGGCTTATGCAACCGCCCTCCTCTTCATTTTCTAAAAAATTACTTTAGGGGTTCCTTCCATCAGCAACAGGCTTCTTCAGAATAAAAAAACGACCTCTTTTTGTGTATCAAGAACAGGTAGAACAGGCCTTCCCTGCAACTGTGTCCCAGAAATGTGCTGTTGGAGAACTCCTCCAAAGAGGAAAGTCAGCAAACAATGACAATCAATATGCGGGATTCATTCACCACAGGCAGTATTTCTCAAAGTGCGGTCCTTGGACCACAGCATCAGCATCATGCAGGAACTTCTTAGAAATGCAAAATTCTTGGGCCCCACCCCAGATTTCCTGAGTCAAAACCTCTGAGGGTGGGGCCCAGCAATCTCTATTTTTACAACCCTGAAAGGCAGAAGCTTAGGAGTTTCCTCTTTCAAGTTATTATAGACACAGCCAATGGGAGTTTAAAATCAAATTGCAGTAACTATTGTAGAATCAATCTGGATTTGAAACTGCTTTTCACTTTAAGGATAGGAGGGGTCAAGCTATAATAAATTGGCTATTTTCTTCTTTTCCTTTTTATTCATTAATAGTTTGCTAAATGTACATTGCTTTTATTCTTTCTTCAAGCACGTGGTTTTTTACACCTTACTCAGCATATTTGACTATATATATTTCCATCAATGTTGAGAACCAACTAGTATCTATTATCTACCCCCATTTAGAAGGTTAGACCTTGATGCTTTATCGTGTCTTTCTTCCCCCGCCATTTTCTCTCCTTTCCCTCATTCCCAAGTTTTGTTGAAATCTTTTGGAATTTAATAGGTGGAATTTTTTCTTAATAATTCATTAAGCTTCACAGCCATGTTTTTGGTGTTCTTGTGGGCTTTACTGGTTTTACTAGTTTCTTTGCACACTGCAGTTGGCCTGTGACGACCTATCTCCCTCTTTCTTTGGATTCATTTTTCCTATTGTTGGAGCCCATTCCCTAGAGAATCAAAGCATTCATGGAGAGAAACTTCCTGAGTCCTTGTGCATCTAAAATAGTGTTTTTATTTTTCACTTAACTAGTTTTTTCCTGGTTTAGAATTCTAGATTCAAAATCGGGTTTTTTTTCCTACAGAACTTTATGGTGCTACATCCTATGCAATATTATACTTACTGCACTTGAGAAGTCTGACGATGTCCTTCTGTTTGTTTTTCCTTTGAAGTTAAACTATTGGGATTGTTTTTCGTCTCTGGCATTTGTTTTCTTTATTCCTGGAAATTTTATCAATATACCTGGGGCCAATCCTCCACACTCCTCTCTCGTTTTTTTTGTTTTGTTTTTGTTTTTGTTTTTCAGTATTTTGTATGTAGGCTCTTTTAGTATGAAGATTTGAGAATCTCTACTTTAGGTTTGACTTTTTTGGGGTATAATTTATTTGATTATTTTCTCTACCCATTTTCTTTTTGGATATTCTTTGAGACAGAGTTGAAACGTCTGGTTCTGTGTTATATTTTTTTTTATTTTCAAGTAATCTCTACACTCAGTGTGGGGCTCAAACTCACAACCCCAGTATCAAGAATCACACCCTCCACCCACTAAGCCAGCCAGGTACCCCCTGGTGCTGTTTTTTTATATTCACTTTCATATCTCCCACATTTCAATGCTTGGAATTTTGCACTATGTTCTGGGTTGATTCCTTGCCTCAGTATTTCAGTTCTTTAATGCACTCTTCAGTTGTATGGATTTTATTTATCAGTCCATCATTGTGGGGATTTTTTTCATTTGAAAATATTGTAAGCCATAGAAAATTGCAGAAGATAACATAACACCCATGCACCCATCACTCAAATAATAAAGATCAACACTTTGTCATATTTGCTTTGGTTTCTTCCTAATAAAATTGCTGATAAAATTGCAGTTTATTCCTCTCCTTTCTAAATTTACTCTTCTCTCTACTTCTCTTCATCTTCCCCAGAGCAATTACTATCATAAATATTATGTGTTTATAAAAATATTCCACTACCACCCCTCAGTCTTTCCTAGGTTTTTGTTTTTGTTTTTATTCTGTTTTGTTTTGTTTTCGCGTTTTGAGATAAATAGTATCACACTGGATTTGCCTTTCTGTAGCTAGTTTTGTTTTTTTTTCACTCAACAATAAGTTTGGGGAAACTTACATAGGTTGTTGGGTGTCTAGTTCATTTTAACCACTGTGTAACAGATCCTTGTAAGAATATGTGCAATGCATTTATTCATTCCACTAATGATGGATATTTAAGCTGTTTCTAGGTTTTTTTCTCTGAGAAGCCGCACCTCAGAGAATACATGTGCTTGTCTACTTGTGCATGTGTGGCTAAGATTTATATTCGGAGAAAGAACTGCTTAGTCAAATGACATGCACATTTTCAGTTATTAGAAAAACTGTTAAACTGCTCTCCAAAGATGATACACAAGATGGAATTCTTAAAAATTTCTACCTATAACGTTTGAGAATTTGTGGCTCCCCACATCTTCACCAACGATAGATATTGTCAAACTTTTCCTTTAGGAAAGCTGATGGGTGAAAAAAGAAAAAAAAAGGAAAGCTGATGGGTAGAAATTGTATCTTCTACTGGGCTTTTGTTTTTGTTAATCAAGATTTTAGTTTCCAAGAATTCTGTTAGTTTCTAAGAACTACTTTTCATAGAAGTTTTGTCTGTCTATATATCTCTCTATCTATCTAGATATACAGCTGTCTCAAATGTCTCTGAGAATATTAAATTGTATATATTAAAAAACATTTCCTAGGGGCGCCTGAGTGGCTCAGTCGGTGGAGCATCTAGCTTTGGCTCAGGTCATGATCTCCCGGTTCATGGGTTCGAGCCCCGCGTCAGGCTCTGTGCTGACAGCTAGCTCAGAGCCTGGAGCCTGTCTTCAGATTCTGTGTCTTCCTCTCTCTCTGACCCTCCCCTGCTCATGCTGTCTCTCTCTCTCAAAAATAAATAAAAACATTAAAAAAAATTTTTTTTTAAAGCATTTCCTGGGACACCTGGGTGGCTCATTTGGTTGGGCATTTGACTTCTGCTCAGATCATGATCTCATGTTACGAGTGTGAGTCCCATGTCGGACTCTATGTTGACAGCTCAGAGCCTAGAGCCTGCTTCTGATTCTGTGTCTCCCTCTCTCTCTGCCCCTCCCCCATTCATGCTCTGTCTCTCTCTTTCTCTAAAATAAATAAATATTTTAAAAATTACAAAACAAAGCATTTTCTTTCCCTTTTTTTAGTTCTCCATTGTATGATTTCTGTTTCTTTGGGTGTAAGTTTTTCTGGAGGTGAGTTGGTGCTTCTCTTTCATTGTGTTAGTTGTTCTAAAGGTATTGGCAATTCTAAGCATCTGCTCATCCATATTACTCTGGCTAGAGTGGATTTCTCAGCCCACATGAGAATCCCTGTTTACCTGGCCATGTCTGCAGGTGCTTAGTAGAGAAACCTAACTCCCCCATATGGGGGACAAAAAAGAGACATATGCAAGGGGTCTGTGTTGTGAGCATGACGTCTTCCATCCACTGTGATGGCCCTGGATGGCTGGGGCACTGCTCAGCTATCCTGGCCAAGAGACTACTGTGAGAGTTTCCTCCTAGTTCTGGAGGCTAGGTGTATGTCCAAGATGAAGATGTGGGCAGCGTCTGTTTCTTCTGTGGCCTCTTTCTGTGATTGCAGGTGCCCTCCTTCTCCTGTGTCTTCACTTGATCTTCCTCTATGCCTATCTGTGTCCGAGTCTCTTCTTTTAAGGACACTAGTGATATTGGGTTATGGCCATTCTAACAGCCTCATTTTAATGTAATCACCTCTTTATTTTATTTTTTTAAGTTTATAGTTTATTATCAAGTTGGTTTCCATATAACACCCAGTGCTCTTCCCCACAAGTGTCCTCCACCATGACCATCACCTCTTTAAAGGCACTGTCTTTAAATAGGATTACATTCTGAGGTACTGGGGTTAGGACTTTGACATATGAATGGGGGGGGGGCACAAAACTCAGCCATAACAGTCCTATTCTAGGGTTCTGCTGAGAAAAACAAATTCTTTTTCTTGTAAGGACTCTCTTTATTCTATCTTATTTATGCTGTAGTATACAAACTGGACAGTCTCATATGGAGGTTAGCTAATTTGTTTCATTGAATCCTGTGATTAGATATTTACTCATACTTCCCACCCCCAACCCCTACCCTTTCTATTATAAACAGTCTGGGCAATAAACTTCTTGTGGCTAAATACATGTTCATAATTATTTTCTCCTATACAAGTTTTCATCATTCAAATTAGATAGAATGTGATAGATGAATTAAGGAAATTTATTTGCATCGTAGGGATCTCTCATGATTACAACTGAAATACTTAGTGAGAAGTAGTGTCAAACACGTAAGGGGAAAAGCTGTGGAACAATCTGGAATGAACAAGGGAGCTTCTAGGATGCTGGAAATGTTCTGTTTCTTGCTTTTGGTGCTGGTGACATGGATATGTCATACGACATGAATATAAGCATTGAGCTATAAGCTTATGATACATGCATATTTCTGTAGGATAGTATACTCTGATAAAAATTAAAAGAGGGAGAATCTGGTGAGTGGGCAGCATAGGAACACAGTAACTTTGAGTACCACTTGCGCGGCTGGCATTGCATTTTTTAAAGACAGTTATGAATTATGTGATGTGTAGCAATTTATTTTAATGGTCTGGTGGTTCTCAACTCTGGCTGCACATTAAAATTGCCTGGGGATGTGTTTTAAAAAATACTGCTGTCCGGCCCCACTCCAGATCAGCTCAGTCAGAACCTCTTGGGGGTGGGGCTCCAGCATCAGTGTTTTTACAAAGCTCCCCAGTGACTCTGGCGTGGAGCCAGCTTGAGCAAAAGTGGTCTGGAAACAAAACTATTTTGATCATCTGTGTTCTATTCTGATTTGCTCAGTGACATCAGATTTTTTTGTGTGTCAGTTTAAACCTACCATTCCTTTTGCAATAATAAAAAATGCACGTAGAGTTAAAACGTACTTTATTACCAACATTCCAACAGGGAAAAAAACCAAAACTTTTTACTGTAAATGTCAATTTAGTAGGTACTCACATCCTTTTCCTTTGAAATCATAGAAATAACTTCTTGAATAAAGCAACGTTTGTCAAGTCAGGAATGTGATTATTGTCTTACAGTAGGATGGAGAGTGTTAACTTGGATGCATTCTTGGAATTAAAATTGTTGGTTCAAATGGGTGATTTATCGTCCAGCTTCTGGTATTGTTCAATTGCCTGCCAGGATTCCCATGGATAGAAGAGCAAGCTCGCTGCTCCCCACCCTTTCTGCCTCCCCACCTCCCTTTCTTTTTTTTTTTTTTTTTAAAGAAAAATATGTTCATCACACAAGTCTGAATTGTACATAAAATATTAAGGAGAAAGTTAGAACCACCTGAAGTTCTACCACCCCGGTAACCATCCTTACCATGCTCTTGTCTCACTAGCTCGGGCTATGTACAGATGTCTGTAATGTGCGGGGAGGGAGACACGCATCAACCTCTTTCTTCCTGTGCACCACCTCCTCCAGATGCTCTGTGGTCAAAACAGGAGGCCTGAGCCTGGCACCAGGATTATTATTATTTTTAAAGAACTGAGAATATAATCATTTCAGAAGATATATATGTGTAGTGTGTGTGTGTGTGTGTGTGTGTGTGTGGTGTGTGTGTGTAAACACACAAAACCACATACACTTTTTCTTCTTCTGATTCAACTGAGTGGTCTTCGAAAATAAATTTTAGGTTTATTTTAGATGCTTTAGGAGAGAAGCAGCTCCAGCCTGTTTCTCTTTCCTCCCGCTTCACCATGCCCTATCCACACCTACCACCACCCCCACCAGGACTAAGTGGAGAAGAAAATGATTGACCTTCTACCGCCTCCCAAAGCTGTAGAATCTCAAGACACGAGAAGGGACTAGGGGTTGGGACCTCTTCAATGGGCGTTCTCTGCAAGGTAACTCACGCTGGATAGAAACATCTAAAACATCTGCAGTCAAACTTACTATCTACCCCATCATGATTCTTAGTCCAGGTCATGGTCACCAGTGTTTCTCAGGCTTCTAAATGGGAGTTCAAGGTCACACTCCTCCCTTCTTCATCTCTAAGCAGAATGTAGCCATTTATGCCCTGACTGATTCTGCCTTTTTTTTTTAAATTATTTATATCCAAGTTAGTTAGCATATAGTGAAATGATTTCAGGAGTAGAATCCAGTGATTCATCCCCTACATATAACACCCAGTGCTCATCCCAACAAGTGTCTTCCTTAATGCTCCTTGTCCACTTAGCCCATCCCCCAACCCACACACCCCTTCAGCAACCCTCAGTTCTCTATATTTAAGAGTCTCATGTTTTGTCCCCCTCCCTGTTTTTATATTAGTTTTGCTTCCCTTCCCCTAGGTTCATCTGTTTTGTATCTTAAACTCCACATATGAGTGAAGGACTCTGCCTTTCTTAACTGGCTGCTCCTCTGCAGGCTGTAGGGGGAGGCTCACACTCTCATCCATCACTCTCCAGCTCACTCTCAGAGTCACTTTCTACAACAGGTCTGGTCCTGCCCCTTTCCTGCTTTCAACCCTTTCTGGGCTTCCTCTGGTCCCCAAAACAAGTCCAAGTCCCTAGCTCAATGGTCAAGGCTCTTTACCATCAAGAGCCCTTCACAGCTTCATTCTGGCCCTGGCTGTCCTCCAAGGCACCACCGACATGCCAGCTACTCTCAGACACCCAAGCTTCTGTGTCTTTGCAGGGCTGAACTTTGTCTCAGAACAGCCTTCCTCACCTGAGCTCTCAAAACCCAATTTAGATGTCCTTCATTTGGGGACATTTTCCTTAACCTCCTACCCCTCCTAGGGCCAATCCTGAAAGTGGGGCTGGGAGGGGGTTGTAGGAAGATCATTTGACCTGGGATACATATTCAGGAATAATCTCAAATTCAGACTTTTGATGCTGTCTTCAAAAAGATGCATGTGTAGACACATACATGCACAGGATAATATACTGATTGCATTGAAAAGGACAAAGATTCATCATGTGCCTCTAACCATGTCTCATTACCCAACCACACCGGCCAATAGGTGCTATACGTTCATGGTTATTTTCAAATAATAAACTGTGATTATGTAATGACAGACACAATCATATTGTACTGTATGTTTGATAGAGGCAGTATTTGAAACATCTCACAGATTTTATAACTCTTTTTGGCATTTCCTTTCCTTTCCTTTCCTTTCCTTTTCTTTCCTTTCCTTTCCTTTCCTTTCCTTTCCTTTCCTTTCCTTTCCTTTCCTTTCCTTTTTCCTTTTCAATATACCAAGAGCAGTGAAGTCTATGTAACTCTCTGCTTGGTCTCCTGCAGAAGTCAAGATACATCTATTATGATGCCTACTGTGTTACACTGCAGCAAAACCAGGTTATGCAACAGGCTGAGCTCAGTGTATATAAGATGAGACAGCTCTCCCCTCTCGCCACACTGCCATCCACCGCGCTCTGTGGCACCTCCCTGCCCCACAGCTTTTCAGTCACTTGCAGCTAGGAGAGCAGTTCTTTTGGGGGGCACTGTAAAGGCCATTCCAGCATAGATCAAAACTTCAACCTCACGTCCCGTTCCGTGGAGCCCCCCTCCCAGCTCAGGCCAGTGGTTGGAGGATGCAGTAGGGACAGGAACAGGGCTGGGCTCACCCTTCCAGGATGTTCTGCTGCTCCTTGCCTGCCTCCTGCTGGTTCCTCCAGAGTTGAGAAGGGGGGAGGATCACTTGAGGGACAGGGTTGGCGCTTTTGAGATGTGCATGGCAGGGTCTCCCTCAAACTAAGGCACCTGTGAATGCCTTAGAGACTCCCTCAATGATGTGGTTGGTCCATGCTCTCTCTGACCTCCAGCAAACCCCTGCATTTCTTATGCTTACCTCCCAGGCACTCCTTGACCTGGCAGGAGCCCTTGGGAAGGTCCTTTCATGGGGCCTGCCTCCACTGTGGCCTTCTCTCTTCTCTCTTTCCTTATGGGAAGCTCAGGCCAGCCTCCTGCCTGCCTTCACTGTCCTGCAGCCAGGAGGGAGATACCCAATTCCATGTTTGTGTCATCCAGACTTCTGGGGACACATTGCATTCTCTGAGGAACTATATTCTTGTACCTCGTGTCAATGAGATGGGCATTCAAGTCTCTGCAGCTTAGCAAGTGCCTCCAGCTGAGGGGTAAGGGCTCAGCTCCCTTCTCAAATCTCCCCGCCTCAGTCTCTAGGAGCTATTCTCTTGGAGACCCCACTTGGTGATTTCCCCCCAGATCAGAGTGCTCTTTTCTCCTACAAATGCCCCATATTTGTTTCTATTGCTGCTATAGTATAATAAATTACAAAAACTTAGCAGCTTAGAACAACACATATTTACTCTCTCACAGTTTCTGAAGGGTAGGAGACCAACACGGTTTCACTGTGCTAACATCAGGTGTCGACAGTGCCGCTCTCCTTCCTGGAGCTTAAGGGAAGCGTCTACACCCTTGCCTTTTCCAGCTTCTAGAGGCTCCACATTTCTTGGCTATGGACACAGCTGCTCATCTATCTTTGAAACCAGCAACATTGCATCTCCCTGATCTTTCCTCCGGGGCCACATCTGCCTCTCTGACAACAGCCAGGCAAAGTGCTAAGATTTGGGCCCCCTCCCCCAAAAGATCCAGGATAATGTCTACACACCATGGTCTCTAACCTAAATCACCTCTGCCAAGTGCCAAGTGCTTGCGTTTATTGATTGACTGATTGCCAGGTAAGGTAACATGTACCCAGGTTTTGGGGATTAGGACATGGCATCTTTGGGGAAGCAATAGTCTACCACATCCCATTGTTTCCATGACCCTTCCTTCAAATGTCTGGTGTTGTTTTACATTAGCTGGAGGAGAGGGATGGGAGTGACAGCTATAGGACAGCCTCAGCCTCATTACAGTAACTCCTGTGGGGACAGCACTCTCTAGGATACAGAGTAGTTATTGCCTGTTGCCCTCAGTTTTAAGGCTATAACTGGAATTCCAAGCATCCAAAAAAGTCACATGCCATACACCAGCCTTCCCACTCCAGGCTATGAGACCCTTGAGGGCAGGGTCTGTTTCTTGTTTGTCAAACATCGGTGCCAGGCACAGTGCCAGGAGCCAGGGAGCCTTCTAGAAAACTTTGTTGTGTGTTTGTCAGAAGAGAACCCTAAGTTATCCACTTTATTGCTTGGAGGAGTTCAGGATATATGACAGTTGTCATAAATGCTGGATAAAATGACATAATACATTTATTTAAAAGAGTAGGCGGTCTTTAGGCAAATATCAGGCAACATTAGCTTGCCAAGAAGGGAAAAAGACTTGTGACTCTCTGGATTGAGGATGCTCTCTTGGCGACTGTAATTAGCATGGCAGTATGAGAGAGCACCTGATGGAGTTCCAGCCGCCCTTGGCACAAAAGGTTTGCCGCACAGTTCAGATCAGTCTTTCTCGGGCTTCTGCTAATGCCTGAGAGCTATGGCTCTAAATCCTATTCCTCCTCTTAAACAACTGCAAAGTGGACTGCCGGTAGATTATGTTCGGTGCTGCCTTAGGGGCACTGGGAAGGTAGGAACCCTCTCAATAGTTATTTTGCAATGGAACTGAGCATCGGTGCTTTAGGACACACTGGCTCTCACCCTCCTGTTGACAAGAGTGGACACACTTGGTTATAAAGCCACTTAAACAACTCTGCCTGCTCCCTCTTATTTATGTTTGGTCCCTAGGCAACCTGAAATTCCTCCTGTGACTTTTAAACAAAGCCCAGGGGGGAGGTGGGTGGGAGAAAGCTTGGGCTGGGCGAATGGGGATGGAGTCAGTCTCTCAGACTCTAGCCTCTTTATTTTTACATACCGTGAATACTGGAAATGCAGTCACACCCAGATTCAAAACACAGTGAAAATCCCCAGATAGCCGTGTGTGTGTGTGTGTGTGTGTGTGTGTGTGTGTGTGTGTGTTTTCATTTATGCCCTCATTCTTTATTTGGTGAAGTAGGGTGAATAATGGTCCCCTTAATGGATAATAGGAATGAATATCAGGTAATAATCCCTTGAGCCTGTACTCATTACCTTATATGGTTAAAAAAAAAAGGGACTTTGCAGAAGTGATCATTAAGGATTTTGAGACGGGGAGATTGTCACCCTACATTTTCAGAGGGAACCCTAAGTGCAGTAACACATATTCTAATAAGAGGGAGACAGAGGGGGAACTACCACAGACAAGAAGGCCCTGTGACCAAGGAGGCAGAATTGGGGGTGACGCGGCCACAAGCCAAGGAATGCTGGGAACTCCCAGAAGCTAGAAGAGACAAGGAATGGAGTCTCCCCAGTACCTCTGGAGAGAGCACATCCTGCTGGGCCCTTGACTTCAGCCCAGTGGTACTGATTTCGGATGTCCCCCCTGCAGAATTGCCAGAGAATAAATTTCCCTGTTTTAAGCCACCAGATTTGTGGCAATTCGTTACAGCCTTAGGCAATGAATACATTTGGTTTATAGCTGAGAATGGATAACCTACATAGTTCATGCCTTCAACCAACATTTGCCATGGTGCAGGCACATGTGGGCCAGGGGGCAGGTGGGCGAGGGCTGGGGGACACTCATGGTGCTGCCCCACCCCCTCAGTCGTATGCCAAATGCTCCAAATGTGCACATTTTTCTGAAGACAAGTTTTTATCATTTGCATCAGGCTCTGAAAGGTTCACATCCCCCCAGAGTTAAGAAGCTTTGATGTAAAACATTGATGACTAAAGTTTCTGCCTTGGCTGAGTGACTCCACACTCGCCTCTCCCAAACACGCCGAAGACAAAAAAACAACACCACCACCAGAGGTGTTTGGGTGGCTCATTCGGTTAAGCATCCGACTTCAACTCAGGTCATGATCTCACAGTTCATAGGTTCAAGCCCTGCGCTGGGCTCTGTGCTGACAGCTCAGAGCCTGGAGCCTGCTTCAGATTCTGTGTCTCCCTCTCTTTCTGTCTCTTCCCCGCTGGTGCTCTGTCTCCCTCTCTCTCTCAAAAATAAACAAACATTAAAAAAATTAAAACAAAAAACAAAATACACAAAAGTGCACTCTTTGCCTTTCTTGAGAGAATAAAGAGACAGAAATTTACATAATGAATTTTATTGTTTATATTAAAATTTAGGGATCATTTGTTTATGCAAATATTTACCATGCACTTGCTCTGTGCCAGCTGCTTCCCTAAAACACAGGGGATACAGGGGAACAAAACAGACCAAAACAGCCCTGCTCTCATGAAGCAGACATTGTAGTTGAGGGGAGCAGACAGATATACGGATCAATATGTAACAAGCCTGGTGACATTACGTGGGAGGCTGAGGAGGCAGAGGCTGGTGGTGGGCACTGGGACATGATACATTTACATCTAAACAAACAGATTAAAACTAGCTGTTGGTTTTGTTCAGTCGGTGCACAACCTAGCAATAAACAGAGGAAAACAATTCAAATAAGAGAGAATTTTTTCCCCTGGTGATGTCAGATCTCAGAAACACTTGTTATATGGTGAATTGTTACCCAAGAAAGAGAGGGAAGCTTTGTTGGGTTGTTTAGAATTCTACTTAGAGGAAGAAATACGTTGACAGGCAAAGTGCCCAGAACAATCCAGAAAGCAAACAGGACTTGGGTTTTTAAGCAAACGTGAAGGAGTAATGAATTGACCAGAAAGAAGAAGTGGGAGGGGGTTGGTTGGGTGTCTTGTAGGATGTGTTTGTGTATTTGTTTTGAGTATTGTGTAACTGAGCCTCGAGACTGTGTTTCTAACTTCCCCACTAAACAGTGACGGTAAGCAGTTGTTCACCTTCGGGGGTTTCAGAGAGACAGCAGGCCCTGGGAGTTTACCTGGGGAAAGTGACTGGAGAAAGTGACCTGGAAAGACCTCCAAAGCAGCAGGTGGGCCTTTGGAATGCCAGACCCAAGGGTCTGGGGAGAGGGTGTGTTGAAAACACACTGCACCCTGGAGGGCCTGGACCAGCAGAAATGAGATTTCCAGGGCCCTAGTTCCTGAAATGCGGTTAGGATGCTTGTGCCCAGCAATTTCAAGGTAATAAAACTCTGATTCAATTCCACAAATGGAGACGACTGAGAGGCAGTACAGGGTGGTGATGGAGAGCATGTGAGCGGAGGTGGAGCCGACTTGGGCTGGAACCCCGGGCCCTCTTCTTGCTCCTTGACCTCGGAATGCTACTTTTCCCACCTGAGTATATGTAGTGAGGTGAATAGTGTCCACCCCACGTCATGGCCGCCCAAACCCTCAGATGAGGGTCTTTGCAGATGAGGTCATCCTGCCTTGTGATGGGTCCTAAATCTAATGACGAGCGTCTTTACAAGCGAAAGGAGAGGGAAATGCAGACATGGAGATGAGCAGGGAAGAAGGCCAGGTGACCACGGAGGCAGAGATGGGAGGGATGCCGCTGTCAGCCAAAGAACAAGAAGGATCGCCAGCAGCCACCAGAACCTGGAGGAGGCAGAAAAGGTTCTCCCCGAGAGCCTTCAGAGGGAGCAGGGCTCTGCCTACACTTTGATGTCAACTTCTAGCCTCCCAAACTGTGAGAGAAGGAATTTCCCTTGCTTTATGTCACAAGTTTGGGATAATTTCTTGCAGCAGCCCTGGGGAACGAGTCCAGCGTCTTCCTCTCTAAATTGAGATTGTTTGAATGGTTTCCCTCTGTTTATTGCTGATCTGTTTACCAGCTATATGAGACTAGCCACTCATATGGGGCGCCTGGGTAACTCAGCTGGTGAAGCGCCCGACTCTTGGTTTTGGCTCAGGTCATGATCTCACTCCTTCATGGGTTCGAGCCCTGCCTCGGGCTCTGTGCTGGCAGCATAGAGCCTGCTTGGGATTCTCTCGCTCCTCTGTCTCTGTCCCTCCCCCGACTCGCACTGTCTCTGTCTCTCTCAAAACTAAATAAATAAACTTAAAAAAAAAAAAAAACCTAGCAACTAGTTTTAATCAGTTTGCCTGGAACTAACAGCTTTCCCAAGATGCTGAACTGGGAAAGCCTCAGACTCACGGGGAGCAGTAGGTCCCCCCGACTCGAGGCCACTGAGGGGCGAATGAGATGAACTCCACTTCACTGTCCGAGGGCACACAATCGGTGCCCAAGTGACGCTCAGTGGGTCTGAGTGGGGCAGAGGCCTCCGTAGGGGAGGCGGGGGAATTTGCCACCTGCTAAGCCACCTCCTCTCTGCTTAGAGGTATCCCTGCCATGCCTGGACAGAGTCACCAGCTGGCTGATCCTGGGAAAGTTACCAGACTTCCCTGGGCCTCACTTTATTCATCTGCAGAGATAACAAAACCTACCTTTTCTCAGATTTTTAGGGGATTGGATGAAAGAAATCATTTACTTAACAAATATGTATTAAACAGCCTTAATATGCCAGGTGTTAATTACACGAGCTGTTACACAGATTAATTTGCTTTCTTTGCTCAACATCAGGTTACTGAGACTCATACGTGTTGTTGGAGTGGCTGCAATGCCTTCCTGGATGTACCCATTTTCCCGCTGGTGGTAATTTGGGTTGGATGGGATTCCTGGCGCACGTGTGTATGTTTTTCCAGGACATTTATCTGGGAGCAGAATTAGTGAATCATAGGGTATATGCATCTTGCACTTGAAAGGTAATGCCAAAGTGTGTTCCCAAAGCTGTGGAACCAATTTATATTCGACTAGTGGCACAAAAATGTGCTCTTGGCTCCACATCTTTGCCAACACTTGGCATCGCCAAATACTTTTTCATATTCACTTGGGTCAGTGTGGGTATGAAATGGTAGCTCCTTGTTTTAAATAATCAGTTCCCTGATTATTGAGGAGGAAGATCTTTTCAGATGTTTGTCAGCCATTGTTTTCTCTTCTGTGAAAAATCTTTTATTTTGTTGTTCATTGAAAAATTGAATTGTTTCTCTTTTATATATTGATTGTTAGGAAACTTTAGGTATTCTGTTTACCAATCCTTTGCTAAATAGGTGAGGTGGATATCTTCTCCCAGTTTGTGGAATCTCCTGTAGTTTCTTTATAGTATACTCAGGTGGGAAAATTTTTTAACTCTAGTCAAATTTATCCCTCTTCCTTTATGGCTTGCATTTTTCTTTAAGAAATCCTTCTTTACACTGAGGTCATACAGATATACTTCTATAACACGGGCTTTTAATCATTTTTTATGCCATGGACCCCTTTGCATGTTTTTAAACATATGAAATGAAGGGTGCCTGGGTGGCTCAGTCAGTTAAGCGTCCAACTTCAGCTTAGGTCATGATCTCATGGTTGGTGGGTTTGAGCTCCACATCAGGCTCTGTGTTGACACCTCAGAGCCTGGAGCCTACTTCAAATTCTGTGTCTCCTTCTCTCTCTGTCCTTCCCCTTCTCACACTCTGTCTCTGTCCATCTCTCAAAAATAAACATTAAAAAATTTTAATGTATGAAATGAAACCCATTGGTTTAAAAGAAAACAAATGATACCAAAATGTAGTTATCAAAATACTAAAAATTATAACATATAATAAATGTGTTCCTTTTAAATGTATTAAATAAATAGATTTAGCAGAAAATCTAATAGCTGCTGTAAGTTTCCAAGTACTGATGAACATAAATAATATTTTGCAATACCTACAACAGGTATCATGTGATATGAAAATATCTGTGTTCATATTAGTGGCAAAATCACAGGTACTGTGAGAGTACTGTGGTGTGTTATGTTCATGATTGGATCTCTAAATTTTAGCTAGAGATTTGTGAAAATAAATATCAATTTCTTTCCCATCTGTGTTCACAAACCTACTGAATTCTATTCCCTGACCTACTGGGAGTCTGTGGGACCTAGGTAATGAACCCCTGTATTTTCTAAAAATTTTAATGTTTTATTCTTCTGTTTTTGCCTTTTATCAGTCAGAATTTGTTTCTTTATGTGGTATATCACATTTCCTTTTTTCCATTTTATTGATTATTCCTTCCCCTTTGATCTACAATGTCTGTGCTGGCTTAAATCATGGTTCTTTTTAATGGTCCATCTGTTTCTGGGATCTTTATTCTACTTTACTTATGTAGTTAATAATCTGTGTAAACCACAAGTATCTTAGTTACTATAATTTTATTCTATTTTTTAAATTTTTAAATGTTTATTCATTTTTTTGAAAGACGGAGAGAGCACGAGTTGGCGAAGGGCAGAGAGAGAGGGAGACACAGAATCCAAAGCAGGCTCCAGGCTCTGAGCTGTCAGCACAGAGCCGGACACAGGGCTTGAACTCACAAACCGTGAGATCATGACCTGAGCTGAAGCCGACATTTAACTGACTGAGACACCCAGGAACCCGAGTTACTATAGCTTTAAAGTCTGACATCTAGTAAGGCAAGTCATCCTACCTGTGTCTTGGCTTCTCTTAGTCTTTTGCTTTTCCATTAGAAGGCCCATTGGGTTGTTGACTAGAATTTCACTGAGTTTATAGATACTTTATTTACACCTTTCAATAAAAGTTTATATTTTTTCCATTAAAGACACTTATACCTTTTGTTAGTCTACTTCTAAAGCCTCTCTCTCTCTCTCTCTCTCTCTCTCTCTCTGCCTTCTCCTATTTAGCTATATATGTTGCAGTTGGAAATTATATTCTTTTTTTATTATTTTTTTAAATTTACATCCAAATTAGCATATAGTGCAACAATGATTTCAAGAGTAGATTCCTTAACGCTCCTCACCCATTTAGCCCAGACCCCCCCCACTCCCCCCCCCAGTAACTCTCTGTTTGTTCTCCATATTTAAGAGTCTCTTATGTTTTTGCTTCCCTTCCCTTATGTTCCTCTGTTTTGTATCTTAGAGTCCTCATATGAGTGAAGTCATATGATATTTGTCCTTCTCTGAGCTATAATTCCACTTAGCATGATACCCTCTACTTCCATCCATGTAGTTGCTAATGGTAAGATTTCATTCTTTTTGATTGCTGAGTAATACTCCATTGTATATATATACCACATCTTCTTTATCCATTCATTCATCTATGGACATTTGGGCTCTTTCCATACTTTGGCTATTGTTGATAGTGCTGCTATAAACATTGGGGTGCGTGTGTCCCTTTGAAACAGCACACCTGTATATCCTTTGGATAAATACCTAGTAGGGCAATTGCTAAGTTGTAGGGTAGTTCTATTTTTAATTTTTTGAGGAATCTCCTTACTGTTTTCCAGAGTGGCTGTACCAGTTTGCATTCCCACCAGCAGTGCAAAAGAGATCCTCTTTCTCCATATCCTTGCCAGCATCTGTTGTTGACTGACTTGTTGATTTTAGCCATTTTGACAGGTGTGAGGTGGTATCTCATTGTAGTTTTGATTTGTATGTCCCTGATGATGAGTTATGTTGAGCATCGTTTCACGTGTCTGTTGGCTATCTGGATGTCTTCTTTGGAGAAGTGTCTGTTCATGTCTTTAGCCCGTTTCTTCACTGGATTATTTGTTTTTTTGGGTGTTGAGTTTGATAAGTTCTTTATAGATTTTGGATACCAACCCTTTATCTGATATGTTGTTTGCAAATATCTTCTCCCATTCTGTCTGTTATATTCTTAAATTATATTTTCTCTTTGTTGTTAATGTATAGAAAATCAATTGCTTTCGAATATTGCTCTTTTGTCTCTCAACCTTTTTACACCTGCTTATTAAATCTACTTGTTTGTAGAGTTTTAGAGAGTTTCCGATGAAAATAATTATATCGCCTTCAATGAATGTTTTGTTTCTTTGATTCTAAACCTCATATCTTGTATTTCTTTTTCTTGTTTTATTTCACTCACTAGTACCTTCAGTACAGTATTGACTAAAAGTCGTGATTTTTTTTGACACTCTTAACCTTTAAATATGATGTTTGCTGTGGGCTTTTGGTAGATACTCTGTATTGGGTTACAAAAGTTGCTTTTTATTTATAGTTCATTGATTTTGTTTCAAAATCATAAGTGAATATTGTTGGTTTTTTTGTTTTATTTTTTAAGTATAGATACCAGACTCTGTATGTATGTCAGTGGAAAAGGTTCAATGAGGAAAAAGAAATCAAAGATACAAAAGCAGGGAGGCGATAACTTAAATACTCAAGTCCTTAAGAAGGCTGAGTGTGGATTTTTATGTATTTCTTTATGCATGTAAAGCACTTAACATAATTCCTGGTCTGTTAGTTTCCTCTTGCTGTGGTAACAAATTGCCACAAGCTTGCTGGCTTAAAACAACACAAATTTAATCTCTTACAGCTCTGGAGATCAGAAATCTGGAATTGCTTTTACTTCGCTAAAGTCAAGGTGTCGGCAGGATTGAGTTCCTTTTTGGAGGCTCTACCAGAGAATCTATTTCTTACATCTTCCACCTTTAAGCGTTTTTTGTTTTGTTTTGTTTTTTGTTTTTTATTTAAGAGAGGGGCAGTGAGAGAGAGAGGGAATCTTAAGCAGGGTCTCACTCAGTGTGGAGCCCAACATGGAGCTTGATCCCCTGACCCTGAGATATGACCCGAGCTGAAATCAAGAGTCAGAGGCTCAACGGACTGAGCTACCCAGGTGCCTTAACTTCCACCTTTTAGAAGCTGCTGATGATCTTTGGCCAGTGGCCTCTGCCTTTCTCTTCAAAGCCAGTAGAATAGCATCTTTAAATTGTGCTCTGCTCTCATTGAAACGTTGCCTCCTTCTATAGAAGGATCTTTGTCAATGATTGGGCCCAGCTGATAATCCAGGATTATCTCCCTCTCTCAAAATCCTTTACTTACTCACATCTGCAAAGACGCTTTTGCCATATAAGGTAACATGCACAGGTTCAAGGGATTAGGATGGGGATATCTTTGGGGTCCATTATTCAGCTTACCATTCTTACATGTATCTGATTACACCATATGTGTTTGAGATTTAAAAAAAAATTTAATATTAGCAATTCTATGTGTTTCAACCTGAAGTTTCTCAATATATAGAAATTACTATTTATACTAAAAACAAAAGAGATTATTTTACCATAAACTTCCAGCTCCAGGGCTGTCTGTGTGGTCTTCGGCAACTTCCAGTAGAGCCCTGGATCCTGTGTCACTGCCCTGTGGCATAGGTATGTCCCCCTCCCTAATGCCCTTGCCTCTGCACTGTCTTGGTACAGGTTAGCTGAAGGACTATAGGAAGATCCTCTTCCCACAGAGCAAGAGAATCCCTCTGCCCAGCTACAAGACCCTCTACCCCACAGCACCAATATCCTCAAGGAGAAATCAACTCTAAGAGTCTTCCATGTTGGAAGCGTGTGAGGCCAGTGCTGAGCCACACCATATTGGGACCTGAGGCCAAAGGGAAAAAACAATCAGTGATACTCATCCTGTCTTAATTTAAAATTTTGCTATTTTCTTCATCATGAATCTTTTTGCATTAATTTGGACTTACAACAAAATGTTGCATTAAAATATTATGTATCTTGATTACTGGTTTTTTTGGCATCCCCTTAAATTTCACACCCTTTCATTCCCACTCTGGTCTGTGGATCTATATTTGTAGCTATTTTCTCTAATGCTAGGTTTGGATGAACACTCCTGGCAAAAGTTCAAGCTTTATCTGTAGAGAAAACCCACGACGGTTAGGATTTACTGAGATAACAGGAAAGGAAGGCCACCTCCCAACCTCTAAACTGCCCATTGTCCAAGCGACTCTCTTTCTGCCAATTGCCTTCTCCAAGTGCAAAAGAATAAACTAATTTCCTACCTATTCAGTCCAATAAGGTTCATTGTCCTACCTCTACCTCCAGTGATAAGAGACAGGAACACTTCATTTTCCATTGCTAAGCAACAGCAAAAACAGAGCCTGGCATCTGTGCCGGGCCTGACCAGCTGATAGGGATCAGTGTCTAAAGTTCTTGTTTGCATTTTGAAGTCAACAATAATTGCAGTCCTCTATTAGTGTTCATTAAGTTGGTTTATGGCTGGACCAACTCCAATCTCCACTCGGCAATTTGAATGTGTTGTCCTCCTAGGGAAAGAAATATTTGGCAATAAAAACCCTGCACTGATTTCCTCAACTCATTTCCCCTTGATCGACTGGGAAGCTGTGGTCACCATCCACAGTTCTCTAGCTCCAGAGAACAAGGCCTCTGTTGAAGGTTCTGGAAGAGTGCGTGGAGAGCAGGGCAGGGAGGACGGCTCCGCTTCCTCAAGCTGGCTTCCTTCCATTCCAAGCTAAAAGTAGGCCAGTGGAGCAGAAGACTATTATGTGAACCGAGCTGGGGTGGAAAGTACTGCCCCATTTCCCCAACGCCAGCACTAAAGTTTGGAAAGAGCCCTCTCAGCTTCTTTCCATGGTCGAGTGCCAGGAACAGGCACGACCCAGGGACGTGATCAGCTCCTGCCTCCCTGGCCTGGGAATGGGTCAAACAGTGGCCTCGGCGTAATGGTAGAAAGTTCCAGCCAGCTTGAAAGCGCCGCCCTTGGATGCCATTTCCCAGGTGTTGACTCACCCCGGGTGGCTGAAAGGCTGCCAGGCCAGGCAAGGAGCAGGTCTGCTGCCTTACATAACCTTCCTTTCATCCCCACTTCTCCGGGCCTGGGTCTGCTCTGAAAAGAAAATCAGAAAACAGCCTAAAGCAATTATGAGGATGTTGTTCTCCTTTCTAGACTTCAGTCCACCCTTCCACTCTTGGCACTTTCTGAAGTGAAAGAGTGACTCCTGGTAGTCATCATCTTGTCTCTTCTGCGCCGGTGAGAATTTCTTAGGGCCAAGCTGGATAACAGCTTCCTTGCACCCCCTAGTGTACACAGGAGCCCAGCACTGTGCAAAGTTGTGTCTGGATGAGGCCAGACCAGGCAAGTGGGACTGTACAAGTGTATCCTGGTGACTGGGGATTGGGGTAGGAGGGTCTAACTCCATGTGGCCTGGGTCAGGTAAGAGGAAGCCACCTTTGTACTTTCAATTCCATTCATGACCCAGGAACTTGGGTCACTTTCTTCTGACTCTCCTCTCTTCCTTTGCTTGCTGTGAAGGCTCTCTTTGCATCTCTGTTCCTGAGAGAAGTGAGCACTAAGTAGTCAAGTTTAATCTTGTTGAGAAACTACAGAATAGCCCTGTCTTACGGTTAATGTGTGCAGAAGCCTAATTGTTGTAAACTCAGAAACTCTGAAAGTCCACTGTCGTTTGATTTGCTGTTGTAACAATGTGTGTACCCCAGGGCAATGATTCCCAAACAGCAGACTAGCTGTGGAAGGTTGAGAAGATCTGACAGCAAGTTCCTTATATCCTCCAATTCCATGAGTCATTCTCTGAAATGCACACAGAAGAGAGTTTAGGTAAATATGAAAAAAAATCTGTTTTCAGGATAAACCAAGGCAGGATGGGCAATGGAGTATGACATGGGTATCAAGAACCATAGAAATCTTTAAAAGAAGAATTGACAACCATTATCTAGGATAAGTAGGAGACTTGCCTACCTTGAATCTTTTCAGATTATTTCAAGATTATTTTGATAAAAAGTGAAGAATAGGGTTGGCAAATAGGCTTAATATTATGTACAGACATTAGTGATGTCTGCCATGAGCGTAGGACAGAATGCTAATGGTATACATGCCAACAAGACAAGAAGGAAAGAGAGTGTATTATAAGAATTATAATTATGTTAATTGTAATTATAAAAAATTATTAAGAAAGCTAAGCCACTTCACCTTTGAAGCTGTTTTTTGGTCATTCTTGCAATCATGAATTATGATGATGTGGTTTTCCCAACTTCCTGTTCTAGGGCACAGGGAACTTATTGCTCCTGTCTTCTTCCTTAGTTTGTACAGTTTCTCAGCTGACCTGAAGGCTGATGTGGAATAACAACAGGGTGGGGGTGAGAATGCATCTGATTCTCACCTGTCTTGAGATTATTATAGAGTGATGGCTCAATCCCCAAATACTACTTGGATGTTGACTGTATACCCAGTAGGCTGGCAACTACTATGGGTGTGCAGAGAAAGAGAGGGGAGAGGTACAAAAAAATCCTAAGTTTATACTCTCCTTAGTTACTTGACCCATGAGAGGCGATTAGAGAGCAGGGTCCTGGCTGGCATACCACAGTCTCAGGAGAAACACAGAAAGGAGGAAGGGGAGAAGGTGAAGCAACTACAGTCATCTCCCTCTGACGCTGTAGACCCTCATGCAGCCATGGGTTGGAAGGCTGAGAGCTGCCAAGGGTCTGCCTCGACTCTGAAGCTATGCACTGTCCGGGGGCCCCTGCAGACTGCCACAGAGCACTGGGGGGGTCCAAGTCCGTGCCTTCCAAAATGCACCTTGACCTTTCCACTTCTCTTCATCTCCACTACTCCCGTTTCAGTCCCGGTCATGGTCACCTATCCCTGGGCAATGCACTGGCCTCCTAGCAGTTCTCCCTGCATCTGTCCCCTGCCGCCCAACCCCTCGGTCCACCCCACCCCCAGGGGTTCACTCCCTAAACAACAGTTAGTGGTGTGACCTTGTTGAATACAAATCTGACTCCATCATCGCATGCTTAATGCTCCCTTGTGGCTTCCCACCTTCTCCTGCATCCTGCTCCATGGGGCCACAGCTTCTTTCTCCAGCCTATTATGCCCCACCACCCCTCCTCTTTGCTCTGACCCCATAGCTACAAGGGCCCTGTGGCCCTTCTGCAGACCCTTCCACCTGAATCCCTCCCCCTCCCTCTCCTTTTCTTTACTTTGTTAACGTCTACCTCCCACTGTGTCTCTTCACCTGCTTGAATGTCACCTCCTCGGGGCTCAGTTAGGACCTTGTACTTATAGGCTCACAGAGCACTTAAACTCTCCCTAGGGACATCGATCACAATTTTAACTAGTTATTTGTAAAATTATCTGCATAATGTCCATCCCCACTAAGTGACAATCCCCATGAAAAAAGGTCTGATTCTCTTATTTGCTGCAGTGTCTCAAGGTCTTAGCACAGCCTTTACACAGTTCCTGACAGGTAATAGGTGCTTAATATTTATTGAATAAATTAATAAATGGAAGTGGGGGGGGAGAGAGAGAGATGTATGGATAGAGGGGTAGGTGGATGGGACTTTCTGAGATTCCAGTTGATTTCTACCCCTTGCCTACCACAGTGGAAGAGATAAGGCCTGTGGATTTGGTATCATCACTAAAGGCTGGGGGTGGGGGAAGGAGGGTGGATTGGGTGGGTGGACAGGTTGTTCTAGATTGTGGCTTCATTTCCCACACGTCTGAGCTTTGCCTTTCTAAGACTTCCAGGGTTGAGGGTACAGAATCCCATTCCTCAAAATGTTAGTTAAGGAAACGAAAAATCCAAAAGAAAACTTAATAGATCAGAGGGAAGGAAATCAAACTTCGAGCACTCATTCATGTTGCAGGGAAGGTTATATGAAAATAGTCACTTCTGTGGCTGCTTTTGAGCCATTCCAGCCTCAGCAGCAGCCTAATTGCCAAACAATGTGTTGCCTTGCCCTGGGACCTTCTGAAATCTAAGAAAGCAGACAAGTCTAGCAGTGTCATGACCTATTTTTTTAATAAGGCAGACTCCAATGACCCAGTAATTGGCCATGTAAATGAATACCTCATGTATGTAACACAAGGGAAAATGGAATATAATATTGTCTTCGGCTCCCTAGGATCTATTCAGACATCTTAGGCCTGTGCTGGCAACGTTTTTGGTGGAAGGAGAGCCGAGGAATGGGGCATGAATGACTCAGAGCAGGACACATCCAGTGGGGTCTTCCAAGCGCTAAACTTGGGGACAGGTTCAGGGACTCGGCCATGGTTTCCACACTCCCAGATGAGATCTGGGTCTCCTAGCCTGTCATGGGGGTGTACGTTGCATTGGGTT
Source organism: Cryptoprocta ferox (assembly GCA_028646485.1). Classification (NCBI taxonomy): domain Eukaryota; kingdom Metazoa; phylum Chordata; class Mammalia; order Carnivora; family Eupleridae; genus Cryptoprocta; species Cryptoprocta ferox. The sequence continues at coordinate 13,789,144 of CM053560.1, forward strand.
TTTGTGGGATTGTACCAGAGGTGTGGACCCCATTCTGCTATCAAGGCCCATCCAGAGCTGGGCTGAGGGACATGAGCAACAGAAGTCTCAGTGGGTGTGAATCTGCAGCCACCACCTGCAGGGCTGCTGTGTAGACAAGGGAGTGCCTTTCGAGGATACTGCAGAGGGCAGCTTGGCTGGGTGAGGTGCTCACTCCATGCTCCCACAGCACATGGCAAGCACCACTCTGTGCACAGTGTTCATCAGTCATAGGCAGGAAGCTCTGTGAGCAAAAGGACCAGGTCTGCCTCCTTAGAGCTGCATCCCAGTGCCTAGCACAGTGCCTGGCCCTGCTACCCTGATGAATACATGCTTGCTGATGAAGAATAAACGCATGCAGGAATGGATGGATGGAGATATGGGCTCAAAGATGAGATATCACTCAAAGCTTCCTGATCATTCGAACTGCCCAGTGATGGAATGGGCTGCTTTGAAAGGGACCATGAATTTAAATTCTAGTCGGAATGGGGAAGCACTAAGACATCTGGTGGTGGGAGACGGATGTGGAATCCATGTGCCTTGGGGTCAAACAAATCTGGTGTGAGTCCTGGCTCTGCTACTAATGGCTGTGAGACTTTAAGGCAATTTGCCTCAATGTCCGCATCTGTAAAATGGGTGTAATAATCCAGTTTGAGTTTCCTTAAAGAAGAGCCTGAGACAAAGATGTGAGGAAAGGTAGTTTATTTGGGAGGTCATCCAGGAAGCAGGAGGGAAGCAGCCTTGAGTGGGAGCAGAGAAGGAGGAAAAGCCCATCAAGGGGGCCTCTTAAACCTTGCTAAGCCAGTGGGGCTCACTCCTATTGGGTGTCCTAAAGGGATTACATGGAAAGTGTTTCTCTTAAGGGTGAGAGGCCTGACATCTCTCCATCACCTCCCATCTCCATCCTTTAAGGCAAACTTCCCTGCCCTTCCAGGCGGCATCTTGTGGGATGAAGTCTCTCCTCCCCTCATTCCTCAAAGGAGAGGCCACTGGAGGTGAGGAGCTGTCCATCCCAGCCGCAGCTACAGCCAGAGGTGGGCCGAGGGGATGTGGCCCAGAGCACTGTTTTGTGTCTGCCTCAGATCTTTCTGTGGTGGGGCACGGGGCCGGGGGGTGGGGGGCCCAGTCAGTAAAGTGTCTGACTTCGGCTCAGGTCATGGTCTCATGGCCTGTGAGTTCAAGCCCCGTGTCAGGCTTCATGCTGACAGCTCGGAGGCTGGAGCCTGCTTCACACTCTGTGTCTCTCTCTCGCTCTCTCTCTGCCCTTCCCCCATCATGCTCTGTCTCTGTCTCTCTCTCAAAAATAAACATTGAAAAAATTTTTAAAATCTTTCCATGGTGATGGAATGGGAGCTCCATGAGGGAGGGATTTTGTCAAGACTGTAGTGATTCAAGAAGTACACTTTGTGGGCACCTCCCTGTGAGTTCAAGTCTCGTGTTGGGCGTAGAGTTTACTTTAAACAAACAAACTTTGAATTAATATATATTATAAGGGTTACTTAAAGTAAAATTCAAAGGTGTAATACAGTACCTGAAAATAAAGTGCTGCATACAGCTAGGGGCGCCTGGGTGGCTCAGTCGGTTGAGCATCTGACTTTGGCTCAGGTCATGATCTTACAATTCGTGAGTCCAAGCCCCGCGTTGGGGTCTGTGCTGACAGCTCAGAGCCTGGAGCCTGCTTAGGATTCTGTGTGTGTGTGTGTCTCTCTCTCTCTCTCTCTCTCTCTCTCTCTCTCTGCCCCTCCCCCGCTCATACTCTGTCTGTCTCTCTCAAAAATAAATAAACATTAAAAAATTATAAAAAATAAAAAGAAATAGATCTGGCCTTGACCTACAGAATGAAAACTCTAGATGAGTTAGGACAGCCTTTCAGACATCTGGGCACACTGGAGTTTCTCGTCTGGATTTTAGTGAAGCCATTGCCTTTAATACCCTCTGACATGCGGCCTAGGAGTTTTCTGAGTTGAACTGACAGTTTTAAAGCAGGAACAATAGTATCGTGTCAGGGAGAATTACCTGGAGACCCCAGATGTTCTAAAATGGTCGTTTAACTGAATGATTTATGAAAAATAAAAAAGTGTCAGAAGTTGTGCAGACACGTGCATTGCCACTGAGCTCAAACCGTACTCCATGGTGCAAAAGGAATAAGTGGCCAAAAAGGTTTCCATCACGTAAATCCACACTTCTGCACAGTCAGGACCAGCCTCAACTCCGTCAGCCATCACACGCCTCCTGAAGGAAGGCAGAACCCCATGGGAGAAATGGGGACAGTGAAAAGCAGGTGGGACGCTTTTCTTGCTGGAGGGGCCCATGCTGTAGAACTGCTTTTTGAAGTCTTTGGTCTTGGGGCATCTGGGAGGAGCAGTTGGTTAAACGTCTGACTCTTGAGCTCGGCTCAGGTCACAATCTCACGGTTTGTGAGTTTGAGCCCTACACAGGGCTCTGAGCTGATGGCGGGGAGCCTGCTTGGGATTCTCTCTCTCCTTCTCTCTGCCCCTCCCCCTGCTTGTATTCTCTCTCTCTCAAAACTAAAGAAATAAAACTTAAAAAAGAAATCTTTGGTCTTGACCTGGGTATGCTCACTAAAGGAAACCTCTCCTCCATTCTGAATAGATTTGGCCTCAGGGGAGAAGGCAGGTGATGGGGGAGGGGGATACTGGGGAAGGGGGGGAGGTGCCAAGGGTACAATGGAGATAACAAAAAGGATAGTTTAGAAGGAATTCAGTGGGACTCCCCCAGGCACCCTGGCTTCCTGCAGCATTAGAATTCCCAAGTAACAGATCCCTTCATTCACGGACAGTGGCTTGGGTACCAGCTGTCCCATTAGCTACCCTGTGGTTTCTGCCATTGCCAAACTACCTACTGAATGGTCACCTTTGAGACTAAAGATTCTCATCTCCTGTTGTTTGAGGTTCTCCTGGCTGGCAGAGATGGGCACCAAAACCCAGCTGTCTTTTCTCCTGTGGCACAGTGTACAGCTCCCCACCGCCCTGAGCAAAGACACTTGGCTTTCATGAGCGAAATGCAGAAGGAAGTGTTCTTGAAATACACTGCTGCCCTGTCGATACTAATGCATTCAGGAAGCTGAAGGTGATTCCCAGGACACTATGTCAGGCCTGGCATTCAAATATTTAGTGGCCGAGTAATTACTGTAATAATTAATTTCCATTGCTTAATCCGGCAATCAGGCATGTCGCTTTACACATGGGAAAATGTTGGTCCCCATAGGGATGTGTGTGTGTGTGTGTGTGTGTGTGTGTGTGTGTGTGTGCGCCTGCACACGCATGTTGGGTAAAATACAGAGCAGCAGTGACTACTTAGTTAAGATTTGAGGATCAGTTTGTAGAATAAATGAGATGCTTTTAGTCTGGTTTTTAGTTACAGGTTTGAGGGAATAGCCGAAAGGTGAATAAAGAGAAAGAAAAATGCCTCAAATTTCAAATGCCATCCTTGTGAGAACATCTCCAAAGTTAGGTTTGATCAAATGTTACAATTTGCAGCTTTGGAAATTTCACCTTGAAAGTGGATACTATTACCCATATCCTGCCCTAGGCTTTCCAGAGCTGTTCTCTTCAGCAGGGATACACTGCAAGCCACATATGTAATCTTAAATTTTCTAGTAGCCATGTTTAAAAAAAAGTAGAAAGAGATAATGAAATTATTTTTAATAATTTGACTTTATGTACTAGATCTGAAATACTATCATTGGAAAATATAATCAATAGAGAAAATACTAATGGGATATTTTCCATTCTCTTTTGTATGAAGACTGAATCTGATGTATTTTTTACACTTACGAGATATCCAATGCAGTTAAAAAATCAGTTCCTCAATCTCACTTAGCCACATTTCAGATACCCAATAGCTACATGTGACTAAAGACCTCCATCCTGGCAGCACAGAGGTACAAAACGCTGATTGACCTCTAGGAAGCCATCACTTAAATAGAAATGATACCATTGTCATAAAAGAGATAGGCAATGGTGTTTTGTGTGTCAAAGGATGATCTGATTCAATTTAAGCAGTAACTGGGCATTTTGATAGACTGTGAGGTAGGGATCATGTCTTTCTCATCGTAAGCCCCCTTTGTATTCATTTTTGTGTTGTTTTTCATCTTCCCTCATATTATGAGGACCCAGAACCTGTGAATTGAGTGAAAGCCTAGCCCCACTTGATGGGTAGGAGAAGGATAGGGTACAGAACAAGAATTGAGATTGACTCTGAACTCAAGGAATTTGCCATCAGGGAGAAGAAGCCATATCAAAACAGAATGATGGGAGAGTGCCACCTGATGTCTAGAATATGGTGTTGGGTTAAATGTGATTAAACGCCACAGTGAAAGGTGGATGGGAATAGAGAAGCCAAAGCTGGCTGTATTTATTGGGGATAATTTCTAGGGAATGACAGACCCTTCAAGGCTGGCTTGGGTGTGAGCAGACACAGAGGAAAGGCATTGGGGGAAGGGCAAATGTACTGTGGAGACCCAATGAGCATCCTCTCTCTTCAACATTCATTAAGTCTGGATTCGTGGCTGTGGTTGCTTTGCTCTATTCAAGGCCAGCCAAAAACTGGAGATGTTGCAAGGGCAATCAGATTTGCCTACTTCTTTGAAAGCCTCCATTTTCCTTTTTGCCCTCAATTTTGACTTTCCTTTCCTCACCCCCTATGGTAGTCTTTAGTGCAGTGTGTAGGGAATCCTAGTTCCCCATCTTCTGGAAGGAATGTACCTCCTGGCCCCTACATAGTTGGGCAGGGCCATGTGACTAGCTCTGGCCAATTTGACCACAAGTGAAGTGGGTCACTCCCAAGCCATTCATTACCAGTGTGGGACCCTCTGTGAAGGGCTCTCTTTGATGAACTGGCTTGAGATGGTGGCTCTCTGTCACTAACTATAATGCTTTGAGCCTTTCTGCTGACTGCTAGTGGGCATGTCATGGGAGATGGAAATGCACTGTACTGATTTTAAATTCCATTCGATAGATGTTGTTGCCATGATTTGACCTAGGCTATCCAGACTGTTACAACCCTTCCATTGAGAGAGGACACAATTTCCTTGCAGTGGATGGATTGGAAAGAGGGGCCAGGAGAGTGATGTCTCTAACATAGACATGAAGAGACCCTGGAACACCTCGCTTAGGACAACCCCCTCCATGGTCACCTAAGATTTTAGGAGCCCCCTTCCGGGAAACTCAGCTCCAGTGCCCATCCTATGGAAGATATGCATAGTTGGCACTCAGCGCTGAATATTGGAGAGGGAGTGGGTAGGAAACATCTGGATCTGTACCCCCAGAAGGAGAAAGAAGAGAATAGGGGTCTGACCCACCGGTGCTAAAGAAAACTAAAGGCTTAGGGTCAAAGAACACCTTGGTTGACCCTGGACCTGCTGCCCAGAATGTTCCTCTTCCTTTGCAGTTCTACAGCTGCATGCTGCTTCCCAAGGCTTCCTTTCCCTTTCTCACCCCTTGCAGATAGTCCTTTAGTCAGATTTTACCTTACCAGGTAAGCAACGGGTCTCAGGTTCAATCAGTTATTTAACAAAAGACCACTGGTGTCCTCCTATGTGCTTCTTTTTAGGCTACTGTGCCAGGATGTACTCCCGCCCTTAAGGAGTTCCACCTAGTGGGGGAGAGCAACCAGTAGGACTAAAATTCCTCAGGTGAGTTTTAAGTGCTGCGACTGGCAGTCCAGAGGCAGTTACCACAGAAAAGGAGCCCTTCCCCCCAGCCTGAGAAGTCAAGGAGGGCTTCTCAGTGGAGGTGACGAAGGAGCTACTAGGCAGAGTTAAGGGAGAGGCAGTCCAGCGATTGGTAGTAAGGAGCGCAAAAGAGGAAGTGAGTGAAGGTGAGATCGCTGGACTGTGTCCATTCAGAGAACACTAAGTGGCCTAGGAGGCATTGTGGGCAAGCAGTGAGATTTGAGTCTGAAATGGAGAGGGCAGGACCTGGTCACCAAGGGCTCCGTAACCATAGCAATGGTGATGAGCACAGGCTAGCAAGAGCTACTGCAGAGATTTAAGCAAAGAACACCTTGATCAGATTTACGTGACATTGGGAGAGGAAAGGTATTTTTGTGTGTGAGCTGGCCAGACAGGAGGAGATCTATTTTGTGGATTTATTTGTTTGTGTGTGTGTTTATTCATGTTAAACAAAACTCCCTTCTGGCACAGGTGATATGAAAGGATAAACCAATATTTTAACAAATTGAGAGCACTTGTTTATTTTTTCTGACTAAGGGACCCAGGAGAAGTGGCAGCTAGGCGCAGGGAGAAGGCACAGGGCGGGGGGGGTGGGGCGCTCACAAGTGAGCAAAACCCTTAAGTGAGGATGGCTGAAGACCTGTAAATAGAGATGTCCAGTATTAAATGTGAAGGGATTAGGGGCACCACACTTCATCGTTAACCCCACCCCAGCCCCATCACCCACGCATCCTCCCCCAAAGTGACTTCTGTGTTGATGTGGGTCAGAGAGAAGGGACAACCCTAGGGCGTGAGACTCAAAGATGAGCCAGAGAGTTGGAAGGGGGTGGGGTGATAAGGAGGAAGGTAGGTCCTCCCCAGAGGACTATTGTGAATATTGAGTGGAGGGAGATGTTGAAACGGGGCTTGAGCCAGATTTCTTTAATGCAGTAAAGGAAATGATGGGAGGGAGGTGAATGGCCACTTGGGCTGTAACAGTACTCCGAATGAGAATATACAAGGTTAGATTCTCTCTGTGTTTACTTGAAAATAGCTCAGGATGGGTATTGGAGGAATATGTGTAGTAAGTTAACTTTAAGTGGAGACCAAGATTGAAGGGCACTAATTAGTAAATACGTGAAGAATCCCAAGTTTCAAATATTGCTTTCTAAATCTTCCCCAGAGAGTTTAATTAAGAATGATTAGATATTTTTGGTTGGCTAAATGAGCAGTGCTAATGCGCCTGGATAGCTAGAAATATATACAGGCATCTCGCCATGTGTCCAAGAAAGTAGCACTACAACTAATGCTTTTGGTCCAGAACTTTGGTCCTACCTCCATCCTCTGTTCCCCCTCCCCCCCCCCCCTGTAGACATATACAGAGGATCCTGTCACCTAATAGGTTGGAAAAGTCAGTTGGTTCTGTCAAAAGAATTTTACTGTATTTGCCTCAGTTGAACCTGTTAGTTAGGGTACATTGTTGTAACAGAGAGCTCTCCACCCCTCAAAATAGAGCGGCTTAAAGCAGCTGATTGCTCTCTCAGATAACCATCTCTAGGTGAGAAATCCGGGCTCATGGGGCAGCTCTGCTCCAGGCAATGATTTAGGGATCCAGGTTCCTCCCATCTTGGTGCTTCCTCATCCTGTAGGGCATTGCCTTCCAGGGTCAGAGCTCAGTTGTGGGTTCTCCATCTTCCTACCCATGGGAAGGGAAAAGAAGGAAGCTCAGCTCAGCTCAGCTCAGCTCATCTCTCAGCTTGGAGTATACGTTTTAAGTTGCCTTTTAAGTTGGATAAGTTGGGCTCTGTCTTCCAGGAGATTTGCCTGGGGCATTGCCTAGATCCATCCCATCCTGCTCCCTTCCCACTGGCTTAGAATTCCTTACAGATCCACGCAGGTTGGAAGATGAGGAAGTGAGGTCTTTGACTCAATAGCATCTGCCTACCTTCAATCCCAGCACCGTGAAAGAAGGGGACAGTGGATTCTAACCACGCAGCCATAGCACCCTTCCTTAAGTTTCTTGTTAAAAGGACAGAGAATTGGGACTTCACAACGTCTAAATCTAGTTTTGTGCCTACGTATTAATAAATGTAGGTACAATAGAATTTGGTCTCAGAATTCCTTTCACTGCAACATACTGATGGCAAGGTAGTGGAGAGTGGTTAGCATTACCTGGGAACTTGTTAGAAATGCAGGGCTCAGGTCCCACCCTAGACATCTGAGTCAGGACCTGTCCTTTAACGCAGGTTGTCCTTTAACTACCTCAAGGCGAGAAGCATGGTGTCCCGGGAACTTGACTTGGTCTTGACTTTGGCCTCATACATAGACAGCTTTCCATTGATTTTTGCAGCTGGGAGAGCCCAGCCAGCATCTATGACAGTGATTTTCCAACTTTAAGAACCCACTAGTGAGTAGTGATATTCTGGCAGATCATACCCAGCATTGAAAGAAGTAGTAGAAAAGACATAACAGAATTTAAAGAAAAGAAAAGAAAGAGTGCATCACACTAAGGATGACTGTTTGCACTTACCAAAAACCAAAAAGGTATTTGAAAGCCACCAACATAGGAAGCAGGGCTCTGTGGCAGGAAGGTCACAGACTTGACAGCAACAACGGTGGGGATGAATACCCCTTCTGAACAGTGTGGCTTTGACCATTGAGCCTGTTTCCTCACACGTACAACAGGTTAACTGCGACCTGCCGGGTTGTGGCACCGTTTCCAGGACTAGGAATAAGTCTCATGTGGGTCCTTCCTTTGCCCTTAGTCTACCCCCTTTCTTTTTAGGACAGGAGAGTGGCTTGCCTGGGCTTCTCAGCTGACACTAAAGCCAAGACTCCTATTTCTTAGAGCCTCACTTTCCCTGCTTGTAAAGAAAGGCACTTTTGCCCAGAAAACCTTTAAGGGATTCAGGTCCAAGGTCAAAGCAAGTGAATGCGTCCACAAGGCACGTGCTTGGGGCGTGGGAGGGGAGGTGGTGGAATGACCCTCACCTTGCCTCCGCACCTCGCAGACACCCCGGTTCCCGCACTAGCCCCCAGGGAGGAGCAGGAGACAGCCTCGGTCGCGCAGGGCGCCCCTCATCCTTCGCCTCTGAGAGCGGGCGGTGCGACAGCGCCACCGTGTGGCCGCACAACATCAAAGCGCCGCTGCTCAGCCACCTGTCTTGCCCCTTGCAACATTCACACGTGAAAGAACCCAGACGCAAGAACTTTGCGGTGAGAGCGCAAGGTTACTTATGTGGCCAGCTGGGAGGATTCTGGGGGTTACTCTTGGGGACAGGCCGAGCCCTGTCTGAGACTTGCAAGAAGGGAGGGCAGGGGGCGAGGGCATCTCTTCCAACACCACCCTGGTCCCGATTTTCAGGCACGGCCTCCCGTTGCGGAGCTGTTCGCGCCACCAAGTACAGAGTGGACAGAGCAGGGGCAGTGCCCCCTCCCTGCGCTCTCATGGCAGCTCGGCCGGGCACAGTCCCGCTCCCGACGGGACGCACCTGCAGGAGGATGTGGCCCGACTCTAGTTGCCAGCTCCGGAGCTCACGGTTCGAGCGCACTGGTCTTGTAAACGGGGTCACGGGTTCGAGTCTCGCTGGGTCCAGCCGCGTGTTTTCCAGTCGCCCTCCCTGGCGAGCTGATTGCCCATCGTGGGTCAGGTTCTGCGTTTACTCTCGGATCCCGCAGGGGAAGGAGAAACACCATGGACATAGTTACAGGTGAAGGGCAGCCGGGAGCATCCTGAGCTGCCAGAAGCGGGCCTCGTCCTTGGTGACAACCTCCTCCTGGGTTCCAGGGCGCCTGGTCCCAGGGTCTGAGAGTCGGGGAATGGCTCCGCACCAGACGTGGGGGTTTTCCGCGCTCTGCCCATGAGCTGGGGGAGGGGGGGTGTCGGAAGAGGGGGACACGCCCGCTCGCCCCCAGCCCCACTCTAAGCTCGTAGTTATAGAGGCTCACCCTGGGTCAGCCTTTGTGCCAAATTCTCCTCCTAAAGGAACCCGTGGTGGGCGTTCGACACTATGTAGCTAAGGAGTATGACGCCAAAAGGCATTAAGTAATTTGCTCTTTTGCTTCCCCACCCCCAGCCTTCAGGCGTTGAGGAGCTCCGAAAGGAGCTTGATCCGGGAAACCTGGGGATTTGGGAAGGAAACTCATAATTATTCCCTTAGCCTCTCCCTTAGCCACCACGCCCCCTGCAGGAGCTCCCTCGCAGCTTCCTCTTCTGTGAAATGGGAACACCAGTAGATTCCTACCACCTGTCTGGACCATTTCAACGTTCACAGGTGAAGGAAGGGAGACAGAGAAGAACTTTGCGGCGAGAGCCCAAGGGTAATGATCTGGCTTGCCGGGTGGGTTCTGGGGGGCGGGTACTGTTGCGGTTGGGGATGGTGACCATGATTAAATCTGGATTTGGTACAAGTTACTTCCAACTTTCTGAACTGCTCTCCCTTGTGACTACTACTAACAGCTAATACTTTTTTTGAGAGAGAGAGAGAGAGAGAGAGAGAGAGAGAATCGCAAGGAGGTTCCATGCTCAGCATGGAGTTTGATGTAGGGCTCTATCTCACGAGTCTGAGATCACCATCAGAGCCAAAATCAAGAGCCAGAAGCTCAACTGATGGAGCCACCAAGGTGCCGGTAACAGCTAATACTTTTAAAGCAATTGTCAAGTTCTAAGCAGAATCACTGAATTAACACAGTGAGTGTTTACAAAAACGTTATAAGTGGTATTATTCATCTCACTGTCCATAGAAGGAAGCTGAGGCACAGAGAAGTTACGCATCTTGCCTAGAGCCACACAGAGCAACTAGCTGAGTCAGGATTCGCACCCAAGCTACCTAGCTCCAGGTGCCTCTTTCACCACTGTGCTGCTGTATAAGACTGTCAGATCTCTGTTAGGGGTTTTCTGGAACCAGAGAGAACAAAGATGTGCCTTCAGGGAAATACAGTTTTTGCAACTGTTCTGTGGAAGTCAGGGTTTAGAATGAGGAGATTTTGTTCACACCATTCATGAGGGAAAAAGAGAAAACCACCTTAAAAATGAATTATCCTCTCGTGCCTGTTCCTAAGACTTCTCTATGGGAGGAGGATTTTCTAAGTGTCTGGCAGTAGTCTTTTTTAACAAATTTTTAATGTTTATATATTTGAGAGAGGGAGAGAGAGGGAGAATGAGAGAGAGAGAGAGAGAGAAAGAGAGAGAGAGAGAATGAGTGGGGGGAGGGATGAGAGAGAGGGAGACACAGAATCCAAAGCAGGCTCCAGGCCCTGAGGTGTCAGCACAGAGCCCGATGCGGGGCTCGAACTCACGAGCTGTGAGATCATGACCTGAGCCAAAGTCAGACGCTCAACCTACTGAGCCACCTAGTTGCCCCTGGCAGTAATATCTTTTTATCCTACATAGAGACACATGCAAAGTCTCTATTATATGCACCCCCCAAACACTTTATTATTTTTATTCTACATGGAGTTATGTTGATGTCTTACAAAAAGACACCCACCCTTTTTCAGCTTTTAAAACAATAGCAAATAGGGGCACCCGGGTGGCTCAGTTGATTAAGTGACCGACTTTGATTCAGGTCATGATGTCACAGTTCGTGGGTTCGAGCCCTGCGTCTCTCTCTACCCCTCCCCAACTTGTGCTGTATGTATGTGTGTGTGTGTGTGTGTGTGTGTGTCTCAAAAATAAATACACATTAAAGAAAATTAAACAACGGCAAATAAACCAGGTTTTTGTGTGCATTTATATGTCCCATACCGTGGCCAGTTAGGTTTGGCAGCAGATTGTATTTTCCAAAAGTGGTCACCGCAATGCTTCCCATCCTATATGCTCTTTAACTATATCTGTGATACTCCTCTTGAAACTTTGTGGGCCTTTGTGACTGCCTCAACCAATTAGTCGCGGCCTAAGCGATGGTATATGGCTTCTGAGGCTGGGTCATAAAAATGCCATGCATATCCACCTTGCTCTCTTAAAACACTCGTTCCTGGAACTCGCCTGCCACGCTGTGGGGAAGCCAGTCAGCCCCTGGGAGAGGCCACATGCAGGAACTCGGGCCTCAGCTCCAGCTGACGTCCCAGGCGACAACCAGCCAGCACCAGCCCCAGGTATGTGAGCAAATGAAAGAATCTTCAGATGATTCCAGGCCCTCACCTTCCAGCCACCCTAGCTGATGCCACATGGAGCAAAGAGGGGTTTTTCCTGCCAAGCTCCACCCAAACAGAAGGTTCGTGAACAGAATAAGTGATTGCTGTTGTTTTAAGCCACTAAGTTACACAGCGATATATGACTGGGATTGTTTCTCCACACTTTTTCTGCTGTTATGAACTGTTCCACTGTGGACTTCTCTCTCTCTCTCTTTTTTTTTAATGTTCATTTTTGAGAGAGAAGGAGAGAGACAGAGTGTGGGGGGTGCGGGGGTGCAGAGAGCGAAGGAGACACAGAATCAGAAGCAGGACCCAGGCTCTGAGCTGTCAGCATAGAGCCCGAGTGGGGGCTCAAACTCACAAACTATGAGATCATGACCCGAGCTGAAGTCAGATGCTTAACTGACAGAGCCACCCAGGCGTCCCATCCACAGTGAACTTCTTTAGGCCTATTGTCTTCTGCACATACCTGAAGGTTTCCCTAGAGAGACATCAAGAAGCAGCATGGCTGGGCTCAAGTATAAACCTCAAAGGGAATCCTATAGAGCAGTTGAAATGAATTAACCATATCTACATCTAACAACATGGGGCCATCTTGAAAACAATGTCAAGTGAAACATGCAAGTTGTAAAATGATACAGTATGGTATGACACATGTAAACTTCTAAGAACACTGAGAATAATGTTATATGTTGTTTATGTTACATACATGTAGTAAAAGTGAAAACATACAGGGAAGCAATACACATAAATGAGTGAGTCTGAAGCTTTAGTTGTACCCATAGCATTTTATTTCTTAGGGGTGCCTGGGTGGCTCAGTTGGTTAAGTGACTGACTCTTCATTTCAGTTCTAGATCATGATCTCATGGTCTATCCTGAAATTGAGCCCCATGCCAAGCCCCAAGTCGAGCCCTGAGCTGGGCATGGAGACTGCCTAAGATTCTCTCTCTCCCTCTCCCTCTGCCCCTCCCCTCCTCAAACACACACACACAAAAACAAAAAACCACACATTTTATTTCTTAAAAAAATGAAGATCTAAAGCAAATATTACAATATTGACATCTGTTATATCTGGGTGTGGGGATACATGGGTATTGTTATTGAAAATTTTCTTTCTATTTCTTATATATGTTATGTACTGATGTTATAATAGTTATGTGTATATTTCACTATTCAAAAATGTTTAATAGTCTCCACTCAGAATTGTGGTCACAGAAATTTTGTCCCTTGTGGTTTTTTTGGGTTTTTATGTTTGATCACATAACTGATTAATTAAAGCAAGACCTTTGGATTTTGATTGACTGATCACTTAGTTCAAATACCACCCCCTCCTACCACACATTCTTCATCCTGACCACACTCAAGGTCTCTTCCTTTAAGAAGCAATCACAGCTTGGGGCGCCTGGGTGGCTCAGTCGGTTAAGCATCCGACTTCGGCTCAGGTCATGATCTCATGGCTTGTGGGCCCGAGCCGGGCATTGGGCTCTGTGCTGATGGCTCAGAGCCTGGAGCCTGCTTTGGATTCTGTGTCTCCCTCTCTCTCTCTACCCCTCCCCTGCTTGTGCTGTGTCTCTCAAAAATGAATAAATGTTAAAAAAAAAAAAAAAGAAAGAAAGAAAGAAACCATCAGAGTCTTTAGTTTCTCTGCCTTTACATGGGATAGTCCCTCTGTCTGGATAATCCCCAGAGATTTGGTTTCAATAATCATTCTCACCCCTTATGTCTCATTCAGTCCTCACCAGGCCCCTGTGACCGTCTACCATTTACTGGGTGCTTATACTAGCCAAGCAGTATGTCAAATGCCTTACATGTGTTTTCTTTTTTAAGTAGGTCTATTATTGTCTTCCCTTTTCTGCAGACAAAAAGACTTTGGCTTAAATGTTAGTTGCTCTTGTTATTGTCATGGTTGTGGTTGTTATTTTCCCAAAACCTTGGTGGCAGAGCAAGAGTCAACCCCAGGCCTATTCAGACTCCACACCCTCAGCTATTAGACTGTTTTGTTTCCTGTGGAGAAGCTGTTCTTTCTATTTTCCAATTATAGGTTAAGAACCAGATTCTCAGAGTTTCTTTGTCTATCTGATGACGTATTCATCCCTCCAGATGCAATGTAATGTCACCTTGCTTGGGAAGCCCTCCTGCGGCCAGGCCCTCCACGATAGCAGCTCATGCCACTCCACCACAGAAGTGTGTTTGTATCCTGCCTTCTCCACTTCGTCCGTGAGCTCCTTAAAGGTAGAGACTGGTCAATGCACATTTGTATTCTCAGCATCCAGAACAGCACCTGATGTGTTATGGGCAACTTGGCTTTTCAGAAATGAATATTGATTAGCACCTGCCTTGCTCAGTCCCTGAGCTACATACTTGCCCATTAACTCTGGTGAGTAATTCATTTCACCTGTATACACAGGGCACAGCTAGTGCAAAATAACTCACAGTCATCCTGATTATTCCTCTAAAACAAAAACAAGAAATTCTTTCTTGTCTTGATCAAAGAAACTTGAAAGACTGCCCCCCTGAGAACTAGGATTCACAGATAGACACGTTGAAAGCTCCATAACAGGGATGTCTGGGTGGCTCAGTCAGTTGAGCATCCGGCTTTGGCTCAGGTCATGATCTCGTGGTTTGTGGGTTCGAGCCCCGCGTCTGTGCTGAGCTGTCAGCATAGAGCCTGGAGCCTGTCTTCAGATTCTGTGTCTCCCTCTCTCTCTGACCCTCCCCTGCTCATGCTGTCTCTCTCTCTCTCTCTCTCTCTCTCTCTCTGTTTCTCTCTCTCAAAAAATAAATAAAACATTTGAAAATTTTTTTGATTAAAAAAAATAAAAAAAAGAAAGCTCCATAACAGTGACACTAATAGAACGAAAATGACTATGCGTTGGGCATCGAACATATACCAGGAACTAGGCCAAGTGATATACTTGGATTTAATTTTTGCAAAATAAAATGAACCACTGCTTTTCTTTTTTCGGTGAGTAGTGTGTTCTGATTTCTGTGATGGCCTAAGTCAGAATTTGTCAGGAAGGTTTGGAGGTTAGGACAGGATGTCTTAATTCAAAAGCTTTGTCATGTTTATCATCACTTGGTGAGAAGACTTCTGGCAGTGCAGCTTCTCTGAGCCCAGGGTGGTGTTTGTTGTATCCTGCGGGACAGGTGTAGCAGTGCCATTTAATGATGCCATCATGCCATGCTTTGTCAATATCTTTTTTCAAACTGCCTCAGGAATGACAGGCAATACCATGTGGACTGATCTGCATTGTGACATTGGATACTGACAAAGTCTCTTTTATCAGTCTTGCTTTTCTCATGAAGTTTTGAAAGGATGTTGGCATGGCACTGTTTCTCCTCTTTTGACAGCACATTCAATTCACTCATTTAAACTTCCTGTGATGTTGTGCATAGGAGGCTATAAAGCCACACGAGGACAGCTGAAGCTAGGGATTCTGGTGACCCCAGGGCTCTGTGTCTCAGTTTCTTATCTGAGGATCTGCCTCCTCAGCATCGCCGTACACTAGGTGGTGGACAGGTCAAGTCTCACATCTGAAAATTTTGCTAAAAGGCAGAGGTTACTAGTGTGTATCAAATCTGTGCTATGTAACAGATCATTTACCTGGTTCATGAAAGGTTTGAGGGGAATTTAAGGTTTTGGTATCTGCCCTTAAAGAGCCTACTGCCTGACTGCATGCACAAAAGAAAGACCTAGGTAAAACTTACAAAACAGTTAAGAGTATGTCTTCTACCCAGGTTCAAATGCCCATGAGTACAATTAGAGATTGGTCAAGATGGAAAAAAAGCAACTTCCCATTCCTAACCCCACCTCCTCCTCCAAAGGGAAATGGAAGAATCTGATCTGATTTCATGAAACTCAATCTTGATCTTCTAAGCTCTGATCATCCAGAGTGACGGGAATCCATCCTTATACTTCATTTAAGCTGCTAGAAGACAGTTTAAGTGGAGTCCAAGTGGAGGATCAGCCAGAGTTAAAGGTGTAATGAGAAAGGTTTTTTCATCTCCTCTCAGATGGTCAGCAGCTAGGCAGAACTTAGGTGTTTCTTGCTTGAGCCTTGTGCTAAAGCACCATTATTGAAATGGTCCAAATACCTATCCGCAAGCAAAACACTGGAGAGAGTTCTAGGAACTATGTTATGTCTATGGAAAAAAGCATTTGATAAAATCCAACACCATTTCATGATAAAAGTGCTAAAAGCAAAAACAAAAATGACCCCCAAACTACTAGGCATATGAGGTAATTTCTTCAACCCCACAAAGGGCATCCATAAAAGACACACCGCTAACATCACTCATAATAGTGAAAAACTAATTGCTTTCCCCTTAAGATCAAGAACAAGGGAAGATGTCTACTCCTGCCACTTCTATTCAGTATCATGCTGGAAGTTCTAGTGAGGGCAATTAAGTAAGAAAAGAAATAAAAGCATCCAGATAGCAAAGGAAGAAGATACATATGACATCATCTTGTATATAGGAAATCTTAAGGACTCCATTAAAAAACCAATAAGTTCAGCAAAGTTGTAGAGTACAAGATCAATATACGAAAATCAATTGTATTTCTATATACTAGCAATGAACAATCTGAAAATGAAATTAAGAAGCTAATTACATTTACAATAGCACCAAAAAGAATAAATACTTAGGAATAAATTTCACAAAAAGAAGTGCAAAATGTATACTCTTAAAACAAAAAACATTATTGATAGAAATTAAAGAAGACCTAAATAAATGGAAAGACATCCCATGTTCATGGATGGGAATTAATATTGTTAAGGCAGTACTAGTCTTTATATTGATCTACAGACTCAATATGATCACTATCACAATCTCAGCTGTCTTTTTTGGCAGATTTCAACAAGCTGATCCTAAAATTCATATGGAAAACCAAGGAATCTAGAATAGCCAAAACAATCTTGAAAAAGAAGAACAAGCTGAAGGACTCACATTTCCTGATTTTAAAACTTAACCACAAAGCTATGATAATCAAGACAGTGTGGTACTGGCATGAAGATAGACATATAGATAAATGAAATAGAATTGAGGATCTGAAAATAAACTCTCAGGTATCGTCAATTGATTTTCAAACAGAATTCCAAGACAATTCAATGGGAAAAGAGTAGTCTTTTCAACAAATGGTGTTGGAACAACCAGATATCCAAATAAAAAATAATGGATTTGAACCAGTACTTCACACCATATACAAAAATTAACCCAAAATGAATCAGAGACCTAAATGTAAGAACAAAAACTGTAAAACTCTTAGGAAAAACATAGAAGTAAATTGTTGTGATCTTGGGTGAGGGAATGGTTTCTTAGGTATGACACCAAAAAACACAAATGACAATCAGAAAAATAAATAAATCAGTCTCCATCAAAATTAAAAACATTTTTTTTTGCACCAAAGGACACCATCAAGAAAGTGAAAAGACAAACCATAGAATGTGATAGAAATTTTACAATTATATATCTGGTAAGGGACAGGTATCTTGAATATATGAAGAACTCCAAGAACTCAATAATAAAAAGACGACCCAATTTAAAAATGGGCAAAGGATCTGCATAGATATTTCTCTAAGAAGTTATACAAATGACCAATAAGTAAAAATGCTTACTGCTATTAGTGATCAGGAAAATTCAAATCAAAACCACAGTGAGAGACCACTTCACACCCACTGGGTTGCTATAATAAAAAACACAGAAAATAACAAACGTTGGCAAAGATGTGGAGAAATTGGAACCTTCATACAAGGCTGGTGGAACTATAAAATGGCGTAGCCTTTTTGGAGAATGGTCTGTCATTGTCTCAAAAAGCTAAACTTAGAGTTATCATATGACCCAAGCAATGCCCCTTCTACCTGTATACCCAAAAGAAATGAAAACATGTGTCCACAAAAAGTTATACATGAAAGTTCATAGAAGTATTATTCATATAAAAACCCAAAAGTGGAAATAACCAGCTGATGAGTGTATAAATAAAATGTAGCATATTCATGTAATGGAATGCCGTTGGACAATAAAAAAGAAGTCAAGTGCTGATACATGCTACTAGAACATGGATGAACCTTGAAAACATGCTAAGGGTAAAAAGTTATAAAAGACCAATTGTATGACTCCATTTATATGAAATGTCCAGAACAGGCAAATCTGTAGAGACAGAAAGAGTGGGAAATGATAGCAAACGAGTACAGGTCTTTGTTTTGGAGTAATAACATTGATTTTGGTGATGGTTGCATAACTTTGTGAATATACTAAAAACCATTGAACTGTTCAACTTAAATTGGTGAATTATATAGTATGTGAATAAAATTGCTAATGTTAATGAGGCTGTTGGAAAAAGGTGTCAGTGATATTACAAGAATCGATGGGAATAAAAGAAGCAGTAGCAAATAAAATATACACTTGAAGCAGAAGATGCAGCATAATTTCATAAATGTTGCAAGGTGCCATCTTGAATTGAGAAAACTTGATATTATACCCATTTGATAGATGAAGAAATTAAGTCCTAGAGAGTTTAATAATTTGCTCAAGGTTATCTTGTTAGTAAATGTCAAAGCCAGGACTTGGGTGCAGGACAACCACTGTAATGGCAACTTTAAGGGTAGTGAATTCCTCACCCTAAATTTAGTCTAAGGAAAGTAAAGAGTGTTGATCCTATTAAAAGCTTGGTGGGGTGTTTTGAATATGGACAATGGGCTCAGGGAGATTCCAAGAGGTGCTGTCCTTTGGAGCCAAGGTAGACATCTCTGCCTGCTCTGTCATCGTGTCCAGGATGTAACGTGGGGAGCTGCGCATCCCAGGCCTAGGCTCAGAGGACTCAAGCCCAGCAATAGCAGGCATGGGAAGCTCTAAACCTATCCTCAGGCCTGGGTCAGAGCTTGTTTGCCCCATGTGGCTATGGCTTTGTGTCCAATTCACTTACCCAGCCCCTTGGACCATTAGCCAGACTGATGTACACACCTCATGACTGTCTTCTGTATTTATTTTCCCTCTGATTCTGGGCATGCAATTTTACAATGGTGTATGAGCCGAAAAGGACTGGTTGTGTTTGAGTTGGAGCAATATTGCTCACTCAGTATCAGTAGTCAAGAAGCCATGGGTTCCAAATAGACTTATTTTATTTTTTTTAATTTAAAAAGGTTCCTGGTGTACTGCAAAGTTAATCAAACCATGTACTGCCTTGTCTATTAACTTTCTGTTTTATGAATTCTCTATTTTATGGACTAGAAACCCAAGTGCAGAGGCCATGGGTCTCATTCTGGGTTACACAGAAGCCACAGCTTTCAAATCCTGTACTATTAACCCTGTGGGGGCTCTACTCCTCACATCCATGTCATCCACCCACCAGTGAGGTCTGAGTGTGGGGTCAGGACCATCTCTAAGGACGGCATTAACTTGGGGAGTGCTGTAAGGTTTCCAAAGCATCATCTCCTATATTCTCCTTTTTCATCTTGATTCTCATTATAATCCTGAGTTTATAGTGCCATTCCTATCTTACAGATGAGGAAACTGAGGCTCAGAATAGCTCCGTGACTTGCTCAAGGTCACATACATAACTGGGATTTGAACTTTAGAGTATTAGACTCTAGGCTGAGATTCTTTTCCTGCCCACCCCCACCACCGCTTGGCCAGAGAAAATTATTTATGTCCCCCTCTATCTTCATCTGTCCCCAGCATCCCCATTTTAAACCCAGTGAAATTAATTTGGCTTTAAAGGACACCCATGAGGGTCTCGAGGGAGAAAGGAGACAATATAAGACTGTGGGGTGTGTGAGAAAGAGAGAGGCAGTACCTTGTCCTTGGTGATGGGGGTGGGGGAGTTAGGGGGACCAGACCAAAAAGTGTAGGTGGCTTGAACAGGCTAACAATTTGTCCTCACTGTCTCTTTCTTCATTAACTGTTTTTAATTGAAAAAGTAATCAATGTCCATGGTAAAAAAAAAAGTTTAAACGGCTTCTCCCTATACCCACACCCTCCCAGATACTTTCAAGAGAGGACGACCTGTCCTGTGTCTACCTCACGAACGTTCTAGATACACAGACACACCCCTTCCCTTGTATTTTTACAAATGGAAACATACTTTGTGCCCTTATACCTCATTTTATTCCCTTAATTGAAGACTCTTCCATACTAGCTCACATAGATCCATTTCTTTTTCTTCATTCTGTTACAACTGCACAGTATTTCATCCTACAGATGTTCCTTAATTTATCCAACCGGCCCATTGCTGGGGTCATTTGGGTGGTTTACAAATTTAGGCTGTTATAAACAATACTGGAAAAAACATCCTTGCATATTCATTTTCAAGTTTATCTCTGTGATGAATTCCTAGAATCCAAATTGATGAAGAAACTGCTAAATGCAAGAGAAAGGATATTTTACTCTTGATAGAGATAGCCAGATTGTCTGTCGTGCATCAATCTGAACTCCTACCACCAGGCTCTGAGAAATGCCTGCTTCCCCTCAGTGTGACATAATTTTTCTATCTGTATTAGAAAGTGTTGTGGGCTGAATAATGACCCCCAAATGCATCAGGTCCTAATTCCTGGAAGCTGTGAAAAGTTTCATAATATGGAATAAGGGTCTTTGCATTTGTGATTGAATTAGGAACTTTGAGAGGGGGAAATTAACCAGGTGGACCAATGTAATCACCAGTGGCCTTAGAAGAGGGAGCTGGAGATTAGATTACAGACAAAAGAGATTATGTGATGGAAGCAGAAGGCAGCAGAGAGAGAAGATGCCACAGTACTGGTTTTGGAGATTGAAAAAGCCAGAGAAAGTATAGAAAGAGTCTCCCCTAGAAGCTCTGGAGAGAGCACTCCTCAGCCAGCACCTTTATTTTAGCCCAGTAAAACCATTTTGGACTTCTGGCCTCTAGAACTGTAAGAGAAAATATTCTGCAGTTGTGTTATAGCAGCAATAGGTAGCTAATACAGGGGGGAAGGCTTACTGCTATGGGGAGAGGGGCAAAAGAAGAGCTGCTGTTCCCTGTCCCCCAACACACACACATACACACACACACACACACACACACACACACACACACACACGCTTCCTGGTCAATCAATTCCCCTCCGGCCCCAGGCCTGTAACCCTTCCTCCGAGCAGAGCATGCTCAAAGCCTTGCTGCTTATTAGCCCCACTCTAGGAAGGCCATTTAAGCTAATGTCTGTTGCAAACAGCACATTAAAATATTTCCTCCAACCACCCACAGATCTCACTGAAAAGATATGGACAAATCCCATTTTCTTTACCTTCCTTCATTTCCAGTAACTGTAGATTTGTTCTTGGGGACCTCGTGTACACATACATTTGGGATTTTTACTGCATAAGCTTTGCGACACCCTGCCACAAAGCAGTTGGTGGGGAGAGACCTAATTGGATATAATCTCAGGACAGTGTGCCTATTTGGTCTCTGGAAGCTGCAAGGTCTCTTTGAATTGGGGTTCTCTTGGCCCTTGGGGTAAGGTAAGCAATCAATGTTCATGGGGATTTCTGTGACTTGGCTGGGGGGAATCAGATCTGAAGTTTGATACATGCATTCAAAAGCTCAAATCTGGCTGTGAGAGCTCCCTGAGGAAAAAGAAGGACTAAATTGTAGACCAAATAAACCCTGTCTCATAGAAATCCTTTCGGGACAAATGAGTTATGGAAGGTGCCTGTGGTTTGCAAATAGATACTTGATTCAAGTCCACCTTGTCCATTTTTAGTTGTCAGGAATGTCCCTTTCCTTCCTCCCTCTACCTACTCATCCCCTGGCTCTGGCTTACCAATTCCTGCTCTGGGCCAAGCAGGTGAGAGTTATAGAGGAGTTTGTTCACTAAACCACCTGTTAGAATAATCCTGGGCTCCTCCACACCCCCCTCCCAGGCAAATAGATCAGACCATGCAACAGGATGACAGTCTAATTATCCCAACCATCAGAAACCTCTTCTGTGTCTTTAATCTACCTTGACAATCCGGTGGCTTGTCACTTCGAGGCCTCTTAATTGGCTGCATGATTGACAAGGCATGTGGGGGCTTTTTATTTTAAGAATTGAGGAGAGCCTATGTCTTCAAAATTAGCTCAGTTATATGATGTCAGAGACCTAGTTTGCACCCAACATGGGCTAGAATCTGATTTTTTTTCAGTCATTCTGATCCTAGGTAACTAGTGGGAATGATGAGAGAAAAACAACAGCTTTCTGTGTTTGTTATTTACCTTCACCAAAAGTCTCTTCAGCCCTAGGTTAACCTACTATTCTCTTTCAACAGCATTATGAAAAAGACTACTATGACCTGAATGTTTGGCCCCCTCAAAATTCATGTTTTGGTTGCAGGTGACAGGAATGTAGTTAATTTTTCCTTGTTCATATAACTTAGAAGCCCAAGCTTAGAACTGTTTGGAGTCATAGCTGGATTTGAGTGTTTAAACAGTATGGATACAGCCCTGTCACCCTTGTTCCAGCTCTCCATACTGCCTTCCTTCTGGGAAGTTCTTCTCTTCATGGGGTAGGAAAGATGGCCCCCTAGCAGGGCCAATCTTTCCCTAGTGGTCCACTCTCCCAGAGAAGCACACCCCTCTCTTGGGAATCGTATTACCACAGCATTAATGGAAGGCTCTGACTGGTCCAGCGTAGGCCACATGGATCCTCTTGGATCCGGGACTGGAGGCAGGAGAATGGAGTTTTGTGATTGGCCAGCCCCTCCCCCACCTTGTCATATGACCAGAAGGATGAAGAAGGCCCTGTGGTTGGCAAGTCTCATCAGAACCATGTGAAATAGTTGAAGCATGCTTTCCTGTTGACAGAGGGGACCAGCCAGAGAAAGACAACCAATATCCCCCTACAGACATTAGAATTGAAATGTTTCAAATGCAGTCACCCTGGTAGGTCCTGTCTCTCCACTTTTTCTTCTGAATAGGCTCTGTTTGTCTGACTGTATAGCCAGTTATGACAACCAGCCTCCCTGAGGTGGCCAAGCGTGTGAAGGGAAGGTTCTGAACGTGTGGGAAGCTGGTTGGTTTCCCCATTCACAGGTCATGGTGCTGGTAAAGGGGACTAGATGGCTCTGCCTCTGGTCCTTGAAATCTCACTGATCAGAAGCAATTCTTGTGTTTCCAGAAGATGGCAATGGCTGGGGGTTTCTTGGGCGGACATTGATAAACACAGGGAGGAAGGGACAGCCCCACTGGCCTGTGCCTTGTCCATCTGCAACCTCTGGCAGACCTGCCTTCCCTATTCCTGGGCTTCCTTGCTGGGCACTAGCCCAGACTCCACTAGAATATCTAGTCAGAGGTTGTGAACACTTGCTTGTTCGAGTTTTTCTGGACTTTGGTAAGCTTCAAAGAGAACCTGTCTGGATTTTTCCCTCTTTCCCTGCCTGTGTATTTCACAGACTGCCTAAACTAGGAGGAGAGAGGAAAAGCCTTTGGAAGCTTTCTGGCAGAAAGATCCTTGGAATTTACCTGGTCCATTGGCTCATTTGAGACTGAAGTCCCTGCTACAGAATCATGAGGTCCTCATGATCTCAGCATAAATACTTCAAGGGATCAGGAGCTCACTCTCTAGCTGGTTGATTCCATCGCTAGGCATCTCTGGTAGTTATAATGTTCTGTATTTGGAGGATAAAAATCTGCTTGTTTGTCTTAGTTCTGGCATATAAAATTTGTCTTACCTTCTGTAGCCATTTAAATATTGAGGGACTGCTTTTATGTTCTCTCTTAGCTAATGTTTATTGAACACAAAATCTGTCTAGTGCTGTGCCATTTGACATGTATGGCTCACTTAATCTTCCCAACAACCTGTAACATTTTTATGCCCATTTTATAAGTAAGGAAACTGGGCACAAAGAGTCACCAAGCCGACTTGTCAGATTGGTCTGATGCCAGAGCTCACACTTCTAACCACAGGAGCTCCCCAATTCTTTTAAACAAAATACACCATATAAATTCAATGTAGTGAGTAATCTAATGGCCTTCATTTTGGCCTTTTAAATCTCCAGAAGGGCTCAAGGAAGAGGACAAGCTTTATTTATAAGGAGTGGAGAGGAAGTATGAAGACTCAACCCACAGAGGAGAAGGAGACAGAAGCCATATTGGAGTTCCCCAGCACCTGAGTATCCACCACTGAGGGCAAAGCTGAATTGTTACAGGCTAAGAAGGCACTATAGTGCAATTGTCCTAGTCAGAGCTTCAGGAGACCTGGATTTTTTTTCTAGGCCATGCCAAAGAATCAGGTTTAAGTACCACACTTCAGTTTCACCAACAGAGATCTAGGGATATCCATTAGATCCACCCACTTTCCAGCAAAGTTATAAGAAATGAATGCACAAATAAAAGATGAGTTTTGAAGATATTGGAAAAAAAGATGATAATAGAAAAATCCAGCCTTACTTTTAGATAGTCAGCCCACATGGGCTGGTTTCTGACTGCAACATAGATTTCTTCTGAGACCAGCAAAGAGTCTGCCAGAAACCTATTGTGTGATGGGTATGTTCTAGGATGGACTGTAAGCCACTCGTCTCCCCTGAGGCCATGATGGGGATGGGCTGAGAGGATGGATCATTTGGTCTAATGAAAACACCCCCTTCTCTCCACATTTGTGTGAGTAAATGCGTCTTGCCCTTATTGGCCTCTTTGAGGATTCTCCGAGTCAGTTTAAGGACAGTTTGTTTGTGACTTACGCTGTGTGGCTGGAACAGTTAATGTCTGAGCTCATTATTATATTTGTTCTCTTCTCCCACTGGGCAAATTTGGCTTCCCTTAACCACTCAGCATAGTGTGCATTCTGATTAATCTTTCCCAAGTATTCCTTTCATCCTTGTATTTCGTGGCTTTTTCCCTGCAGAATAAAGTATGACTTCCTCAATTGTCCGCAGTCTGTTCCTGGACCACCCCTCTCATGTCATCTTCCCCTTCATTCCTGTAGAATCTTTTTTATTTCAGGCAGTCTTTCTTTCCAAACTATTCACAAAGTTGTGCATCCATCCTGACAGTCAGTTTTAGAACGTTTCCATTACTCACAAAAAGGAAACCATAGTGACCCATACCCATTCTTCACTCCCTCCCTTCTAGCCCCTCCAGCCCCAGGCAACGACTAATCTACTTTCCTCCTCCGTAGATTTGCCTTCTGAACATTTCATGTAAGTGGAATCCTACAATACGAGGTCCTTTGCACCTACTTCTTCCACTTAGTATGATCTTTTCAAAGCTCATCCATGTCCTATCATGTATCAGTACTTTGTTCCTTTTTATTGTCCAATAATATTCCATTGCATGGGTATGTCACAATTGTTCATTTATGGACATTTGGGCTGTTTTGACTTTTGGAGTATTATGAACAATGCTATGAAATTTTGTGTACAAGGTTTTATGTGGATGCGTTCTCATTTCTTTTGGGTGTATACCTAGGAGCAGAATTGCTGGGCCATGTGGTAACTCTATGCTTAATCTTTTGGAAAATTGTCAGATTGTTTTCTAAAGGAACTGTGTCATTTTCCATTTCTACCAGCAGTTTATGGGAGTTCTAATTTCCTCCATGTCCTTGCCAATGTTTGTTATTCTCTGTCCTTTTTTATTCTGGCCATGCTAGTGGATGTGAAGTAGTATTGTGGGTTTGATTTGCGTTCCCTTGATGATTAATGATGTTGAGCGTCTTTGCATATTAATCATTTATCTTCATTGAAGAAATAACTATTTGGATCCTTTGCTCATTTTTTAATTGGGTTATTTGTCTTTTCATTGTTGAGTTGTGAGTGCTCTTTATATATTCTAGATACGAGTCTATTATCAGATAATATGATTTGGCAAATATTTTCTCCCATTTTTGTGGATACTTTCTTGATGGTCGTCCTTTGAAACCTAAAAGTTTTTAATTTTGAAGCCCAAGTGATGTATTTTTCCTTTTGTTTCTTGTACTTTTGACATTAGAGAGAAGAAACCATTGTCTAATCCAAGGTCACAAATATTTATGCCTTTGTTTTCATTTAAGAGATTTTTAGTTTCTGCTCTTACATTTAGATATATTATTTTGAGTTAATTTTTTATAAGGTCCAACTTAATTCTTTTGCATGTGGATATCTAGTAGTTCCAGCACTGTTTTTTGAAAATTCACTGGGTAAAGAATAATCTTTATCTTGGCACCCTTATCAAGCAACTAGCCATTTCTGCCATAGTACATTCTGGCTATTTTCTATACCATATAATAGCACCATGCTGGCCTGGGCTGATTGGATCATGACAGGATGCTGATTCATGTACTTATCGGGCATTTGCCTATCTTCTTTGGTAAAACGGCTTTTCAAGTCCTTTGTCCATTTTAAAAATTGCGTTGTTTGGTTTTTGTTGTTGTTGAGTTATTAGAGTTCCTTGTGTATTTTGGATATTATCCTCTTATCAGATATGATTTGCAAATATTTTCTCCCATGGGTTGCCTTTTCATTCTGCTCATTGTGTCTTTTGATGTATAGAACTTTGAAATTTTGGTGTAATCTAGTTTGTCCATTTCTTTTTGCCTCTCCTCTTGGTGTCATATGTAAGAAATTATTGGCAAAGAGTTCTACTGTCTATTGAATGACCTTCCAATTTCCAAATTTTGTCCCAGTTTTTCGACTTCCTTATTTCCATGTTTATCCTGTTAATAAATCATCATCTAAGGTGACCTGGATATGCATCTCTACTCTTTGAAAATAAAAGACACAACCAAAACATCTTTTATAAGCCAAGTAGACATCGTATTCTGTGTTATGAGGCAGAATTTTCCAATCCTTTCATTGAAGCATCTCCATACTTGCAGCAAAAACAATGTGTGATAACAAGAACATGGGAAATGCTATCAAGTCTATCTCTTGTAGGTCCAAAATGCACATTAAAGTTTCTGAGAAGTCCTGTGCTAAAGAAGCCAGTTTAATTTTGTTTAAGTGAACAGGCTTGTTTCCTCAGGGGAAGACCTTTGTTCCCCAGAATACCATTAACATGCCCACGAAGGTCCCTAAACACTGCTGGGAAGCTCAGTCTTAAAGAAAAGTGAGCTCTGAGTGAGCTAAGGCACATGCATCTGGAATGTGGAATAAGCATTATTACTGATCTAACACACCTTTGTTTTCATCTCCCACATTCCTTATACTTTATTCAGTAGGGGTAACTTCCCCTACCTATTGTAGCAAATCACTTGACTTTTGTGCTCACCTTTGAATAATAGAGTATTGTAATGATGTTAAGTCTCAAACAGAGTCCAAGTTCAGGAATTATAATGCTCTAAGCTGTTCACCTTAGCTCAGGTGTGCTTTAGATTGTCCCCTGCAGTGGGGGAAGGGGACACTGCTACCCCTCCTCCCTCT
This sequence comes from Cryptoprocta ferox, assembly GCA_028646485.1. Lineage (NCBI taxonomy): Eukaryota > Metazoa > Chordata > Mammalia > Carnivora > Eupleridae > Cryptoprocta > Cryptoprocta ferox. Next base: position 13,816,289 of record CM053560.1, read on the forward strand.
GGCTCCCTGCTCACCTCCTCATCCACTCTTTACTGCAGTTTGGACTTTCCCTGGGGGAGGGAGGAGAGCTATGGGAGAGGACAGCATGCACTCTTCTGGGTGACTCGGTTCTCCCTAGGCTTGGTGATGGTCAAGGCTGGCTCTTATTGGCAGTCCCTTTCTGGTCTTTTCTGAGAGGTCCTGCTGAGCCCCGTCTCCTGCAGTCTGCTTGGCTCAGGCTGGTACATCTGTGTTCTGGGGGATCCCTTCTATCCCATAGATGTGCAGCAGGCGGCTCTGTCTGCTGTGCCTTCTCTTTAGAAGACAGTGCAGTTTTAGAGATAAAGTTATCTACTGATGGCCTTGACTTTTGTGCTCTGCTGTCATGGTAACTCTCTAGCATGGCTACTTCTGTTGTGAGGAAGCACTCTCTCTCCTGCTCTGACCATTCCTGTGGAGATGACAAATCCAACATGGCAACCATGTCCTGCAGCCCCACCAGGGCATTCAGTCAGCATTCATCCTAAGTAGGATGAACATCATCCTCCACCCAGGTCCACGTAAGATTTCTTGGACATAAGCCAGGCTCCAGTCCTCTGGGGCTCCACCATTTCAAAGCCCTTGTCTTGGGATCAGAAGGTGATACCTGTATCCCTCCCCCTGGAGACTTGGGGAGGCAGCTAAAAAATCCTCTTACCTTTTTCCTTACTTTTTTTTAAAAAAAAGTTTGTTTATTTTTGAGGGGGGGTGGAGAGAGAGAGAGGGAGAGACTGAGAATCCCAAACAGGCTCTGCACTTTCAGTGCAGAGCCCAATGTGGGACTTGAACTCATGAACCGTGAGATCATGACCTGAGCCGAAACCAAGAGTCAGACACTTAACTGATTAAGCCACCCCAGTGCCCTTTTCCTTACTTTAATTTAAATTCCTGGTCTGTTGAGGGGTCCAGAAACAGAGTATCATGATAGGTTAGCAAGTGGCGCATGGAAGATATCTTTCTCCCATCCCTTTGGACTCTTGCCATCCATCATACGGGCTCATCACTTGAAACTCATGGTGGAATAGTATTGTTCTAACATCTGGTCACGTATATCAAACCTCTAGCATTGCCTAACATATGATAGATGCTCAGAACATGACCTTTGTTTTTCCTTCTCTTTCCCTATAAATGAGAACTTCTCCATTTTTTTTCTGAACCAGCTCCAAATCCTTCCAGATCTATCACCCAAGAGTGAGAGCCCCTCTAGTGGCACTTGCAGAGATTCCTTTGTTGCTGGGACCTACCTGGGACTTGGGCACCCCAGACTGGGAACAGCTGCTATGGAAGCCTACTAAGATCCAGAAAGGAGACCTGAATTCAGTGAGATCACAGAGCTAGTTAGTGTGAAATCCTGGAAGAGCCTAGGTGTCCTCACTCTCAAATGAGTCTTCAAATTAAGAGCAAACTGAGAAAATAAATACCAAGAGAGAGAAGCACATCCATTCCCCTCCTGGTATTTACTGAGCATTCTTCCCTATCCCTATTAACACGTGAAGCTGCCTTATAGAGCTTCTGATTCACCCTCACTACAGTTTACTCACTAACTTTGCTGTAACAACACATTTATCTCCAGATTCTTAGAGATGCAGAGCAGATCCTATGGCAAATATTAACTAAGAGAGTCTCCAGTCCCTGCCACTAACAGGCAGGTGTTAACTAGCCTCTTGAGTACCACAATTTATAAATTACACCATTTAGGGATGGTCTTCCCCCCCCCCCCCAGCCATTGAGATATAATTGAGATATAATATTGTGTAAATTTAAGGTGTGCTATGTGTTGAGTTGATGTACTTCTATATTGTAAAATGATTACCACCACAGCTTAGCCAGCCACCCCCATCCCATCACATAATTACCATTTTATTTGTGGTGAGAACATTTAAGATCTATTCTCTTAGCAGCTTTTAAGTATATAATACAGAATTATTAGCTGTAATCACCAGAACTTACTAATCTTACAACTGGAACTTTGGCCCCATTTCCCCATTTCTCCCACCTCCCACTCCTTGGCAACTACTACTGGACCCTATGTTTCTGAGTTCAGGTTTTTTTTAATTCTATGTATAAGTGAGATCATACAGTATTTGTCTTTCTCTGTCTGACTTATTTCATTTAGCACTGGTCTTTATAGTTCAATCTGGAAAGTTCTTTTTTTGTGTGGCTCTGAGGTCCTCTCAGCAGCTGATGAAAAAGATTGCTTCCCATCTTCTTCTTATAACAACCAGCCCTTGAAGTGAAGGCTTCTTTTTTTTTTTTTTTTTTTTTTTTTACTTTCAGAGAGTGGAGAAAGTCTCTGTGGAGAAGCATGTGATTGAGATCTCTGGCTAAAGATTAAACTTCCAAATTGTAGAATTGGCAGAGCCAAATTGTATATATGCTGTCATAGACTGGTCTCCTGGGGAGAAAACATCAAGCTCCTCCCCCTCCCACTGTGGGGGAGGGATATATCACTGCCCCATTGACATTAGACTTGGCCATTTGACTTGTTTAGTGGAATGTTAGCAGACCTGATGTGAGCAGAGGCCTTCAATGTGCTTGTGTTGTTGTGTGTCTGCCATAAGGAAGCATGTCCTGGTTAGCTGTTCTTCCCAAGACAGTGGGAATTAAAAAGATGCCTTTTCTCAGTGTTTGTTTTACCAGTTTGTTCTTAGTTGGGAGGCTCATTTGGAAGTGAGGAGAACTGGTTCTATCACAGGTTCTCACACCAACCAGTTATGTGGTCTCACAGCAGGACATCTCTCTGGGTCTTTGTGGATTTGACTGTAGTGTAGCAGATTTGAAATGCACCTGAGTCAAAGCCCCAACAGTCCCAGGTAAGCCCAGCAGAGCCACAGCTGACCTGAAGAGCAGTAAAGCAAGAAAACAAATACTTGTAGCAAGGCAATGAGTTTGGGGATGGTTTGTTAAATAGCATATTTGTAGACATAAGGATAGTTAGGCTGAAGTAAAATTCAAAGCCCTCTGAATAGGATAGAGCAGATCCCTATAAACTGATATGTGTTGGAAATTTTCCAAATGAAAAAAAACTTTTATCTCGGACCATTGCAGCTATTGTAAGAAAACCAGAGGGTCACCCAGTGAGCAGCAGAGGCCACACCCCTAAAAATTCCGGGCAAGTCCAGACCTCACTGTTCTCTAGAGTGCTACACAGCTGGAAAGAGGTCCAGATGCCAAGTATGAGAGATGAGTCCTGTCCAATGCATTCACTTCATCAGTAACACTTATTGAAAACCTGATACATGAAGGACACTAGGAGGGTATCTAAAGGTTCCTGTCTTTTCACAGTTCCCCCAGAAAACCACTTTTATTCCTGCCTCAGGAACTTTGCTCTTACTGTTTCCTCTGCCTGGAATGGTCTTTGCTGAGATCCTCATGTGGTTGCCTTATCATTCAGATTTCAGCTGGAATATGACCTTCTTAGGGAGGTTTCTGTGATCACTCTGGCTAAAGCAGCCACTGCTTGCCCTGGTTCACACGCTAGCACACTATTCTAGTTTGTCTTCATAGCACTGACCACCACGGACATGTTGTATATTTGTTTGTTTGTAGTCTCTCTTCTCCCACTAAAAGGTAAGCTCCCCAAGAATGGGAGATAATCTTATTCACTATGGTACTCCCAACTCCTGAAACAGTGCCTACTACATTGTAAATATTCTTGTAACAAATGAGCAAGGTGCTTACAATGAGGCAAAGATGGAGGGGGTGAAGAGAAAGTAAGAGTGTGCATCAAGGACAAAAATGACCTGTGATAAATGTGTGCAATGTACTCCACTGGAAAGAGCACAGGTTCTAGAATCTTACTTACTCTACCATCAACTACCCCATAAGCTTGGGCAAGTTTTTTGTATTGACTAAACTCACTTTAGCTGCTATAACAATGGGCTACAATAGTCACAGATTAAGCAATACAATAATTTATTTCTCTCACTTAAAAGTCCTAAGTGGTAGTTGGGGGCTGATATGGTGGCTCTGCAATCATCAGGGACCCAGGCTCCTTCTGTCTTGTTGCTCTGCCATCCTTAAATGGGGCTTCCAACTTGCCCAGAGCAATGCTCTGGCTCCTCTTATGTCTACGTTCCAGCCTGCAAAGAGGAGGAATGAGGGAAGAGAAGTCCTTGCTTCAAGAACTCAAAAGTTACACTCATCACTCCCATTCACGTCCCTTTGGGTAGAACTTAGACAGATGGGCGCACTTGACTGCCAAGAAGTCTGAGAAATTTATTTTTAGCTTAGTGGTCCTGTTCCCACCTAAGACATTCTAGCATCACAGGAGGGGAAAATGTATCAGTAGCAGTCTCTGGCACATTCTTACCACCAACCCACTCCTAGCCCTCAGCCCTGTCCAGTTTCCTATTTGTAAAACATGTCGTACTGTGTTACAATCAAATAAGATGAGTTATCTGGAAGGATCCTATAAGCTCCAGAGTCCTCTCCATACTTAAATTACCTATTGTAAATGAGTGAGGAATACTAACAGAGGGCTTTTGGAATCCTACAACAATGGGAGATTCATTCTAGCTGAAATGAGAGGAGTTTATGGAGCAGGTAGTTTTGAAGCTGGGCATTGGAATTTTGATTGGCATTTGTTAAGGAGGGAAATAAAGACCACAGCATGGGGTAGGGGGCATGGAAAGCATCCTAGATGATGGAAAAAGTAAGATCAATGGTAATAAGGTGGGAATTTAAATGCATATTTGAAACACTACATGGGGGTACAGTTAGAGGGAGGACAGGGGCAAGAGGAGGAAGTTGGACCACAGCAGGCAGAGCCCTCATAGCAGGAGCAGGAACTGGGGAACTTAAGGTGGGGGTGGGTAGGACATGATCTTCTCCACAGTGGCTCCTGTGTCCAGAGGAGGATGGTCTTGGAGATTGATTTGGAAGTCACTTAGGAGACTCATGAGAGCCCCAGTGAGATGGGCAGGGACCTGAACCAGGGCTGTGAGAATGGAAAGGTAGAGCTGGATGTGGGGGCTATCTTACAGGTAGGAGCATCGGACTTTACCAGGTACCAATGACCAGGAGGGAGGCCCCAGAAAGAAGGGCAAATTCCAGAAGAAGAATGTAAATTCAGAGTGTCCAGTGTGAGTCTCAGCAGCCCCCAGCATTGGGAAATTTGAGGTCTGCATATAACATTGAAGACAAAGAACTTAAGAATTTACCAAAATGATAAAAATGCTTAATCAAAATACTGTTGCCTCTTGGAGTATGATCTAATGTCTAACAGTTCAGACAGCACAATTAAAATTCAGTCTTGGGGAATAACTTCTTTCCCTTTCTGGAGCTCAGGCTTTTGTAACTCACTCTTTATGCCCAAGTGAGGCTGGGCTGTGTCCTTACTTGACACATGGAGGGCAGTGACAGAAGCCATGCAGGGTGAGGAGTGCCTCTCACCATAGGATGTGGAAACATTTGGCCATTTCTTTCCTTTTCCCCAAACATACTCCTTTGGTCTGAAAACATCCAGACCTTAATCCTCAGTCCAGCTGTGAGAAAATCTTTCCAATCTTTGTTCATAGTGGCAAGAAGAGGTTAAAAATATCCTCTTGAGCTGAATCACACATCAAAAATGAATACCGGTCAGGAGAATTGTGAGTTTCTTTTCCCCTTCAGAATTTTCCGTCATTGCCACAAAATTGATTATGCAAAAGGTGCAAACTGATGTTATTTAAATGTGACCTTGAGAGTTCTCATGGATAGTGGAAGGTCCTGGATGGAGGTAGAGATTAGAGATTTCTCCTCAGCCATGCATAGTCACTGGCTCCACCATCCCACTCTGCAAAACTCCCAGTGCCTGCCACTTGGTTCTGGGTAATTCATCTCATTTTGTTATAGATTTGACCTTGAACATCCTGAGCTGGGAGACAGAATTTGCTAACCACTCTTGGCTCTTATGTTCATCTTCCCTATATGTTTAGAGACCCATGTGGTCCAGGCTAAGAACAATGTTATATTCATAATCCAACAAACAAGAATGTAACTAAAATCCTACATGTGCATTTCTTAGAGAACATCAAAGACTTAGCTCCATCCTAATCTATCACAATACTTCATAAATTTTTCTCTCTATTCCTCTAGTACTCCCATGTGGTTTCTCTCTCTCTCTCTCTCTCTCTCTCTCTGTTCCCAGCCCCTCTTTCCAGCTCCTTAATATGAAATTAGCATGGCCTGTCTCCTAACATGAAATAATATTTCTTTTTGAGGAAGATAGTGAGAAATTCAGGGTTGAATAGGTAAATAGAGGAGAAGAAATCTGGGAATAATCACGTTAGGAATTTTTCCACCGCTTAATTAGATACCATAATTCATTATTTATATCATTCATGTAAAATGAATAGAAATAGCCAACTTTTATGTAGTGCTTCACCATTTCCAAAGTGTTTTTATATCCATAACCCCTTTAATGCTCATGACAAGAAAAGCATTCTAATCGTCCCCCTGTATTACAGATGAGGAAACAGAGGAGAAGTGGAATAAATGTCCCCACGTGACATAACTGGGAAAGAGAACCTGGATTCCAGTCCAGGTTCTGTGGCTCCGAGGATCTCAATAACACAGCCATGGGTCTCCATTGTCCTCACTCTGGACCTGGTTTCAGAGGCTCTGCTTCTTGGGGACCTGGGAGTTCTGCCAGTGGGTCTGCAGCAAACTTCTGGCTGGGCTACAGGACAGGAGTGAGGGTGGGCAGCTGTCTGGCACATGATTTATGGAGGCACTTGCTCACTCTCAGGATTGGGCAAGTGCAGGGTCCTTGAATTTTACACTCTTGCCCCCTTACTTGCGTCACCTTAGCACCACCTGTGCTGGGCTTATCCAGGAGAAAGGAAGGGAATCCCAGCCCCTCTACCCTCCTTTCAACAATCAGCACAACCTGTCTCTTCAAACAGCAAGGAGAGCGGCACCTCACCAACCTTCACAACCAGACAGGAGGCTTCGGTTGGCTGACGTGGGCTTTCAGCAGCTGCAGGAATCTGGGGAAGGAAAAGTGACTTTGGCTGACTCAACTAAACAAACAGTAGATGTTTATGGTGCCACTTAAAATATTTAATATGGTACAGGTAATTTGATATTTAGTTGGTGGCTGTGATTTTTTTTGTCTCTGTACTTTGCTGAAGGTAAATGATTCATGTTCCTAATCTTCCTAGAGCAGGAGACAGATTTCAAGCTCATTGTTCAAAAAGTGAGATAGACAGTGCTCCTGCTAATGTTGTTTTTTTGTTGTTGTTGTTTTGTTTTATTTTGTTTTAAAGAAAGTAAGTCTCCCTGGGGCATCTGGATGGCTCAGTTGGTTAAGCATCCAACTTTAGCTCAGGTCATGATCTCATAAGTGAGTTCAAGCCCCAGATTGGGCTCTATGCTGACAGCTCAGAGCCTGGACCCGGCTTCTGATTCTGTGTCTCCCTCTCTCTCTTCCCCTCCCCTGTTCATGCTCTCACTGTCTCTCTCTCAAAAATAAACATTTAAAAAAATGAAAAAAAAAAGAAAAGTCTCCCTATATTTCCTCCCTCTCAGTCTCTCTCTCTCTCGGCATGTGAGTAACAGCCACCTAGCCACCGTGGCTCCTGCCAGTGATCCTCTCTCTCCCCATCTGATGGTAAAAGTGGAGAAATACCTCCATGAGCAAGAATAAGGACCCCCAGTGTAGGAATGTCTTTGACTCAGGATGAGAGTTGGGTTTTAAACTTTTTATCCCAAAGCATGAGAGCTGTGCCTGAAGCCAGGTGACAGACCCATTATCTACACAACATACCTTGCATATGGAGCAAAAAAAAGCCTGGGTTCTAGGCTGATTCTGTCACTTTTAGGTAAGACTTAAGCAAGTCTCTGGGCTTCTATATCCCAGTTGTAAAAATGAGAGACTTGGTTTGAAGTAGAGATCGCAAATAGACATTGGTTATAGCCTTGGAACTCCTCCCAATACACTGCTCTAGACAGCCATTATTAATCAGAGTTTCTGGTGAATTGACAGCAATGTTGTGCTGGTAAGTGTTTAACAACTAGATCCCTGTGCAAAAAAGTCCTAGTCTGTCATGTGTGCCCATTTCTATGGTGTAAATACTCCCACTGTGACTGATTTCCAGCTTCCATCACAAAGTCCCTGATTGAACACATTGTTGGAAGAAATATGCGTTATCGGTTCTCATAAGCTCCAGCAAACCATTGCCTGATGGCTCTTTCCCATCCTTGGTTTAGATTACCGCCAAAGTAATATTCATTTCTAATAGTCCAGAATTTGGTATCCAACTTTAGCCTGTAACATCTCTTGGGAATTTGCATTTCCTAAACTTACTATTTCTTTTAATTCCCCAAAGAGCAAGTCTGCATAAGGACTTGGTATAGGTAGCAAGAGTCCAGGGTGCAGAAGTGAAGAACAGGAGACTGAAAGGCAGGAAGGAGGAAGAGGCAAAGCTCAAGAATTCAGTGAAGGTGATGGCTGCCACTGCCATTGCCTGAGAAGTCACATGAACTGCATCTCTGGGACTAGCTAGAGGGAGAAAAGATACCTATATCCATTTTGCCTCCCCACCATGAGTCAAAGGCTGGGTTATAGGCATTAACTCTCCTGTGATTCCAGGCTGAGCTTGCAAGGACTCTAAGCACCAATGGAAATGCCATATCCCAGCAAGTGGGAGGCACAGGCTTGAGTGGGATGTTGTCAGGTGGCCCCTGCGGGAAGCTGGCTGGTGTCTCTGAAGAGCTAATTCTCTCAGCAGTGGTTGGAGCTAGAGGTAAGCATGAGGGATCTGAGGTAGAGTGCCTAAAAAATGTCTGGAATGTATAGAAATGTATGGAAAGATATGCAGTGGCTTCTTAGCTACTTCAACTTGTCTCTGAAACTCTGACCTTTATGAAGATGTTTTTCTTGATAACCTGGATTCAAATGCTGGCTCTGCTGCTAACTAGCTCTGTGACTTAGGGCAAATCACTTAATCTCTCTGTACTTCCATTTTCTGACCTGTGAGTTTGACCTAAAAATAGCACCCAACCCAATGGGTTGTTGGGAGGATTAAATGGGTTACTATGAGTAAAGTACTTAATACAGTCTTTGACATTTAATAAGTGCTCAATTAAAGTTAGCTTTTAATAGAGTGTTTCACCATTTTTGAGGAAACTCATGCAAGACCTGTATATTAATACCTGTGACATACGTTATTTTCCCAAAATGGTCACTACGATATTTCTGGCCTTCCATGCTTTTCAGACCAAGCCACTCTGCCCACTGAGAGTATGTGTCTTTTCCTTTGAATCTGGGTAGATTCTTGCGACTGTTGTAACAACGGAGTATGGCAGAAATGATGCTGTATGACATCTGGGCTAGGTTAGAAAAAGGATATAGCTTTTGCTTTGCATTTCTTTCTCTCTGTCTCTCTCACTTTCTTGCTCAGGATATTTGTCCTGGCAACCTGGCCACCATGTTTGTGAGGAAGCTCAAGTCACTTGGAGAAGTCCTGTGCAGGTGCTCCAGCCAGTTGCCCCAGCTAAGGCCTCTGCCAACAGCCAGCATCAACCTCCAGCCATGTGAGCAGACAAGCCTTTAGATGATTCCAGCCATTGCCTTTGGGATTTTTCCAGCTGAGGCCTCAGACATGATGGATAAGAGACACACTGTCCCCTTGTGCCCTGTCCAAATTCATGACCCCACCCCCAAATGAGAGATAGTAAATATTGTTGTTTTAAACCATTAATTTCTGGAGTAGTTTCATAGCAACAGATAACTACTAACCTACCAAACTTTCATGCAGGTTCCTTTTTAGCCTTTGTTTTGCGGATTAAAGAGTCCTTGCTTATGAAACCTGTCTTCACACAGCTTAGTACCCTCCCTGGAAGTCCCATGTCATGTGTCTTGACTTGTGGGGTAACACTAGTTCCAGCATAGTGGAACAGGGCCTATGGGAGCACCCATAGGTGTTTGTGGCAGAAGCATGGAGCAGAGATGGAGGATCTTGGAAAGGAGAAAGAACAGAAATGGAGGGGGATAAAAGGAGTTAGAAAGAAAAAGAAGGAGCAGTATGGATAAGTAGTGTGGCCAGGGAGGCTGGTGGTCCTTGGATTGCGAACCATGTTGCTGATTCACCTCTGGGAAGGCCCTGGATGACCCCCTCTGCAGGAATTTGATGGGTCATACACACAACCAGACAGGACGTGGGAGGGTGTCTACCTTTCTGCCTCAAGGCTGAAGATGCCAGCTGAGCATTGTTAGATCTAACTAATTGAACTACCACTTCCTGTCAGGCTCTGTGCTGGGCTCTGGGAATATGTCCTGCCCTCAAGAAGTCAGAGTCCATTTGGGAAACAAAGTTAATTAATAGTTCAGTCACTCAGCATGTTTTCCAAGGGAGACCACAGCTGATTAATAGGTAGGTGGAAGTTGTGATATACTAAGTGTGGGAGGGAGGTGGTTAGGAGGCAGAACTTGACTGCTGCATGGATTTAATTAAAGCAAAAATTCTACTTTTTATTTTGAAAGCACTTGGTAGACTTTTATTAACCATCTGGGACTGATTTGATGGTTCAATCTAGAGACCTTGGTAAATAAAATGAAAATATTTCCAAATTGAGTATATTTTGAGCCTGATGGTTGGACTTTAGTTAGGACACTTTTGAAGGGACTAAAACCAGCTCAAACTGGTTTGAGTAAAAAAGGAGTTTACTGGCAGATGTTTAGACACATTCACGGAGATTTGGTTTTTCTCCATGTCTAGACTCTGCCTCCCACTATGCTGGCTTTGCCCTCATCCTCCCCAAGATGGTCCTAACTTCTTCACCCTCTCCCCTCATGGTGGCAAGATGGCTGCACAGCTCCAACCCCTCATCCTCTCAGAGTCATGCTCCTCTAGCCCAGCATACCTAGCAGAAGTCTCTGGTTGGGTCTGTGTCCAATGCTGAAAACTTTACTGTGACCAGAGTAGGACTGGTCACAGTCCTGTACATAGTTGGTACAGCATGTACCTAACTATGGAGCTGAGGTGGTGGAGAGGAGGAGACCCAACCAAACCACATGGACTAAGATTTAGGGAGCTTTGGATCTCCACACAAAAATTAGGATTTCCATCAGAAAAAAAGAAATTAGTGCTGGGGAATAAAACTAAAATGGCTCCACCATGGCCCAGAGACAATGAGGCACTGGGACATCCAGAAGCAGTGGAAGGAAGCTCAGCACATAAGGGGAGTTAGGCCAATATGGTTCTGGAGTCCAGTTCAAGTTGGCCTCCACTATTGTGACAGAGGCTTACTGGTCACGAAATACGTATACATATATATACATGTCTCCCTTTCCATTGTAGAGTGACAGTCATGGAAGTGTATCACTCATATCTTCAAGAAATAACTGCCATTTAGCTGCAAGGATTACAATTAGCTTCGGAGCCAAAACCATGGTCTTCCAGGTCATCCCCCAGCTGATGAGCATGGCCATTTCTATCCAGCACAAGACACTTCTAATGGGCAGTTGTTGTTCTGGGTCCCCCTGTCGAATTGGCTGAGATGTTGTCAAATCTGCCATGCAATCTGCCATGCAGTCTGAGACCTGATCCCCAAATTGCTGTGTAGAAGGTCTTCCGCTGACCAGCAATACCCGCATTGGACTGTTAGATAAGCCAAAAAAGTGTCTTTGGTGGTATCTTTCTACATTGCCAGTATACTTTCTTATAATTCCTACTCTGGTAAATCTAGATCTTAAAAGGGGAAATATTGCAAGTAGTTTTGTTTTTATTTATGTATTTATTTTTTAAATGTTTATTTTTGAGAGAGAAAGAGAGAAAGAACACAAGCAGGGGAAGTGTAGAGAGAGAGGAAGACAGAATCTGAAGCAGGCTCTAGGCTCTGAACCACGAGATCATGACTGGAGACAAAGTTGGATTCTCAACTGACTAAGCCACCCAGGTGCCCTGGCAGTAGTTTTATAAAGAGCTTGTCTATTGTCTTGGTTCAGGCTGCTGTAACAGAATACTGTAGACTGGGTGTCTGGATAAATAGCAGAAATTTATCTCTCACAGTTCTGGAGCCTGGAAGTCTAAGATCAAGGTGCCAGAAGATGTGGTGTCTGGTGAGGGCCCACTGCCTTGTTCACAGATGGCTGTCTTCAAGTTGTGTCCTCCTATGGGAGAGGGGACAAGGGAGCTCTCTGAGGTCCCTTTTATTAGGGCTCTAATCCCATAAATGAGGGCTCTACCTTTGTGACTTAATCACCTCCCAAAGGGCCTCGCCTCCAACTACCACCACAGTGAGGATTAGGATTCATCATCTGAATTTTGGGAGGACATGAGAATTCAGTGTGTGGCAGCTGTCTGTAAGTGGTTGCCCTTAACAAAAGCTCAAAACAACCCTGAAAACCCAGCTACGTTCAGTGTTTTAAATAATGTTCCATAAAAATGTGACACATATATGGAAAAGTACACAGAATATAAATGCATGAGATCAACATATTATTACAAAGCAAAACCCTGCTGTACTCACCATCCAGGTCAAGAAAAAAATTTTCTCACCCTAGATGTCTCCTGCCTTCTCCCACTGCACATCCTTTCTCAAAATGCTTGACAAGTTTCACATTCTAAATTTAATAGAGGAAGTAGATTTGTCCAACCCCTTTAGTCAATAGACTGACAGATTGGAAAAGGTAGAGAGAAACTTCCTTTTAATGGTTTTGTTTGTTGGCTTTAAGCTTAAAGAATAAGTTTTTATCTTTAAGATGTTGTCAAATCCCCAAAGATTTCCCAGGCACTAGACAAGGAAGGGGGAAGGGGGAGAGGCGGAAGTTAAATTCTGTTCTATACTTGTTCAGGAGTCTAATCTTGATAAGCAAAGAATATAATTAAAATGGATTACAGACTATTAAACACAAACAAGAACAAAATGATTGCAGTGTGTGCAAGCCAGTAATTAAAGCTTTCAAAGAGGAAAAAGTCACCATCACTTAAAATGTTTATTTGTCAAGGTTAGTAACAAATATTGACATAAGAGCTTTTTTCTTTTATTTTCTTCCCAGCATCAGGCTCTCAGCAATTAGTGGTGCATATTCCAGAATCAATATGGCCTCAGGTCTGAAGCAGTAAGATCCATACATTTTAAAATTAGTTGGTGTTATAGCAGACCGGCTCCATAAAGCAGACCTGCTGGCAACATCATTCAATTAGTGCTTATTACAAGACAAAGAGAAGCATGTCAGGAATAGCAGCTCCTTAAATTGGTTTCTTCTCAAAGATCTATTCTCATGACCATCAGGGAGAGACTTCTTAATGGCAAAAGATTTTGTTTTACCTTTACTGTTGAAAAACTTGATTCTATAAGATGGAATATTCCTTGAAAGTATAGTTCAGTGATTAAAAGCCTGGGCTGCAGGGTCAGACTGCTTGGATTCAAATCACAGCTCTACCACTTTCTAACTGTGTGACTTTGGGCAAGTGGTTCCAGTTCTCTGTCTCTTAGTGTCCTCTATTAGATGTCTATACAATGTCAGTAATAATCAGATCTACCTTATAAGGTATTGTGAAGGTATTGTGAAAAGCAAATGAGATAATAGATGCACAGGTCCTGGTGGGCAGTCTGAGCTCATGCTGTGTTAGCCGCTGAAGCCCTATGGCTTTACTCAATGAACTTCACCTCTCATTCAAGCCAAGCCCCTACCATGGCTCACTGGAGGGGAGAGGAAGAGGGCAGTGTTGCACAGAGACACTTAGGGACCCACCACTTGATAGCTACACTAAGAGGAACATGCAGGGGCACCTGGGTGGGTCAGTCAGTTAAGGGTCCGACTTTGGCTCAGGTCATGATCTCATGGTTCATGGGTTCGAGCCCTGCATCGGGCTCTGTGCTGACAGCTCAGAGCCTGGAGCTTGCTTCAGATTCTGTGTCTCTGTGTCCTTGCCCCTCCCCTGCTTGACTCTGTCTCTCTCTCTCAAAAATAAATAAACATTTAAAAAAAAGTAAGAGGAACATGGAGCAGTAGGAAAAGAGATAGTAGAAACCTACTCAGAAGCAACACATGTGATTTCTAACAAGTCTTATTCAAGATCCACCTAATGAGTGCCAAAGGGCCTGGGAAATGTTAGGGGCAGGCAGAATGTTTAATGGGTCTCTGCTGTACATATTACTATCATTGTCTTTATTAATGTTAAAGTTTCTGTAAGAGTTTTACTGCATGAAACTTGGAGATCACATTTTGATCTGGGATATGACTGAATCCACAGAGAATTCCCTCATTCAACAGCTATTTGTTAAACACTTATGGTGAGATGATACTGTTATAAGTGTGGGAGACAGGGATAAACCTGATCAGATAAGGACCTGCATGCCATAGACCTCCTAGTACAAAAACGATGTAACCAAGTCAAACTAGATAAGATCTGACCATATTAGGTTCTAGCAATGTGACTCACGGAGTGTTGGGGTGAGGGAAGTGGTAGTGTTTGTGTTGACACCTGAATGACAGGGTGGAGCCAGCCAGAGGGAAATCTGGAGGAAGAGATCTCCAAGCAGAGGAAAACCAGTAGGGTTCAAGAGTTGTAAGCACAGACAGTATAGCTGGAAGACAGAGAGAAAGGGAGAGGTGACAGGAGAGGAGATGACAGAATGTAGCTGGAGCCAACTCATGTTTGGACTCATAGGCCATGGGAAGTGGTTTTGAATTCCATTGAAGGGAGGTGGGAAGCTGGACGAAGCAAGAATGGGGGTAAGTTAAGAATGGGAGATGGTAGAACAGTGAGGAGGTTCATGAAGTCATCCAGGTGAGAGGTAGCGGTGGCTTGGATTATGCTGGGGATAATAGAGAGAAGTGGTCATATTTGGGGTATGTTTTGGAGTCAAAGCTGGTTGATAGTGGCGTTGGTTTCTTGAAGGGCCCTCCCTCATTGCCTCTTGCCTGGATCAGCTATGCTAAGGATCCACTGAAAACACTCCGTCCTTGGATGCCCATGGAAACAGATGATACCTCTAAACCCTTTTCTCTCTCATAGTTCCCTGGACAAAAATTTTAACAAGGTCTTTGCAAATCCCACCTCACAGTGAAAAACAATTTAGGCCAATGCTTTTTGAATGAATAAAGACTTTTAGTACCAATCTCTCATTCTGTCAGGTTTACAGCCTAAAAGCCCTCTTGCCAGGAGATCTAGCAGTTAAGGCTGCATGTGGATTAGAGTCCTGTTTGGAATCAAATGCCTCTTGAAGGTTTTCATCCTGTCCAACAGAGCACTGATTTTATCAGAGGGAGACCAGCATCCCATGCTGTGCCCTGACCTGGAGGCCAGGAGTCCACTCTCACCTGCTGTGGTGCTTGGACAATGTATCTGGCTTCCCTGGGGCAGCTCATGCTTCAGGTATTTTTAAGTGCTAAGCACAGGGCCTATGTTGATGCATAAAACAAAAGTTCTTGGCCTCAAGTAGTCTACAGGGAGTTAATGTAAATGATCCATAACATTCTTTACTAGTTCTGACCCCCATGATTTTCCCAATATTATGAAATCTTCCCTATCCAGCTTCCTAATCAGTAATCAGTGGAACCTGGGATGCCTGCCTATTTTTACAGACCTGGAGACTGGTTCTTACAATAGCAATGTTCCCATCCAGGCAGCAAAATACCTGAGGGACCCATGTGTCTGAGTTTGTACCTGTGTAAGGTTATAAATAACTGCCCCTCTCTGGACGATTATGTAATGAGGATTAATGAGGTTTAATATCTATGAAGTCTTGCCATGCAGGGGTTAGGAAATCAGGTGATTCTATGACTCATGAGACAGATCATGTTTATCAGGAGCAATCTCTTTGGATCACCAAGGCAAAGGGAAGCAGCTTGGTTTGGCCATGAGCCAAGAATGCTGAGATGGTGGTGGACAAAGCCCAGAGTCATTGTATGTGCAGAGAAGTGTGCTGACCAGAAGCTACCCATGGATACTGGTTAGGCCAAGGCCAGTTCCAGAAGGTGGGCTCAGGCCAGGGAGAAGTAAACTGTGTTCCAGACATCTGGAGGGAGTTCTGGTACAGACCAGCAAGGAATGTGCACCTAATGGGAGGAGGAGGGCAGGGGAGCAGGTCAAGCACAAGGTGGGGTCTGAAGTACCTGAGAATGAGAGCTTTATACCACCTGTAAAATGAGGATGAGAACACAATCATCCAGGGGTTCTCATTCAAACTAAAGGAGTGTAGATGCTACAAGTCACAGAATATTCAAGTAAAAAAGGATTTATTTAACATGGCTAGAATTTCAGGGGTAGGGCCTTTCCAGCATTGGTTCATTAGCTCAACAACATTATCAAGGGCTCAGGTTCTTTCCATATTTCTGTTCTGACATCTTTGGGGTCTTTTGACTTTGGACTTATGTTTGCTTCCTCATGCGCACAAGATGGCTGCCACAGTTTGAGTCATTGCATGTAGACATGGCAATGTTTAATGAAAGAAGCACTCTCTATTTGTCACATTTTACTGGGGAGGAAAATCTTCCTGGAAGCACCCCCCCCCAGTCTTCTCCTTGGGCCTCATTGGCCAAAATGTTGGTCACATGTTCTAGCTACAGGGGAGCCTGCGGAATCAGGTTTCTGCATTTTCAGCCTTTCAATGGTAGGTCGCTGTGGGGCCAGGAAAGAGGAGATGGTGAGGGCTATTGGGGAGTTTACAAAGAGGTGCATTAAAAGCCACAGCACTGTGCTTGGCATACACAGAACTTAATACATTTTAGTTGCTTTTGTTCTTTATCCTTTTATCCCACCATTACTCACCCACCACATCATCCATTTACCTTCAGTAACTGTAACTTCTGTCTCAGAACTGACCCCTCCCTCAACAGCACAGATACAGTATGGCTGCTCAGCTACTGAACACCAGTGGGTGTATGATTCTTCAGATCCAGAGAGGCCATTATGCTGGGCTATAAATATCCCCAGGTATTTGGCTTTCTCTCTCCCTTTGGGTATATCTAAGAACTAGGCAATAATGCCAGGTAGCTTAACCTCAATAAAAAAAAAAAATCCAGACCTCCATGGTCTTCCAGCATTCCAGCAATAGGACATCTAAATGATGAATATCCCCAGGGCAGGTTCTCCATCTGGAGAATTCCCACCTGCCAAGGTGACTGTTGTGCTCATTGTTGAAACCCCACAGAGCAGTAATGAACCATTATCCAGGGAGGTCACACCCCCCAATTAACAGCCTATATGTCACATCCTGTTAGGGGCAACTCCAGGGCATCTTTCAGAATCCTTTATAACAAGGAAATCAGCTCTTTTGGAATACATCCTCAAACAAGCTGGCTTCAGGCTGAGATTTTAAATGTCATGCTGTGTGTACTTTTAAACTGTGCTTTTTAAAGTTATAAAAACAATATCACGTTACAGAAAATTTGGGAAATAGGGAAAAGACAGGTATACCTACCAATAATTCTACCACACAAACACAACCATTATTGTCATTTTGGTGCAACTCCTTCTCAGCATTTTTCCTTTGCTTGAGTGTTTTTACATAGTTTATAATCATAGTATGCATGCTATTTTTATTCTACTTTTTCAGCTTAAGTTTAAGAATTGCTTACTCTGTCTGTGTTACGGCACCAGGCTGAGTGTTAGACAGTAGAGTTTCAATGGAGTACAACAAAGGCAATGACAGATAATGAAGACAATGCAATATGACAAGTGAATAGAAGTATATAGCAGGGCTTTGGGAGGGATGGGGAGCTGTGGTTTCTGTACAAGGAAGTGTTTCTCATGGCATGGGCAAGACCTAAGGTGAGCAAGTGCATGGTGTTTGGAAAACATGATATGAGAGTAATTCAGCATATGGGAGCTTAGACTCTCTTAGGTATTGAATTGTTTCCCCTGCCCCAAATTCACATGTGGAAGCCATAATCCCCAGTGTTATTATATCTGAAGTTGGACCTTTGAGGAGCTAACAAAGGTTAAATGTGGTCATAAGAGCAGGGTTCCAATCCGGCAAGTCTGGAAGTAAGGAAAAAGGGAAGAAATTTATTGTAAGGAATTAGCTTATGTGATTATGGAGGCCATTAAGTTCAAAATCTGCAATGGGTACCAATGACCCAGTTTGAGTTCAAAGACTGGAGGCTGCTGTAGAACCAGGAAGAGCCACTGTCCCAGTGTAGAGGTCATCAGGCAGGAAGATAATCTCCTACCCTGGGAAGGATCAGCCTTTTATTTTATTCAAGCCTTCAACTGAGTGGATGAGACCCACCCACATTATGGGGGGCAATCTGCTTTATGCAGTCCACTGATCTAAGTATTAATCTGATTCCAAACAATGCCTCACAGAATCACCTAGAATACTGTTTGACTAACTGCATGGGCACTCCCTGGCCCAGTCAAGTTGACATGTAAGATTAAGCCTCACAGACTCCATGATGAGGAAGGATAAGAGGAGAAGCTAGGGAGCTTGACAGTGGCCAGAGATCATCATGAGTTCCCCTGTTAGCCAAAAGAAGGACTTCATACTTGATTCCAAGGTCAAAGGGTAGTTATTGAATGATTTTAATTAAAAAAAAAAAACCCTCCTATGTAGTGTATTCATTTTAAAACTTAGCATTGGAGCACACAGCGTAGGAAACACATTCAGGACTGCCCTGTACATTTGATCATTTGGGTAGTACACTACTGTAGGCATCATTCCCATCCTGGTGTACAGGATAGTCCCTTTTGGAGTTGTGCAGTATACAACTGCACACATTAGAAGGGACAAGACAGGAGGCAAGGAAATCAGTTAGGAGACCATGACAATACTGCGGGTCCAAAGTTTTCCAACATTGCATAGTCATGATTTGATGGCTTTCTCTTTAGTGATAAACCATGATTCACTTACCCATTTTCCTGATGTTGTTTATAAGTGTAGTTTTACCATGGTGGTGTTACATGTAAACAGATTTACTCTGTATTCAGGTGCCCACATATGGCCATATGATTTATTATCCAACTGAGAGCAAAGGGCTTCTAAGTGATTACAATGGTGGAACACACATAATCTGCAGCTGTGCTAGGCATACCAGAATGAATGCCCACCTTCCTCTCTGGATTTCAAGCCTTTTCTCCAGGGAGTTCATTCCTGGGACAGTCAGTAGTCAACTGCACATGCTGTACTTATCTAATGTCAAAAAACTTCATTCTCTTTCTTCGGATTGAAACCCTATAATTTTTGTGCTTCAGCAAAGTAAATTGTACTGTCTACATTTATTTATATTCCTTTCAAGTCTTCAGGAGCAAGAGATAGCTGAGAACATTTTATTCTCCTCCCACTAAGTTGCTGTGATTTCCCTAGGGTTTTTTATTTTTGTTTTTATTTTTATCTTGGGGTGAACATAGTCACTCCTGAAGTTTTGAAGGCAAGACTTACAGGCATAAGAGAGCAAAGAAGAAAGAATAAATGACTGTTTCTCTTCTGTGTCTGGAGGAAAATAGGAAGAAGGAATAAGATGCCTAATTATCAAAATTCTCAGTGGTCTTCCTTCTAACATTAGGAGATTTGTCCTCTGCCCACACCTTTGCTTCTGACTCCAGTGGAATTATCCAGAAAAATACTCAGGGAGCTTCAGTTATATGGCTATTCTAGTATCAGTGAAAGGAACCAGGGTTTCTTCTGAAATTTGAATGGACCACTAAAAGGAGCTCCCACTTGGAGTAGAGGGATGCTACCCCTAAAAGTGGCAGGAGCTCCTAGAGCCCCTCAACATCCACGTCTAAACTTCTTTCTGGAAAGCTACACTGCATTCCCCATTCTCCCTTGGGGTTAGTGTGGCCAAAGGTATGTGAACCAAAATGATGACCACCACTTTCAGGTATGACCCATATAAGCCTCCTCCGATCATTCCTTCCTCCCATTCCTTGTCTACCTGCTGAATGGAGATGACTCTGAGACCACAGAGGTGGAGAGAGCCACAAGATGGAAGGAACCTGGTTCCTGGGATGACTGTGCGGTGTAGAACGCCCCCTACCCACTCCGCACTGAAAGTTAGTGAGAAATAACTTCCACATTGAGTAACTGAGATATGGGGAGCTATTGGTTAGCAAGAGGCCTGCCTAAGATGGATAGACAAACAAGTACTTCCACTGTTACTCAGCCAGAGAGATCCAAGAACAATGATAGCAAGGAGGTTCACATGAATGAATGTTTACTGGGAATATCCTCAATGCACCCATTTCACTACCTATCAGAAAAGAGTGATTTAGTACAGAAATCTCCAACCATGATTGCCTGTGACCACATGTGCTTCCTTAAGGAAATGGCATGATTTTCCTCCAGACTAGAAGGGCTTTTGTTCAGCCTATTCCTTGGTGAGCCTTTGGTGGTGAGAAGACAGCCCTCAGCATGTACCTCAAAAGGTATGGCGTAAAGAGAAATAAAATTACTCTTCATACTAAAAAAAAAAAGCCAAACCAAACTGGAGGTTTGGGGAGAGTACTCTAGTAGAATAGGCTGGGAGGACAACAGGACTGAGTGAGATAGGAGGGCCAGGAAGAGAAAGGACAGGGGTTCCTGGAGGTAGGGCGTCAAGGGCCTTTTAGGAGAGAATTCTAATGGACCATTTTTAAGGTATCTACTGTGTCTCATACAGCAAAAGCCCCTGTGATTGTCTCCCAAGTGATCAGTAAAGCAAGTGCTCACTCAACCTTGGGTCTGTGTGTCACCAGAAAGGGACAGATGTTGGCTCCAGATAGATAAGCAGAGGCCCAAAATGAGATACAGCATCAGAGAGAAGTAGTGGAGACATGGAGCTGACTTGAGAGTAGATGTAACAGACCCCTTCCACTTAGTATACCAGGGAAAGAGTAACTCTTGGGATGGGTGAGGACCTTGAGTTTCCATAAAGAAGGTAAAATAGGGTTATGTAAAGAAGTTTTTACCAAGTAGGTAGGAAGTCCCTTCTCCATGCAAAACCATTCCAAATAGAAGTGTTTACCAGCATACCAGCTGGGCTCATATGTGGGGATGGCCACTGAAAGGCACCATGGTTAGTGGAATGGACTCCGTGAGGCAAAGGTCACTGTTGGCCAGGGATCAGGAAGCTCCATTAGGTTGGGAACTAAGTGCATGTGCACTGCATGCATGAGTCTTTCTTGGCCAGTGTGGGCTGTCCTTGAGAACAATTAATGGCCTTCTGGATAGGAGGGAGGAAGGATTGGGGTTCAGGTTGTCTGCTGGTCTTGTCACGAGGAGGTCAAGGGCATCATCTTAATTGAAATTCAGTCAGGCCTTTTAATTCTTGGCCTTCCATGCAAGCTGGGCATGAACTGGGCCAAAGTGTTAATGCAGTTAGGGGAGCAAGCTGGTGCCTGGCCACCTACCTCTTCTCTGACTCACTGGCTGCAAAGCCCTCCATATGACCCCTTAGCACTCTTCCTGAATGTCCTCAGCTCACCCTTGGCACTTTGCCTGCTCGAGAGGAAAATTCCTATGATAATCAGTTGAAGGGGATCAGAACTCATAAAGAAAAAGAACCACTGAGTTAAGTACTTTTCCTGCTCCATTTGGGACATTGTAGGTGTCCATAACTTCCTGAATGAGCTGTCTACTCAGTGGATGTCCACAGAGCCCCAGCACAGAAGCTGGCACTTAAAGTGTGTTCCACAAATGACATCTGCTCCTCCTCCTTCCCACCATTGCTGTTACCATCCCTATCACCATTATGATTGCTATACCCAGCTCTTGCTAGGACCAGGCCTTCTGTGAATGTTGTGGTTAATTCTATTCCCCTCCTGCCAAGATGTCAGTATATCTTAGTCCTGAGGAAAGCCAGACACCCTCAGAATGGTCCTAATGCCTAAGCGAAGCCTAATACAATAACAAGTCTCAGACTATTTGGGAAGCAGCCAGCCTACACTGTCACAGTTAAGTAAAGATAGCTGGAGGGTTCTGCTTAAACACAGAGCTGCTGTGGCCATCGAGTATCATTTTGTTTGTTAGAATCTCCTCATTTGTTGCTCCATAACTTCTTCATCATTTGTCTTGAATGAGTGTTCTCCCTGAGGGAAGAAATACAGCCACCTGCTCAGGCCCAGAGCAATAGCACCTGCTGCTTTAAAATGTGGTTTGAAGGGGAAGGAGATTTAGCTTTGCTGGCTGCTCTGGAAAGGCCTTGGGTTGGCCTTGGTAGAGTCTTATGGCCCAGGGTCTTATTCTCAGGACTGCATTTTCAGAGAATCCAAGTTACTTGAAGTCTCTAAGCCTCACTTTCCTAATCTGTAAATGGGGTTAGCGATTCATATCTAGTAAGACTGTCATAAGGAAAAATTGAGATGATATATGTCAAGTGCTTGCCCAGTGCCTGGTACTCCCTGTGCTAGACAAATGTTGAGCTGAAGGATAAGTCATAATAGTGGTAGTGATAGTTAATCCAGAGTTTATTAAATTCCAATGGGACTGATTCCACCTAACTCATAAGATATTGACCAATTGACAAACTGGAGTATTGAAGATAGGAAATATGTCTGCTAGATAGTGTAGAATATTCAAGTCCTGCAGCATTTTTACCACTGCAGGGAATCCTGCGAGTCTGTATGGGAGCTCAGTGGGTGTGCAATCCATGCAGAGAGTATCAATTGATCTTTAGGGGGAGTGATGAAAAGCCACTTTATAGCCCAAAGCTACCATCTCCACTGCAGGGATATAAGGATATGGGTGCTGACCAGCCAGTGGTGGACAGACTGGGTAAGACCCTTTCCTCACTGCTTTGTTTTAGACTTCATGGAGACCCTGTCCTTCCATAAAAGCATCTTTCCTTCAGCCTGCCCAGCTGCCATCTACCTGTTGAGTGCCATCCTATTCTGATGACCTATAACAGGTCCTGAGAACTCTCCAGGCCACCCCACTTGGATTGATTGTTTCTAGGCCTCCCAGACAGTACATTTACAGACTGTGCCTTGAGGTGGGGCACCTTCTGCAGGTGTTTGTTATTATGTTTGATATTGGCTTTTAGAACATTCATTCTCATAAAATACTTTTTCCCCTATGAGCCCAAGTTCTGTGGGCTCTTGACTCTAGAGCTCTGCATACTCTGCATACTGTGAGTACAGGATCCCATGCAGCTATTCTCATTCTTTTGATGTGGAGGTTGTTCTTTGCCCCAGGAAGGTGAAGGGAAGTGCTGGATATTATGGGATTGGCACTTTGATCTTCCTCACCTTTTATGTCACACACTCTCCATTTCAATACTTTCAGAATTTTGTCTGCCATCTTTGACTCTAAAATCTCTATCTGTAATCTCAACTTCCAGTGGTGTGCTGGAGGTGGCTTGGATGTACTCACAAAAGTTGATATTAAATATTTAGGAAATTTTCAAGTAGTTTTCCATGGGAACTTGATATCACCCATGGTAGCTGAATTTGCACCACGGAAATTGGCAAATTCTATACATATTGTGGGTTTTTTTTTTTTCCTTCAGAGAGCAGATTTACCAGAAGACCACTAGATGACCTTCTTCCTAAACTCTAACATAGCCAATTACTTAGTGTACATCTCCACATAGATGACCCATAAATACCTCAAATTTAAGGACTCCAAATTGAATTCAATTCTCCCCAATTCTCAGCCTCTTATATTTTCTGTCTTCATCAATGGTACCAACAACAACCAAAGGTCAGGGAATTTAGAATACAAAGGGGATGAGTCATAGGTTTAGGCAGAGGAGTGTATTGAAGGACAAAAAAAAAAAAAAACACTTCCCTTTTCTGTAAGCAGAGGCAAAAAGGATAGCAAGGATTGGTCCATATGTAAATGAGTATGAGTCCATATGTAAATGCTCTGATACTTGAGAGCAGAACTTCCTTTTCTATTGGTAAAGTTAGAGATAATTTTATCTCTAAGGGGAAGGGGTAAAATAATGCTTCAGCAATCACTCAAATAGGGGTAGGGAGTATCTAAACAGGATTAATTCATTCATGCAGTGGATATCTAGCTAAATCTGTAATATAAGTATTTCCTCTTTTTTCCTTTAAGATTCAAGTTGCTATTTTAGCTCAATTTAGTTGTTGTTCTAAGAGAAGATAGATAGAGGCTAAAGAATCTATTTAATGTGGTTTATAGATGTCCCTGAGATAGGACACAATGCACCCCTGGAGTGGGAGATGGGCAGAAGTTACGAGAAGCAGAGGATGTGGAAGGCGGGGGAGACTTCAGGGAGTGTCTCTAGACCAACAGATATGGCCACTCTTCCAAAGCTCTGCCTGCTTGCTTGCTTGCTTTCAAGAGCTTGCTCATCGTTGTGTCTTCCATTATTTCACTCTCCATGCTTATATGCAAAACAGACATTGTTCATCAACTACAGAACTTTTCTCACTGAACCTGCAAGTGCTCTAGATTCCTTTTCAGCAGCCACTACTAATCCATGCAAGGGGGCACATGAGATGAAAACCATTTGTCATCTCTTCCCTAATTCAAAGGAAACACATAATGAAAGGGGAAGACTGAAGGACTAATGTATAGTATGTTTGCCAGTTGTTTTGAAATGTAAAATGATCAGTGGATATTGTAAAAAATGGGTCTGGGTGTACTATACACTACTGAAGTACACTTTTCTATAAAAATTGATACAATTTCTTTTCTCCTCCAATTAAAAGTAAAAGAAATATAAAAATTCTCAAAGGGAAATTTAACCTGGAGTCTAAGCATCTTAGACAAAAGTGGCATTTTGTTGTTGTTGATGTAGAATAGATTGACCCAGTAGAATGCTGGGATTTAAGAATATCCGTGACTGATGCTAAATCCTGTACTGAGTACTAAGAGTACTAAAGTGAGATCAGAATATGAGATTCTGGACAATGAAATGATTCTTAAGCCCTCTGCCAGATCTAAGGTGGTGGTTGTTGTTTGTTTGTTTGTTTGTTTGTTTGTTTTTATTTTTGTTTTTGTGTTTTGCAAAATAAGCCAGAGTACATTAGGGTTTCCCAATGAATAGAAATGACCATTCTAGTCCTGGTGGAATGAGGCTGGGTGCCCCATGCCCAACGGCATGGGGACTAGGCACAGGAAGGACCCTTTCCTTATTCTACCATGATCCCCAGGTAATGGATGATGCTCAGGTGTCTTTATAGTCCTTTGAAATCCTGAGTTCCATCTGTTTGCACAAAGGTATATTTGTGAATAATAAAAGGTAAGATTAAGGTTAATGGAACAAAGCATTGGTGACTGAAAAACATCAACATGTGTGTCAGCACAATATTTTAGTTTCATTAATAAACTATGTGTGAATATTTGTATGTGGATATGCCCATGTGTGTTTGTGTGTCTTCCTCATTAGTACAGTGGCCTGTGTTGGGAATAGCTGAAGGCCCCATGTATGAAAAAGTTTTATTGAACTTAGAGTGGGCTAGAAAGTCATACTTTGTTTTCAGAGACCATATCATAAGGAGTAGTGAATAAATAACTTCTTGATTCCGTGTAGCCTGTTCATAGAGCCCCAGATTCAGAGTATCAGTCCGTGGAAGAATCCCCGCCCCACCAACTCAACTGCTATGCTTTGATGGAGATTGCCACCAAGACCACACTCATCCCCACCCCCCATCCCCACCCCAACCCCAGACTCTGCTAGCACAAGCCCAGGACTGGCAGGCCTCTGCCTAGCTGCTCTCATAGGACAACCTGAGCACTTCAAAGCAGAGTCCACTTATGGCTGGGCCTTAGGCAGCTACGAAAGTCCCACTGGGACCCCTGAGGCAGCTAATCCAGCCATGGCCTATGCCCCTATCATCCCTGTCTCCTCTTGGCCATCTCACCCCCTCAGTGTTGGTTTCCCCACACGTTCTGTATTCCATGTTCCCCCACCATCACCATCACCAATCTTTACACTTTGCCTTTTTCCATCATAAACATCACACTTCCCATCATAAACATCCTCAACTTCCTTGTCTTGTGCCTTAGTAACAAAAGGTTTTTTCCAAGGACATTGCTCCCCCTACAGCCCTCTACAATACAGGAGTGATTCCCCCACATTTCACACAACTCACATGCTGGAGATGGGCTGAGCATTCCATTAGGTGTGGGGCCTATGCCACATTGTTGCTTCTGTTCTTGTGGAAGCTTCTGTCTCCATCCCCTGAAACTTAAACCTCTCTGCCCCCACTTCTCCTACAGTCTTCCTGGATGCTCCTCTGATTCTTCAGTCTTTTGGCAGCTGGATCTCACTCTTTCTTTCCACCAGATGCCATCATCCTGAATACTATTACCCACCCAAGACCTGGGCCTCAACCTTAGTAACTTCTACCTCCCTCTACTTAAGCCACTCCCCCCATTTTCTTCCCCTGGGCCTTGTTATTCCTTCAACTGCTTCTGAAGTCTAAAACCCTAGGACACCTCACTCTGAACAGTCTCTTGTCTTTCCCCTTCTCAGAACCCCCTCTAAATATGTGTACTCTTTGAACTCCAAGAGATCCCTAATAGCTTGATTACTGTGTTTTCTCACACCTATCCCTAGCCCTGCATCCTTCTCATTCTAGCCTAGAACATTAGCCTATATACTTTATATTCCCATTGGAAATACACTAATACATATAGATATGATACATGCCCATTGTACAATCTGTTAGGAAATCTCAATGCTGCATTGGACTTTAATTCTACATTCTTCTGAGATTCTGTAGAATTCAAATCTTTTCTTTGCTGTCAAAATCCCACATCTGGATCAGTGCTGCCATTTGGCCTTTGCCAAAGCTGTACTGACACAGATGGAAACCCAAAAATGACACCACACCAGCCAAGTGGAGTGTTAGGACCACTCAACAATCTGTTAGTTGCCCTTCTATCTCTCTCACTGGCCATGCCATACCTTCAACGCTCTCTTCAAGTCCCCTTTCCATCTCCATTCTCTCCTCTCCTACCATCACCCCCCACCCCTCAAATCTATTTTCCATGTTTTCCTGGATATATGAATGTTTAACTAGAGACCACATTTCCCAGCCTTTTTGTAGGTTAGAGAGGTCATGTGACTAAGTTCTCTTTAATGGGTGATAAGCCAAAGGATTGTGTGCAAGTTCTTTAAAATCTCACCCTATACTTGCTCATCCATTTTCTTCGCATGGGCTGGGAATAGCCTTGCAAGCCATATGTTGAGAATGGAAGTGTTACCTTGCTTGCCTGGGTCTCTGGGTGATTTCATGATGCAGAGCCTCCCCACTCTTCCTGGACCATCACATGAGAGAAAAATAAAGTGCTGTCTTATTTGAGCCACTAAATTCTTTGTTATAGCTGCTTAGCCTTTACCCTGATACCCTACTCACATACTCATTTATCTTTATCCTTGATTGCCTCCTTCTCACTAGTGTCAGAGGTTGAAATTCATCTCTGTTTGCTAAGGTTAATTCTCCTCCTCCCTGATGTGCTTCTCCATTTACCCCATGACTGCGCCAGCAAGTCTCTCCTCTCTCTTCTAAATCTCTACATGTTCTCCATTAGCTGTGTTCCCTCAACCTGCACATGCTGTCCATCACATTGCTCACACCTTCTGTGACCTTCCTATCCCTTCTATCTGCAGCCCTCTCTCTCTCCATTGCTTCTTGACAAAGATTCTTAAAAAGACAATGAAGAAGTTCATGCTTACTTGCCACTTCCTCCATAGCCCTCTGAAATCTGGTTTTCATTGTCACCATTTTGCTGGAACTGTTTTTGCTAGAATTACCTATTGCCTCCATCATTTTAAACCCAGGAGGGATTCTCCAGACCAGTTCCTGCCTGTCTTCTCAGCTAACACTTAGGATCATACATCCTGGGAATGATCCACCTCTCCAGCTTATGTTCTGGCCCCTTCCTTGGCCCCAGTGCCCACTCCTCAAACATGGCTGTTGCTCTCAAGGATTCTGTTCTTGTCCTTCTTCCTCTACATGTTTGACTTGGACAAGCCAGGTGTCCCTTTGTAATTCTGACCACCAAGATGACGTAAAACCATACCTTGACTTTAATCTTTCTCTTGAACTCTAATTTATGTATCCAACTGCTGATTTGACATTATGGACAACGTATGGACATCTTCCACTCAATTTGTCCCAAACTGAGCCTTCTTTCCCTTTACAAAACTGCCTCTTCTTCCTCTACTTCTTCTCTCTGTTGGTTTGTGGCACCTCCACTTTCCCAGTCACCCACTCTGGACTTAAAAGTTATCATGGGTCCTCCCTCACCCTCTGCAACTACTCAAAAATTAATTCTTGCTACTTTGGCTTCATGAATAGTTCCCAAATCTACCCAGTCCTTCCCACTCTAGCTCAGGCCTTTATTATCTCATACTTAGCAATTGCAGCAGAGTCCTATTGGCCTTCCTGCCTTTAGGTTTGCCTGTGTCAACCCCCTTTCCATATTGCTGTCAAAATTGTCTGTCTGAAGTGCCAATTTTTACCATACCTTTAAGCTCCCACCATGGCATGGAAGGTCCTCCCTGCACTCCTTTGTAAGCCTCCAGCTCATCTATCTCTACCCCACTTTCTCTGCTGTGGAAACTAAATGGCTTCTGCTCTTCTCTGTTTAACAGTGCCCATTCTCCTGTATTCATTGGGTTACTATTACTCCTCATTATTCCCTCCAGCACCAGTTGGCCTAAGTTCCCCTCCTCCCTACTTAGTGCTCCTAAAACTCCCTGTGAGTGCCTCTATTGAGCACTTGCCATAATACTGTGAAATGCATGTTTTATTGATCTGTAGTGGACATTCAAATTTCCTTTTGACATCCTAGGATCTGAACCTCCTTCTTATACTTGGGGCACCCCCCCCACTCCTTATAAGCCTAATTCCCACTACAGAATCGAAAATACCAGATACACACTCACCCAATCTTTCAGTGAAGTGAGGACTCCTGACTTGTCTTCTTCAGTTGTATACCTTTCCCCAGGCTTGACCCAGAAATTTATGGCAAAGAGAGTGGGGACCCCGTGATGATGAGGGTGGCTGCAGCAGTGGCAGCTGTTCTAGTGGCCACAACTGGGGTCCTGTGTTGGTGGTACCAGCAGTGTAAGCTGGGGCATGATTTCAAGCTTAGGTCCTATTCTGTGCCACAGTCTGTAAGCCCCTCAATATCCTTTTAATAAATCCTTTTTCTGCTTAGTCAGAACTGAGTTCTGTTACTACCAAGAGTCCTGTGTTTTTCCCTGTTGAAACTGTGAGCTCCTCAACAGCAAGAGTATCTTCATTACCTTTGTATCCACAGTCCCAGCATGCAGTGGACATTCAGTAATTGTTGCATTTGTGCATAGACTGTCAACAATGTCTAGGCCCAACTCAGAGAGACATTATACATTTGAACATTTTCATCCCTTTGCTTCCAATGAGGTAACAATCAGGGCAGGTAATAATTATCTGTCTCTTGCATGCACAGATTTTCCCCTGCTCAAAGAAATGTCTACCTCCATTACCTCCATTCTCCCACCCCTGCTTCCTCCACTGGGCTGAAGGCTTTTTCTCTGCATGACGCAAACTCATTGGAAGCCAATAGGTGATCTCTTGCCTTGTCTATACCATCTTCCCCTTCCTCATTTTACCTGGGATAGGAAGGTTGAGATGTTCTTTCTTGTGAGCCCTGGCTAATGTATCCCATGCAATATTTATGCTTTGCATGTACCTGAACTTCCCAAGCTGTGCCCTGTTTATGCATTCATGAGCAAGTACTCAAGATAATGTCATTTCATCAAATGGAGCTGAACCATGGCTCCACTTTATGAGGGATTACAGGGTGTTTTTTCTTTATTTGTAAATGTGCCAGGCTAAAAAATGCCATTTTTTGTCAGAGACAGCTGATTAAACACCTCTGAGTATCTGTCAGTGCAAACCGTGAGATCATTAATTTATGCTGTAAAAAGAATAGCTGGGGAAGTGTGACTTGGACTGGTGGTGTTCCTTTCCTCGTTTGAAACAAATAACATTTACATCTTTGGAAAGAATGTTGTGAAAAATCAGCCTAATGGATCAGTGTTTTCCAGAATGACATCAGTGGTGTCACTTTGGTGCTCATCTATTTAAAGCCTCAAAGTGGATATTTTAGTTTTAAACAGCAGGTATTCTGATATGGGAAAGCTTCTAAATTTGCTTGGGCTTGGGAAGCTTTTGATCTTTTTCCTGTCTCTCTCCTTTTCCTCCTCTCCATCTCCCTTATTTTCTTATTCACCTGCCACAGTCTCACCGTCACTATGTAGTTTTGAAATAATTTCTGGATCTTATTAATATCTTTGGATTTGGAGATCAAGGAGTTGCATCTCCTGGTGGAGTTTGCCTGGTGGGTTTTATTTTTTTTTTAATTCTGGACTTTAAAGAAGTGTAAAATAATGACTTTTCAAACCAATAAAGAAATTAGGAGAGAAAATTTCTCTTCAAAAGGTATAGAGGTTGCATTTACTAAGTTGAAAAAGGTTTTTTAAAGTAGAATGTGTTTATGCAATTTTAATAACAAAAATACTTCATGAATCCTTCTCTTTCAGTATGGAATTCTGGTTTTTCATACAGTATTTGTAGTGTCAGCCTTTGAAATCTACTACCATTTTTCAAAATGCTTTCCAATGGACACCACAGTATATCCTACTCTGCATAAATAAAAACAGGGACTGACCAATTTTCACCATTAAAACTATACAAGAGTCAACTATTTCATTTGATCCTCACAATAACTGTAAATAAACAGGACCCTATTTTGCAGGTGAGGAAAGAGTTTCAGACATTTCTGGAAGGGTTGGTCTAAGATTGCATAGACTCTGTAGACAGTTTGGTTTAATACACAACCACATTGCATGTTGTGGTCAGAGCTAAAGACACAAAAATGAATTAAACGCAACTTCTGCCTTCAGAGTCTAATGATTAGAATTTAACCCAAGTCTTTTTTTAAAAATAGATACCCATTATCAGATTAAGGAAGTTAATCTTCTCTTCCTAGACTGAGATTCTTTAAGGGTTAATAAGCATTTGTTAAGAAAAAATGTGTGCAATTCACCAGGTTTATTTATTACAAGTCTTGTCACTCTTTGCTGTCTCGGAGCTAAGTTTAGGGCCGGGCTTAGACAAAATCATCGTGTCTGAGGAGTTTGCTTTCACTAAGCAGACTTCCCTCATTTTTACTCTCCTTTCTCCTTAAACATCTAACATCTTCATTCTTTCCAAGGCACACTCCCTCTCTTTTTTGAACGTTTATTTATTTTAAGAAAGAGAGTGCACATGAACAGGGGAGGGGCAGAGAGAGACAGAGAGAGAGAGTGAATCCCGAGCAGACTCCACATGTCAGTGCAGAGACCGACATGGGGCTGATCCCATGAACCGTGAGATCGTGACCTGAGCCGAAATCAAGAGTCGGAGACTTAACAGACTAGCCACTCAGCTGCCCCTCCAAGTCTCTCTCTTAATCAGAGCCCACCCTCATCCCCTTAACCAGGCACTTCTATGCAGATACAACCTACAGAGTAACACAGAGCAGCCTGCACAGCAAGAAACGTGTTTTGCGTCGCCAAGGAGGTGAATGGGGATGGCTATATGCAGAAAGCACAGAGGCCGCTGTCCTTGGTCCTGAAGAATCACTGCTTGCAACAACATCGTGTCTTCTATCTCTTGAGTCCCCAGTGATTCTTGTCAAAAGCTTCCACTGCTCATAGGTCTGTCTGTCTGTCTTTCTTGCTTGCTTTCTAGCTTTCTATCTAGCTATCTAGCTATCTAGCTATCTATCTCAATAAGGAGTTTGTCCTTTTTACTCTGTCACAACACAAATAAGACCTATGAGTCATGTGTCACAATTAATGAAGGAGAGTGTCTTCAGACAGCCTGGGTTTAAATCCCCACCCACACTTTGCTAGTGGGATCTTGGTGGGGGCTACCTGGCCTCTCAAGACTTCAGTTTCTCCATCTTTAAAATATTCTTAAAATTTTTTTTGTTTTTGAGAGAGAGAGAGAAAGAAAGAGACAGCAAGCGAGCAAGGAAGGGGCAGAGAGAGAGGGAGACACAGAATCCGAAGCAGGCTCCAGGCTCTAAGCTGTCACACAGAGCCTGATGTGGAGCTTGAACTCATGAACTGTGAGATCATGACCTGAGCTGAAGTCGAACGTCTAACCAACTGAGCCACCCAGGCACCCCATCCAACTTTAAAGTGAGGATAAGAGTAATAAATAGCTTGTAGGGTTGCTTTGAGGATATTAAAATATATAATATATATTATTTATATATAATATATAGCTATGCATATAGATAATACATGTATATGTATATAGATAATATATACAAAGTGTTTTGACAGTGTATTGTTCATAGGAAAAACTCAACAAGGGTCTTTAGAAGTAATAAAAGTAACAGTTCTGAATGTAATAATTAATGTAATTTTAGGAGTCCTATCAGAATTTTAATAGGACATTTCCTTGTCACCAGGAAGTTGTGGAAATATATGCTCCTTCTCTACCTGTAACAGTCAGGATTGAATCAGGAAAATAGAAACCATACAGTTATTTTAACAGAGAATATTGTGAATTTGTTGAACAGAATGTGAAAGAAAGATAAAGCTAAAAAGGAATACTGAGGTAACTTAGGATAATAATGTAAGGAAGAATCTACTAACCCTTAGGGCTGGAGCAACAAAAGGGAGAGACTAGGGTCTTCAGAGCTTTGAAGGCTGGAAGAGGGACACCTCTCTGCCCCATGATGTTATTGATACATAATAAGAAATTAAGTTACTGGCAATGGCTTGGTAAGCTATCAGTACAGTTGACCGAGAAAGAAGGTCCTCATATGTGGCTCAATATACTATGAAATGTATCTCACAGTACCATATTTTACACAAGAAAACCTAAAAATTATTCAAAACATGGAAAAGGGCAAAGAATGTTTCATGTCTAATTTCACACTGGAGTGTTGTCTAGCAGCTACTCCCAAGGATTACCTAATTCTCTAGAAAAATGTATCTTTGTTTCATTACTATTTATTGTTAATTAGAGCCTACCTAGATTGTGCAAAGTTCTATCTTTGCCTGAGAAAGATTGGTAAGAACAAATTTTTTGTTCAGTAGAGACGCAAATTGTTTGTGCATTTCTTATTCCCGTAGAAAAGATAGCCCCAAGGATTACAGATGTGTTTCCCTGTAGAATATTCAACACTTTTACATCTAACTTAGCAGTTTTATTTCTGCATTCCTTTCTTGACAGACTAAATATGTGTTTCTAAATATCTTGAATAAATATCTGTTTTGAATGCTCTTTGAGCCAGCTTCACCATCCTGCAGGTCCCCTCCTTAATGGGGAAGTATTAGTCAGAGTTCTCCAGAGAAACAGGATATATATAAAGAGAGAATATAATTTTTTATAAGGAACTGGCTCATGGGACTATGGAGACTGAGAAGTCCCACAGTCTGTCATCTGCAAGCTGGATCCCAAGAAAGCTGATAGCACAGTTTGTAGGCCTGAGAATCAGCAGTGCCGAGGGCAGGAGAAGATCCCTGTGTCAGCTCAGACAGTCAGGCAGAGAAAGAGCAAATCTCTTCCTCTACCTTTTTTTGTTCTATTCGAGCCCTCAACAGATTGAAGGAGGCCCACCCACAGTGGGGAGGGCCATCTGCTTTTCTCAGTCTACTAATTCCGAGGGTAATCTCTCCCCGAAACATTCTCACAGACACACCCAGAAGTAATGTTTAACCAGATATCTCATGTCCTGTCATCCAGCTGAGTGTATGCATCCAACTGATGCATAAAATTAACTATCACAAGGAGTTAAATAAATCTCTTACATATGTTCACTGTATACTTGTACAAGAATCATGCTTTTGAAAATTAAATTTTGACAGGAACTGAAATGAGAGAAGATAGTGTAATTTGACCAGACTCACACAGTTAGAAAATAGTGGAGTTAGGATACCCACTCAAGTGTGGCTGATCCCAAAGTCCACGTTATGATCTCTTGGTGCCTTTTACTCCAAACAAGAGCTGTTTAATAGAGAAATTGTACAAGGAATGCTGCCAAGTTCTTGCCTGAAGCTTGACAAAATTGGGAGTCAGCTGGACTAATAAGCCAGTCTACAACACTCAGGGCAGATTTGTAGACTGTAATAGGTCAGTAAAGGTCAAATGTTGATGCAAAGCAGAGAAGATCATGAAAATGGTAATGAGAGTCTGAGAAGGATGGCAGCCGTGTTGACACGAGCATGAATTTTAAGACAAACACCAGGCTGTGGCTCTTTGAGGCCTGGAGTGACAGCCAGCAGCCAGTGCTAAGTCCAAGCAGACAGCCCACCTTCCTCAGCCCCCACTCAGGGGCTCCCAGGCCAGTTACAACAGGTAGGAATGCAGGACAGCTCAACTATACTCTCTTTGATAAATTCTTAAGGAACTTCATGCAGAGTCAAGAGAATACTATTTGGGAATTAAAAAAAAAGAAAAGCAAAACCAGCAACAGCCATGCAGAAGTCTAAAACAATCTTATACATTTTATTAAAAAATTTAGTACCCAGAATTTAGCTTTTGGTCAACTTCAGAAATATATGAAGATCTCCCAGGTGCAAGGCACTGCAGGGAGCATGAAGAAAATAAAAAGAAAAGATGCTTGAAAGGAGTCTTAGAAAGCACCATTTCTAAGAGGTCAATCTTTCCTCTCACTTGTCAGGAAACAATTTTATTGAGCTCTTTCTGTGTATCAGGTTCTGTTCCAGGCCTGGAAATACATCAGGGGACAAGAGCTGTGAGGTCTTTGCTCTTACAGGGCTCATGAACTAGTGAGATGTGATATTATCAACATATAACATATTGTATCAATATATAACACATGAAATATGTATTATATATGTAACATATACATAATATATATTATTTATAACATTAATTAAGGTTAATATGTAGTTGTATGTTAATATAAGATACAGTCTCCAGAGTGATTAGTGCTATGGAGAAAACAGAGCATGAAAGGTGATAGAGTTGTGGCAGGTTTGAGGAGCTATTTTAGAGCCAGGAAAGACCTGTCTGAAGAACTTAATTAAGTGAAGGGGCAAATATTTTAAAATGTTAAGAGAAGGATGTACCTGGCAGAGGGAACAGTAATTTCAAAGACCTTGATGAGGAGTAAATTTGGTGGTTGAAGAAGAGCTCTTGATGGAATG
Source organism: Cryptoprocta ferox (assembly GCA_028646485.1). Classification (NCBI taxonomy): domain Eukaryota; kingdom Metazoa; phylum Chordata; class Mammalia; order Carnivora; family Eupleridae; genus Cryptoprocta; species Cryptoprocta ferox. The sequence goes on from CM053560.1 coordinate 13,851,306, forward strand.
TGTTCACCAAGGGGGTCAGCAGTAGGAGATGAAATCAGAGAGATAGGCTGGGAATGATCTGGCCCAAGCCAAGCAAGAGTTTGTTCCAGCCATGTCATCCTGGTCCATTTGCTCTTCCTGTTAGCAAATAAGGATGTTGTAGTGCATCATTTATTAAGCAAATTCTGCACATCAACTCTCTATGTGTGTCCTGCCTTGGCAAATGTGGAAGATCTACAAAGATGAGAAAGGAATGATACTTGCCTTCATGGGGCTCATCATCCAGGAGGTTCCCCCAGTGGCCAAGAGAAGCAAAAGTTCAGTAGAGAACCAGAGATATGCTGCTAATGAAACTACCATCCACTTGCTACTGTCAGAAACCTCATTTCAAGTCAGCCACTAGGTTCTACTGATTGTACATTTTAAGAGGCTTCCCATATATCCCAGTCTGTTCCCCTCCATTAATAATGCCTTGGTTAAAAGTTATTACCACTTCAAGCCTAGACAATTATGATGGCCTTCCAATTGCTCTCCCTGCCTCTGGGCTCACCCCACCTCCAATCCAGCTTCCATACTGGGGCCTAATTAATCTTTCTAAACTACAAATCCAGCATGTCTTTCCTAGTTGGAAAAAAAAAACCCCAGTTTATATCACTCAAGGTTTGCTAAAGCCCAAATTCCTACAGGCTTCCCAACACTTGACCTCAGACTTTCTTTCTGAATTCATATTCTGTCTCTTTTCCCCAGATTTTTATTCTGAAACCATACTGGACTCTCATCATTTCCTAACATACTATGCTTTTGTATGTGCTGCCCCTTATTCTAGAATGCCCACCTTGGTGGCCAACTGGTTGAACTCCTGTTCATCCTTCAAGATCCAATGCCAAATGGCCTCTCCTCCTTGAAGCCTTTTGCTTTCCCTCCAGGTAAAGTTAGTCAATATCTAGAATCTTGTCCATAGTGCATGTTTATATTATAATGTATTACATTGTATAGTCTCCATGTATTTACTTCTGACTCTCCTAGTACATAGCAAAGCTTTAAATGGGAACAAACATCCTATTTATTTTCTATCACCTAGCGTGCAGTAAATGTTATTTGTTTAATAAGTTTGGTGTTTCCCAAACTGCTTTTAAGGATGTTAATAGATATGTTAATAAAAAGATTTCCATGTAGGGGTGCCTAGATGGCTCAGTCAGCTAAGTGTCTGACTTTGGCTCAGGTCATGATCTCAGGTCTGGGAGTTCAAGCCCCACATCAGGCTCTGTCCTGACAGCTCAGAGCCTGGAGCCTGCTTCAGATTCTGTGTCTCCCTCTCTCTCTGCCCCTCGCCCGCTCATGCTCTGTCTCTGTCTCAAAAAATAAATAAACATTAAAAAATTGGTCAGGGGGAGACTGAGTGGCTCAGTCAGTTAAGCATCAGACTTCAGTTCAGGTCATGATCTCAGGGTTTGTGGGTTCAAGCCCCATGTCAGGCTATGTGCTGACAGCTCAGAGCCTGGAGCCTGCTTCGGATTCTGGATCTCACTCTCTCTCTGCCCCCCCCCCCACCCTAGCTCTCACTCTGTCTCTGTCTCTCAAATATAAATAAACATTAAAAAATTAAAAAAAAATTTTTTAATTTCCATGCGAATAAGTTTAGCAAACAATGGCTTAAACATAGTTAAATCAGAGCTGATATATATAGCAT